>CM031237.1:92386686-93586686 GCA_018340775.1 Taxus wallichiana var. yunnanensis | reverse complement strand
CGAGAATGAAGGAAATGAGTGTTATTTTCAAAATATACACAAAAAGTTTATGATTATCCTACAAGGGCCACAAAGTGAAAAGTTAGGTCTTTACAAACTTGTGGGGTTGAAGTTATGAGTTTCATGAATTTTCGAAAGTTAATGTCTCATGGATTTCTCAATCCACGAGATGTTCGAATCCAAAAACCATGTGTCATTTAGTAAAACTGCACAAACATTTAATTTCCCATGAAATATTAAAAATTTCCACTAGACTGAGAAATTTTAAAAATTTAATATATATCAAGTGAATCGCAAGAAAACCACGAAACAAAGTGTTAATGTTTTTTTAGCATAACTTTTGCATCGGAGCTCCAAATTTCTTGAAATTGGTGGCATTGGAAAGGTTTACTCAAGAAATTCATGTTTTGATGAAATTTTGGAGGTACAAAATATAAACGTGATAATGGAATTAGAAAAGTGTTGTTCCGGTTAGTCGAGAATCCAACTACCACACCTACCCGAATTACAAGTTTAGGCGGTGCCCATGCCCTTTTTGCAAATTATGATGACATGTTGTAGAGAGGAAAATGACTAGTTGTCTTAGGGAGTTAATGGAGAAAATATTTATGGGTGCAAAATTTAGTTCTACTCGTTACAAATTTAAATTTCAATAGCTAAATTCTCTCCCTCCCATCTCCCACTTTTCTCTCATCCCCATTTTTCTATAAATGCAAGTGTTTTAGCACGAAAAGGGGTTCTATTTTGAATAATTTGGAATTCTAATTTATATTTTTTATATTTTCCATGCCTCTTGACTTCTGTAACTTTAATTTTACAAATTCATCCTCAAACATATGTTTCTACAAATCCAAGGGAGGATGTTCCATGATATGAAATTGTGGTCTTTTACCTCATACACTTCATATCAGATGTGAATCTCTAGCCACTCTTATTTATTAACTTGTTTATTATAGAGCTCTAGGTTTCCATTATATTTTTTTCATGGTAATTTTAGTTGTGTATATATAGGTCATATTTGAACCTCATTTTAGTATTGGTGCATCACCTTATTTCATTTTACAACCTTTTATCCTTCTCTCAACCCCTCGAACCCTATGAAATTGTAGTTATTTTTAGTATAGTTGCATTTTAAAGTTGTAGGTTAGTTTTTAGAGGGATAGTATAGGAGGAAATAGTCTTTTGTGGAGGTTGATCTCGATTCGCAAGTCTCACATGTAAACAGGATGAAATCCTGCAAGTTATATTAATCAATCAACCAAATTACATATGTATGAGCTGCAATACTTATAGGTATTGCATAAAATGAATACAAATAATAAATTAAGCTTGCATAGGTGCAACAATAATCCTGATTACACAAGCTTCCAATATTACATCTAGGAAGCACATAATTGTTTAAACAATCATAACAATTATACCCAGAAGAAATAAAACAAATATGGTTAATAAAACCTAATAACAACAATATTTAATTAATAACATTAATTAAATAATTAATTATATAATGCATAATTAATCAACCTAACATTCCCCCTTAATTATCCATTGTCTCAAGGGATGAGGAGAGTAACTCTCTAAACAACTTGAACTTGTCACGTCAAGTGACTTTGTGAAAAAATCTACTCATTGTTCAATATTGGACAAAATTAAAGATGGATGTTATGATTCAACACATGCTAGCATATGAAATGAACTTGTACTCGTCATCACCAATCCGGCACTATGATAATTCTTCACCGGTAACTCCTCGTGCTATGATTATTTACTAATGCACATGCCTTTAGTTTGGTGGATGTAATCTGAAACAAAACAACAACATAACACAAGAATACTATCGACTATGATAAGACTAATGATGACAAATCTGAAATATCAAAGTAAATTATAATATTAACATGAAATCATATAATCTCACCCATGAGGTACTTCAAGTGTTATTGACTTCACTTGCCTTTCACCAAGACTATGGGAGAAACTTTACAATTACACCTCTTAATGGCTTTTCAACACACCTTTAAACCGATGGCTTCCTTCGCACACTTCCTACAATATTTCTCACTACTTCCTTCTATGCTAAATGAGGGGGTGGCCTCTCTATTTATAGAAATTCTAGGCTTATCCATCTTATCTCTAAGATAGGATAAGAAATCCACTCTGACGAATCATATTCCATACCTTAACTCTTATCTGTACATGTAAGCTTATCTTTTAAGATAAGATAAACCTTATCATTTTACATGGGTTCCACATTTTTAGACTTTTTACAAATAAAATATACAAAATATTTATGACCTCACTCCTTGTCCTTATTACCAATATAATATTTCTAATTCCTAATCACGTAGACCCTACTTCTCTAATTACCCAAACTTTGACATTTTAACATTACCGGACCACTTACGACAAATATTTACTTTTACAACATTCCTATTGTACTTTGATCTCAAGTACCGTACTTCACATTATCACAGGCACCATACTTACGGCGCCGTTATCTTCTATCGACGCTACTACTAATTATACTTAACAACATCATATTCCTAATACATACATTAATGAAATAGAAATTACGAGGAAAATTTTAGTGTCGACATCTTCCCCCTTCCTAGCTTCTACTCCGTCCTGAGTAGACTATTCTCGTGCTTGGAAAATCTTCAACTTGTCAGGGTTGACCCATTTCATAATGGGAGTGCCATCCAATTCCTCCAATCCAGACGTACCATTTTCATGCACAAATTTCTCATACTATTTTGTAGGGCCCCATCCATTTTGGAAGAAATTTTCTCTGTCTTCTTTTTTTTGTATCTCGAATCATATACTAGAACCAAGTCATTCACATGAAATGGAGACCACCGATCTTTTGATCAAAGTATTCCTTCTCGCTTCATTTTCTTCTTATGGCTTGTATCCTTTGCTATTTCTCTCATTTCCTCCAGCAAATGAAGATGTACCAACCTTTCTTTTTATCGAATCACTTTCATCCATCCTTTCATTTTTCATAACTCTCATGCGGTGGGAATATCAAACTCAATAGAAGAATCGATCAATGCCATAGGCCAACCGAAATGGGGAGTATCCTGTTGCTTGACTTTGATGTTGCCCTATATGCCCACAATGCCGCATGAATCCTTTTATCCCATTTATGTACCGCAAGGCTACATCTTTTGCTAGAACTTGACACAACACAAAATTTATTCGTTCCACCTGTCCATTTGTGCTTGGCTTGTATGTTGTTTCCTTCCCGTGCTTAATAGAAAACTTATTGACTAGGGCTTCTACCACCTCATTAATGAAGTGGCTTCCTTGATCTCATTACAATTTCTAATGGGCAACCAAATCTGTGACAATGCGCACATATACATGAACCTTGCCACTTCATCCATGGAAGTCATTTTCAATGGCCTAGCTTCAACCCACTTGGTTAAATAATCTGCAGAACTACAATATACTTATTTTGGCGTGATGTAGTTAGAAGTGGACCTACAATGTCTATTCCCCACTTTTCAAAGGGACCAAGGGGAAGAATAGGACATAATGGAGCTGATGAAGTCTTACTGGTTACCATGTGTTTGACAAATATCACATGTCTTACAATAATTATAACAATCTTTAAAAAGAGTGGGCCAGGTGATAACCTCGCATCCAAGATCCTTCTTGCTTTGTAAGTTGTCTAGAGAAGTGCCCTCCACATGTACCATTGTGGAATTCTTCTAGTAGTTCCTTCCTCGATCACGCCCAACTCGCCTCTCAGATCGCCCATCGTGTCCTATTCGAAATAATACTCCATGCAGAATAGAATATGGACGATCGCTTGAGTAATCTTTCTCTTAGTCTTTGCATTGACACCATCAGAAACTTGAATTCATTCGTATAATTCCAAATATCTATGTATTCACTAGGGATTGTGTCAAGGGATAACAATGTTGCATCGGGAAATCATCATCATCACAAGATGATCCTAAACCATCATAGGCTTGAGAGAGTGCATCCGCATTGACATGCTTCTTTCCGGCCTATCTATAATATCAAATTCAAATTCTTGTAGCAAAATTATCCATCTTGCTATCCTCCCCGATGGGTTAGGCTTATTTACAATATATTTTAGAGCCTCGATGATCTCATTACAACTAGAAATTTTTTTCCTAGCAAGTAATTTCTAAACTTCTTTACAAAAAAAATGATAGCCAAGCCTCTTTTTCAGCTTATAAAGATAATTTACCTCAAAGATCGCTCATTTGTCTCATGCTCCCAAAGTAAATTGGATGTTCATTCCCATTTTCATCCTTTTGGCTCAAAGTACTTCCTAGTGCTGCATTTGAGGCATCAATGTACACAATGAATGGCTTGCTCCAATCTGGATTCTTCAAAACAGGTGAAGACACCAGGGCTTCCTTCAGTTGTCCAAAAGCTTCATGCACCTTATTTCCTGGTTCATAAGTAACATCCTTCTTCAAGAACTAGGTTAGTGGCTGTGCAATCTTTGAGAAATTCTTGATGAACCTTCTATAGTAACCCACATGGCCTAAAAATGATCTCAACTTACTTCTATTAATAGAAATGGTAAATCTTTGATTTTGAAACTTTATCAGATCAGCACTAATACCATCTCTCTGATACAACATGCCCTAACAAAACACCTTTAGAACATCCAAAGACACACTTTCAGAGGGTTTAGTGAGGCTTGTGCTTCATCTAACCTTTGAAATGCTATCTCCATTTGGTGCAGTGGTCCAACTTGCTCCCATAGATGCAAAAATCATCCGTAAATACTCGATGAAGGTCCCAATGTAGGGTTCGAACACCCTATTCATCAAATGCTGGAATGTCACTGGAGCATTACACAACCCAAAAGGCATAACTCTATAAGAAAACGCTCCCAAGGAGTGGTGAACGTGGTCTTCATCCGATCTTTCTCTACTATACGAACTTGGTCAGAAGCCGCTATATCCATCAAAAAACTATAAAGACTCCTGCCACCTACTTCATCCAAGATCTGATCTGAAAATGGAAGAGGGTAATGATCCTTCTTTGTTGCCTTATTGAGCTTCCTGTAATCAACACAAATGCGTAGCTTCCCATTCTTTTTTATTGAGATCACAATGGGAGAAACCCATTCTGAATTCTCCACAACAAATATGAATCCTGCATCAAGCAACTTATCTATTTCTTCTTTTACAGTCTTGGAAAAATTAGGATTCATTCTATATGGCATTTGCTTTATGGGCTTAGCACCATCTACCAGCTCAATACAATGTTCTACCCAACTTACTTGACGGAGTTCCTTGTAATCAAAAGTGAATAGGTGTATGTACCTTCAAAGAGCTAGAGGTAGGATTCCTTCTCACTCTCCATCACAAAGATCACCAATCTTTATTTGTTGGAGATGATCATCAACTTCTTCTTCGATAATTTTATGGGGTCATGAGTTGGTGTGATCGGAAGGATATCCATGACTCGAAACATCCACCTCACTTTCTTCATCTTCAAAGTGTCCACTTCACCGGTACTAGAGTAATCGAGGATGTCCAATCATCGCCATCACTTGAATCCATAGTGTTCTCGCTTTATGATGTCGAGGATCACGTTTATCTTCACCTTCTCTCTACCACGTCCAAGTTTCATGAAACCTTCATTCCAAAGAGTTCTTGCATGAACTCTCCTTAGCCATGGTCTTCCCAAAGAAGCATTGGGTATGCAATGCACCATTTTTCATCACCCGAAAGTCTACCACACATACAACACCCATAATGATATTGCCACATTTGAAACTACACCTTCTGGGTTTAGTTTTTCCTTATTTAATGACCTTAACATAAGTGTCAAGGGTGATCAATTTTTAAACCCAACATATTCATTACAGACTTGGTCATTACATTAATCGCAGCACCTCCATCAACTAAGACATCATGAATTGAAATACCATTACATAATACCAAAACTTGTGGAGCATAGGGATCCGCCTCTTCCTCTCAAAACAGGACCTCAACCTCCTTCCTTCGCCGAGCATTGAGTCCACTTTGCAATTCCCCCGCCTCTTCTCGAAGACATAGCCAAGAGTTGACCATATGTAATATTTGTGCCTTTTGGATGATCTTCCAAGATGGAGTATGGTCCTCGCCCCGTGAAATCAGAAAATCCTTCACACCCAACTTTCTTCTCCTATGTTTCTTACTAGTTTCTTCTTTCATCTTCTTAGATCATTTCCATCTTGATTATCTTTTTCTTTCTTTCTTTTTGTTACAAACACATCTACTTCATTATTTCTCGCTCTTATCTACTACATCAAAAGAATTCACAGTGCTTTTCCTTTATCATTATCTCCTTTACCGTATGTAGAAGCTCTATCTCGACAATTATACTTATAATGACCCTTTTATAACAACCATAACATACAACTTCAGTAAATATTTCTTTTTGACCTCTATCTCCTCCCCGAGAACTAAATTCCTTTCCTCAAGAAGATTAATAGTTAACTCGACCCATCTTTTTGAGAAAATCTTCATACTCAGATGTACTAGGAGAAATATTTGTGCTCACCGGAGTGGTTGTGGATTCTGACCAAAGGTGCTGGTGTAGGCTCTACTTTAGCAACAATTTCTTTGGGCTCCTCTTCCATACTTTCTTCTTGCCTTCTTGCAATCTCCTTTTCTTGTTCAATGGTAGCTGGGTGGTCATACTTCACTCGTTGTCTGATCTCTAGCTTCATCCCAAGAATGAAGTGCTTATAGAGGAGATTATCCATGCCATTCATCAACCCATCCGCTAATCCTTCCTTCCGGATCTGGGGCATCGAGCTTCCTCCTTAGCTCTAGAACACGAGCATGATAATCCCTTATCTTCTCCTTCTCTCCTTGGGATAGCTTTGTGATCTCGATCATGAGATCTGCATATTTCTGTTGTTCACCAAATTCTTCAAGAAAACTTTCAGTTAATAAATCCCATGAATTTTTCACATTATCACCTAGTGTTTCAAACCACCTAAGTGTCAACCATCCAAAAAGGTAGGAAAAATTCAGCCCATTGTTCCCTCTCTTATAAGGCCATTACAAATACAAGATCGCTTAAACTTCAATGAAAGAAGAAGCATCTTCATTAGATTGAGCTGAAAAACAGAATCTTTCCCATTTTCAAAAGTAACCACCGTGAAATACCAACCCACAAGTACAATCAACAAGACTTATGTGCACAAATAATTGAATCACTATACTAGAAAGTGACTTTACACCTTTCTACAAAGAAAATAGAAATGACCATGGTAAACTATGGTAAAACTTGACTTATCATGCAAAGTAAAAACGACTTTACTTGGGTAAACACTATTCACTAAAAAGTGAAGTTATCATGTAAATACTATTCACGGTAAAAAGTGACTTTATCATGGTAAATACTATTCCCAAAGAAAATGACTTTACCATGGTAACTACTATTCATGGAAAAAATGACTTTACCATGGTAACTACTATGCCCAAGAAAAACAAGGTTACCCTCCAATTGATTTTTGACTAAGTGGGAATATCTCTCCGTAAAATCCACCAACGAGGAATGGTCCCGCAATGAACCAAAATGTCATCACCAATCCGGCACTATGATAATTCTTCACCGAACTCCTCGTGCTATGATTATTTACTAATGCACACTTTAGTTTGGTGGATGTAATCTGAAACAAAACAACAACATAACACAAAAATACCATCGACTATGATAAGACAGAATGATGACAAATCTGAAATATCAAAGTAAATTATAATATTAACATGAAATTGTTACAATCTCACCCATGAGGTACTTCAAGTGTTATTGACTTCACTTGCCTTTCACCAAGACTATGGGAGAAACTTTACAATTACATCTCTTAATGGCTTCTTCAACACACCTTTAAACTGATGGCTTCCTTCGCACACTTCCTACAATATTTCTCACTACTTCCTTCTATGCTAAATGAGGGGGGTGGCCTCTCTATTTATAGAACTTCCAGGATTATCCATCTTATCTCTAAGATAGGATAAGAAATCCACTCTGACGAATCATATTCCATACCTTAACTCTTATCTGTACATGTAAGCTTATCTTTTAAGATAAGATAAACCTTATCATTTTACATGGGTTCCACATTTTTAGACTTTTTACAAATAAAATATACAAAATATTTATGACCTCACTCCTTGTCCTTATTACCAATATAATATTTATAATTCCTAATCACGTAGACCCTACTTCTCTAATTACCCAAACTTTGACATTTTAACATTACCGGACCACTTACGACAAATATTTACTTTTTACAACATTCCTATTGTACTTTGACTATTACCGTACTCCACATTATTGGCGGCACCATACTGACGGCACCATTATCTTCTATCAGACGCTACTACTAATTATACTTAACAACATCATATTCCTAATACATACATTAATGAAATAGAAATTACGGAGGAAAATTTTAGTGTCGACAAAGTACCTCATGCTTTTTTATTTCATGAAACATAGGATTTCAAACAATCTTGAGAACACCTTCATTGTCAAAATACATGGTGTTTAGTTTGTCTGTGGTATTCCAAGTCCTTCTAGTATGCGAACGTAGCCAAATCACTTCACAAACACTTCACTGTAGAAACGATACTCATATTTTTTGAAACAATGAGAAATAAAGTGTTGTTTCTTGCTTCCCATGATATTGGTCCAGATCCCATAAAGAATACAAATCCTGAAGTGGATTTTTCGACATCAATATTACCTCCATGATTCGAATCTAAATATCCTGATAAAAAGAAGTTATTGTTCTTCTTTTATTCTAGACCAAGATCCACCGATCCTTTGAGATATCTCAAGATGCACCTTGCTTATCTCAAGATGTGATTATTTAAAGGTTGTCACTTTTATGAGTTAACATTTTTGGCACGCCCTTTGGGACAACTATGTTATATTTGATATCCTATCTTTGAGAGTGATGTGTGTTTGGTGATATCCAACCTTTGGAGGATCTATATAACACATATGAGTGCTCCAATCATCATATCTACTAGTCCAAAATAAAAATGTCTCAATATTATGAGAATAATTCAAATGAGGTCAAGGAAAGTAAGTAGAGAGCCTTTTCGTTACTTTAATTATCACCAAGGAGAAGAAGAATAGGTAAATCAATCCAAATATCCCTATCACCTCTAGACATATTTCTCTAACATCCTCCAGGTAGGCCTTTCTTGTTGTCTTATAAGGTTTTAAGACCCATCACATTTATGGGTCATTAGAGAAAGTAGACAGGTTGTCATGTTCAATGGAGGAAGTCCTCTACTTCTAGCTCAATATGATGACATTCTAGTTACATCTCTGAAAAGTGTTCCTTTCTTCACTAGAGAGAAAACTACAACTCCCATTGAGAACATCAAGGATGTTGTTAATATCTGTTCAATATATCATGTGACACAAGACAATGTAGTAGTCAGATTATTGGTGGCTTCTTTCAAAGGAAAATATCTATAGTTTTATAGGGGCTTGATAATGAATTATATTTCCACTTGGGATGAGTTAGGGGAAGCTCTTTGTAACCACTTTGAAGATAAATCAGATCATCTATCTTTGGTAGAGGAGTGAACAACAACAAAAAGGATCCTAATGAGCTAAAATATGATTTTAACATCATATTTCAAAGGAATTAGGATAGAAACCCCAAAGTTGTAAGACCTACATCGTAGTATAAATTCATTTATTATCTAAGGGATCTAAAAAGTGACATTTCAGTCATGATTCATTCTATGGGGTGTAGAACTTTACCTAATGCTTTTGATATTTCCATTAGAGCTGAAAATAGTCTCACTCGGGAAGGAAAACTTTCCCCTAAACCTCAAATGCCCATATTTCTAGAGGCAAGGAAACTTGTTCCTTACCAAACCCCTAAATTAGCTCCCTTTCAATCCCCAAGAAGTAAAAGTATAATTTAAGTATCTACCTTTTCCAGTCCCTCAAGTGAGTTAGAAGAGGTCATGAGGCGGTTGAATTTTTTCAAAATGAGTTGGTATCTCTAAAGAGGTAACAAGCTCAAAATTTCATTCCCTACCAGTCCCACACCAACTCAACAATCCTCCTTATCCACCATATAAATTGTTACTCTAAGAAGCTCCTCACAATTAAATTACTCCCACAAAATCATTTCAATCCTATAACCCAAATGTGGCTAGTTTGTCTAAGGATTTGGTTGCAATGCAAAATAATCTTGTGCAAGAATATGAGTGTTGTTTCAGCCTACACCATAACAAGGAAACTTACCCTTACCACAATGGTATTATAAGCTAAGCATTGGTAGTACGAATGTTTCCTTCTCTCAAGATGCACCTAAAAAATCCGTGGTAGGAAGTTACTCATGAAATAACTCTCGAGTGATACTTCATTTATAAATTGGTAATTGAAAGAGTTATGTGGAATCAACCAATGGAAATAAAGTAATCAATCACCTTCATCATGTGTAGCAGTGAGCACTAGGTCAAAAATAAGGCAAGTAGAAGAAAACACTTAGTTAGTACCCATTTATGTCCGTCCTATTTTTCTAAAAACTAACCTATTCAGTGGATTCTCTTCTAGTAGAATTAAGGAATGAAGGTTGGTTTTGGCATATATTTTCCTTATACGGCCTCATATTGTATTAATGGGATGGTTAAGAGTATATTTGTCCTACCAATAATATAAAGTTCCTAAAACTTTTTCATGATTAAGTTCGACACAAAATTTTCTCAAGTACAATCCGGGACTTTAGACACATTTTCTAAAGTATGAATAGGGTATAGATGATGCATGTTTTCCCAAAGCCTGAAAATTAAATTATCTCTAGAAGTTGTTTAGTCCATCCCTAAAATAAACTTTAAATTTCCTTAGAATTATGATCATGATTACATCTTCCGTAGTGGAAAAAACAAGGTTGCCTATTTCATGGTTATACTGAGGAATGTACACAAGAAGAAGTTTGACCTCAACATCCACAAAAGATACTAAGCCGGTTTATAAAGTGAATAACATCTCGAGCTAGGAGCCCGAATCTCTAGTATTTTTTTGTTACATGGTCCGAGAATTTTGTTACATGCCCGACTATCTCGAATGGAATGGAAAGAAGTAAATAAACTTAGGTTTTCCAAAGTTCCGAGGGAAAACAAGGTAATGAGTGTCTTTTGTTTCCTCCCATTATTTTGTGTAAACTACGAGTAAAATGTAAAATGTGGCCATGAGATGAAATTTTCTATTTTCAAGGGTTGTTCATGTTACAAGGATGAGAAAATAAGTAACTCTAAGACACACCTAATTGATTTTAAAAGAAATAATATGTACACAGGGCATGAATCTTAAAATATAAAGGCTACCCAAAGCATACATTAAACAAAATGGAGTTCTATTTCAGAGAGCCTTTGCCCTCCCAAAACATATATGTATGAGTAAACAGTTTTATAAACGTGGATTGATTGATAAAGGAAAAGGACATAAGCATCAAATTTCTACATGCTCATTATCACTTGAAGCTCTTGAATATGTTTCAGCTAGTCATCTCTATGCCAAATAAATTCATCATGGGCTATTGCATCAAACATGAGCTAGATTTCGATACCAAGCCCCATGACATGCCCATTTTTCAATAGTTCCTGAGTCCCTAGCCATGGCCCATTCAGCAAATAGATGAACTTTTCCTTCCTTTCAGTGGATTTTACCCATTCAAGAAGGGAATGTCCCTCTCTAATATATGTTTTGGTCTTCATACCTGAGGAGAGCTGAGACATTGCAAAATGAGGAATCTTATTAATAGAACATTCCCTCATCGATATCCTTTTCTAAAGGAGAAATTCTTGAATTCCTATCGTGGACTAAATTTCAAAAAGGCATCCTCTAATACCGTCGGACACTTCTTTGTTGCATTCTACTTTGGTATAGTTGGGATTTTCTCATCCCCATGTGGGGTGAGCGGGAGGTGCAGCTTTTTGATTTGTGTGGTCGATTAAGAGGTTGGTAGTAATTCCTATTCTCACACACCAATAATCATTATTGATGAAGTGAAATGGTAAAGCCAATGGTATTTCAAATGTTTTGTGTCCACTTAGTACTTTGGGTGAACTAGGTGAAAATGAAGAACTTGGAATATAGCAAAGGAAGGTTACAATTTTGTGAGGCGATGGAAGAAAAGTGAAAGCATTTCCTCCGACAAAGAAATATTGGGAGGACCATCCCTAGTATTTAGTATGCTAAAAATATAATTAATGGGAGCCTTATTTGGCCCAGTTAATTAAATAAACTCAATCAAATGGGTGAGCTCTATGGGAAGAAGATTCAAATCTAGAGGTGAAGATGACATGGAAGAAAGAAAGTTGATCAAAAAACATAAATCAAATGACTCCAAAAGATGATAGATGATGAATGGAAGGATGGTGTACCACTTAAATAGGCATGGAGTTGGCATTGAGATGGCAAAGGATGTTATTTTTATATTAATATCATATCTCATTACGATTTACAGGTGTGTTTTATTTTTAAAGGGTAGTGGTGGATCTTAAGAGAGGATTAGTGGGAATTTTTAGAGGCACCACGAACTAGAAGGAATGAATATGTTACATGATAAATATTTTTTCTCTATGTGACCCAATTATCGGGAATTTATGTTAAGATGATTGCATATGTATAGTCATTAATGGGATTTGAGAGCATTAATATATGTTTCCCTTGTCTTTTCCTAAGTTTAATGGTTTTCACTGAGGAATTTATCATGATTCATGACATTTATTTGTTTTATTGTGAAATGATGCTAAGGTTGAGGTGATATGTGTATTTTTGTTATAATTTTGTGTGAATCATGGCTATAACTCAATTTCAAACATATCCTGCACTTGTTTAGCTCTTGTCTAGGAAGGGTGTGAGTATTTGACATTTTCTGGGTACTTGAAAACTTCACTTCTGAAGCCTATAAAAATATCCTTGTGGACTAAGTGGGATTTGGGGGTATGACTTGTAATTTCTTGGGGTCCCTTAATCCAGACTATTTAGTATGATTTTTCATGAGATGATCTTATCTTATGTTTACTAAGTTTGATTATCAAGAATTTAGATATTGGTTGTCTATATATTTCCCTACATACCAACTTCCCACAAGAGGATCATTCATTTTCTTTACCACTCAATAAGGACATACGAAAGTTGACATTTTGTTTCTAGAGTTCCCTCCGGTCCCCCTTCTGATTTTCCCCTTTATCCTTCTTTCTATCAAAATCCCTCTTATCCTTTATAAATAAATTTTACCAAAATCATAGCTCATTACGTGGGTCCCGAGTTCCTTGGTTATCTTCCACTGACCCACCCGTGGGAGAACACATTATTAACTCATTGTTCTCACTAAGGTCACTCATCATCAACTCACATATAATTTGTGCAATAAACTTTGAGATGAAATTGTGGGTCGACAAAACACTACCCCCCTAGTGGTGTGTATCGAGTCCTCCAGTGTTATATCGTTTAGTGACCACTCTTTCGAGTGAACTTTATATTTTGTGGTTACAACCAGTTCGATATTTTCCTCTTGAATTCCTGGAACATCACCTTGAATTCATATCCCAACCTCCATGTTCCCCCGAGTCGCATTCTTGAGTCCTCTCACCCTGACTTAGGTAGATTTAAAAGTAGCAAGGATAACAGCCACACCCTTTGTTTGATCTTTATCGACATTAAAATTTTCCTCTGTAATTTCTATTTTATTAATGTATGTATTAGGAAAAGGATGTTGTTAAGTATAATTAGTAGTGGCATCCAATAGAAGATAACAGATACTATCGATGCGGTGCCATTAATAATGTAGAGTATGGTAACATGCAGTAAAAGTACAATAGGAATGTTGTAAAAGTAAATATTTGTCATAAGTGGTCAGTAATGTTAAAATGTCAAAGTTGGGATAAGTAGAGAAGTAGGGTCTACATGATTAGGAATTAGAAATATTATATTTGTAATAAGGACAAAGAGTGATGTCATAAATATTTTGTATATTTTTTTGTGGAAAAGTATAAAAAGGTGGAACCCATGTGAGATGATAAGGTTTATCTTATCTTAGAAGATAAGACTACATGTAAAGCAAGAGTTTAGGCATGGAACATGATTAAGCTGGAAGAGATTTCCTATCCTATCTTAGAGATAAGGTGGATAAGCCTAAATTCCTATAAATAAAGAGGCCACCCCCCCTCATTTAGCATAGAGAGAAGTAGTGAGAAATATTGTATGAGTAAGTGTGTAAAAGAAGCCATCATTTTGAAGGTGTGTTAAAGAAGCCATTAAGAGGTGTAATTGTGAAGTTTCTCCCATAGTTATTGTTTGAAGGCAAGTGAAGTTAATAACACTTGAAGAACCTCATGGGTGAGATTGTAACAATTTCATGTTGATATTATAATTTACACTGATATTTCATATTTATCATTATTCCTTCTTATCATAGTCTATGGTATTCTTGTGTTATGTTTGTTGTTGTGTTTCCATATTACATCCACCAAACTAAGAGTTGTGCATTAGTTAATAATCATAGCACGAGGAGTTCCCGGTGAAGAATTATCATAGTGTCGGATTGGTGTTGACATTTTGGTTCCATTGTCGGGACCATTCCTCGTTGGTGGATTTTCTGGAGAAATATTCCCACTTAGTCAGAAAACATTTGGAGGGTAACCTTTTTTACCGTGCATAGTAGTTACCATGGTAAAGTCACCTTTTTCATGAATAGTATTTACCACAGTAAAGTCACTTTTAACATGATAACCTCACTTTTTCACTTGTGAATAGAGTTTACCACAAGAAAAGTCAATTTTACCATAGTAAGTCAAGTTTTACCATAGTTTACCGTGGTCATTTCTATTTTCTATTATAGTGATTCCTATTATTTGTGCACATAAGTCTTGTTGATTATACTTGTGGGTTGGTATTTCACTATGGTTACTTTTGGAAATGGAGAAGATTCCTTTTTTTTGCCCAATCTAATGAAGATGCTTCCTCTTTCATTCAAGAGTTTAAATGATCTTGTATTTGTAATGGACTTATAAGAAGGAACAATGGACTGAATTTTTCCTACCTTTTTGGATGGTTCGGCCCTTAGGTGGTTTGAAACACTACGTGATGATGTGAAAAACTCATGGGATTTATTAACTAAAAGTTTTCTTGAAAATTTGGTGAACAACGAAATATGTAGATCTCATGATCGATATCACAAAGCTAGCTTAAGGAGAGAAAGAGAAGATAAGGGATTATCATGCTCGTGTTCTAGAGCTAAGGAGGAAGCTCATGCCCAGATCTGGAAGGAAGGATTAGCGGATGGGTTAATGAATGGCGTGGATAATCTCCTCTATAAGCACTTCATTCTTGGGATGAAGCCAAGATCGGACAACGAGTGAAGTATGACCGCCCAACTAACATTGAACAAGCAAAGGAGATTGCAAGGAGGCAAGAAAAAGCATGGAAGAGGAGCCCAAAGAAATTGTTGCTAAAGTAGAGCCTACACCAGCACCTTTGGTCCGAATCCACAACCACTTTGTTGGTGAGCACAAATCTTTCTCCTAGTACATCTACCGAGTATGAAGATCTACTCGAGAAGATGGGTCGAGTTAACTATTAATCTTCTTCAAGGAAAAGAATTTAGTTCTCGGGAGGAGATAGAGGTCCAAAAGAAATATTTCTAAAGTTGTATGTTATGGTTGTTATAAAAGAGTCATTATAAGTATAATTGTCTAGATAGAGCTTCTACATTTGGTACAAGAGATAATGATAAAGGAAAGCACCTATGAATTCTTTTGATGTAGTAGATTAGAGCATAAATAATGAAGTAGATGTGTTTGTAACAAAAAAAAAAGAAAGAAAAAGATAACCAAGATGGAAATGATCCTAAGAAGATGAAAGGAGAAACTAGTAAGAAACATAGCGAAGAAAGTTGGGTGTGCAGGATTTTCTGATTTCACAGGGACAAGGACCATACTCCATCTTCGACGATCTGTCCAAAAGGCCTGTAAATATTACATATGGTCAACTCTTGGCTATATCTTCTAAGAAGAGGTGGGAGCTGCGAAGTGGACTAAATGCTCAACGAAGGAAGGAGGTTGAGGTCCCTGTTTTGGAGGCGAGGCGGATCCTACGCTTCACAAGTTGAAGTATTATGTTATGGTATTTCAATTCATGATGTATTAGTTGATGGAGGTGTTGCAGTTAATATAATGACCGAGTCTGTAATGAATATGTTGGGTTTAAAAATTGATCACCCCTCAACACTTATGTTAAGGTCATTAAATAAAGGAAAAACTAAACCAGAAGGTGTAGTTTCAAATGTGGCAATATCTGTTATGGGTGTTGTATGTGTGGTAGACTTTCAGGTGATGAAAAATGGTACTGTTGCATACCCAATGTTGTTAGGAAGACCATGGCTAAGGAGAGTTCATGCAAGAAACTACTGGAATGAAGGCTTCATGACACTTGGACATGGTAGAGAGAGGGTGAAGATAAACGTGATCCCTCGGCATCATAAGGTAGAACCTATGGATTCAAGTGATGAAACTGATGATTGGACATCCTCTGATTACTCGAGTACTAGTGAAGTGGACACTGAAGATGAAGAAAGTGAGGTTGATGTTTCGGTCATGGATATCCTTCCAGTCACACCGACTCATGATCCCATAAAATTATCTGAAGAAGAAATTGATGATCGTCTCCAACAAATAAAGATTGGTGATGTTGTGATGGAGAGTGAGAAGGAATCCTACCTCCATCTCTTTCGAAGGTACATACACATATTCACTTTTGATTACAAGGAACTCCATCAAGTAAGTTGGGTAGAACATTATATTGAGCTGGTAGATGGTGTTAAGCCCATAAATCAAATGCCATATAGAATGAATCCTAATTTTTCCAAGGCTGTAAAAGAACAAATAGATAAGTTGCTTGATGCGGGATTTATATTTTCTATGTATTTGTGTTGATTATAGGAAGCTCAATAAGGAAACAAAGAAGGATCATTACCGTCTTCCATTCTCGAGATCAGATTTTGGATGAAGTAGGCTGGCCGAGTGCTATAGTTTCTTGATGGATATAGTGGATACAACCAAGTTCGTATAGTAGAGAAAGATCAGTGAAGACCACGTTCACCACTCCTTGGGAGCGTTTGCTTATAGAGTTATACCTTTTGGGTTGTGTAATGCTCCAGCCACATTCGAACACTTATGAATAGGGTGTTTGAACCCTACATTGGAAATTTCATCGAGTATTTCTGGATGATTTTTACATCTATGGGAGCAAGATGGACCACCTACACCAGATGGAGACAACATTTCAAAGGTTAGATGAAGCAAAAGCCTCACTAAACCCTACAAAGTGTGTCTTTGGATGTTATAAAGGTGTTTTGTTAGGGCATGTTGTATCAAGAGATGGTATTGGTACCGATCCTTATAAAGTTTCAAAAATCAAAGAGTTACCATTTCTTATGAATAGAAGTAAGTTGAGATCATTTTTAGGCCATGTGGGTTACTATAGAAGGTTCATCAAGAATTTCTCAAAGATTACACAACCACTAACCCATTTCTTGAAGAAGGATGTTACTTATGAACCAAGAAATAAGGCACATGAAGCTTTTGAACAACTAAAGGAAGCCCTGATATCTTCACCTATTTTAAAGAATCCAGATTGGAGCAAGCCATTCATTGTGTATACTGATGCCTCAGATGCAGCACTAGGAAGTACTCTGAGCCAAAAGGATGAAAATGGGAATGATCATCCAATTTACTTTGGGAGAAGACAAATGAGCAATTCTTGAGGTAAATTATATTGTAACTGAAAAAGAGGCTCTAGCTATCATTTTTTTGTAAAGAAGTTTAGAAATTACTTGCTAGGGCAGAAATTTATAGTTGTAATAGATCATCAAGCTCTAAAATATATTGTCAATAAGCCTAACCCATCAGGGAGGATAGCAAGATGGATAATTTTTCTACAAGAATTTGAATTTGATATTATAGATAGGCCAGGAAAGAAGCATGTCAATGCAGATGCACTCTCTCGAGCCTATGATGGTTTAGGTTCACCTTGTGATGATGATGATTTCCCAGATGCAGCATTGTTATCTCTTGACACAATCCCTAGTGAATACATAGATATTTGGAATTATCTAAATGAATTCAAGTTTCCTGATGGTGCCAATGTAAAGACTAAGAGGAAGATTACTCAAGCCATTCGTCCATATTCTATTCTACATGGAGTATTATTTCAAATAGGACCTGATGGACAGTACAAGAGGGCAGTTGGATGTGATCAAGGGAAGGAGCTAATAGAATAATTCCACAATGGTACATGTGGAGGACACTTCTCTAGACAACTTACAGCAAGAAGGATCTTGGACGCAGGTTATCATTAGCCCAATCTTTTTAGAGATTTTTATAATTATTGTAAGACATGTAATATTTTCAAACACATGGTAACCATAAGACTACATCAACTCCATTATGCCCTATTCTTCCACTTTTTCCCTTTGAAAATTGGGAATAGACATTGTAGGTCCACTTCCAACTACCCCACACCAAAATCAGTATATTGTAGTTGCCACAGATTATTTAACCAAGTGGGTTGAAGCTAGACCATTGAAAACAACTTCCATGGATGAAGTGGCAAGGTTCATATATGAACGCATTGTCACCAGATTTGGTTGCCCATTAGAAATTGTAATAGATCAAGGAATCCACTTCATTAATGAGGTGGTAGAAGCCCTAGTCAACAAATTTTCTATTAAGCACATGAAGGAAACAACATACAAGCCAAGCAAAAATGGACAGGTGGAATGAACAAATTTTGTGTTGTGTCAAATTCTAGCAAAAGATGCAGCCTTGCAGGTACATAAGTGGGATAAAAGGATTCATGCAGCATTGTGGGCATATAGGGCAACATCAAAGTCAGCAATAGGATACTCCCCATTTCAGTTGGCTTATGGCATTGATCCAGTTCTTCCTATTGAGTTTGATATTCCCACTGTGAGAGTTATGAAAAATGAAAGGTTAGTACATCTTCATTTAGAGGAAATGAGGGAAATAGCAAAGGATACAAGCTATAAGAAGAAAAGGAAGCAAAAGGAATACTTTGATCAAAATATCCATTGGTCTCCATTTTGTGTGAATGACTTGATTCTAGTATATGATTCTAGATACAAAAAAAGAAGACAGAGAAAATTTCTTCCAAAGTGGATGGGGCCCTACAAAATAGCAGCTATGCATGAAAATGGTACATATCGACTAGAGGAATTGGATGGTACTCCCATTACAAAATGGGTCAACCATGACAAGTTAAATATTTTCCAAGCACTAGCTTCAGAATGTCCATAAGAGTCTACTCCGAGGACGGAGTAGAAGTTAGGAAGGGGGAAAATGTTGACATTAAAATTTTCCTCCATAATTTCTATTTTATTAATGTATGTATTAGGAATAGGATGTTGTTAAGTATAATTAGTAGTGGCATCCAATAGAAGATAACAGCACCATTAGTACGGTGCCACCAATAATGTAGAGTATGGTAACAGTCAAAGTACAATAAGAATGTTGTAAAAAGTGAATATTTGTCGTAAGTGGTCCGGTAATGTTAAAATGTCAAAGTTGGGATAAGTAGAGAAGTAGGGTCTACATGATTAGGAATTAGAAATATTATATTTTTAATAAGGACAAAGAGTGATGTCATAAATATTTTGTATATTTTATTTGTGGAAAAGTCTAAAAAGGTGGAACCCATGTGAGATGATAAGGTTTATCTTATCTTAGAAGATAAGCCTACATGTAAAGGCAAGAGTTTAGGCATGGAATATGATTGGCCGGAAGAGATTTCCTATCCTATCTTAGAGATAAGGTGGATAAGCCTGAATTCCTATAAATAAAGAGGCCACCCCCTCATTTAGCATAGAGAGAAGTAGTGAGAAATATTGTATGAGTAAGTGTGTAAAGAAAGCCATCATTTTGAAGGTGTGTTAAAGAAGCCATTAAGAGGTGTAATTGTGAAGTTTCTCCCATAGTTATTGTTTGAAGGCAAGTGAAGTTAATAACACTTGAAGAACCTCATGGGTGAGATTGTAACAATTTCATGTTGATATTATAATTTACACTGATATTTCAGATTTATCATTATTCCTTCTTATCATAGTCTATGGTATTCTTGTTTTATGTTTGTTGTGTTTTCCAGTTACATCCACCAAACTAAGAGTTGTGCATTGGTTAATAATCATATCACGAGAGTTCCCGGTGAATAATTATCATATTGCCGGATTGGTGTTGATAGTACCTCCCCATCACTCCCTCGGGAAGGGTAGATTGGTGGCTGAAGGAAGATCTTCCCCCAAATACAAGACGATATCTTATGATGGCCCCCCTCCATCACATGACCTCCCTTGCACATTTGCATTCCCTTTCCCTTCCCGGGGTAAATCTTGGAGCCAACACCTTTTATCCTATTGTTTCTAGGGACTAAACTTTATGTACTCATCATGGGTTTTTAATTTGACATTATTTTGTATATATCTATGGAATTTGAAAATGTATTATGATATGTGGCTTGTTCTTGTGATTTTATATGATTAAATGTTTCTAGAGTTATCAATCTACTGGAGAATTTCGTTATCCTTTTGGTTGTAGTAGACTAGTGGGTTTTTCATTTTGAAGAGGATCAATTAAATATTTGTATCTTGTTTCAATCCTATATTCAATTTTTACCATTGTCTCATCTGAACTTTATGTGGTGAGGATTTATCTGTAAGAATCAGTTTTCTGTGAAGTGTTCCATGGGTATCTGTGATAGTGGTGAGGGTTTTCTTCCTTCTAAAGTTCCTTTTAAACTAGGTTCATTCAAACCCTTGGGCTTCAAGAAAATACGTGGATACCCACATCAGATCCCCACTAGGATTAAACTCAAGTTGCCTATGTTTTGAGGATCTATGGAACATGGAACAACATATTTTCATGTTTGAGGAAGTGATGCATTAATACCAAGTGAGTTATGAAGATATTTTTATGAGGCTATTTGTGAAAACACTATGTGGAGATGCTAAATCTTTGGTTTAATTCTTTACCTCATAGCTATGTTTCTTCATGGATGGAAATGGTAACTTTATTTGTGGATGGAAATGGTAAATTTATTTGGAATATAATTCAATGATGACCCTACTTATTTCTTTTATGAATATGATGAATATGCCTTGTACTCGAGTGGAAGGAAAAAGGTCTAAGTGTTTTAGGAATGAAGAAAATAACATGGTAGGACAAGTGTTAGGTGTTAAGACACAAATTGATGATTTTATTGGGCAAAATGATCATATTGGTTATTATTTTATCTAGTGTGACAAATGTTATTATTTTATATGTTCTTATTTGCATAAAGTAAACACACAACTAAAATAAAATGCCACAACAACATTGTGTGGCCCCATCGTTACTGGCTAACAAGAGGTTGTTGATTGACCTCCTTCCTCTGTTGCCTCCTTCCTCCATGTAGATGATACTTATTTAGTAAATAAAATCTTCAGAATTATAATTGTTGTCATCATTCATTGGTTCTTCCTTATCATAATCTTTTTCTTCATCGCAGCCATGGAATTCTCTTGTAGTTTCCCATCAAGTAGGTCTTGAGCTCTTAGTTTACAGTTTACAACCATATGACCAAGTTGTTTACAATAGTAGCAGATAAATCACTTTTTTGAATCCTTGGAAGTTGATCCTTTCTTGGAAGAATATTTAAATATTCTTTTAACAAATGATTTGTCATCTTTATTTTTTCCATACAACACACTTTCTTCTAGAGCAATATTCTTATTTTCTTCATCTATCAATGAAGAAATTAGATCTTCTAGGCTAGGATTTATTTTGCTTAGTGTAAAAACCATGTTGGAATAATGGAAGGAATGCTATTTAGTAATACAACTTTTGCATCATCATCAGGCACATCTACTTTTATCCCTGCTAATTGATTTAAAATGGAGCGAAACTTACTTATGTGTTGCACCATGTTGTCACTTTCCTCCATCTTGAGTCCAAACAATTTTTGTTTGAGAGATATTGTTGTGCTTCCTGTTTGGAATCCAAAATTTGGTTCAATGTAGTCCATATGACATTTGAACTTTTTGATAAGTCTATATGATGCAAGTAAGCATCAGATAATCCCAGGCCAATAGTTGTTATAGCCTTTCAATCCTTGCTTTCCCATTTGGTGGTTTCATCTACATTAGTTGGTTTTGGTATTTTACCATAGGCTATTTCCCATAATTCTTTGTTAATTAACAATAATTGGGTTCAAAATTTCCATGTATGGAAATATTTACCTTCAAACTTTTCAATATGACTTAATTTTTCCATTATGGGTGTCGAACTCAGTCAAAAATGCACCCTTACAATAAACTAAAACAATGAAAATAAAATTTTATGAAAATTTATCTTCGATTGAGAGTAGATAGCATATGATCAATGCAAAGAGCTCGAAAAAACAAACATTTTAAAAAACATCATCTTAATATGAGTTACAGGAAGAAATTTATATAACTACAAATTTTAAATCCAACATCTTTCTGGACCCCTTTCCAAAAATGGAAATTTTTTTCTCTCCTTGTTTTTTTCCACTAAATCCAAAAATGGAAAAAAACAGATAACTCACGATATTTCATTTTTGCATACAAACAAATTCGTCACTCATGGAACTCACTTTCCACGATTGGATAATTTTTTAGGGAACTTGCATCACAAAATAGAAAATGTGAATGAATGGAACTCCATGAGTCCGAATATAAATGGGTGAAGTCCAAAATAGAAAATGTGGATGAATGGAAGTACATGAGTCCAAAATGTACAGAGATAACCTCCAAGTCATGCATGCAATAACAAATACTTGAATCCTTCACACATATGCATGGAATTCTCATCTCTCATTGCTGGTCACAAGAACCCCTGTTGCTCGATACCAAATAATAAATTTGTTCTAGATTATTAGAAATAATCTAACACATAATATAAAATTCATCTGGGAAAATTTATTCATTGATAGAGAGTTACATATATAGATCAAGTAACCCCTACAATGGTGGAGTAAAACATGATCTTCAATCCCTCATATCCCTCTCCATGAATATCTTAGTCTTATCCCCAATATCTCACACACAAAAATATCTACATGAGTTCTTCTCACAACTCACCAATAATTAAACTATTACAACTATATTATTAATATGAGTTCTATAAACTCATTATTAATAATATTACAATTTATTTAATAAGTTTACATAATATTTTGGTAACAAAAAGTGTGAGTCTAATGTAAAATGTGGCCATGAGGTGAAATTTTCCATTTTCAATGGTTGTTCATGTTACAAGGATGAAAAAATAAGTAACTTTAAGATGTGCTTGATTGATTTTAAAAGAAATAATATATACACACAACATGCATTTTAAAATAGAAATGCTACCCAAAGTAGTGAATACATTAAATAAAATGGGGTTCTATTTCAAGAACTGCTTCCCTCACAAAAAAATATATGTATGAGTATACATTGTTATAAACATGGAATGATTGATAAAGGAAAAATACATAAGCATCAAACTTTGGCATGCTCATTATCACTTGGAATCTCTTGAATATGTTTTAGCAATTCTTCCTGCATGAAATAAATTCATCATGGGCTACCGCACAAACATGAACTAGATTTTAGATACCAAGCCCTGTGACATGCCCATTTCCAGTAGTTTCTAAGTCCCTAGCCATGGCCCATTCAGCAACTAGACAAATTTCACTTTCCTTTCAGTGGTTTTACCCATTTAGGAAGGGAATGTCCCCCTCTTATATATGCTTTGGTCTTCATACCTAAGGAAAGCTAAGACATAGGGAAATGAGGAATATTATTAATAGAATATTCCCTCATGGTTATCCTTTTCTTGATGGGAAAGGCTTGAATTTCTATCGTGGACCACATTTCGAAAAGGTAACCTCAAATTTGTTAGAAACTTCTTTTTGCATTCTCTAGTATAGTTGGGATTTGGTCATCTCCATGTGGGGTGAGCAAGAGGTTGGGCGTTATGATTTCCATGGTTAGAATAAGAGGTCGGTATTAGTCCATGTTCACATACTACTAATCATTATTGACAGAAGGGAAATAGTGAAGCAAGTCAGATTTCAATTGTTTGGTGTCCACTTGGTACTCTGGGTGAACTAGGTGAAAATGAAGAACTTGGAATATAGGAAAGGAAGGGCACAATTCTGCGAGGTGCTACAAGAAAACTAAAATCATGTCCTCCGATGAAGAAATATTGGGAGGAATAGACCTAGTATCTAGTATGAAAAATAATGATGAATGAGTTCCTCATTTTTCCTAATCAATTGGAAACACTCACTCAAATGAGTGAGTTCTATGGAAGAAATATTCAAATCTAGAGGTGAAGAAGACATGGAAGCAAGACAGTTGATCAAAAAATAGAAAGAAAATGACTCTAAAAAAGATAGATGACAAATGGAAGGATGGTGGACCACTTAAATAGGCATGGAACTAGTCTTTGAGAAGGAAAAGGACATCATTTTTATATTAATACCATATCCCATTTCAATTTATAGGTACGTCTGAGTTTAAAATAAGGATCACCTATTTATGTGAAGTATGTAACCGAAGAGTGGTTAAAGGCATGCACTTTTCAAAAATGTCTTGTCACATTTATTTCTCTGGCCACGTCATGCTCATACACATGTGGAAATTCCAAATATTAAGTGTTGCATAATTAGGAAAAAAATTGGCTACAGCGTGATGACGTATGAAGGACACAGTGGAAGTTGGAAAAATTTACAATCGTTTGTAAGTAATAAGTTTTATTTTTCATGGAAACCTGAGCGGTTGATTAAAGTGTCATTTTGTTTGAGTATCGAGGAATATACTATAAAAACCTAATAGGATAAGCTAATATATAATAAGAACATGGGTTTTAGAGGGTACTGGTGGCTCTTAGGAAAGGGTTCTTAGCAAGGGAAAAAAATGTTGGAATATCTTGGGGGGAAAAGAGTTTGGTTGAAATTTGCAAAGGAACTACTAACCAAAAGGATTGTGTTGTGATAAAGGTTTTTCTTTATGTGACCCAATTATCAAGAATTTATGTTAAAATGATTGCATTTGTACAAAATTTAACGAGATTTGAGAGCATTAATATATGTTCCCCTTGCCTTTTTCTAAGTTTAATGGTTTTCACTGAGGAATTTATCATGATTCGTGACATTTATTTAATTTTATTGTGAAATGATGCTAAGGTTTAGGTGATATATGTCTTTTTATTATAGTTTTGTGTGAATTATGGCTATAACTCAATTTCAAACATATCCCGCTCTTTCTTTATATCTCGTCTAGGAAGGGTTTGAGTATTTGACATTTTAAAGGGTACATGAAAACTTTACTTACGAAGCCTATAAAAATATCCCTGCAGACTAAGTGGGATTTGGAGGTATGACTTTTAATTTCTTGGTGTTCCCTTGATCGAGACTATTTACTATGATTTTGAATGACATGATCTTGCCTTAGGTCTACTAAGCTAGATTGTCGAGAATTTAAATCTTGGTTTCCCTAGAGCTTTCCTGTATACCAACTTCCCACATGAGGCTCATTCATTTTCCTCACCAATTATTATGTAGTAATAAGGATATACGATGGTCAAAATTTTTTTTAAGAGTCCCCCGGTCCCCCTTAAATCTTGTTTCCCTTTTTCCTCCTTTTTGTAAAAATCCCTCTTATCCCCACTAAAAATCTAAATAACTTTCAGCAAAAATCCTAACTCATTGTGTGGGTCCCAAATTTCATTTTTATATTCCACTAACCTACCCAGAGAACACATTATTAACTCATATATCTTGAGTGTTCTCACCCCTAATCTGAGTTCCCTCATCATCAACTTATGATAAACTTTGGGATGAAATTTTGAGTTAGACCAACACTACCCCTAGTGGTCTGTATCGAGTCCTTGGGTGTTATAGCATTTAGTGACCACTCTTTCAAGTAAATGTTATATTTGGTGGTTGCACCAAGTTCCAATATGTTCCTCTTCAAGTCCCTGGAAAATCACTTCAACTCTACTCCCCAAAATCCATGTTCCCTTGACCACATTTTTGGGTCCTCTCACCCTGACTTAGGAAGAGTCAAAAGTAGCAGGGATAACAGCCACACCCTTTGTTCGAGTACCTCCCCATCACTCCCTCGGGAAGGGTGAATGGGTGACAAAGGGATATCTTCCCGTAGCTATAATATGACATCTCGTGAGGTTCACCTTCTTTTTCTTGACCTCCCTTGTACATCTGCATTCCCTTCCCCTTCCCCTTCCCCCGAGGTGTAAATCCTGGAGCCAACACACTCCACCCTTCATTTCACCAAGTCCACTCCCCAACTAGGATAACCCATGGACTTGGGAAGAATTCAATCTTCAAAAACAAATATGCAAAACTTATCAAACCCATAGTACACTACATATGTGTGGAACATGATGGACCCACACATAAAAGAGAATATTTGTGAAGAGGAAAATCCACTAATCAAAATAAATCCATGGAATGAAGAATTCTCTCCATCCAAGGTAAACCCATGGATTAAACAAATAAGAAAGGAAAGTGACATTCCTCTATTAAAAATCATCCATGTACCCTTTCAAAATCTTGTAGAAAATGAAAAGGTCTAATGTGGGAATCTCTAGCTACTCCTGGACAGAGAGATTCTCTTAGCTACCATGATTGATATTCTTGCATCATGTAAAACACCCATGGAGAAGGAAAATTTTTCTTACCAATGCACTTCAAAAAGAAGGATGATCAATCAAGAAAAATCATAAATTTTCCACCTTTCTATATATCTCTCATCATAGGAAATCGGTTGGTAAACAATTACATGATATACTTAGGGGAATGTAGTTCAGTGATGCCTAAACAAATATCATATTGACTTGGTCTTGAATATGAGTCACTCTGTAAAGAAATGGTGTAATTGGATGGAGCTGTGGTAGGTATTATTAGAGTTGTAAAAGGTCTAATCCTCACTCTTACACACATGTCCTAACTTTTCAATTCTATAGGATTTGTTAATCATTGATCTTCCTCCATTATTTTATGTGTGGCTCTTGTGGGATTTCACCACCAGGGATTGGAGGATACCTATTTGTGGATTGATCTCATATGATCTTTAGAAAAAGTATGGTACCATTGCTACTTATAAGTTTAGAACTTGTTAGTACCAAATCATAGCACTCGTGAATGTGTGCAACTTTGACGGGTTGACACTCTCGGTGTGATTGCATAACATTGAGCATATCTCAAATTGTGGGACTTTGAAATCGACAAAGCTCTCGGATGAAGGATGGTTCCTATTCCTCTGTTCAGTTCTCACAAATAAATTGCAGAGGATCTAATCTAAACCTACTCTATCTTACGAAGGAGAAAGGGTTGAGAAGATGTGAGAAAATAAACCTTAGCTAACAAGGTGATGCACCAAAGGAATGTTAAAAACCCATTTTTAATTTAACATAGACCATAGAAATGCAATACAACCACCATGTACGAGATAAGAAAACTATAATGAGAGATCGAAGACAATAATGAACACATGAGAGGGTCGAGAATCATCCACAAACATATATTATTTCTCCAGAGTTGATACAATACATTACAGTAGCCAAGAGGCAAAACTTTGTATTAAAACTTGAATGGGAGGTTTGGAAAACTCCACAAATTCACTTGCAGACAAGGGAAGAAGGGAGGGTGCAAAACAAAATTTCCAACCCTTTACAATGAGCCAAGCTCTTACCTTTATAGATGTAGCGAAGAGAAGAGGAGAGAAGAGGCGGGAAACCTGATTTGGAGCTTAGCTACCAGCCATCAATGCCCCTACAAATCCACCCACAATCTATCAAGTCTGCCACTCTATGTCTGTTTAGCATGTCGAAGAAGGAAGAACAGTGGATCAAATCAAATCTGATCTGGTTGTTGAAGCAATCAGATCACATATTAATGGCATGAAGACATTTTCCTAATTCTCACCCACCTAACCTCATCGAAATTAAAATATTAGGCTTTCATGGTGTAGATGAGGTCGGGATATTTCCAACGGTGCCAAATTTGTTAAATTTCGAGCACTAGATCGAAATATATATCCATTTGAATGTTTGGGTTGGATCCATACAAAAATGGTGAAAACTAATTTAGCAGAATGGGTCCGTAGACCTGAAATTCACTTTGTGCATTTTGCACAAAAATATACAAATTTGAAAAATGCCCCGCAGCCCCGTAATTCACTTTTACCAAAAAACCATCCTCAGGACCAATCAGCATTTTCCATTTGGGTGAAAATTCCTCCCTAGGTCCACCGACCCACTTTTGGTGAAAAATCCTTCCAAGGCCCACCAGCCCACTTGTAATTTAGGCCTGACATGTGGCTTTTCTAGGCATCGGTGGAAGTGTAGCTTATTTTTACACTTTACGCCTTTTCAAGCTAAAAGTTCAACATGCCTCCATCGATCCGCCTTCCCACCTTGACTTGAGACATGGCCATGTGTAGAGCTAGGATGTGTTTGGGGACCACATTTACATTCTACTTTTGAAGTTGCACCAAAGAGACACGTGGCTTTTTCCGTGTCTTTGTTCTATTTCTTTATGTTTTGGCTAAGTCCTTTTGTTTTGCGGGGCATACGTCCACCCAGGACACTTGGAAGGATGGTGAGCATTTGGGACCTGTTTCTCAATTTTACCTTTTGAATTTCCATGGAGATGATAGAGGCCTCTGCCGTCCCTACCATACTTAGTCAATTTAAGCTGATGGCTCTATTTATTTTTACTTTTGGACACGTGGAAGCTCAGTGCTAGTTTGAGACCGGCCTTGGGCCATCCTTTTAATTTGCATTGTTGAGACACTTGGCACACTCCGCTGACTCTACCCCATCTTGACTTTTCAACTATTGACTCTATCCCTTTTTGGACCTGGGACATGTGGAAGGCTAGCACTTTTCTGGGAGACCCACTTTTAGATTTACCTTTGAAGATGCGCCGAAGAGACATGTGGTGCCTTCCGTGAGTCTTCGATAATTAGCCGATTCAGCCAATGCTTTTCTTGAACCCTAACTACATGGTGGGTTGGCGCATGTTTGAGTCTCCACTCTTTGGATTTATCTTTGAATTTGTGCCGAGTCGACAAGTGGTACCTTCCAGCTGACTCAATACTTTTCAACAGCCGATGCGACTTTTGGGGGCTCTGGACACGTGGAGGCTTGGTGCTTGTTTGGGACTACCTTTTGGGCTTGATCCTTGGAGACACGCCAATGAGACACATGGAAGCCTCTATCGACACTTCCATACTTCGTTGATTTGGGCTTGCTACCATTTAACTTCTGTTGGACCCTGACCACGTGTAGAGCTGGCACTTGCTTGAGTCTCCACCTTGGGCTCTTACTTTTGAAATTGCACCAACTACACATGGTTCTTTCCACTCGTTTGGACTTTTCAACATCTAGATCTATCCCTTTTTGGTCCAGGGACACATGGAAGCTTCATGATTTTTGTGGGAACCTCCATTAGCTTCGAACCTTGAAGGTGCATCGTTTAGATACTTGGCATCTTCCGCCATCCCTTCCATACTTAGCCAATTTAGGCCCACTCTAAATCATTTGTGAAGCATGAAGATTTTGAGCCTTTCCCCATTTCTCTCTTGAGCCCATCCGCCTCCTTGATGTTGTTTACCTCCTTTGAGCCTCTGGTTTATCTATTTTTGAGTCATCCTATAACCTCGACTATTGAATTGAAACATGGGCTCATACGATGGAACCGACCTTTAGATTTCTTCCTATGTAGGGTCGGGTTCGGTCAATTTTTCCAGGGAAATATTGGGATAACAAAACCTATTGCTACATATCAGATAGAGCCTTATACACCCAACCCCGTTAATGAAAATTATACAATACTTTATCAAGAGGATCATCCAAGTGTCCAGAAAGTGGATAATCAAGTTGAAGGCATCCCAGATTTACTACTTGATGAATGGGTAAATGAGTGCCTTGGCTTTTATCCATATAAAAAGTTGAATAGGTTGGCCATGGAATCTATTATCTACATGAATAAATCTCACATGTTCCTAATTTTTGAAGTCACAAGATGAACAAAACGATGGCATTTGGTAAATTTTCTTTGATGGTTCAAGGAACATACAGGAAAAGGAGGAGGTGTAGTGCTTATATAGCCTACTAGTATGAAATATTTTATTCTTTTAGATTCCAATTCAATTTTCCTAACAACTCAATAGAGTATGACTCTCTCATACATTTCTTACAATGGGTAAGGAAGAAGAAAATAAAGTAATTGCATACCTTTGAGGATAACGAGTTAATTGTGAACCAGGTCGGAGGAGTGAGTGTCGCTAAAAATGATCTTGTTAGAGATTAAAAGTATAGATTATGGAAGCTTCGGAGGATTTTTAATCTTTCAATATCTATGTTATACCAAGAGGAGAAAATGAATCCACGAGCAAGTTAAATATTGTGGGAGAAAGATTTGATGTTGGTGAAGATTTCAAAAGAGAAAATAACAACCCCATATCAAAGTGGTGGTGAGAAACACGGTACCAGTATAACAACACCAATTATAATTTTTTTAAAATCATCAACGAGATCACCAAATTCATCAAAGAAGAGGAAAATTTATCTTCAATAAATCGAACATGTTCAAGTGCGGTATGCAAACCAAATTGTCCAACTAAGGTCAAACAAGTTTCCCAAAGCCTTAGTAACTTTGGAATCAATTTTTAATCTAGATGCCCATCCCAAAAGGGAAAAAACAATTGTGAAATTCAAAGGTGAAGTCTATGAACCCAATTTGGTTAAAAATGATAAGTTTCCCAAGATTGGCAAGGTATGTACCCCTCAAGAAAAACATTCTTTTGTAGAGATTTTTCAAGAGTTTGTTGATGTTTTTGCTTGGCGCTATGAAGAACTTAGAGGTTCCAATCTTGATTTGAAACAACATACTATTGAGATAGATCCAACAACCAAGCCCATTAGATATAAGCATATACATGTCAATCCCCAAATTGATCCTATCATAAAGAAGAAAAAAAAACAAGTTGATTGAGGAAAACATCATTTCCCCATCAAGTAATCAACTTGGTTACAAATTTGGTCCTAGTGGGGAAGAGAAATGGAGAAATTAGACTATGTGTTTATTATAGATATCTAAACAAGGCCTAATTAAAATACCATTATATGTTGCCTTCGTGGAGAAGAGTTTACAAATGGTATTAGGTTCAAGTAGGTCTTCCTATTATATGGTTATTTAGGATACAATCAACTCATGGTGAAGGAAGAGGATCAATTCAAAACTTCATTTACCACTAGAAGGGAACCTACGCCTACAATAAAATTACTTTTTATTTATCTAATTTAGGAGTAAAATTCCAAAGAGCTATGGATATGGCATTCAAATGACTCATCAATAACATGGTCCTTGTTTACCTTAATGATATTACGGTACTATCCAAAGATGCAATGGACCACATTTTTCACCTCAAACAAGTATTTAAAAGATGGATACAATTTGGTGTTTCTCTTTATCCCAAGAAATGTATTTTCCTAACACATGAAGACAAGATAGTAGGCCACGTTGTCTCTAAATAAGGGCTTGCAATAGATCCAAATAGAGTAAGTGTCATTCGAGCAGTGTCTTTTCCTAGTCATAAGAAGGCATTGCAAATTTTCTTGAGAAGGATTATATTTGTTAGGTAGTTTATTCCATATATTTATGACCATGTCAAGTCATTAACATCTATGATAAATAAAAATGTTCCTTTCAAATGGACCATAGAGGGGAAGGGCAGTTTTGAATTTATTAAGCAAGCAATAACACAAGCTCTTACCATTATCCATCTAGATTTCTTAAAGGATTTCATCTTGTTGGTTGGCCTTTGGTGGCATGGATACCATATATTCCATGTTAGTACAACATAATGGGAAAGTTTTGGAACAACTGATTACATTATTCAACTAAAGTTTGGAAGATTACAAGGTGAGATACGCATTCATTGAGAATCATGATTTAGTTGTCGTAAGGAGTTATAAGTAGTTTAGGAATTTGGTATCTAGCAAAAAAATTCACCTATTGCTACCATATTCTGGTGCAAAATATTTTATTTTGAACAAGGATATTAATGAAAAAATATCTATTTGGATCACCAAAGTAATGGATTAAGACATTTGCATTAGAGTGACTAAGTTGGTCAAGGGAAAAGGTTTATGTGAGAAACTAGTTTTATACCTATAGAATGAAGAGGAGACTATTTTAATGCTCCAATAAAATCAATAAGAACCCACAAATGTTCCACATACTTATTGTTGGAAACTCAACATAGTACACTTTCTCTAAACATGATAGTGTCCTCAAGTCTTGAGGAAGGCCAAAAGGAGGTACTTCAAGATCCAATCCATACCTTTTTATGCTTATGATGATATTTTGTGTAGAAAGGATGAATATGGCGTTATCTTGAGGTGCATTAAGGTAGATCAGGTTGAGATAATTTTACGTGAGTTTCATGATGGAGAAGTGGGAGGGAATTTTTCCCCAAAAACAACAGCACTAGTAATCATCAAGGATGATATTATTGGTCAAATCTCTTCATGGATTTCCATATGGGTTATAAAATGTAAGAAGTGTGCCTTTTTTACGGGAAAAGAGGGTTATCATCTATTGAACTTCACCCCATCGTAGTGGATCAACCATTCATGTATCGGGACTGGAATTCATTAAAATGATCAATCCACACTATATTTTGGGACACAAGTGAATTTTGAAATCCATGTATTACTTCATTAAATGGACAAAGACAGTTTCACCGATGGAGGAAAAATAAATCATCTAGACTTCTATGAAGGCATTATAACTAGTTTTAATGTCCCTTATAAAATCATTTATGATAATTCTTTAGCATTTACTGACACAAAACTATTTGATTGGGATGCCAAAAAAGGAATCTACTTGAGCACTTCCTCTAACTACTATCCCTAAGGAAATGGGAAGGTTGAGTCGATGAACAAGAACTGTTAAGGATCATAAAAAGGACCTTGGATGAGAAACAAATGACATGGCACACTAAATTGAAATCAACATTATGGGCTAATATAATCACCCCCAAAATATCAACAGAAGCTCACCCTACAAAATGGTTTATGGTAAGGAAGAAAAACTATTGGTATATCTTGAGTTACACATATTAGAGCTCATTAAATAGTTGGAAAGTTTGATTTTAGATCAATGGGAATCAAATACGCAAATCTCATGGAGCTTAAAGAATAAAAAAACTAATCCATGTAAGAAATGGAGTTGAATAAGGACAAGGGAAATAAATGGTTTGACAAGAAATCACTTTGGTTAGGAATTTTCAAGAAGGAGATCGGTGCTTAATTGGTATCAAGATAGAGACAAGCTAGGTAAGAATTTAAAATTTAACACAATGTGGAGTAGCCCTTATGTGATCTCTAGCTGTAAATTAAACAACGCTTTATAATTGTCAAAATTAGAAGGGGAAGATCTTGTGATCCCAATCAATACGACCTACCTAAAGCACTTATTTTGAAGTAAAATTTCTACCTTGTATTTAGTCTATTTTCAATTGCTCCAAGTGTTATCGAGCACATGTTTTTTTAGTAATTGTATTTTGTTCCATGATAAATTCCTTTTGCACACTATACATGCTCCATTTAGACATGTATGATATTTTTCTTTGTACAAAGTATTTATGCCCCTTAGTTGCGGTTATATTTTCATTCTAGAGAAATTTCATAGTTGGAATGAGGTATTTTGGGGAAGTCTTGAATACTTAATCATGTGACCCCAAAAATAAGTTACATCCAAAAGTTCTTCATGCTCTCTCCTTGGCCACAAAATTAAATTTTGGGACAGGTTTGCAAGTCTCATCCATAAATCCCAAAATCGGTCTTCAAGAAAACCTACAAGGCAACTTTTGAGTTCATGTAAGTTTAGGGGTGAAATTATAAGTTGTATTATTAGATTTTCAAGTTTTAAGAGGTGACTCCATGCCTAATGGATTACAAATGGAAATTTATTATCTCTCTAGTAGGTAGATAGTCTCATTGAATTGCCAAATTATTATCCAAAATATCCCCAAGGATATTTTGGCAACCTATAAACTCAACTTTGAAATTAGAAAAATCTTGATTAAAATCCGTGAAACAAAGGGAAATTTTATACTCAAGGAGACTTGAGAAAATCTTACAAGGATTTGGTTGAATAAAAAAACAAAGATAGGGGTTTTGTTCCTTAGTTGCCATAATGTATGGATTGTGAAACTCGGATGACAAGAGGATCCCAAAGGGTTAAGTTCAGGGAAGATAAATTAAGAATCCGTAGAGCACTATCTTGGTGTATCATCGATTTCTTGAGCATACAATATTCTCTAGGTTTACTAAAATCCATGGAATGAATAAATTTGAGCAACAGACTTAGGTAGAGTTCATGAAGAAAAAGGCCACACAATATGGACACATGATGATTCCACGGGATGTGTGAACTAGTGTTCCATGGGTTTTCTTGGAACTATGGAACAAAGGAAAGGGTCATAATTTTAAAAATTCCGGCAACAAAGGTTCTGGGTATTATACAGGGGCTGCAAACTGAAAACTTAGGTCCTCGTGGCTTGTGGGGGTCAAAGTTGTGAGTTTTGTGGGTGTGCAAGATTTAATGTCTGATGGATTTCTCAATCCACAGAGATTTTGGATCTGAAAAACCACGGTTCATTCAATAAAATCCATCAATCATTTAAGTTCCTGTGAAATATTCAAAATTTCTGCCTGACCAAAAACAATTAAAAAGTTTTCTGTGGATATCAGGTGAATCACAGGAAAACCGTGGAACAAACTGTTCATGGTTTTTTAGCATAACTTTTACGTCAGAGCTCCAAATCATATGAAATTAGTGGAATTGGAAAGGTATCATCAATCACTTCATTTTAGCATCAAGAAATTCAGTTTTTGATGAAGTTTGGTAGGACAAAAATGTAAACACGTGAATGGATGGATAAAAGCACAGGTCTAGTCAGTCAATAATCCAACTACCTCACCTAACTAAATTACAAGTTCAGACGGCACCCATTCCCTACTTTTGAATTTTGATGGCGTGTTGCAAAGGAAAAAGGTTTCTTATTTCAGGTAGTTAACGGTGACAAGATTGATGGGTATAAAATTCATTTCTACTCATTGCAAAATCGAATTCTGAAAAACTAAATTCTCTCCCTCTCGTCTCCCCTTTTCTCTCATCCTCATTTTTCTATAAATGTAAGTGATTTGGAACGAGAAAGGGGTTCTCTTCTATGGAACTTAGAACTTTACTTTATAGGTTTTACATTTTCCATGCCTCTTGACCTTTGTATCTTTATTTTTACATAGTTGTCCTCAAAGCTTTGTTTCTAAAAATGCAAGGAGGATATTTAATGATATGCAAATATGTTCTTTTCATTCATACGTTTCATATTGAATATGAATATATAGCCCTATTGTCTCTCTTTGAATTTATTCTCTTGTTTCTTGGAGATATTTGTGTTTCCATTAGATTTTTGCATGGTAGTTTTAGTTGTGTCTATATAGGTCAGATTTGAACCTTTTTTTAGCTTTGGTACATCACCTTTTTCAATTTACAACCATTTTTCCTTATCTCAACCCTAAACCCTTTAAAATTGTAGTTAGTTTTAGTTTAGTTGTATTTAAAATTTGTAGGTTAGTTTGTAGTGGGATAGGACAGGAGGAACCATCCTTCCCTGGAGGTTGATCTTAGTTTGCAAGTTCCATGTTGCTTAGATCATCCCATGTTACACTAAAAGTGTCAATGTTCATTTGTGAGCATTCAAAGGGTTTCAATTTTACATATTAGCAGTTCTTTCCTTGATATGGAATATGTCAAAATATTTTCCCAAATTTTTCACCTCTTAATTTTTTTATAAAACTAAAGCATCCCTTGAAAGTTAGAATATTAAAGAGTGTCACGATTGTACCAACATTGGAAATAACTAACTCTTTATAAACTATGGAGAAACCATCCACATATAAATAATTATGAATTTTGGATTATTAGTATGATTCCTCTATAGATATTTTGAAAAAGGAAATGTTTGACATTAATACATTTCTCACATTTTTTTATTTTTTTCATCTCATTCATATTCTTAACATGTCAAAATTGTTTCATATTTAATGTTATGAGAATATATCATAAACAACTTCATTATTAAATTTCTAAATTAACACCAATACCATATTATACAAGTTCAAAAAATATATCTTGCCCCCAAAATATTGCAATGAATGGACCCACTTTGTAATGTATTGTTGTTGATGTTGACATACACACCCAAATGCAGTCAAAAATTAAAATAATTTTTTTCTTACTTTGGGTATTTCTTGTCAATGAAGAAAATGACAATTTATGATGTCTTAAGCTTACTCAATAAAGCATTTCATACCAAGTAAACATGTTCATCTCCCATTTAAAAAAGAACGGTGAACACAAATTAAAAATAAAGTATATTAAGAATAAATTTTGACATAGTTTTAAAGGTTCACATCAAAGTATCCTTTATGTTTTATATATTCAAAAAAGTTACCAAAAATAAATTTTTCTTGAATTGATTTTTGGTTGACACAAAATTCTAAAAAAGTTGTTTGAAATGAAAAATCTTCCTCACAAGGTTGAACCTAGATTTGTCAACACATAGTGGGATATATTTGTCATACTTTTATGTAACAAAGCCTAGGTTGTAAGTGGTGCAATGTGGAAAAGGTTAGAGATAGTTTTGGCTCTAACACATGAAAGTTAAAATCAAGGGTCATGTCAAATTATCATTACTTGCCTCCATATTTTTATGGTTGGGTTCTTGGTTATATTTTCCAATAGGAATATTGACAAATTTTGTGGAAGTAACTTGGACCATATCTATACCTTACAAGGAGTACAAGCTCAAGGGTCTAGACACACTTATAATTAAGTCAGATCCATCTTCTCACTTTCCAAAAATTGTTTTTACACTTAAAAATAAAACCCAACACAATCTATAGAAGGTTTTCCCAGGCTCAAGGTGTCCTTTCACATCAATATAACCCATCTCATACCAAATTTTACTCATGGAAGTGTTTCCAAACAAATGTTGCAACATGCGAGAGGGCTCAATACCAAAATTTTTAAACACTAAGTTGTTGCTTATATTTATAGAATTCCATATGCCACTACTTATAGTGCACGCCATTTTACATTTCTCACTTAGGTAATCCAAAAAACTACATGATTTTAAACACGCAATTTAATTCTTGAGATTGTCAATATTAGAGGTTTCAAATTTCATGGCTTACACTTTTCCATATCTTCTAGGTATACCGGATCCCACATTTTAATTACACTGTCATTATGCCATTGTTGATGTTGAGTGTGCATACTTTTCCCCTTCTACTTGAATAACAATCCATCAACATGATATTTTCCATTAGGAGTTCCTATAAAAACGCTTACCTTCTAAATTAAAATCCATGAATAAATTTAATTGTTTCATATATTTTAAAAGCAAGTCAAGAAGTATATATTTGAATTATATATTAAGGAAATGTATAAGCAACACTTAACGGAAAGATTTACAAATATGGACATTTTTAAGATTCCCTCTCTACATGGGGTGGTGAAGGAGATGTTGTTATTGTATCCATTCATTTCCCTTTTTGTCAGTCTTATTTTCCACCGATGACACCAACATGGATGATGGAATGTCCTTACCATCTCCACCATTCACCATTGGGTGATGCAATCATTATACACATGTTTTTCCTTCTAAATCTTTCAAGAATGTTGAAGATTCAAATTTATAATTATTACTCTTAGATTTTGGAGTCTACATTACCCAAATAAATGTTTATTCTAAGCTATGTGACAAAGTTTGATGTTCCTAATGTTCTAATATATAGGGTGTATTTTATCAATAAAATTTTTAATTATGAAATTTGTGTTAAAATTCAACGATCAATGGTAGGTGAGACCTTCCCTACTCATTCATTGGTGCTCCCGATGTTGATATTTCTCCAGGAGATAAATCCCTCCTATTATTATTTTCATGACCCCTAAAAAGGTGTCACATCTTTGAAAAACCCCACCACCTCACATGTTTTTCCTCCTAAATATTTTTGTAGTGTTGAATATTCAAAATTATAGTTATTGATTAAGTAAGTATTAAAATAAATAAATGCTAAATTTAAAATTGTACCACTACAGTAGATATTAATAGTTAAGTACATATTTGACCCACGTAAATAAATAATTTAAATTTGAAACCCTAGTTGTAAGTGGAGAGATAAAAGGACTTAGTTGATTCGTAGTGATGTTGAACATGTGTAAAGCTAGAAAAATGGTGGAATAGAGAGCAAGGATGTCAAAATCAGACCCAAAAATTACATGAGCATCATAAATTTCAAGACTAGGTCACCTATGGAGTATCAAGGGCTCCTATGGCACAAAATACTTATCCTAGGCACCTGTGACTACTTAAAAGCTACAAAATATAGTTTTGCGGGGTCACAAGATGTTCATTTCTTCTCACCTTTGATTTCCTATATGTTGTTGGATTTCATTATTATTCACTTGAAACCTATAGCAAGAAAGAAGCACCTATAAAACTCCCGACTACATCAAATCCTAAAAGAAGATGTAAAATAGGAGGTCGTATTGTTCTCGGGTGTCAAAAAAGTGAACTTACGAATGATCACCGCACTCAATGCATACCCCATGTATCTCTTTATGTGTGTGAATAAATCTTGCCATATGTGGCTCTTGTGCATGTCGCACTTGATAGCGAGAAATAGATAGATTTAGAAAATGTAGATAGATGTGTCCATGAAAGAATGAACTTCCCCTCCTATGAAGTGTATGCATAAGAATATAGTCCTTTGTCCTTGTTTGGATTCTAGATGGATGTTTGAATTCTCTTGTAAATGCCTTTGGATGTAATCTTAGGTAGAGATAGAACATGCTCATTGCTTTGGTCCCTTATTATGATCACATAGATTTGTATTTATATGATTCCCTTGTTTTAATTTCATAATTAACCACTAAAAGGCCAACTAGTAAAAATAAATATGCCCAAATGGCTAGAAAAGACCCAAAATATGTGATAAAAGTACAAAGAGGTCAGGGGCACCTAGAGGGGATGGGGGTGCTTGGGTGCTATCATCCTAGATTGGTGTTGGTGTCTAGAGTGAGAAATTTTGAAGTATGAAAAGACATACTGGGAAAGAAGGAGTGTAAGACCAAAATAGGAAATAGAAAGAAAGAAAAGATGGCCAAAGATAGTGATTAATTAGTAATTTTCTTGCTTAGGCATAATATGAATGATAGTATGTGATCGGGACAAGATGGATACCCAAAGTGTGTGATTTATTGTCTACATTTTCCCTCTTTTTATGTTGTTGATAAAATTCTCAATAACATAAAGTAGATAAGAGATGTGTACTTGATAACCATGTATATTGATGGTGTAAAGCATTTCGAGTGACAAGGAAAAGCAAGGAGTGATAAAAAGTGAAGCATGGAAGCTAGAGAAGAGGAAGTAAAAAAGTGATAATAATGACCCTAGGGGAGAGCATATGTGTAGATGTCATGTTGTACATGTTCTTGATGTTGCTTGATGTGTGATGATGCGTGATTGATGTGACTACCAATCCCCATAAGGATGGGCCTATAAAATATAATAATGAACAAGTATTCAAATACGTGTATATGAAAAATCAATAAAAATGAGTAAAAAGTACGAAAAAATGTTAAAAGGAACATGTGGACTTGATCGTAACTTGATCCATGGTGAGTGAAAGAGATAGAAAGGATCCTGAAGATGTTGTAGAAGAATGATTTTTAGGGAGATCTCTCACCAAGTGCGAAGAAGTGTAGGATGAAAGGTCTAGCATTATTCTCCAACCTTTAACTACTTCCAAATTGTAAACAACATTGCGAGATGGTGTGGAAAACCTAATCCATTTTGATCCAATGCAAAAGTAGAAAAGAAGGTGCGATGTATGCATGTCAAGTGTTGAAGGATTGCCTGTCCCATAAAAGACACTATGTAAACTACCAAAAACTTTGTTGAACTAAAAATATTGTGTAACTACCTCCTATCATAGGCATCTATGAAGGTTTAAGGGCATTTAGGCGCTTATATTTAGGTCTGGTTGTTGTTTTATGTGTTTTCCTGAGGAGCCAAGTCAGGTTATGGGTCATTTCTAAAACTAAATAATGTGTTTTGTATGTGTTAAACTATATTGTACTATGATTGTTGACTGTTGAATTAGGTGAATAATTTACCCAATGAAGCCCCCCTTGTTTGGGGTGTATACAAAATCACAAGGAGCATGTGGCCCAAAGGAGGACCGTCTGATGTGCTAAAATGGATGCACTACAAGGAGGGAGTGTCCTTGGTAGAAACCAAAGAAGATGTAAAAAATTGGCTGAAAAAAGTTTTAGCGCAAACAAGATAAACACGCATGTAGAAGATAATATGTATGCTAAGAAAGCAATAAGACAAAGTGTAGACAATAAATAATGCAAAAACGTAGACCACAAAAAGAACATTTCAAACATGGGACATCACTTGCAATGTCAAAATAAATCAAGGAAAACGTGGCCAAAATCACAGAGTGTGCACATAATAAAAAGGAATTGCCCACAAATAGAGGAAAACAATGACAAACAATGAAATACAATAGCAAAAAAATAGTAAAAGAAAAAAAAATGGTAGCAAAGGGTTCCCGCAAAAACAAATGTTGTATACGAAGCACCATTTAGCATGATAGAAAGATAGAAATTATGTCAAAGTGTGTATAATCCGATATAGTAGTGTGCTATGAAAAATGAAACAATATCACCTGTAGTGTATACAAAATTAGATGCCCCTAGGAGCCGTTGTGGGACAAGTAATAGGTATTGTGCTAAGCATCCCTATCACGTGTATCGATATGTTTAAAGGTTACGATTACACAACTAGAAAAAAATTAAACATACATGTGTATCTAGAAAAGATAATGACATATAATGTATCTAGATAACATAGTAAGTAATATCTATCATGTGAGTCTTGAGTTTTGGAGCTTAATTACTTACGTTTAACATGCTTTATCAACTTTCTAGAAAACAAAGAAACTGACATCATCAATTAGGAATAACCAACATCGCTTACATCGTGCATGAGTGTTTTATTTAACTCACGGGAATTAGATCTAATTTATTATTCAAGAATCTTTATTGATTGTAATTGCATGGCTAAGTGCCCTAAGTTTATATAAGGTATATATATCTTGGTAGCTAGGGTTATAGTAGCAAGAGGAGAGAGAATTGATTATTATTGTGTAAAATAATTGTGAGAGAAAATTCTTGGAGAAGAAGGAGAAGCTTGAGAGAAAGAAAGTATTATACATCGTGAGAGGTGTGGAAGATTGTAAATATTCATTGTATATCTTATGAAACCTTTGGATAATATATTGGATTATTTCTTGGTGGATGTAACCCACATTGGGTGAACCATGTTAAATATGGTGTTGATTTATATCTCTTGTTTTGTATATTTCTTCTGGTAGAATATCCACTTTTATTGCATGTATGCTTAGATTTGATATATTATCTATATAACCAGTGTGCTAACCCCAACAACTAGTATCAAATATTTGTTTGAGGGTTTTATGTGTTGACATATTTACTCACAGAGGGTTTTCTGATTGAGTGGGAGCTAAAGTAATGGAAGAAGAAAAAAATACAAGGTGAAAAAGTTTGACAAATTGAAATTATCAATTATGGAAGATGAAAATCGAGGATTATATGTATCAAACAAATTTGTACTTACCATTGGATGAAAATTCCAGACCTATGAAGATGACAGATGAATAATGGAATATTCTTGAGATAAAGGATTTGGGATCTATAATATTGAACAAACTGGCAAGATCTCAGCTTCTAATATTCTAGAAGCAACATCTATGGTAGAGTTAACAAAATCTCTTGCTAATTTATATGAAAAACTTAGTGCTTCATATAAAGTTTATCTAATGATGAAACTATTTAGTTCTAAGATGCATGAAGGTGGATTTGAATCTATTCATTTGAATGATTTCTAATCTATTACAAATCAATTAAAATCGGTTGATATTTTGTTTGATGATGAAGTCAAAGCACTCTTTTTCTTATTTTATTTTCCGATAGTTGGGATAACTTGGTAATGGTTTCTAGTAATATAGCATCTGTTAATAATATTTTGAATTTTGATGATGTAATTAGTATAATATTGAATGAAGAAATTTTTAGGAAAAGTATAGAGGAATCATCATCTTGAAATGCTTTGAATGTAGAAAGAAGGTGCGGAAGAAGGAGAGATCCAAGAGTAAGAATAATTGGAAATCAAATCCCAAGAATGGAAGATCTAAATCTAAAGGTAAGAGAATTACCTATTGGAATTGTGGAAAAAAAAAAACATGCAAAGAAATATTGTTGGTGAAAGGATAAAGAGAACCAACACCTGGACTAAAGGTAAAGAGGAAAATATTATAGCAAAGTTAATGTAATATGCTCGTATTCTTTCTTTGATAATAGAATAGAATTGTGGGTTTTAGATTCATGAGCTTCTTTCCATGCAACCCCTAATAAGGGTTATTTCATAAATTATGTCTAGGGAAATTTTGGGCATGTTTAGTTGGGTGATGATGAACCTTTTAGTATTACTAGTAAAGGGGAAGTTCATCTAAAATTACAGAATGGAAGTACATGGGCATTGAAATATGTGAGGCATATGCCAAGCCTAAGGAGAAATATTACTTATGTGGGAAACTAGGTGAAGCTAGTTGTATGGTTACATTCACAACCCACTCTTGGAAAGTCATCTAGGGTGCCCTTCTTGTGGCAAGAGGTAATAAGGTAGGAATGTTATATTTGTCTACCTGGTGTAGTGATTCCTTTTCTATTTTATCTAGTTTAGATTCGGATACATGTATGTTCATAATTGGTTGGGCCATATGAGTCAAAATGGAATGAAGACCTTAAAAGCTAAGGGTAAGTTATTAGATTAGATCTTGATTTTTGTGAGCATTGTATCTTTGGAAAGTAAAAGAGAGTGATATTTCTCAAAGTTGGGGTAACTTAGAAGGAGCATGAATTGGAGCTTGTACGCTCGGATGTTGTGGGACCAAATCGGGTAGCTTCTCATGGAGGATCCCAGTATTATGTTACTTTTGTTGATGATGCTACAAGAAAGGTATGGTTTTATTGTATTAAACATAAATCTAATGTTTTTATACTTTTAAAAGATGGAAATCCCTTATTGAGAATGAATGAAATTCAAAGTTAAAGTGCCTTAGATATGACAATGGTGTTGAATACTATAGAAATAATTTTAATTATTATTGTTTAGTGAATGGAATAAGTAAAGAAAAGACAGGTTCCAAGAACACCATAAGATAATGGTTTTGTAGAAAGAATGAACAGGACAATCATGAAACGTGCTAGAAGTATGAGGATACATGTTGGATTTCCCTTGTATTTTTTTACAAAAGTATTTTGCATAGAAGTTTATTTGATTGACTGTGGGCCTTCAATTTCACTAGATGGAGGAATACCAGAGGAATCCTAGACCAAAAAAGAGGTAGATCTTTCTTGTCTTAGAGCTTTTGTGTATGGTGATAAGGAAAATAGAAAAATGTTGGATGAAAAATCCAAGAGATGCACACTTGCATTGCTTATGGATCTTGTGATTTCGGATTTTTTTCTGGGATTTAGAGGATTCTAAAATTGTTAGGATTCATGACATTAAATGGAATGAAAATAGAATGTACGAGGATCAAATTTTGGTACCTAAGAATGAACCGGTTGAAAATTTTGTGAATGAAAATGAACTCTCGATTTAGGATCCATACCTATAGGATTACACAAAGAATCGGTGTTGGTTGAACCACGACCTGCATCGTTATTGAACCAAGATCAATTATAGAAGAACCAACATCGGCTATAGGTGAGCAAAGCATCGGTCAATGTCAAAATTGGAAATAAATTTCCAAGAGGTCCAAATTGAGCCTCTTGTACCCCCAAACTCCTATGAGAAGGTCACAAAGTGTAAGTAAATCTCCAGAAATATTTACACCTTCTCTATCATATTTATTATTAACCGATAACATATCCAACCGAAAAGTTTTGAAGAAGTAATGTAGGATGAGACCAACTTACAGTGGGAGCATGACATCGATGAGGAGATGGACTCCTTGGAAAAAAACTAGACTTGGAATTTGGTTAATTTTTCAACAGTAAGAGGACATTGGAGAAAAAATGGGTTTATAGAATCAAGGAAGAAAAGGGTGGATAGAAAATGAACAAGACAAGGCTTGTAGTAAAAGGATTTGCACAAAAGCGGTATTGAGTTTAGTGAAACATTTTCTCTTGTTGTTAAAATGACTTCCATACATACTGTAATGATTATAGTTGTAGTACATGATTTACATTTAGAGCAACTAGATGTGAAGATGGATTTCCTTCATGGTGATTTAGATGAAGAGATTTATATGCAACATCCGCTTGGGTATGAAGTCAAGGGTAAGGAGAAATTAGTGTGAAAGTTGAAAAAGAACCTATATGGGCCCAAGCAAGCTCTAAGGCAATGGTACATGAGGTTTTATAGTTTCATGGATGAGCATGGTTATTTTAGATGTGAATATGACCATTATGTTTATTTCAAGAAGCTTTAAAATGGGAGTTATATTTTTTTATTGTATGTGGATGATATTCTTATTACATGATATAGTATGTAGGAAATTGTTGAGCTTAAAGAAAAGCTAGCTCACACATTTTCTATGAAGGATTTAGGAGCTGCAAAAGGAAACCTTGGAATGAAAATATATAGAGATAGGAAGAACAAGAATTTGTAATTGTCTCAGGAGGATTATATCTACAATGTGTTATAAAGGTTTAAAATGAAGAATTCAAAACCCGTAATTACACCTATGGTGGACACTTCAAATTGAGCAAATCAATGTCCTTTATCACATGAGGAAGTCAAATACATGACACAAGTGCCACATGATTTAGCATTTGAAAGTCTCATGTATGTTATGGTTTGTACCAGACCAGACATTAGATAGGAAGTGGGAGTTGTGAGTAGATTTATGACCAATCTAGGTAAAGAGAATTGGAAAGAATTCCAATGGATACTCAGGTATTCGAGAGGGACATCTAGCATGTAGTTATGCTATGTAGGTTCAATTATTTCTTTATGTGGTTATGTTTATTCGGATATGGTTGAGATCCGAATGGTAGGAGGAGCACTACTAGATATATTTTCACAGAGGTGGGACAAAAATTAGCTGGATATCGAGATTGTAAATATTTGTCACTTTTTTCTACTATAGAGGTAGAGTATGTTGCAGCTATAAAGACTAGAAAAGAGATGATATGGATGAGAAGGTTCATGGAAGAGTTGGGAAAGGAGAAAGATGATTGCAAATTGTTTAGTGACAGTTAGAGTGAAATTAATTTGGCATAGAACTCTCCATTTCATTCTAGAATGAGACACATTCAATTGAGATATCACTTCATATGGTAGGTATTAGAGGATGGGAAACTAAAACTAGAGAAGATTCAGACGAGTGAGAACCCTGTGCATATTCTAACGAAGCCATTATCAAAAGAGAAGTTGGAGCTACACTCCACTTTTGTTGGTCTTCAAGTTTGATACTTAAAGAGGAAGAAGCAAAGCTAAAGAAAGGACCCAAGAATGACGTTGTATAGGTTTAATGAATTAATTTATCTCCAAGTGGGAGATCGTTGAGTTATGGAGCTCAATTACTTAAGTTTAGCATTATTTTTCAACTTTTGGAAAACACAGTAAGCAACATCGGTTATGTAGGGACTGACATCAGGTCACACCTAGGACCATAATCGATCAAGCAAGAAAGAACCTCCATCGGTTAGGGATAACCACAGCTTACACTCGTGCATGAGTTTTTTATGTAGCCCATGGTAATTTGATCTAATTTTAGTATTAAAACAAGTCTATTGATTATAATCCCATGGGTAAGCTCCCTAAGTTTATATAAGGTATATATATCTTGGTAGATAGGGTTAGAGTAGCAAGAGAAGAGAGAATTGATGATTGTGAGAGAAAATTATTAGAGATGAATGATAATCTTGAGAGAGAGAAAGTATTGTACATCGTGAGAGGTGTGGAAGATTGTAAATCTTCATTGTATATATTCTGAAATCTTTGGATAATAGATTGGATTGTTTCTTGGTAGACGTAACCCACATTGGGTGAACCATGTTAAATATGGTGTTGATTTATATCTCTTGTTTTGTATATTTCTTCTAGTAGAATATCCACTTTTATTCCATGTATGGTTAGATCTGATATATTATTTGTACAACCATTGTGCTAACCCCAGCAATGAGTATAAGTAAACACGAACAATGTGCTACTAATATATTCAATATGTTGTAGATGAGTGAGATGGAATAGAATGAAATATGAGTGTGATATGATCTGCATGCACCCCTGGTAAGTGTGAATGAGTATTCATGAGATGAGGTTCATTTATATATGCCCCCTTAGAAGTTGATAATGAACCATATAACAAGAGTGTGTCATAGGGAAATGGTTTGAAGTATGTTATAGAAATATGTGATCTTAAAATCATATATCATATAGAGTGAGTGATCCAGTTAGTCGATCAGTCAATCGAGGTGAGTCGCTGAGTCATCGAGTCACTAAGTCAATGAGTCGCCGAGTCACCGACTCACCGACTAACTAATCAATCACTCACTCTATATGATATATGATTTTAAGATCACATATTTCTATAAGTGATCTTAGTGACTCGGTGAGTGAATATGGTGAGGTTCATTTTAGATTTGGGCCCTCAATAGTTGAGTATGAACCATGGAACTAAAGTGCATCATCGGGAAGTGTGTTGTGTTGACATGCATGAGAGAGAGAGAGAGATGTCATAAATGTGTCAAGTGTGAAGTGTGTAGTGTGATAATGTGAGGTTCATGAATGTAGTGTAGACACCTAAATTTGGTATCCCTATCCTTGTCTACCTGCGTGTATGTATTTCACCATGGTCCTAACTATACCCCATTAATTTAATTCATATCCATTAATTTAATTAAATTCCCACTTATTATCCCATCAACTTTAATCCTCATTAATAAACATTGATTAATTAATCTTCATTAATTAATTAATTAATATCCATTAATCCCTAATGGACTTTCCTTTAGGATGATTTTATCCTAAATCTACATCCCTACACTTTTTCTATCTTTTATCCTACCTATCTTTATCCCCTAACTACCCATGACACATCCCTAAACAACCTCTTCCCACCTACAAGCTTTAAAGCACTTTTCCCATTCTTAAAAACCCGAAATCCCGACTAAATCACAAAATCAACCCCATTGGGGAAAGTTTCCATATATTCAGGGGCGACCTAGGCCAGTCATCGTAGACCCTATAAGACTTATTTATTCCCTTTCCAAAAAGGACACACAAACACACAGATGTGAAAGAACACTTTATTTTCTTGCATTCTGTGAATCCATATTCGAACTAGAGCATCTCAACAACTATGCCAACCTTATTACAATTCTAGGAATCATTTTTTGATCAAACCGCTTGACTTAGGGAGGTTTACATTTCTTTCTTGTATTATCTTATGTTATTTCCACTAGTATATTGTTATATCTAACATCTGGTACATTAACCAGTAGTCGGACTTCATTATCAACCTTCCTTTCCAATTTCGTTACTTGTATGTTATTTTTTCAATCCATCTACTCTTGACCTTACTCTACCATGCTAAATTCGCCATCGCCTCACCCCGGTTGTCATCAACAAGGGTTCTATTTTTCAACCATTCAATATTGGTCATTGTTTTTTTCCCTTTTCTCTTCCTTTATGTCCCATCCATTCTTCTACAGTCATCCACAAAATCCACGAGGCTTTTGTTACATTCAATTTACATCCAGATCCTTATAGATATATATATATATATCTACTTTATTTTCCAGATATCCTCATCCAAGTCACCATTTACCTACCTCTACACATTCTAGGTCACCATTGACCCAGTCAGGTACCATTTTATTTATATTTATTCAGATCAAATCATCGTTTAGATTCATCTTAGTTACTTTCAAATTTAGTAATATTTTTTTCTACATTTTATCCTTCAATTCATTTTTTTCTTATCAAATGGGGTTGACATCCACGAAAGGAAGGTAATACTTCTTAGAACTGAATTTGTTGAGAAGCCCCTGCATATGCCATCTAATCAATTTGTCTCTAGTTATTCTATTTTCTAGGTTTATCAAGCTTGCAGTGAGATTATTCACTTTGTACCCATCTTCTTGCATCTATCACATATTTGAGGTACCTTAAACCCTCTATGTCTAACTCATTAATTTGAAAATAATGAGAAAAATATAACATTCTAGTGGTGGGACCACCCTTCAAGTGATATTTTACATTTATTTCTATTTTCTACTTCTTTTGTCTTCTACTAACATTGCAGCATAATGCTCTAGGTTTTTCTTGCTCATGTTGGGTTTGGATGTTTGGATCGATCTTCACTTAAAATTTTAGATAAAAAGGAAAATAACTATCCAGGTATTTTTTATTTTTCCTATTTACTCCTTTTGCATCATAATTTCCCTTTTCTTGTGTGTGTCCTCATCAAAAGATCACATCTAGATTTGGTTTTAAAAGAACCTTTCTTTTTTTGCATCTTTCTTGATCACATAGTTTAAGTAGGGGTTAACCTTTTACATCTCACATTCTATCACACAAACAAAACTCATGCATCTAAATCACACATCTAAAACATCATCCTACCAAGTGGACTGATTGGGATTTCATCACCCAATAGAAAGTCACCGCGGTGTTTTGACCACGATACAAACTTTGTACAGAGACTTAGGCCTCACATACCTTCAAGTTTATCAAGGAATCCCTAGCCATAAAAACTTGAAACCAACCCTAGATTACCTTATCCTAGGTACCTTTGTTATCCATTTCCCATTTTATTTTTCACTTACTTAATAATTCAAAAAAAAAAATCTTTATGATTGATTTGCTTGATTTAGTTATTTTTTGTTCCATGCCCATAGTTACTCATTTGGTAGCTAAGAAAATGGAACAAATTTTTTCTCAAATAGCTATGTCATCTCATCTCAACAAACAACTACCATGACCATTGTCTCATTTTTTTCCCTTGTTTACTTCTTCCATAGGCACCCAACCTCATTAATGTTTCTTACCAAGGATCATTTGTTAAAAATACTACCATAGATGAAACTAATCCTTTATTTTATCATCATCCCATCTTGTCTTGACCAACCAACATTGTATTTGATCCTTTTGGACCTCCTATTATCCCCCATGGTAGTTTAGAATTCAAATATTTTATTGATTCCAATTTGATAGCTCTTTAAGACTACCTTCTTAGGAAATCAACCCAGCTTCTTATTGATAGTCCAAAAATTCAACAACTTTATTCTTAACATTCAAACCCAAAATCACCCAACGTGATCTTGTTTCATCCTCTACCAATCCCCACCTCATCAAACTAATCATTTGGTCACACCCATTCCTCCCCATCTTCCTCCAATCAACACAACTATCACCACAACCATTCCCATTACCTCTTTGGCCACTATCATCACCGATGTCCCCACCCAAATGTCGTATCCCATGTCTAGGAAATATAACTCTTCTTTTCCTCTCACATCACACCTATGAGTTCATTACATTATGCAAGTGTATAATCCACCTCATCAAAAATATCTTCCTATTCATACCTACATTCCCACTCATCATTTACCACAACATCTAATCCAATCCCAATAATCACAACAGAAAACATTGCAATAACCTCTTTATTAAATGATTCCTCAAAGCCCCACACATCCACAAACCTATCAACTTCCTTAACAACGTACTTTCCATGCCACACAATCACAATCCCAACCTATCATCACATCGAATGATCCTTTCAATGCTTTAATGAATAGGTTGGATAGTCTAGAGGCCACAACCTTAGGACCTAAGTTTACTTTATCTTACAAGAAAATATGTAACGAACCTATTCATCCTTTAGTTCCATTAAAACCTTAACCCCCATTGGGAACTTCCCAAGTTCAACAAAGAACGAATATCCCCAACATCATCTCTATGTATTTAAACATGCATGGTACCTTATCACACGTGATCAAGAACGTATTCTTTACACCTTCCCTATGTCTTTGTCTAGTCTAATGTTGGATTGGTACAATGTGATTCCTCAACATTCCTTATTCTCCTTCACCACTCATGTAATTTTTCCTAGATAATGTTTTGATTAATATTACACACAAAATAACCATCAATGACTTGTATGCCATTAGATAGTTTGAGGAAGAACCTATTACATATTTTTCGCATGATGGTGTGGCATTATAAAACAAATATCATTTACTCTTCCGTAAACCAAACTCATCAAACTCTTCTCACGTTCTTGTGTGAAGAATATTTCTTCTATATTTCAAATCCAATCTTTCCAAACATTCAAAGAATTCTTCACCATGGATCGCAAAATCGAAACTCATGCCCTTAACCAAGGCCAAATCAAACTTAAATAAAAAAAATAAAGTCGATTTCACCAAACTATCCACATGCAATGATAAATCTAAGAGTGCAGCCAATATCATGGTCGTCAAGTCTTCTTCTTCACCCACATCTAGCAATTGGCCAAAACAATGAGCCCCTAGACCTAAGCCCAACTATACTCCCCTTGGAGAATCATATAGTTTAATATTTTACAAGTTCATGGTGGTTAATCTTATCACACTTCATCTAATCCAACCATTTGATGAATCTATACCAAAACCCATGTGGTATCATGATGATCATTATCAGAATACCACCAAGTCCAAGGACATGATATAGAGAGGTGTCAAACCTTTAAAGATCTAGTCCAAAGACTCATTTATCAAGGTGACCTTCAAGTGGAAAATTTTAATACTTCACATAACCAACCACTTGAAAATTTTAAACAAGCATACACTAACAACTCAAGCCACCACTTCTTCTACATCCCAAGCACCCAACGTTCATACTATGAACACTCTTCATACCATTGATCAAGATCCTACCCCACCAACAACCTCACCTTCTTCATCAACTATCACATCCACCTCTTTAGACATCATTCCTACATCTACCATTCCATCCACACTTGTCCCCATAACCACATCAATCACACCCACATCTATTCCCACATCCACACATGTTGCATCTCCCCATTCACAAGCATATCAATGATGCCCCTTGAGACATTTATGAAACAACCATTCCCACCTAGTTCCACATCCACCATCGATTCAACACCTATATCTACTTCATTATATACTCCATCACTTATCACATCCACTTCATTGGATTTGACTACTTTATCCACATATATTCCACCTTTACCCATTATACCATCCTTAACATCAATCCCAGTTCCTCTTTCTATGATTTTTCCCAAACCCACCACATCAACTATTGTCACCACATATACATCATCTTCCATGTCACTTTCATCATTTGAATAATTTATGAGAGAATTCCAACTTGCCTTGAATTCAAATGATCCTCCCATCTCATCTACACAATCAAACACTTCTACATCAAACCAATCTTCACCTTCTTTTGACCTCATCATGCAAAAACTACTCCCTCCACCTATAACACCACCCTCAGACCCTCCAGTTGAGATTGTGGTCATCCCTCCCAAGGGTGTTTCTTCACAAACCAAATCTATAACCCTTGGAACATTTCCTCAATGTTATATTTCATGTCCTCATAAGAAAATCAACATCCCCCTCCTAAGATCAAATAATCCAACACTACATCTTCTATCTTAGGACCACATCCATCTCTTCTTGAACTAGTCCATTTATCAAAAACACTTCAATCTTCCAACCAACCCAAGATAAAACCATCAAATGATTCTTCTTTTAGAGCACCAATCATCACTAAAACTAAAGACAAGATATCTAAACCCGAGATACTCCAACTCCACATTTGACACCCAAATCATTTCAAGCTCCGTGATTCTTCTTCTAAGACCAAGGAATTTCATAAAGACAAGGCATCTCCTAATATTTTTATCGAATCATATGTGGAATTCCTCCAAAACTTGCTCCAAATTTCCACCATCATGTTTCTACCTATTAAGGCATTTGACCCAAATAGTAATAAGCCATCGTGGTTCAATTCAAACCTCATTTTTTCCTACCATCGTACTCCTGGACATGATACCGAACACTTCAAAGCACTCTAAACCCTTGTCCACAACATCATCAAGGAAGATGACCTTCTTCTTGAGGAAAACCAATATCCTCCTTCTACACCCACACCTTCTACCTCATCCATCCAAATGCATAAGTCCCCTCATTCTTCACGGACTTTTGCGGCCATCCCACCTCCAAATGATGATTATTTTGAGGATGGTCCCCATTTATTCATCAATGTTGTTCAAATATCCACTTGATCTAACCCACATGATCCTAAGTCAACATCCCAACCAAAATCCAAGACCTTTTTCACCATTCCTCCTCCTAAGGAGCTCACATCATCATCGAAACCTAAGGTTTCCATCTTACCTTCCCCTTGGCCTATTGAATAAAGTACCGTCAACTAACTTCCTCAAGCCCTAGTTAATATGTCTCTTTACGAGATCATCCAAATCTTGTTAAACCATGACATGCCCTCACCAAATCCTTAAAGCATATTCTACATCCAATGGTGAGGCTCAACCCTTCAAATCTCTCGTAGGAGCACTCACATCTTGTACTTCTATCTCATTAAATGATTCTAAGATTTTGGATGTCACACTAGAATAACATGACCTTACCCTTTTCATCACGGTTAGGATTAATGATACTTTCATTTGACGATCCATGATTGATAATGGGGCAAGCATTAATATCATCTCATCACATACCTTCGATCATCTAAAGATCCCAAAATCCATAATCACCCAAACATCTACACTCTTTTTCACATTCAACGATGCTATCATTCTCACCTCTAGAACGGTTTCCTTCCCATCTGATTTGTGAGAATATCCTCTATGAGGTCTTCTACATCATAGAGTATAATTTCAATACAATTTTCTCCTTGGAGGACTTTGGATCCACACTATGAGTTGTGTCCCCTCTACACTTCATCGGTGTCTAAAATATGAGTATGAGGGGAAGATTTTGACACTTCCTAGGGATTATCCTCCCTTCCAAATGTGCAACATGACCTATTGACCAAATGATGTCCTTGTTCCTAAGAACAATCCATCTGCACCATCCACCATCTCATTCATCCTTCATCCAAACTTCCCAACAATGACTTCGTAGATAGAGTAATGGATAAACTCACATTGGGGGAGTATCACCTTCTTACACACAACACCTTTCCCACTCCTCACCGTCTTGGTAAACCTCACCAAACTCTAATGTATCAACCTGATTTTAGGGATTTTTTCCTTTCAATCCACCACATCTTCAAACCAACCTCATCTATGGTGGTTTCGATACCCCTTCTTCTCACATCATTGATCTTCCACATGCCAAACCTTATATCAGTGGATTTGGATTCTTTAACAAACCATCGTTCTCCCACACATATCTTCACCATTGCGCATTGAAGGGATTCGGCATGTGATGTTACGAGAATGGGCCACATGGCCTTATTATTGATCAATTTTGTAATCCTCATGAAAATTTCAGGCTAGGCTATCTTGAGCAATGCTTTGACCCCATTCCACCATCTGAGATGTGCATGGATATTCCTTATCCATCTTCTCCATCCCATGATTCCATGGATACAGATGACACCATGTCTATTGTCACCGGATTTTTTAGTCTCGACCATTACTTTGGGACTGGTCACTTATCAGTTTGAGAACCAGACTAGATCCCTTCCCTCTACCATCCGAAGATGATAGAAGAAGACTCTTATAACATCGACATTATTCGGTGCATTGAAAACAATTTCATTCTTTACCACATGGGTGTAGAGGATTCTTATCTTCATAATACCTTATCATCTGACACATCCACTCTTCTCAACGAAGTGACCATCAACATCAATATTAGGACTCCCCAAGAGCCTCACATCATCAAAATGGGTCAAACCCTTCATCCAAATGATTTTGATTATTTCACTACATTCGTCTCTCATCATAGCCAAGCATTTGTATGGTCATATTTAGACATTCCAAGTTTTTACCATTCTACCATTGTTCACAATATTGTCACCTTTCCCAACATAAAATTGGTAAAGTAGAAGCTTCACCGCATGCACCCTCAAGTTGTCATCCTTGTCAAATAGGAGTTACAATGTCTTCTTTCTACCAATTTCATCATCCCCATTGACTATCCCTAATGGGTTTCTAATATCATACCCATCACTAAAGCATCTGGAAAAATTCATATATGCATTGAATTTTGAGATTCAATATCGCTTGCCCTAAAGATGAATTTCCTCTTCCCAACATCAATCAATTTGTGGATCTTACCACAGGTCATGAGATGCTTTCTCTTATGGAAGAGTTTTCTAGTTATAATCATATTCTTATCACCCTAGAAGACCAACATAATACTTCCTTCATCACCCCTTGGGGACCTTTTGCTACAGACACCATGCCCTTCGGTTTGAAGAATGCATACGTGACTTACTAGTGGACCATGACTTACATTTTTCATGATATCATCCAAAAAACCATAGAAGATTATGTTGATGATATTTTGGGTAAATCTAAACATTGCCACGACCATATTTCCATTCTCCAAATCCCTTTTTAGTGCCTTATTTGGTTTTTTTGTCTCAATCTAGCCAAGTGTGTGTTTGTAGTATTAACTAGTAAAATCCTTAGATTTATCATATATATTAGGGGTATTTAAGTTGACCCATGAAAATCAAAGAAATCCTTAAAATGCATCCTCCTTCCAATATTAAGAAACTTCATAGTCTTCAAGGCCAAATTCAATTGGTCTATCACTTCATTTCCCAACTTTCAGATCATTTCCATCCCTTTCACCATCTCCTTCGTAAAGACATAGAATTCAATTAGGATCGTAGATTCTAGAAGGGTTCTCATGACCTTAAACAATATATTTTGTCTCCACAAGTGCTTAAACCTCCACATGAGGGGTGCCCTTTTATCTATACATCTCTCATTCTCGATCACGTTATAGGGGCTATGTTAATACATTGTGATGACCAAGGTCATGAGCAAGATGTTTATTACATCAGTCACACCCTCCATAATTTTGAGACTCGCTACACTAAAGCTGAAAAATTTGTGTTGCGCTCTCTACTTTACCACCTCTAAACTTTGACACTATCTTCTCAATCATAGGCCTCATTTGGTTACTAGTTTTCATCTTCATAAGACGAAGCATTATAAACCATATCACAACAATATTATCACTTAATGGCTCATGCTATTGACTAATTTTGGCCTCGAGTTTATTTCTCAAAATTCTATTAAGGTCCAATTTATCATAGACCAATTAGCAAAAGCCCCCCTTCCTAGTTCACATCTTCCTCATGAGCAGTTCCCAGACAAATCCATTAATCACTTTCATCATGAGTATGAAACCCTTAAAATGACCCTCTTCTTCGATGGTTCTAAATATCAGCAAGGTGGAGGCATTGGAATCTTTCTCTTCCCTCCTATGAATGCTCCTATTCCCCTCACAAACAATATCAATTTTAAGTGCATGAATAATATGGCATAATATGAAGCATGCGTGTATTTCACCATGGTCCTAGCTAGACCCCATTAATTTAATTCATCTCCCTTCATTTAATTAAATTCCCACTTATTATCCCATCACCTTTAATCCTCATTAATAAACATTGATTAATTAATCTTCATTAATTAATTAATTAATTAATATCCATTATTCCCTAATGGACTTTCCTTTTAGGATGCTTTTATCTTAAATCTACATCCCTATGTTTTTATTACTTTTATCCTACCCATATTTATCCCCTAACTACCCATGACACATCCCTAAACAACCTCTTCTTGCCTACAAGCTTTAAAGAACTTTTCCCATTCTTAAAAACCTGAAATCCCAACTAAATAAAAAAATCCCATTAGGGAAATTTTCCTCATAGTCAGCTTCGACCCAGCCCAGTCATTTCGGACCCTATAAGACTGAGTTATTCCCTTTCTAAAAGGACACACAAATACACAAGTGTGACATAACATTTTAATTTATTGCATTATATGAATTCATATTTGAACCAGAGAATCTCAACAACTTGTGTTAGCCTTTTTACAGTCCTTGGAAGCTTGTTTTGATCAAATCACTTGACTTCGAGAGCTTTGCATTGTTTTCTTGTGTTATCTTATGCTATTTCCACTACTATTTTATTAGATCTAACATATTACAAGTTCATCAGTAGTTTTTACTTCATTATTATCATTCCCTTCTAGTTTCCTTACTTATAGGTTTCTTTTTCACCATCTACTCTTAGCCTTGTTCTAGCCTTCTACAGGTCATCATCGCCCCACCCTAATCACTATCGACCAAGGTTATATTTTTCAACCATTCCATCCTAATCACTATTTTCTATCCTCTTCTCTACCTTTGTGTCCCATACATTCTTTTCGTAAGTCATCCCCTAACATCCACAAGCTTCTATTACATTCATTTTGCATCCAGATCCTTGTAGATCTACATATTTACTTTGTTGTCTAGATCTCCTCACACATTCATCTTCGACCTACCTTTGCATAGTTTGGGTCACCGTAGACCTAGTCGGGTAGCATTTTATTTATATTTATTTAGATCAGATCAGTGTTTAGATTCATCTTAGTTACTTTCAGATTCAGTAGTATTTTTGTTTCTACATGCTATCTGTATATCTATCCTTTAATTTAGTTTTTCTTATCAAATGGGGTTCACATGCATGATAGGAAGGTAATACTTCTTGGAACCGGATTTGTAGAGCAACACCTTATATACCATCTAATCAATTTTTCTCTAGTTATTCTATTTTTTCAGGTTTATCAAGATTACAGCAAGATCATTCACTTTGTGCCCGTCTTCTTGCATCCATCACACATTTGAGGTACCTTAAACCCTCCATGTTCTGAGTTGTTTAATTTTCTTTAGTAGTTAACTCATTAATTTTAAAATAATGGAAAAACTATAACAACATGTAGTGAGCACTCAACATCCAAGTGTGAACCATAGCATTAGAGTGCGTAATCAAGTAATAGCATGATCTTTATGCGTAGTATTGTTTTAGATGCATATTGTTTAGTCAATAATTAAGTTTCTTACCAAATATGGTATAAAGGTGATATACACCACCTCTAATTTTATCAGTGACAACATAAGGTCCTAACTAGTTAGGTTTGAAATTTCCTTTAAAAGGAGCTTCGACATTCGTGTTTTTCTAATTTTCCTTTAGAACAAGGTCACCCACATTTAATTCATGAAGATGAGTTTTATGATTGTATGCTTGAGTGATGCAAGGTTGATATATTCAAAGGTTCTCAAGGGCTTGAACACAGGGGGAATCAAGCATTTCGAGCTCATGTAGGTGCTTTTCAAAAATTCATTATATTTTAGTATACCTTTAAGTGAGACTCATAGTGAAAAATTTCAAGTTCTATGGGAATGATGGCCTCAATACCATATACAAGTGATAATGGTGTAGCATTATTGGGTATTCATACATTGGTACGGTGGGTCGAGAGAGCATATAGAAACTAGTTTTGCCAGTCATCACCACTAGTGTCCATAGTTTTGTGTAATATTTTAACAATGCTCTTATTAGTTACTTTAGCTTGTTTGTTACCTTGTGGGCGGTGAGGCATATAGAATGATTTTTTTATCTTGAATTTTATGCAAATACTTTTAACATCCTCATTCTTAAAATATGATCTATTGTCAATAATAATAGAAGAGAGGATGTCAAAGTGTGTGATAATATGAGTAGTGATAAAATGACAGATATCATGACTCATGTGACAGCTTTTGTAGTGGTATAACTTCTACTCATTTAGTAAAATGCTTTAGTAGCCATAAAAAATAATTATGGCCTTTAGCAAATTGAGGATCGATCATAAAAATAAGGTTGAAACCCCATAAGAAGGGCCAAGATGGGGCAATCGGCTAAAGGTCATAAGAAGGTGCATGATGAAGGTTTTCATGTTTTTAACATTTATCATAGTGCTTACCATATTCTAGGCAATATTTCTCCATGATAGGCCAATAATAGCCCTCACATAAGAGCTTGTGTGATACTGACCTTTCCAAAGAAGTGTTCACCGCATAGACTATCATGAACCTAAGATAAGGTGGTGGGAATGTTTGTGAGTCCTAAACATCATAGTAAATAACCTTCAAAGAGAATTTAAATAATTCAACAATGATGATGACATAGTGTGTGGCCTCACATAGGTGACGAGCTTCATGAGGTTCAAGGCCATCGGGAATGGTTTGTCGATAAAGAAAGTTGTAGGTGGAGTAAAACATTCAAGATCATTAGTACTTTGCATGTGATAGAACAAGCTTCGAGAAGAAATATATGAACATAGGGTTGACATTAGTTCCTAATAATTAATTTGGATTTCTTGTCAATGATATCCTGAGGAATAAGTGATGTTACACTAGCCATGGCATCTACATGATGGTTGTATTTATGAGGAATGGTCATAATAGAGTAAGTCTCAAACGTAGATAAAATCTCTTTAACAATATTATTATATGGCATGAGATGGTCTTTTTTTTTGTAAACTTATCATTAACTTGATTAATAATGAGTTGTGAATTATTGTGTATGTAGATGTTGTGAATAAGGATTTTGCTGGTGGTCGTGAGGTGAGAATGAAATTTTCATACTCAATAATGTTATTAGTGCATGAGAACCATAAGAGATATACAAAGGGGATGTAATCACCATACAGAATGATCAATAATATTCCATCCCCTACGCCAGAATGACAACGAGATCTATCAAAATACATGGTCCACATATCGGTGTCAATGGTAGATGTATTTGGTAGAGGTGCCTCATCTAGTTGATCAGCAATAACTTGTCCTTTGATCACTTTTTGTGGGATGAATTTGAGGTTAAATTTTGTCAATAACATCACCCATCATGCCAAAACATCCCGAAAGGTGTGTGTGGGATAGTAAATAGCATAAAATATCTACTTTTGTAATTATATGCACTTCATTGTTAAGAAGGTAGTGGCATAACTTATCTTCTACAAAGACAAGACCAAGGCATAACTTCTTGATATAACTATAGTTACACTCATAAGATAACAAAGTTTAGTTGATATAATAGATAGCCCTCTCACATTGAGAATCATCATGTTGTGCAAGGAGGGCTCCTAAAGCATGAAATGTGACAAAAATATAACAAGAAAGGCACAACGGCCATGGGAAGTACAAGGATAGACAGATTTAACATATATGTTTTGATGGCATCAATTTTTTGTTGGCACTGATCATCCCAAGAAAATTTAGTGTCTTTCTTCATCAAGCAAGTGAATGGTTGGGTTTTATCAGAAATTTAGTAATAAATCATCGATGGCCTAAATTTTGCCTTGTAGCGAGCATAACTGATGTAAATTTTGAGGTGGAGGCATGTCAACAATAGCCTTAATCTTGTTAGGATCAATTTCAATACCATGTTGCAATATAATGTACCCAAGGATTTTTCCAACTGTGACCTCAAAAATGCACTTTTTTTGGATTCAAGCGTACTTTATATTTTGTAATCATTCATAGAGTGTGCCTAGATATTAGGCATGTGTGGAATGGTGTCATGATTCAGAAATTATATCATCAACATAATATTCAATAATATTATGAATATAATCATGGAGGATGTGCGATTACCCATTGATAAATGGCCCCGCATTTCTTAAGGTCAAATGACATGAAAATGTAACAAAATGTTCCCGGTGGTGTAGTAAAGGAAATTTTTATTAGTCGGTTGCATTGATTTTGATTTGGTTGTAACTAGAAAATCCATCTATGAAAGATAGAATATCATATCTAGCTCGTGGAATCAAAAATAGCGTCAATGTAGGGTAAAAGGAAACTATCCTTAGGACAGGCCTTATTTAAATCATAGAAGTCATGCAACAATGGACCCGACCATCCATTTTCATGATGGGAACGATATTAGATAACCATTCTAGATAATCAACTACATGAATAAAACCAGAATCTAGGAGTCGTTGGATTTCTTCTTTGACTATGAGTGTAACCTTTGGGTGTATTTTATAGATTTTATGTTAAACAAGTTTTGCACTAGGGTTAAGAACAATGTTATACATAGCTATAGATGGATCAATACTAGGAATATCACTATAGTCCCATGTGAAAATTTTAGATAATTCATGAAGAACTTGTTTTATATCATTTTGTTCATCGATATTAGGGAAGCAACTAACAAAACTATTTGTGTTTTATCAGCGATTCTGAGGTTCCATTAAATGGTATCTTCATTGAGAAGAGTTGACTAATCCTCAATATATGGGTCAATAGGAATATTATCAAGAGGATCAAATACCATCAATAAGCTGTATCTTATTCTCCAAAGTAGGCAGTATCATTAATAAGTGATGGAGAACGCTTCTTATGATGAAAATAAGGGAGGTGATCATAAACTCCCATGTATTCCAAAAGAGAATCATCAGTGGAAAAAGTGTCTAAATTATCCCAAGTAGTAGTAGTAGAATCACTTATGAGGTCCAGGTATACTAGAGGAAGTGAAGAGGTATGTAATGAGGTATAATATTTTGAAGAAGGAAAACATGAAAGATGGTATCCCAAGCTAAGCTTGTTAGATTGAGTGGTAAGATCCCATCATTTTGTAACTCTTTGTCCCTATAGGCCTAAACCACTACGGAGAAACCATAATGGAGAAAATATTTATATCGAAGACCATATTTACAAAAATATTGAGTAGGAGAAGAAGATCTCGAGTGTCATCAAAATGCTAAATGGAATGAAAACATGAAAAAGCTGATGGATCTATTAGAGCATCATAGACAACTCCTTGATAAAGAAATTTAAGCTGCATATGAAGAGTGGACTACATGCATGGCATGGATCCAAGGCCACCCAAGAATAATATTATAATTAAGGTTGTTGGGCACGACATGGCAAGAAATAGGTAGTGTACATGAATTAATAGTAACAGGGAGGATAATGGTACCCAAGACACGCTTGGGGATATTGTCAAATCTATGAATAGAAATAGATAAAGGAGACAAAGAATCTTCAAAAAGACCCAATTGATAGAGGAAATTAATATTACAGATGTTGAGGCTAGAGCCATTATCAACTAAGGCATGCTTAACCCTCATATTATGGATACATCTAACAATCATCTCTAACAATCCTTGAGAAGGCAACTCATCTGAAGTGAAAGTGATGTGATCTTCATTAAGAGATAGAGTGGAAGTGAACTTATGATATACATACTCAGGTGATGTGTGAGGATGAATATAAGTGTTAGCTAAATAGGACTTGAGCTTATTAATAAAATCAGGATGATTCTATAAATAAGCATGGATGGAAACATCCATGATGATGAATGCCTAATAAAATAAATGAAGAAAAGTGAATACCCAGAGTGTTCGATTGAGACGGGTTCACCAAATGGTTACGCAAATATTTAAATAAATAAATGCTAAATCGAAAATATGTACTAACAAGTAGATATAAATAGTTAAGTACAAATTTTACCCAAGTAAGTAGGTAATTTAGATTTGAAACCCTAATTACAAGTGGGGAGATAAAAGACTTAATTGATTTACAATAATTTCGAAGGTGTGTAGAGCTGAAAACTATTGGAACAAAGAGGAATGGTGTCACAATAAAACCCGTAAAAGTGCAAGAGCATCGAAATGTCAAGACCATGGCGCTTATAGAGGGTCTAGGGTGCCAGGGTGCAGGAGACTTGTTCTAAGCAACTCGTGGATCGAGAATCTGTAATAAGAAATAGTAATGATCACAAGATGTTTGTTACTCCTTTGATCACTTGCATGTCATTGGACTTCATTTTTATTCACTTGAAACCTACTATAAGGAAGAAGCACCTTTAAAACCCCAACCTACATCAAATCCTTAAAAATGAAATATGTGAAATGGGAGGTCGATTGTCCTCGTCATAAAAAAGTGAACTTACGACTAGGTGCTACACTATATTATATACCCCATGTATTTTTGTGTGTGTGTGTGAAGAAATTGTTCCCTAGGTGGCTCTTGTGCACGTTGCACTTGATAGCAAGCAATAACTAGATGTAGAAAATGTAGATAGATATATGCATGAAAGATTGAACTTCCCCTCTATGAAGTGTATGCAAAAGAATTTATTTCATTTCCTTTGTATGCATGTTAGATGGAAGCTTGAATGCTCTTGTAAATGCCTTTAGATATAACCTTAGGTGGAGCTAGTAGATGCTTAGTGCTTCGGTCCCTTATTGTGATCCCGTTGAAAATTTTCACACTTATGCAAAAATAGGAAACTTGAAACTACATTACAATGGATGGAATTGATGAAATATACCTAACTAGGGGGATGCATTAAAGTTTTATTATGTTTTTAGTTACACCAATTAATTGACTACATGTAATCTACAACTATGTATGTTATTACAAAATGTAACACTTTACATAGATTATCATTCCATGTTCATCTTCAAAAAAGAAACACAAAATCCCCAAAGGACCAATGCATTTCCTTGATGAAGGTGGGAATTGTAGTTTATTTGAGAGATTAAACTCAGTAACGGAAAGCATAGTTGCAGTTTTCATGCAACAAATTCATTTCAAGTTACAGATACATTAAATCTCATTATTTTTGCATGTTAAATACATTTAATTATGTGATTGAGTTGTTTATTTCATTATACAATCAATATCCATGTCATAAAGTTGAAATCATAAAGAAGTATACAACTCAAGTACAAAAATTAAATGTTATTTATTCATGAAGAATTAAAATTTTTCCCACACAAGCCGTGGGATGTAACTCATAACTACTTAAGAAATAAATACATGTGCACAAAGTTAAAATTAAAAGAGTATAGAAGAAACCCATCATTCCCTTGGAATTTTCTTCTAGTTCTTCTTCAATTCAGCTCTAGCAACATCATTCATACAACTCTCATAGCAAATGATATGTACCCAAAAATGAAAAGAAAAGACATCAATATTGAGCTCAGGGTTTGATCTATACTCATGTACTATCTAACTACATGCAGATGGATTTCTAAATATCATAAGCATAAGGTACATCAGAGACAAATACACAATTGATAAGATCAATTCTATAGAAGTACATATGATTCTCAGAATCATTACAAAAGAAGGAAGAGAGAAGAAAACTATAGAACATAAGAGAGACAAAAAAACCTAAATATTTTCTAACTATTTTCTTAAGTGTGTAGATACAGGTAAAAACATATCTTACAGTCCTCACTGTTAGATAAATATTTCATAAAAATAGAGTTCAATGAATTTATTCATATGGTACATCAAATTAGAATAACTCACAAATACATAATGGCATGAAAGAAGAATGCAACTCAGGTGTTTAGTAGATATCCTAAGGATAAAAAAGTTACAAGTGTAGAATTTTCAGTTATTAAAAATAAGTGCACATGGAAAATTCCAGTTTCAGCATGTATATCAAAAGGATTAAAGTAAAAAGAACTCAAGGATATAGTAATCTAGTCAGCACATCCAGGTTATCTAATCAAGGTACAAGATTCAGGATACATCAAAACTGATATATCAAACATAATACAATTAAGTATCACGAATGAATGGGATAGCAAAGTATTCATAACAAAAAAAAAACTCAAGCTTCCAGAAGAATACATCTCCTCCATTGCAAGTATAGTAAAATATTGCAACACTTCATAGAATAAAATACATTGCATCCATAAAGATAAAGAAAGTTCAAGGAAAACTTCTATACAAAGAGTGTATCATATTCAGGACTTACAGAACAAAAAAATATACAATTATCATGGTTAAATGAGTGAGATGCAAAGCAAGTTACAACACACTAATGAGGAGAACCAGCTTCCAGGATTAGAGATGTACAAGAAGAAGAAAAAGAAATGATAGAGAACTCACCCAGAAAAGGAATCCAAATATAGTTTTAATTCAAATAAAAGTCTTTTAATATAGTTCACAGTCAGATATAGAAGTTATAGCCTAAATGCAAAGCTTTCAGTCTATTAACACAAGCTACAACTGGAACAGAATGAAAATTTTTACATATCCCATCAGAAAAAATACTTTCAGCCTTAATAAGTCAAACTCAGATTCATAACAATGAGAGAACTATAGATGTCAGGAAGAAGCTTATCCATTAAGTAATTGTATTCAAGGTTTGAGTCATTTAGCTCGAGTTTGGAAACCCAGTTTGAACCAGAAATACCCATATTGGAAAATACAAATAGATCAAGTACAAACCTATAGATTATAGTTGTTAAGTGTTGGACCATAAAAGAAATTTTTTCTCTAGACTGCAAGATAAAAGATGAGTTCAAAGGATAATTATACTTCACACTACAAGATAAATTAACATCAAATGTAGTAGGTACAATAGCAAAATATTATATCGTTGGTAGAAGTCCTAAGCTTTTGAGTCATGACATAATCAGCTTGTTATCATTTTTAGTATATTCAAAAGGGAGTGATTATTCATAGTTGTACTTCATAAATTCAAGAATATCGGAAGTTACGTGATTGAATGTGCAAGTATAAATATTGTTAACGACATGAAAATCATCTACAAGAGTTTCAAGTAGCTCAATATTTTAATGATGGCACATATAAGATACATGAAAGACAAAATCAAAAGAACACCTCATAATACAAATTGAATCAGAGAAAGTAAAAAAGTACTATCATGTTTGGAGAACAAAAGCATAAAGTAATTTAAAAATCATATTTCAACATTCACACAAGTATATTTGAGAACAATTTATAGGATTACAATATCCTTCGAGTCAATATTGAAAAAGGATATGCCATTTTCAGAGCATATAGGAAATTATCAACAATGCAAACTTTTCGAGAGACCAAGTATGCAAATATCAAATTTATACATTGTTGCAAAAGGTCCAAATAAATATATAAAACCAACACAAATTTTAAGTCTTGTAAATTGAAAGACATGTCACAGTCTAACAACAAGAGCTTCAAACCATAATCCCAAACATAATATAATCATGAGCTATCAAAAATGACCCACAAAGGAGCTGCCTTAGAAAAATTCAATAAAATATGAAAACGCACATCCATCAAAGAAGTTTTTAGATCAGTTTATAAAAAAGTTATTAAAGCCTTCATGACATAATACTATAAATATGTATTTTCAATCCATAGCTGAAACATTTGATTTCTGAAAAGAAGAAGTTCAAGAGCACAAATAAAACAATATGAGTAAGAAGGTTGAGCCAAAAGGTGACCAAATTAAACATTCAAACAAGTATTACACATCAGGAGCTTGGACTACAATTTTGATGGTACCCATTTTTGGATCTATTAATAAAAGAAGGCGCTTTACAAGTGGTTCTGCATATAAAAATTTTGCAATGAATACATGCTACATCCATATGCAGATCTTAAAGATTTTGCAACTAAGTTCTGCTATGATACAATAAAGAATCAAAAAATGAAGAAGCTCTAATACATTCAAGTTCGAACTAGAAAACCCAAATTAGGGTAAATCACAAGTTAGGAAGCAATTTCAGAGGAAAAGAATTTCTTCAAACATAGGTTTACTAGCAAATGGTAACCTCCAAATATGGAAAAATACGGATCTTCAATAGATAAGTAACTTACCATATTATTTTCAAGATCATCCTCAAAATGTGTACAAAGGAACTTTTCGAATGGCCATAATATCAAATATGATAGCCATTATGAAAAATGATATATGCAATGAGCTAAAACTTCAAATAGCGAAAAGTAAAAACCCCAAGTCATCAAAAATTACATAGCTTCAACGCCAACGCGTCAAATGTGATAATAGTTTAATGAACAATCCGTGAAGGGTTTCAACTACATTGAGCCCAAAAACATAAGCTTGGAAAAGTAATTATTTCAAAATGAGTTGGGATTTTATAATATCCAGGCCTAATGAAGCTTAATATATCTAAAGAAAACAAAAACCTCACTTTGTATAGTAGAAGTGGCCATACCAAAAAGTAGAGTTACGAGTTGTGGTTGAGCCCAAAAAAAAAACAAACCCAGTCAAAAGTCTCCGATGGAAAACCCGCATTATATTTAGGAAAATTTCGAGTATAGGCTTAAGAGTCCAAAGATCATGTTGAAATCTAATAACTCATGCTTGAGATACACTCACAAAAGACATAAAATCTTGAAGAATCAATACATGCTGGAAAGATAGATACCAAAATTAAAAATGAATCGAGGGACATATGTTCCAAAATTCCAACAAGATTTAACATACAAACCACTCAAATCGAGAAATACAGAGAACAAAAGCTTAGGAAAAAAAGTTATTACAGCACTCAGAAATAAAATCTACTCTCCTTCAAGACAAGATGGAGAAAATCTTGAGTTGCAAGTCAAGCCAACATCGACAAGTTTGAAGCTTCCACGAGAAAAAAATGAAGATAACGGTATATTTTTCCGAACTAAAAACAAAGGAAAGAACATAAACCAGAGATTTGAAGGTGTCAACAATGGTAGCCACCTCTCCAAATACTCCACATTCAAAGTCAATATAATGGAAAAATGATCACAGTATACAAGATTTGATTCTCAAAGCTTCACATAAATATTTCATATGAGCTCGAAGATCAAATTAATGGTGGCCCAAATACATTACCTAAGGCTTCACCCACAAAATGAGAATTGCAAAAAGACAATGGGTTAGGGTTGAGTTGTTTTATCAACCCAACTCAACCTCATGCAAATCGAACTCAACCTGAGTAAAAGATCAATGGTCGAGGGATTGAAGTACCAATATCGATGGTATAGATCAAAACCACGGCCAACTACCAACGTAAAATTTAACGGTGTAGATCAAGTCAAGTTACCAAGATCAAATGGCTAAAGAAATTTCATTAGGATCAACGAAAACCCATCTGTCAATTTAGGAACATCATTGATCAAGATCGATTAGTACAAGAACTAACGGATGGATATCCATCATCCTATTCAATGCAACTCCAATGTAACCCAACTCAAAGGCATTACAAACAGATCTAATGGTGGAGACTCAAAAGTATCGATCCACGATCAAGAATGCCCACCAAAACTCAACTAGGGTCAAAAAAATGCCCACGTATCTTCACAAAGTAAAACCCTAGGTTGATCAAGGTTCAAATTTCAACCGAAAAAGTTACAGAGGGTGATTCATCGTGGAGAGTGGGACAACTCCATGATTAAAATAAAAATATCATTACATTGACCGACTAATGGTCTAAGACATACACATGCCAACAATGATCACTAAGAAGGAAAAATTTAGTTCATCCCATGTTATTTGCCATGATTTTTTAATCAAAAGCATTCAAACATAGATGCCATCTTTTAACCGAAAGGGATTAAAATTTATTCATGCAATAAACTATACAAAAGACCCAAATATTATGTGATGTCGATGATCATTCAAAGGTGGCTAATGATCCAAAGTCAGAGTATGGTGCAATCAAGCTAATGGGGCCAAATTAAGAATATTTTATATGCTAAGGTGACTATACCAAGTCAAGAAGTGACTAATGATGCCTTAGACCTTACTAAGGAAATCACATTATCATAATGGTATGCCACAAAAGGTAAGCTATTACCTTAATCTTCACAAAATGCTTTTTTACCTGAAAAGACAAAGTATGCACATGCCCATAGGTGGCCCCACAAGAAGACAAATTAGGACATGTGCACATCAAAGGTGGTCCCCACATGGGAATTGAAGACAAATAAAAAGTATTATACTTGCAAGAGAATAATGTATTGCATGGTGACAAACAAACGTCAACATCAGAGGTTGCAGTGGTCCCCATAGTAGATGAAATACATGGGTGAATATTTTGTAAAGTATTGCAAATAAAAGAATTATTTTTCTCACACGAAAGATTAAATTTTTTCATGTGCATCCAAAGGGGGTAGAATTAAAGAATGCCTAGAATATCATTACAAGTGGATCAAGTTGCAAGTGTCACATCAAGCACTAGAAGATAGAGATTGCATGCACATTGGAGGAGACTTACACAACAAGAAAGGGCTATTATTAGACAAATTATTCATCCTACTTTATTAAAAATAGATCAATCAACTGCACTTTGACTTAATTTTTTTTTTAACTAAGGCTATTAATGCCTCTTTGTAATCATCATGTCTATTTGTATTCCTTTATTTATTCATGATAAAGGGGTAAAATTAGCATGCATGGGTGAGTAAAAATTTTAGTCTATTTTTAGGATTGGTTGGGTGAATAATATTTCTATATATTGTGTGCAATTGTAAGGCACAAGGAGGACCTTTATAGACATAGGAGTGCTGAAGAAATTTTTTCCAGTTTTGCCCCTTGAATGAGAATTGATTTCTATCTTTCCAATTATTTGCAGTGGTGTGTATATCTCATTAATTCTTGTGAATTTCAAATTCCCTGATTAATCATCTTACCTTGCTGCAAATTTAGTAATTTCTACATAATATTAGTGTACATGTTTATCTTATTGTGTTGTTGTGACTCATTCCCACAATACACAAAGTATTTTGCCTTAATATTCTACTGAAAGCTATTAGTTTGTGCATCTAAAATTCTTTCTCAATTATATTTTCCATATACTCAGTCAAATCCTCAACAAGTTTGGTGTATCACCCCATTTTCAATTCATTTACAGTCATTTTTACCCTCAAAACCCCTACAAATTATTTTAGGATACATCAAAAGAAATCGGCCTTAATACTGGAGACTCACCTTAACAATAGGTATACCCATAGACCTGAGGTGTTTCCATTGTATCTACGAAAGTGAGAGATTAAGAGAAAGATTAGAAACCATGCAGTCATCTCTCAACAAGGGTGCACTTTTGAGAGATAACTATTTTTGCACGCCGAGTGGGACCATGAAACAGATCTACAACAGATTACAACAATTTATAACATATTTACAACAAAAGAAAGTCACTTTTGGAGCAACAAGATACAAAAATTTATTCTAAAGATCAAAATATTTATTTGGTGACTCTGTAAGGCTGATTTCAGACCATTTTTGCAGCATGTTCCATGCCTAAAGTGACTACAAGATCATCGGTAAGAGGAATTCTCTGAGTTTATTTCTTTACCTTTGAATTTTACAAGAAGAAGAAGAGTTGGCAATACCTTACCTTATAATAGGCTTGGTTTTGGAAACCCTCCTCCTAATATTCCTTCACCATGTATTAATCTTGTTGTTCAAATCCCAATTATTCCAATGGCTATTCAACCACCTAGGAATTTTGTGACCTTTACTAATGGAAGCCCTTTAGTAATTCCAGTTTATCATGATATTCCCAATGCTGCCATGAAAATTTTACCTTCATTCACTGGTGAAAATAAGATTACTCCTACAAAACACATTAAATATGTTGCAACCCTTTATGTTGTCCATAATATAACTCATGAAGATGTAGCTTTAATACTTCTAGTTACATCATTTAAAGGACAAGCCTTGTAATGGTATAGAACCTTAGAAATTGGGAGCATAAGAACTTGGGATGAGTTAGGAGAGAAATTACTTAAGAAATTTCAAGATCATTCTAATCATTTATCCCTCATAGATCAGTTGTCTACAATTAAAATATCCCCTCATGAATTTATGGCTAGTTTCAACATCTGTTTTGCTAGAACTTGGGAAAGAATTCCAGCTAGTGTTAAGCCTTAAGTTGATCATGCTTTTCTATATTATCTCAAAGCCTTAAACAATGATATTTCAACTATGATTCAGTCTATGGGAGGAGAGACTCTCCCAATAGCTTATGATATTGCCATTAGGGATGAAAATAACCTTATTCAAGCTGGGAAATTGGCACCAAGGCCTTCAATGCCTCTTATAATAGATTTTTCACCTATTCTCGCAGCCTATTACCATTATAGATCCTACTTTTTTAGCTCCATTAGATGATGTTTTCAAGGCTTTACAGACTATGGGTAATAAATTGACTTCAATTGAGAATAAATTAGCCCAACCCTTATCAAGCTCCTTATTAGCAAAATCAGCAAAATTACCGAATAGGCAGCCTTATCAGCAAAATTAGAACTATAAACAACCATATCATTGAAGGCGCTTTGACCCAAAGGTTCCTAGTTCATCTAGTGCTCTTATTCCAGCTTAACATGGTTTCGGAAGAATGGTGTCAACCTTGAAATCAATATCATTAAGTTGTCAATTATCCAAATGCATTCCTAGATATAAGCGTTGTTGCACAACCTCAACTCGAACCATTATTCATGCCTCAAATGGAGGAGGTCAGCAAGAAACTCATAGTCGAAACCACCGGAATAGAATCTAGTCGATTTGGAGAGGAATATTTTATCACAGTCATGACTAGGTCTCAAGAAAGGGCTCAAGCGAAATAAAAATAGAAAAATAGACCTCGTTATTCCCACAATCACTAATCAAACAACAAGTGCGGAGTAAAAAAAAAAGGTAACATTTTTTTTATTCCTCAAAAAATAGCAAGCAATTCAACTCAAAAAGAACAACAAAAATAATAAGCAACCCGATTTCGAAGACTCTTCATGTGTCATATTTCAAGAGTTGTTAAAGCAAAGTCAATTTTACTACATCTTAAGCTAAAATAGTAGAAGTTGTATAAAAAATAGTTGCTTCTTTAAATATTGTTGAGCTAATGAAAAATCTTAATATTAATATTTCATGGTGGGATGCTCTAAGTGTTCCAAGTGAGAAAGAGTTACTTTCTTATGATCTTGCTAAGCTGCAGATTTCATCAAAACCAGTAGAAAAGGGATCCTAGAAAGCATACATGGTCCTAGGAACAATGGAGAAAGACCACATGAAATAAGTTAAATGGATAGTTCAAAATGTCTTAAATGATCATGATATCTAGAATCCACCACCATTTTATCTATCTCTGATTATTGGAGATCATTTAGTTCATAACTATATGGTAGACAATGGTGCAAGTAACACAGTTATACCAAAAGCAATTGTAGAAAAATTGGTCTTGTAGTATGATCCTACAGAGAAAAGTGTGTTACAGCTAGATGGTACAACAACCAACACAGTTGGTATTATCATAAATCTGGACGTAACCTTACATGCTTTTCGAGATATTACTATTTTACAGGATGTTACTATTGTAGATTTACCTCCATACTTTTCCTTATGTTTATCATGATATTTTACATCAAAGCTAAGAGGTTATCTTTCTTCATATTGATCGTTTTTGTTCTTTACTAAAAGGTATGGAACCAAAGTTAACAAAAATCTAGAGCCTCTGGCTCTATTTCATATTGAGCCTCATGCTTCAAATGTTGCAGCAAATTATGCAGCTTTAGATCAATCTAATTTTGATGTTACAACACATTTTTCTACACTAGATGGTGTTTCTAATCTATTTATGGATGAAAAGACTCAAGAAGAACATGTTTATGATCCTTTCAAAGAAGCAAAAGAATTTTTTTGGTTTTTATTGCTTGCATGAAGAAAATGCACAAATCCCCTTGCTGTCCAAAACAGAAAAAATAGCAGAAGGGCTATGGAAGCTTCTATTCAATGGAGCTAAAAAAAGAAAGGACAAGGTCAAGGTTTGATGCTTACTCTTCCTTCAAATGAAAGGTAATTTTCATCTTTAAGTCTACAGCTTCTCTTATACTTGTAATGTAGTTGAATACAAAGTATTAATTCATCACTTGTAATGGACCGTAAAAAGAGGTATTAGTACTTTGCAAGTCTTTTGTGATTAAGAGTTAGTTATTAATCAAGTGAAAAACATGAGCAACAGGGGAAGAAGACTGATAGATTTTGATAATCTCAATCAACCAAAGATACAATGGAGTCTTTGCAATTCTTATAGGAATTGTACATCAGATGAATACAAATATAATTGTTACAACAACTTCCAAAATACATCCGGGAAGCAATAACCAACTAAATACAAACAAATATAGTTGTAGCAATAATGCAACAAATAAACAATACAACAGGTTATAAATAAATATAACCAAATAACAATAAATAAATAATCTAACTATGCAATGCATAATTAATTAAAATAATAATGTATTTATCCTAACATTCCCCCTTAATTTTGCATTGTCTCAAGGGATGAGGAGAGGAACTCGTGAACAACTCGAACTTGTCATGTGAAAGTGACTTTGTCAAGATATCTACCTTTGTTCAACCGTTGGAAAAAATTGAAGTTTTATGTTGTGCTTCAACACATTCTCACGTGTGAAATGAACATGTACTTTTTATCCATATTTTCCCCCTTGGGTAAAATTGGTCACCACGACCCGCATAGGAGGAACCCGGAGAAATCATGTTCAAATCCTACAATCAGGCAACAGAGGGACTCTACAATGGAGTGGTAAGGCCTGCGAAAGATCAAATGACCCCGTGCAAGAAGAAATTCAAGAAATGGCTCTGTCGAGCAAACCCGTGCTTCAAATCTAGAAAATAGATTACAGGAGAGCTTTAAAATGGAATAAGCGAGGTCAAGGAAGGAGAAGACAATGTTAAAAAATACATAGGCTTAAAGGAGAAGGAATGGCGAAAGTTCAAAGTCTTCAAGATCTGCAAATGGTTCAGAATGAGCCCCAAAAATGACTAAGTATGGAGGAGATAGTGGATGTTGCCAAGTGTCCAAACAACACACCTCTAAAGATTGAATCCAAAAGGGGAGACTCAAACAAGCATCAGGCCCCCACGTGTCCCAGGCCCAAAGAGGGGAAGATCCAACAGCTAAAAGTTAAAGAAGCAAATAGGGCGGGCCTAAAAAGACTAAGTATAAAGGTGCTAGCGGAAGCTGCCACGCATCAGCTTGGTGCATCTCCAAAGGTAAATCCAAAAGCGGAGACCAAAATGAGCATGAGCTCGCCACGTAGTCCAAGTTAAAAAAATAGGATAGAGCAGGTCCAAAATTGACTAATTATGGAGAACAATCACCATCTAACCATGTGTTCAGGTTCCGAAAAGGTAAGAGAGGCCGTTGAAAAGTCCAAGAGCCTGTGGAGGCTTCCACGTGTCAACTGACACTCCTTCAAAGGTAAAATCTTGAGCGGGTTTCTAAATGAGCGTGGAACCTCCATGCATTCAGTTTCATAAAGGGATGGGGTCAGGGTTGAATATTCAAAGGAGTTATAGGGCCAGCAGAGGGTGCCAAGTTTCAGCATGGCACTAATTCAAGATTAAAATTGGGGGAAGGTTTCCAAACAAGTGCTAGGCCTCCACATGTCCCCGGTCAAAGGTATGGCCTTGACGAGTAAAAGGACTTAGCAAAACATGAGGCAACCGAGAAGGCCACGAAGAAGAAGCTTACGTGTCACCGACACAACTTCAAAAGCAAAATACAAAGGCTGCCCTAGGACATGCACCAGCCCTCCACATGTCTCATTTTAAAAAGGGGTCCATTTTGGTAGCTAGTTCCTACCATTTTTGCAAACTCGATTCAAATTTCAAATGGGCATATCTTTTGACTCGGTGCTCAAAATCTAACAAATCTAGCACCGTTGAAAAGATCACATCCTTTTCTATGCCATAGAGATCTAAAATTTAATTTTGGAGAGGTTAAGTGAGGAAAAAATGAAGAAACATATTTCTGCCATAAATACAGGATCTATTTGCCCCAACAACCAGATTGGATTTGATTTGATCCGTCGTTCCTCCTCCTTCGAGGCATCGAAAAAGAAATCAATGTAGGCATGATAGATTTGGGGGTAGATTTGCAGAGGCATTGAATTATAGTGGTTGAGCTTCAAACTAGTTTTCCCGCTTCACTCTCCTTCTTCCCTCTGTGATGAATCTATAAAAGAAGGGTTAGGGCTCATTGTAAAAGGTTGGACATTTCTTTTTGTGCCCTCCCTTCTTATTTTTTTATAGAAGGATTTGTGGAGCTTTTCTAAACTCTCCTTTGGGTTGTATTGAAATTTTTTCCTCTTGGCCACCGCATTATACTTGTATCAACTCTTGATCAATAAAATATATGTCCGCGGATGATTCTCGACCTTCTCATGTATTTGTTATTGTCTAACATTCATGTGCAATAAAATATATGTTTGTGCATGTTGTTTTATTACATTCCCGTATGGTCTGTGTTAAACTACAAAAATGAGTGTCTAACATTCATTTGGTGTATCACCTCATTAGCTTATGTTTATTTTCTTGCATCTCTTTAACCTTGTCTCCTTGGTAGATAGAATAGACTTAGAATAGATCCTATACAATTTCTTTTTGTAAATCTAAATAGAGGGATAGGAACCAGCCTTAATCCGGAGAGCTCTCTCAACTCGCAAGGTCCCACACTTTGAGAGATGCTCCATGTTGTGAAATCACACTGAGAGTCTCAACCCATCTTGTTGCATACATTTAGGGGTGTTGTGATTCTACAATAATAGTACCTTGATTTACTTTGTTCTTTCATGAAAAACTTGATTGTGAACAATTTTGAGAAGACTTTCATTTTCAACATACATGGTGGTCGGTTTGTTCTGTGGTATTCCAAGTCCTTCCAGTATGTGACGTAGCCAAAAAATTCATTGATAGCTTCTGCTATAGAATAATACTCACCTTCTATGGAAGAACAAGAAATAAAGTTTTTTTCTTGCTTCCCCATGATATAGGTCTAGATCCCATAAATAATACAAATCCTGAAGTTGATTTTCTGTAATCAATATATATCCGCATGATCCGAATCTAAATATCCCGACAAGAAAAAAGTTTTTCTTCTTCTTGTATTTTAGACCAAGATCCACCGATCCTTTGAGATACCTCAAGATGTTCCTTTCTACTTTCCAATGACAAACTTTGGGTTCCTGCATGAACCTAGATAGATAGCTTACTGCAAATCTAATATCTAGTCTCATGTAGTTCAGGTAAATGAGACTCCCAATCAACTACCGATAGAGAGTGGCATTTACCTCAAGATATGGATCATAACGAGATAACTACAATATTATCTCTATAGGTGTAGCAATCAGTGTGTAATCCATCATCCTAAATTTCTCAAGCATTGTCTTGGTATATTTCATCTGAGAAACAAAGATGTGATTCTCTTTCTTCCATACTTCCAATCCAAGAAAATAGTGTATCGATCATCCTCATTAAGATATTTCTTTGTTGTACTCATCCTCAAAACTACAAAGGTGATAACTAGATCATCGACATAGAAAATTAAAATCACAATCTCCCACCCTTTATTTTTGAGGTTAATATTGGGATTGTATGTATTTCTAATAAATCCATGTTGTATGAGATGCTCATCAGATTTGATGTACCATGCCTTGGGTGCCTATTTGAGGCCATATAGAGATTTCTTGTGTCTGCATACCTTTGCTTCTTGACTAGGTACTACATATCCCTCAGGTTGAGTCATGTAGACTTCTTCTTGTAAATATCCATTCAGGAAGGCACTTTTTACGTCCATCTGATGGACTTTCCAATGAAATTGTGCAACTAGAGCAAAGATCATCCTCATCATCTTGATCTTAGTTGTGGGAGAAAATGTCTCCTCATAGTCAATGCCTTCTTTTTGTGCATACCATTTTTCTACAATTATCGCTTTGTACTTGTCCACTTTGTACCATCTACATCCAATGGGTTTCTTCCCTTGTGGAATATCGACAAGTTTCCAAGTGTTATTTTTCATCACTGATTGATATTCCGTGTCCATGGCATCTTTCCAACCTTTTGACTTTAGGGCTTCCTGGAATGTAGAGGGCTCATCGGACTCAATAAATCTACTCATCAAAGCAAAGTTGAATTCTTCTCTTGCTTTACTATGAATATGTGGTCCAGGGGTGGATGTATCTAGTTGAGTATCCATTCTTGCATCTCGTAATGTGCTAGTACACCACTTGGTCATACGTTGAACTGTTCCCATGGGTTGTCGTTCTATTTTATCAACATCATCATCTTCATCATCACTTTCATCATTTTTTGTAACATCAGCTTCAATTTTTACAACTGGTGAAAAATATACATCAAGTGAGTCTGGAGGAGGAGACTCTACTTCTTTCTCCTCATAAAACTCAACATCTCTGCTAGTGTAGAATTTTCTAGTCTTTGTATCCATCAATCTGTACCCAAGAGTCTCTTCACTGTACCCAATGAAGATGAGTTTCTTTGAATTCATTTCAAATTTCTTTATGTTCTACTTGGGTATGTGCATACTTGATTTGCACCTAAATAATCTAAGGTGTGCAATAGATGGTTTCCACTTTGACCATGCTTCTTGTGGTGGTCCTCCGTCATGAGAAACTATGGGCACTCTGTTCAAAAAATACATTATTGTCTCTGTTGATTCTACATAGAATGTATTTGCAAGTCTAGAGTCATCTATCATGCATCGCACCATTTCCATGATAGTATGATTTCTTCTCTCAACAACACCATTCTAATGTGGTGTGTGTGGAGGAAGAATTTTTTGACAAATCCCTTGAGCTCGAAGGTAGTCTTTGAGCTCAATACTAGTGAATTTCACCCCTCAATTTGAGAGGAGAGTTCTGATGTGATGACCAGTTTTATTCTCAATAGATACTTTGAACTTCTTGAAGGTTTCAAAATCTTCACTTTTCTTACGAAGACAAAAAATCCACATTTTTCTCGAATATTCGTCAACACAAAGCATGAAGTACTGAAATCCATAATGACTTGGTTGTAATGGACCACAAATATTGGTATGAACTAGATCAAGCTTACCATGAGCTTGATATGTAATCTTCTAGAATGAATATTTGTGGTGTTTTCTTACTATGTAGTGAGGAAACTTTTATGTATCCTTCTGAAGAGATGGTAACCCATGTACCATATTATGCCAACGAAGTGTCTCGAGATACTTGAAACTAACATGACCAAGTCTCCGATGCCACAACTGTGTTGAGGTAGAGTTCTTAGCCACAAGTTCCTGATCATCTTTGTGGAAAAAATCAAGCTGGAACATGCATCCCACATTGGACATTTTTGTAACTATTTTTGAGCCTCATGATTTGTCTTGAATCAAACACATTTTCTTGTTAGAATGACTATCAAAGTCAATTTTTAAGTTTTGATCTAGGATTTGACTGATGAGAAGTAGAGATTATTTGTCAACCCAGGGATATATAAGACTTATGATAGTCTACAGTTGTGTGAACCAAGGGGTAGAGAAATGTTCCCAATCCCCTGAACTATATATGAAGAATCATCTCCCAATGAAACATGGTTTTTCAAAGGTGTGTCCCTCATTTAAGTAAACCAATCTTTGTGGTTGGTCATGTGTCGAGTGGCCCCCAAATTAACATACTAAACATCACTAGATGATGTGGAGGGTTCACTTGATCGAGCAAAGTACAAGAAGACTTCATTATCTCGTATGTTCTTCTTGTTCAACGATATTTCCTTATTTATGGGGTCTTCTTTCTAGTTCCCCTTTTTCTACCCTTGATTGTGGTTAGAATGTCCCTTGTATGATTATTTTTGTGGAACTCTAGAGTTACTAAATGAACCTTTCTTGTAAGTATTATACCAAGAATATTTTAAGTCATGTCCTCTTTTACGGATTGGACATTGCTTCTTTTGTTGTTTGTCCCCTTGATGTTGATATTGATTTTTATGTTGGGAATTTTGATAGGAATTAGATTTTCATTTACCTTTTCCTTTCCATTTTTGATATGAAGAAAGTGCATGCTCCTTGTCATCATCCTTATTGTGCATGGCTTCCTCTTGTTGCAATAGGTTTACCAGCTTTTCAAAACTAACTATCATATCTAACATGTTTATTTTTGTTACAAAAATGTGGTAAGAAGAGGGAAGTTCTCTCAAAACAATGGGAATGAGAGTATCATTTGTGACCACTTTTCCTAGGGCTAGACGTGAAGCCCTCAACTCTGCAACTCTTCTCAAGAAAGCTTCAATTTTCTCATTCTACTTGAACTTCGAGTGTGTAATTGACTTTGCAAATTTAGTATGACATTCTTATTTTTGGCCTCATATACTGTGCTCAATTTATCCCATGCTTCTTTGGTTGTTTTGGCATCTCAAATGTGGGGTTACACATCATCAAACACTCCAAAAAAGATGATGAGTTTGGCCTTCTGATATTCTTTATCACACTTTCATTGTTATTTTGTATCGATTTGTTGATCCGGTCGAGTACCAATCACAACAAGCTAGATCTCTTCAAATTCAAGTTGTGTCTTGACATTTGTCTTCCAGGAAGCATAGTTATGAGTAGTTGTGAATCTAGAAGAAAAAATTTAGGGACATTAGTGCCCATTTTGTACGAAATCACCGACATGGTTTAGCTCTTATCACTCTGGCATAAGGTCTCCTAAATCTATATACCATCAGTCCAATTACCAAACCTTTCTATATACGTTCCTTCCAATATACCCGAGTGGTACATGCAAGAAGCTCACCCTTTCTATATACCCAATGGCATGTGAAAGAGGTTTAACATATGTGAAAGAATTCAATACGTGGTACCAAGACAATATCGAAGGGGTTACTGTGTGTGATTATTGACACTTGGTTCAAAGAAATATCCTCATATGCATGCATAACTTTTCTATATACTTGGATAATTTATTAGTCTCGATTTATGTCATGCAATTGTTCACACAGATGGATGGGATGGCGCATAGTGTGTTCACATTGTCCTTATTACTCCCCATCTATTTAAAGGGTCTCACGACACTAAAATTTTCCTCCATAATTTCTATTTCATTAATGTATGTATTAGGAATATGATGTTGTTAAGTATAATTAGTAGTAGCGTCATCGAAGATAATGGCGCCACAAGATGGTGCCACCAATAATGTGGAGTACGGTAATACCAAAGTACAATAGGAATGTTGTAAAAGTAAATATTTGTCGTAAGTTGTCCGGTAATGTTAAAATGTCAAAGTTTGGGTAATTAGAGAAGTAGGGTCTACATGATTAGGAATTAGAAATATTATATTGGTAATAAGGACAAGGAGTGAGGTCATAAATATTTTGTGTATTTTATTTGTAAAAAGTCTAAAAATGTGGAACCCATGTAAAATGATAAGGTTTATCTTATCTTAAAAGATAAGCTTACATGTACAGATAAGAGTTAAGGTATGGAATATGATTCGTCAGAGTGGATTTCTTATCCTATCTTAGAGATAAGATGGATAAGCCTGGAAGTTCTATAAATAGAGAGGCCACCCCCCTCATTTAGCATAGAAGGAAGTAGTGAGAAATATTGTAGGAAGTGTGTAAAGGAAGCCATCAGTTTAAAGGTGTGTTGAAGAAGCCATTAAGAGGTGTAATTGTAAAGTTTCTCCCATAGTCTTGGTGAAAGGCAAGTGAAGTCAATAACACTAAGTACCTTCATGGGTGAGATTGTAACAATTTCATGTTAATATTATAATTTACTTTGATATTTCAGATTTGTCATCATTCTGTCTTATCATAGTCGATGGTATTCTTGTGTTATGTTGTTGTTTTGTTTCCAGATTACATCCACCAAACTAAAGGTCATGCATTAGTAAATAATCATAAAGACGAGGAGTTCCCGTGAAGAATTATCATAGTGCCGGATTGGTGATGACATTTTGGTTCCGCTTGCCGGACCATTCCTCGTTGGTGGATTTTCTTCGAGAGATATTCCCACTTAGTCAAAAATCAATTGAGGGTAACCTTGTTTTTACTCTGTCAGTATAGTAGCTTACCATGGTAAAGTCATTTTTGCCGTGAATAATAGTTACCATGGTAAAGTCATTTTTGTTGTGAATAGTATTTATCACAATAAAGTCACTTTTACCGTGAATAGTATTTACCGCAAAGAACTTCACTTTTTACCGTGAATAGTGTTTACCACAGTAAAGTCGGTTTTTACCGCAGTAAGTCAAGTTTTACCATAGTTTACCGTGGTCATTTCTATTTTACTATAGAAAGGTGTAAAGTCACTTTCTAGTATAGTGATTCCAATTATTTGTGCACATAAGTCTTGTTGATTGTACTTGTGGGTTGGTATTTCACAATGGTTACTTTTGAAAATGGGAAAGATTCCCGCTTTTTCAGCTCAATCTAATGAAGATGCTTCTTCTTTCATTCAAGAGTTTAAACGATCTTGTATTTGTAATGGCCTTATAAGAAGGGAACAATGGACTGAATTTTTCCTACCTTTTTGGATGGTTCAAAGACTTAAGTGGTTCAAACACTAGGTGATAATGTGAAAAATTCATGGGATTTATTAACCAAAGTTTTCTTGAAGAATTTGGTGAACAATGTAAATATGCAGATCTCATGATCGAGATCACAAAGCTATCCCAAGGAGAGAAGGAGAAGATAAGGGATTATCATGCTCGTGTTCTGAGAGCTAAGGAGGAAGCTCGATGCCCGATCCGAAAGGAAGGATTAGCGGATGGGTTGATGAATGGCGTGGATAATCTCCTATGTAAGCACTTCATTCTTGGGATGAAGCCAAAATCGACAACGAGTGAAGTATGACCTCCCAACTACCATCAATCAAGCAAAGGAGATTGCAAGAAGGCAAGAAGAAAGCATGGAAGAGGAGCCCAAAGAAATTGTTGCTAAAGTAGAGCCTACACCAACACCTTTGGTCCAAAATCCACAACCACTCCCGGTGAGCACAAATATTTCTCCTAGTACATCTACTGAGTATGAAGATCTCGCTCAAAAGATGGGTCAGTTAACTATTAATCTTCTTTAAGGAAAAGAATTTAGTTCTCAGGGAGGAGATAGAGGTCCAAAAAGAAATATTTCTGAAGTTGTATGTTATGGTTGTTATAAAAAGGGTCATTATAAGTATAATTGTCTAGATAGAGCTTCTACATCTGGTAAAGGAGATAATGATAAAGGAAAAGCACCTGTGAATTCTTTTGATGTAGTAGATAAGAGCAGAAATAATGAAGTAGATGTGTTTGTAACAAAAAGAAAGAAAGAAAAAGATAATCAAGATGGAAATGATCCTAAGAAGATGAAAGGAGAAACTAGTAAGAAACATAGGAGAAGAAAGTTGGGTGTGCAGGATTTTCTGATTTCACAGGGGCAAGGACCATACTCCATCTTGGAAGATCTATCCAAAAGGCCTACAAATATTACATATGGTCAACTCTTGGCTATGTCTTCTTTGCGAAGTGGACTCAATGCTCGATGAAGAAAGGAGGTTGAGGTCCCTGTTTTGGAGGCAGAGGCGGATCCCTACGCTCCACAAGCTGAGGTATTATGTAATGGTATTTCAATTCATGATGTCTTAGTTGATGGAGGTGCTGCAGTTAATGTAATGACCGAGTCTGTAATGAATATGTTGGGTTTAAAATTGATCGCCCTTCAACACTTATGTTAAGGTCATTAAATAAAGGAAAACTAAACCATAAGGTGTAGTTTCAAATGTGGCAATATCTCATTATGGGTGTTGTATGTGTGGTAGACTTTCAAGTGATGAAAATGGTATGTTGCGTACCCAATGCTCACTGGGAAGACCATGGCTAAGGAGAGTTCATGCAAGAAACTATTGGAATGAAGGTTTCATGACACTTGGACGTGGTAGAGAGAGGGTGAAGATAAACGTGATCCTCGACATCATAAGGCGAACCCGTGGATTCAAGTGATGAAACCGATGATTGGACATCCTCTCGATTACTCTAGACCAAAGAAGTGGACATCAAGATGAAGAAAGTGAGGTTGATGTTTCAGTCATGGATATCCTTCCAAATACACACCAACTCATGACCCCATAAAATTATCTCAAGAAGAAGTTGATGATCATCTCCAACAAATAAAGATTGGTGATGTTGATGGAGAGTGAGAAGGAATCCTACCTCCACTCTCTTTCAAGGTACATACACATATTCACTTTGATTACAAGGAACTCCGTCAAGTAAGTTGGGTAGAACATTTTATTGAGCTAGTAGATGGTGCTAAGCCCATAAAGCAAATGCCATATAGAATGAATCCTAATTTTTCCAAGACTCGTAAAAGAAGAAATAGATAAGTTGCTTGATGCAGGATTCATATTTGCCAGGAGAATTCGAATGGGTTTCTCCTATTGTGATCTCAATAAAAATAATGGGAAGCTTCGCATTTGTGTTGATTATAGGAAGCTCAATAAGGCAACAAAGAAGGATCATTACCCTCTTCCATTTTCGATCAGATCTTGGACGAAGTAGCTCATGCCAGAGTGCTATAGTTTTGCTAATGGATATAATGGCTACAACCAAGTTTGTATAAAGCAGAGAAAGATCAGTGAAGACCACATTCACCACTCCTTGGGAACATTTTCTTATAGAGTTATGCCTTTTGGGTTGTGTAATGCTCCAAAGAACATTCCAGCGTTTGATGAATAGGGTGTTCAACCTACATCGGGACCTTCATCGAGTATTTCTGGATGATTTTTACATCTATGGGAGCAAGTTGACCACCCGCACTGTAATGGAGACAACATTTCAAAGGTTAGATGAAGCACAAGCCTCACTAAACCCTACAAAGTGTGTCTTTGGATGTTCTAAAGGCATTTTGTTAGGGCATGTTGTATCCAGAGATGGTATTGGTACTGATCTTGATAAAGTTTCAAAATCAAAGATTTACCATTTCCTATTAATAGAAGTAAGCTGAGATCATTTTTAGGCCATGTGGGTTACTATAGAAGGTTCATCAAGAATTTCTCAAAGATTACACAGCCACTAACCCAATTCTTAAAGAAGGATGTTACTTATGAACCAGGAAATAAGGCACATGAAGCTTTTTGTACAATCAAGGAAGCCCCGTGTCTTCACCTATTTTGAAGAATCCAGATTAGAGCAAGCCATTCATTGTGTACACTGATGCCTCGATGACAGCACTAGGAAGTACTTTGAGCCAAAAGGATGAAAATGGGAATGAACATCCAATTTACTTTGGGAGCGCATAAAATGAGCAAAGTACTGAGGTAAATTATACTCAGAATCAAAAAGAGGCTCTGGCTATCATTTTTTTGTAAAGAAGTTTAGAAATTATTTGCTAGGGCAAAATTTCTAGTTGTAATGCATCATCAGCTCTAAAATATATTGTAAATAAGCCTAACCCATCAGGAGGATAGAAAGATGGATAATTTTGCTACAAGAATTTGAATTTGATATTATAGATAGGCTAGGAAAGAAGCATGTCAATGCATATGCACTCTCTCGAGCCTATGATGGTTTAGGATCATCTTGTGATGATGATGATTTCCCGATGCAAAGATTGTTATCCCTTGACACAATCCCTAGTGAATACATAGATATTTGGAATTATCTGAATGAATTCAAGTTTCCTGATGGTGCCAATGCAAAGACTAAGAGAAAGATTACTCAAGCCAGTCGTCCATATTCTATTCTACATGGAGTATTATTTCGAATAGGACCTGATGGACAGTACAAGAGGGTAGTTGGACGTGATCAAGGGAAGGAACTGCTAGAAGAATTCCACAATGGTACATGTGGAGGGCACTTCTCTGGACAACTTACAATCACCGCCCACTCTTTTTAAAGATTGTTATAATTATTGTAAGACATGTGATATTTGTCAAACACATGGTAACCATAAGACTTCATCAGCTCCATTATGTCCTATTCTTCCACTTGGTCCCTTTGAAAAGTGGGGAATAGACATTGTAGGTCCACTTCCAACTACATCACGCCAAAATAAGTATATTGTAGTTGCCACAAATTATTTAACCAAGTGGATTGAAGCTAGGCCATTGAAAATAGCTTCCATGGATGAAGTGGCAAGGTTCATATATGAACGCATTGTCACCAGATTTGGTTTCCCATTAGAAATTGTAACAGATCAAGGAAGCCACTTCATTAATGAGGTGGTAGAAGCCCTAGTCAATAAGTTTTCTATTAAGCACAGGAAGGCAACAACATACAAGCCAAGCACAAATGGACATGTGGAACGAATAAATTTTGTGTCAGGTCAAATTCTAGCAAAAGATGCAAATTTGCAGTACATAAGTGGGATAAAAGGATTCATGCAAAGATTGTGGGCATATAGGGCAACATCAAAGTCAACAACATGATACTCCCCATTTCAATTGGCCTATGGCATTGATCCAGCTTCTTCCTATTGAGTTTGATATTCCCACCGTGAGAGTTATGAAAATGAAAGGATGGATGAAAGCGATTCAAGAAAAGAAAGGTTGGTACATCTTCATTTGCTTAGAGGAAATGAGAGAAATATCAAAGGATACAAGCCATAAGAAGAAAATGAAGTAGAAAGAATACTTTGATCAAAAGATCCGGTGGTCTCCATTTCATGTGAATGACTTGGTTCTAGTATATGATTCCGTATACAAAAAAGAAGACAGAGAAAATTTCTTCCAAAATGGATGGGGCCCTACAAAATAGCAATCAGTGCATGAAAATGGTATGTACTTGACCGGAGGAATTGGATGGCACTCCCATTACGAAATGGGTCAACCACGACAAGTTGATATTTTCCAAGCACTTAGAATAGTCTACTCGAGGACGAGTAGAAGCTAGAAGGGGAAGATGTCGACACTAAAATTTTCCTCCGTAATTTCTATTTCATTAATGTATGTATTAGGAATATGATGTTGTTAAGTATAATTAGTAGTAGCGTCGATAGAAGATAACGGCGCACAAGACGGCCACCAATAATGTGGAGTACGGTAATAAAAAGTACAATAGGAATGTTGTAAAAAGTAAATATTTATCGTAAGTGGTCTAGTAATATTAAAATGTCAAAGTTTGGGTAATTAGAGAAGTAGGGCATACATGATTAGGAATTAGAAATATTATATTGGTAATAAGGACAAGGAGTGAGGTCATAAATATTTTGTGTATTTTATTTGTAAAAAGTCTAAAATGTGGAACCCATGTAAAATGATAAGGTTTATCTTATCTTAAAAGATAAGCTTACATGTACAAATAAGAGTTAAGGTATGGAATATGATTTGTCAGAGTGGATTTCTTATCCTATCTTAGAGATAAGATGGATAAGCCTGGAAGTTCTATAAATAGAGAGGCCACCCCCCTCATTTAGCATAGAAGGAAGTAGTGAGAAATATTGTAGGAAGTGTGCGAAGGAAGCCATCAATTTAAAGGTGTGTTGAAGTTGTCATTAAGAGGTGTAATTGTAAAGTTTCTCCCATAGTCTTGGTGAAAGGCAAGTGAAGTCAATAACACTTGAAGTACCTCATGGGTGAGATTGTAACAATTTCATGTTAATATTATAATTTACTTTGATATTTCAGATTTGTCATCATTCCGTCTTATCATAGTCGATGGTATTCTTGTGTTATGTTGTTGTTTTGTTTCTAGATTACATCCACCAAACTAAAGGCTATGCATTAGTAAATAATCATAGCACGAGGAGTTCCTGGTGAAGAATTATCATAGTGCCGGATTGGTGATGATAGGTCGATTCTAGATGACATTGTTGTAGCTATATTAGGTGTTAAGTATAGTATTAGTCGTGATGGCTTTACCCGTAAGTGCTTCCCAGAGGAATTGTATATACCGAACGCTACGAATGAGATCTAGGATCTTGTGAGTATTTTAGAACCAATTTTTACTATTTTTTATTACAATATTCTACCATTTTCTGAGCAGTTACAAAGTTTGTGGTTGACTATGGCAACCTTCAAATTAGTACAATATATCTTTGAAGCATACGATTAAATTTAAAAAATTTGAAAAATTGAGTGGAAAGCAAATGTTTTTTGTTTTTTGGGCCCAGTGGCCTCCGGAGCCCAAAATGATTCACAATGCCAAAAATTGCAAAAACAACTAGTTGAAAAAGCAATTTTTGGTTTTAAAAAATTGAATTAGGGTGGGGGTTGAACCTCTTACATCCCTTCCCCAAGACTATCACTTCCCAGAAGCTATCACTAACCGCCTTAACTACTTGTGCTTTTGGTTATAAATTTAAGAAAATTAAATTTTATAATGATGAAATGTGACTTACCTTTGAAAAAGGTGACTTGGCTGAAGTGGAGCTCCACGTGGTATGCATGCATGGAGGAGTCAATTTAGGGTTTTCCTTATGCTAAAAATCGGATCTACCACTTGATTATAGAAAACCACCTTTCATAATGATCTCAAATTATTAATTGCCTCTGCTATTTTGCTTGTGCGGGTTCATTTTGGGTTGCAGGGGTCGATGGAGCTTGGGTCTGGTGTGTGGATGGTAGGAACACTTTCCAAACCTCCCCATTATTTGGTATTGTAATTGCCACTATTTGACGGGGGTTCTTTGTGTGGAGATGAACAGGATGTCGTTGGAGTCAATGTCATTGTTTTGTGCAGGAGGCTTGGTGAATGGATTTGCTCATGGAATGGTTTGGATTCAATTTTTAACATGCCTTTGTAATGGCATGGTTGATCTACATGCTAATGTAATGCAAAACTCATATGTTTGATCTCACAATATAACATTCTCAACTTGATTTGTGTGAATTGCACAATGCAAAATAGGGTAGCTCACCTCGGTGGATCATCTCGACCGCTTGTGGATGAGTGTAACTCTCAAAATGAATGCAACTCACCTTTCCAATGAGAAAGGTAGCTCGGTGGGAGTTTAGACACTTCCAATATAACTCATCATTCAAAGCAAGAAACTAGCTCGGTAGGAGCTCTACAAACAAATCTTCTTTACAATGAGAAAGGAAGCTTTGTTGAGAGCTCGATCCCTCCAAACCTATTAGACCTCCAAAATTTTGATAATATAGATAATATTATCTATAACTAAGCAATTCAGTGACAAAACCCCTTATGGGAAATTCCTTTTTTAAACGGCATCCGGAGCAAATTTTTCTTGGTGCAGAAGGAACCAAGGCAAAAAAAGATTACCTTACAAACACCTGGAGAATAGCAGGAGGTTGTGGAGATGCAGAGATTTTTGGGAAGTTACTAGAGGCAACACAGGCTCTCCTAGAGTGTAGAATCTTCTCCAAAACTATATGCTTCCTCTCTCCAACCTTCTCTACTTCACAGGTCCAAATTCTCACTCTAGTACCAAATGTAAACTTGAGCAACATGGGTAGAAGCCTGATAGATTTTATTAATATCAATCAACCAAAGATACAATGGAGTGTTGTAATTCTTATAGGAATTGTACAACGTAGATGAATACAAATATAATTGTTACAACAACTTCCAAAATACATCCGGGAAGCAATAACCAACTAAATACAAACAAATATAGTTGCAGCAATAATGTAACAAATAAACAATACAATAGGTTATAAATAAATATAACCAAATAACAATAATCTAACTATGCAATTCATAATTAATTAAAATAATAATGCATTTATCCTAACATATTTCATATCGTGCCTCATGCTTCAAATGTCTTGCAGCAAATTATGCAGCTTTTAGATCAATCTTATTCTAATGTTACAACACATGTTTCTACACTAGCTAGTGTTTCTAATTTTTTTATGGATGAAAAGACTCAGAAGAACATGTTTATGATCCTTTCAAAGAAGAAGAGGAATATATTTTTGGTGTCTATTGCTTGCATGAAGAAAATGCACAAATCCCCTTCCTATCCAAAACAAAAAAAAATAGCAGAAGGGATATGGAAGCTTCACTTCAATGGAGCTAAAAACAAGAAAAGAAAAGGTACAGGTTTGATGCTTACTTCTCCTTAAAATTAAAGTTACTTTTCAGCTTTAAGTCTGTAGTTCTCTTGTACTTGTAATGTAGCTGAATACAAAGCATTAATTCATGGCTTGCAATGGGCCAAAAAAGAGGTATCAGTACTTTGCAAGTCTTTGGTGATTCAAAGTTAGTTATTAATCAAGTGAAAAACTTTAATGTGTGTAAGAATTCATTGTTGAAATCTTACAAACATAGAGTTTCAAACTTAATGGATGATTTTGATGTTATTAACATGCAATTTGTTCCAAGAACTAAAAACAAACATGCATACCAACTTGCACATAGTAGTTGGTGCTAGATTTGATGTACTAGAATAGATCGAAATACAACAAAGTACAACCACATATAAAGCTGATTATCAAACCTTTAGTACCTAATAATGAAGAAAATTGGAAAGTTTTCAAGATGATGAACAAATCTGCAGATTTTTGTAGCAAGAAGCTGAATTTTCTGTAGTAAATCAGGAAAACCTGCAACACTTCTATGGTGACTAGATTGTTCAGTTGAAGAAAAAAAAGTTTCCTCAAGGATTGATCACACTAGAAGATATTTTTAGTTCTGATGATCAGTTAAGAAAAGATAAAGGAAATATTTCTACTCACATAGATAACTATGAGGAGATATTGGTGGATGATGAAAAGAAACTATTTATCGAAAAGGTATGTTTCTCAACTAAAAACAACATTTATCAATTTATGTAAAGAATTCAGAGATGTTTTTTCTTGGAAATACCAATATCTAAGAGGATTTGATCCCATTTTAGCTCAGCATACAATAGAGTTACAACCAAATTCTAAGCCAGTCAAACAGAAACAAAGGCCTATAAATCCAAAGATTAAAACCATTGATGAGAAAAGAGTTATCCAAATTGATCAAATCAGGTATTATCTTTCTAGTTAAGCATTCAAGTTGGGTAGCTAATCTTGTTCTTGTTTGGAAAAAGAATGGAGAAATTAGGCTATGTGTGGATTTTAGAGATCTTAATAAATCTTCATTAAAATATCATTATCACTGTTACCCAATATGGATCAAATTTTAAGAACAGTTTTAGGTTCAGTAGATTATCTCTTTTGGATGGTTATAGTGGATACAATTAGATCCTTGTGTGTGAAGAAGACAAATACAAAACAACCTTCACCACAAAGTGGGGTACTTATGCTTACAAAATAATTCCTTTTAGACTTTCAAATTCGGTGTAATGTTTCAACGTGTAGTGGACATGGTCTTTCACAACTTATTAAATAAATTCATATTGGTTTACTTAGATGATGTCACCTGTATTTTCAAAGAATTCTGATGAACATCTAATGTATTTAAGGCATACTTTTCATCTTTGCAAATAGTTTGGAATATCTTTGAATCCCAAAAAGTTCATATTTTCAGTACATCAAGGTAAATTACTTGGTCATATTGTTTCTAGATAAGGTTTATCTAATGATCCTTTCAGAATTGAAGCTATTTCATAGTTATCCTTGCCTCATCATAAGAAATAACTACAAATTTTTCTTAGAAAATAAATTTTGTTTGAAGATTTGTCCCAGATTTTGCAGTGTTAGTCAATTCATTAAAAACCATGTTAAAGAAAGATAAGATATTATCTTGGACCAAAGAAGGGAGAAAATTGTTTGAGGTCATCAAGTCAACACTTTCATAAGATCCTACTCTTAAAAATCAAAATTTTGATAAAGATTTTACAATGTATGCACTTACGGGAGCTAAGACTATTTCACCTTATTAACTCAGGGTTAATGGTGAAAACATTTAGCAACCAATTGATTTATTTAGACATAGTTTTCATGACTACGAGATAAGGTACACCTTTCTTAAGAAACAAGTACTATCATTAGTTAGAGGATTGAAGAACTTCAAGTACATACTTTCCAATAATAAGATGCATTTCTTAGTCTCTCATCTAAGTGCTAAAGCATTCTTATTAAACAAAGAGATGAATGATAAGAGAGTCGGTTGGATTACAAAGGTTATGGAGTATGATGTTGACATTTGTGTCATAGAAATAGTTCAAAGAAAAGGTTTTTATGAACATATAATTTCTAATATGGAAAAACAACTAGCTAAAGAATTAGAAAATTCATAATAGCATTTTAAAATTACGTATCAACGTATCGATATCGTGGTACGACCAAAAAATTAGCAACCCGAACTTAGTAAATAAGTTCAAGCATCAAGATAAATGACTGATTTTGTTAACTAATTACAACACAAGACTTATCCAGAAGGTATGGACAATAATAAATGAATATACTTTAGGTTACAAGTTTTAACTTATGTTTTCATTGATGGTTTGTTGTTTAAAAAAGATATAAATGAAATTTTACTGCAATGTATTGGTTATGATAGAATCCAACCAAATAATATCCGAATTTCATGAAGGGCCTAGAGGAGGTCACTTTTCATCATGTAATACAACCTTAAAAATTATGAATGTTGGTTACTATTGGCCCAGCATATTCAAGGACTCATCCAAATGAATTAGAATGTGTAAGAAATGTGATTTGTTTGTTGGAAAGGAATGTTTAGCTTCGCTGCCCCTGACAACCTATTTCAATGGATCAGCCATTCATGTAGTGGGGTCTTGACTTCATTGGCATGATAAATCCACCTTCATCACAAGGACACAAGTGGATCTTGACTGCTACATATTATTTTACACGTTGGACTAAAACAATAGCCTTGGAAGATGTTAATGAGACTTCAATCCTATCCTTTTAGGAAGGTATAGTTTACATATTTGGTGTTCCAAAGAAATATCAATTGAATAATGCCTTAGCATTTCTTGGTGTAAAGGTAACAAATTGGGCTATTAAGCATGGAATTTTTTAATTACCTCATCTAATTATCACCCATAAGGTATTGGATTAGCTAAAAGTACTAACAAAAATATTTTTTGGATCATCAAAAGAACACTCAAGAACAACCAAGAAGCTTGGCATTTGATGTTGATTTCAAAGATTTTTGGGCTGACAGAGTGACTCTTAAGAGACCAGTTGGCAATTCACCATATAAGATTATTTATGGAAGAGAGGCAAGAATGCCCATCTCAGTTGAGTTTCCTGCATTGGATTTTCTTCTCTAGATGGAATTACTTGAGAATGAACCATTGTAGGTTCGTTATTCAGAATTAATGGAGTTGTAGGAGCTAAGAGATCAAGCTCATCTGAAAATGGAAAAGAATCAAAAATAGATCAAGAAAACATTTGATAATAGTAGGCATATTTCCCCACAATATTTCCATAAATGTTGACAATTTTAACATTTTTGCAAAAAAGGGAAACTCGAAACTTTTTTACGATGGATGGCATTAATGAAATGGACCTAACTAGGGGATGCATTATAGTTTTATTATGTTTTTAGTTGTAATAATTGATTAACTACATGTAATCTGCAGCTATGTATGTTGTTACAAATGTAACACCTTACATAAACTATCATTCCATGTTTGTCTTCAGTAAAGAAACACAAAATCCCCAAAGGACCAATGCATTGCCTTGATGAAGGGGAATTATAGTTTATGTGAGAGATTAAACTCAATAACGAAAAGTAGAGTTGTATTTTTCATGCAATAGATTCATTTTAAGTTACAGGTACATTAAATCTCATTATTTCTGCATGTTAAATACATTTAATTATGTGATTGAGTTGTTTATTTCATTATACAATCAATATCCATGTCATAAAGTGAAAGCAGAAAGAAGTATACAACTCAAGTACAAAAATTAAATGTTATTTATTCATGAAGAAGTACAATGTTTCCCACACAAGCCATGGGATGTAACTCATAACTACTGAAGAAATAAGTACATGTGCATGAAGTTAAAAGTAAAAGAGTATAGAAGAAACCCATCATTTCCTTGGGCTTTTCTTCTAGGTCTTCTTCACTTTAGCTCTAGCTCCATCATTCATCCAACTCTCCTAGCAGTCACAATGTACCTGAAAAATGAAAAGAAAAGGCATCAATATTGAGCTCAGGGTTTGATATGTACTCATGTACTATATAACTACATGCAAATGGATTTCTAAATATCATAAGCATAAGGTACATCAGATACAGATACATAATTGATAAGAGTAGTACTCTACATAAGTACATATGATTCTCAGAATCATTACAGAAGAAGGAAGAGAAAAGAAAAAATATGGAACATAAGAGAGGACAAAAATCCAAAATATTTTCTAACTATTTTCTTAAGTGTGCAGGTACAAGTAAAAGCAAGTCTTACAGTCCTCACTATTAGATAAATATTTCATAAAAAAAAATTCAATGACTTTCATCCTATGGTACATCGAATTGGAATAACTCATAAATACATAATGACATGAAAGAAGAAGGTAACTCGAGTTCAAGAACTATTCTAACGATAAAAAAGTTACAAGTGCATAATTTTTAGTTATTAAAAAATAAGTGCACATGGAAAATTCTAGTTTAAAATGTATATCAAAAGGATTAAAGTGACAAGCACTCAAGGATATAGTAATCTAGTTAGCACAACCACATTATCTATTCACGGTACAAGATTTAAGATACATCAAAACTGATATATCAAAATAGAGTACAATTAAGTATCATGACTGAATGGGATAACAAAATATTCATAGCAGAAAAGCCTCAAGCTTTTAAAAGAAGACATTTCCTCCATTGCAAGTACAGTAAAATATTGCAACACTTTAATAGAATAAAATACATTACATCCATGAGGATACATAAATTTTGAGGTAAACTTATATACAAAGAGTGTATCATATTCAGGACTTACGAAAAAAAAAAAAGATACAAGTATCATGGTTAAATGAGTAAGATGCAAAGCAAGTTACAACACACTAAAGAGGAGAACCGCTTTCAATACTAGATAAGTACGAAGAAGAAAAAGAAATGACAGAGAAATCACCCAACTAAGGGAATCCAAAGGTATTTTTAATTCAAATACAAAGTCTTTTGATATAGTTCACGATTAGATATAGAATCTATAGCCTAAATGTAAAGCTTTCATCTATTAACACAAGCTACAAATGCCACATAATGCAAATTTTTGCATATCGCATCGAGAAAAAGAGTTTCAGCCTTATAAAGTCAAACTCGGATTCATAATAGTGGAAGAAGATTATCCATTAAGTAATTTCAATCAAGGTTTGAATCATTTATCTCGAGTTTGGAAACCCAATTTGAACTAGAAAAACCCATATTGGAAAATACAAACAAATCAAGTACAAACCTATAGATTATAGTTTAATTTTTGGACCATAAAAGAAAGTTTTCTCTTCAAGACAAAAAAGAGGAGTTCAAACTGATAATTAAGCTTCACACCTTTGCAAGATAAATTAACATCAAATCTAGCAGCTATAATAGCAAAAGATTAGATCATTGGTAGAAGTTCCAAGATTTTATGTCATGACATAATCAACTTGTTATCATTTTTCAAAAGATTCAAAAGGGAGTGATTATTTATAGTTGTAATTCATAAATGCAATAATATCATGAAGGTACATGACTTAATGTGCAAGTATAGCTATTGTTAATGACATAAAAATCACCAACAATAGTTTCATATAGCTTAATCTTTTAATAAGGGCACATACAAGATAAATGAAAGACAAAATCGAAAGAACAACTCATGATATAGTTGAATTAGAAGCGAGTACATAAATTACAATCATTTTTGGAGAACAAAAGCATAGAGTAATTTAAAAATCATATTTCAACATTCACACAAGTACATTCAAGAACAATTTCTAGGATTACAATATCCTTCAAAGTAAATCTTTAAAACGGATATACCACTTTCGGAGTATAAAGGAAATTATCAACAACATAGACTTTTCGAGACCAAATATGCAATATTAGATCTATATGTTGTTTTAAAGGTCTAAATAAATATACAAAACTAGTACATATTTGAAGTCTTGTAAATGGAAATACATATCACAGTCTAAAAAAGAGCTTCAAACCCGAATCCCAAACATAATAGAGTCATGATCTATCAATGATGACCCACAAAGGAGATGCCTTAGAAAAATTAAAAAATATGAAAAACCACATCCATCAAAGAATTTTTCCTATCAGTTTATAATGTAGGAATTTATTAAATCCTTCATGACATATTATTGTAAATATGTATTTTCAGTCCATAGGTGAAACATTTGATTTATGAAAAGATGAATTTCAAGAGCATAAATATAACAATATGAGTAAGAAGGTTAATCCAAAATGTGACCAACTTAAACATTCAAACAAGCATTATACATTAGGAGCTTGGACTGCAATTTTGATGGTACCCATATTTTTGGATCTATTAATAAAAGAAGGTAGTTTACAAGTGGTTACTGCATACAAAATTTTGCAATGAATACGAAGCTACATCCATATACGAGATCTTAGAGATTTTGTAACTAAGTTCTCCTATGATACGATAGTAATTTGAAAAATTTAAGAGGCTATAATACATTCAAGTTCGAACTTGAAAACCTAGATTAGGGTAAATCACGAGTTAGAAAGAAATTTCATAGGAAAGGAATTTCTTTAAACACAATTTTGCAAAGGAAACTGGAACCTCAAAATATGGAAAAATACAGATCTTCAATAGATCAATAACTTAGCATATTATTTTCTGATATCATCCTCAGAAGGAGTACAAAGGATATTTTTATAATGACCATAATAGAAAATATGACAACCATTGTGAAAAATGAGATAAGAAATGATCTAATCCTTCAAACATTGAAAAGCATAAAACCCCAAGTCATCAAAAAATTACAGAGCTTCAACGCGAAAGTCAAATGTGATAACAACAGTTCAATGAACAAGTTGTGAAGGGTTTCAACTACAAAGGAGCCAAAAAAAATAGAAGCTTGGAAAAGTAATTATTTCAAAATGAGTTAGGATTGTACAATATCCAGGGCCCAATGAAGCTTACTAAATCTCAAAAAAACATAAGACTTACTTCATATAGTAGTAGCGGTCATACCCGGAAAGGAGGTTACGAGTTGTGTCCAAGCTTAAATATAAAACAAACACGAGTCAAAGTCTCCAATGGTGACCCCACATTATATTCAAGAAACTTTTAGAGTAGAGGCTTATGAGTCCAAAGATCATTCTAAAAGCTAAAACCTCATGCTCAAGATACACTCACAGAAGAAATAGAAGCTTTAAGACTCAATAAATGTCAGAAATACAAATACCAAAAGAAAAAAATTGAGGGACATATGTTCCAAAACATCGATAAGATTTAACATACAAACCACTCAAATCGAGAAATACAGAGAACAAAATCTCAGTAAACATATTTATTACAGCACCAGAAAGAAAATCTACTCACCTTAAAGCAAAGAAAGAAAATTCCGAGTTGCGGAGTCGAACCAGCATCCATAAGATCGAAGCTTCCACAAGTAAAAAGGAGATAACGGATATTTTTCCACAACTCAAAACAGAGGAAAGAACATAAACCAGATATTCGAAGGTGTCAACAATGATGGATTCCTCTCAAAATATTCAACAGATCAAAATCAATATAATGGAAAAATGATAGAGAATACAAGATTTGATTTTAAGAAATTCACAAAAATCTTTCATACGAGCTCGAAGATCAAATTAATTGTGGCCTAAAACAAATTTGTCAGGGCTTCACCCACAAAATGAGAAATGCAAAGTAAATAATGAGTTATGGTTGAGTTATTTTATCAACCCAACTCAACTTCATGCAAATCTAACTCAACTTGAGTTAAAGATGAGCAGTTGAGGGATCAAAGTACCAAGATCGATGGTGTGAATAAAAACCACAAGCCAACTATCAAAGTAAACTTTGACAAAGATAGATCAAGTCGATTTCAAGATAAAATGTCTAAAGAAATTTAATTGGGATCAATACAAACCCATCTTCCGATTTCACAACATCATCGATCACAATCGATTAGTAAAATATCTAATAGATGGAGACCAATCATCCTCTTGAAATGAAACTCCAATGTAACCCAACTCATCATTACAAACAGATCTAACGGTGAAGACTCAAAAGTACCAGATCCACAATCAAGAATGCCCACCAAAAACTCAACCGGGGTCAACAAAATTCCCACATGTCTTCACAATGTAAATCCCTAGCTTGACCATGGTTCAAATTTCCACCAAAAAAGTTACAGAGGGGTGAGTCATCATGGAGAGGGGGCTAGCCCCATGATTAAAATAAAATATCATTGCATTGACCTACTAATGGTCTAATACATACACATTCTCGACAATGATTATCAAAAGGTAAACTTTACCTTATCCCATGTTATTTTCCATGATTTTTTAATCAAAGGTGGTCAAACATAAATTCCATGATTAACCAAAAGGGGTTGAAATTTATTCATGCAATAAACTATACAAAGGACCCAAATATTATGTTATGTCGATGATCATTCAAAGGTGACTAATGATCCAAAGTCAGAGTATGGTGCAATCAATCTAATGGAGCCAAATTTAGAATATTATAAATGTTAAGGTGACTATACCAAGTCAAGTGTGACTAATGATGCATTATACATTACTAAGTAAATCACATTATCATAATGGTATACCATAAAAGGTAAGCTATTACCTTAATTTTAACAAAATGCCTTTTGTACCTAAAAAGACAAAGTATGCACATGCCCACAAGTGGCCCCACAAGAAGAAAAATTAGGACATGTGCACATCAAAGGTTGTCCCCACATGGGAATTGAAGACAAAACAAAAGTATTATACTTGCAAGAGAATAATGTATTGCATGGTGACAAACAGATGTCCACATCGAGCTTGCAGTGGTCCCCACAAGTAGATGAAATACATGGGTGAATATTTTGTAAAGTATTACAAATAAAATAATTATTTTTCTCACACATAAATATTAAATTTTTGCATGTACATACAAAGGGGGCAGAATTAAAGAATGCCTAGAATATCATTACAAGTGGATCAAGTTATAAGTGTCACATCAAGCACTAGAAGACAAAGATTGCATGCACATTGGAGGAGACTTACACAACAAGCAAGGGCTATTATTAGCCAAATTATTCATCCTATTTTATTAAAAATAGATCAATCAACTGCACTTGGACTGAATTTTATTTTTGTAACTAAGGCTATTAATGCCTCTTTGTAATCAACATGTCTATTTTTATTCCTTTATTTATTCATGATAAAGGGTAAAATTAGCATGCATGGGTGAGTACAAATTTTAGTCTATTTTTAGGATAGTTTGGGTGAATAATATTGCTATATATTATGTGCAAATATAAGGCACAAGTAGGACCCATTTGGACATAAGAGTGCTGAAGCAAATTTTGCTAGTTTTGCCCCTTGAATGAGAATTGATTTCTGTCTTTCCAATTATTTACAGTGGTGTGTATATCTCATTAATTCTTGTGAATTTCAAATTCCCTGATTAATCATCTTACCTTTATGAAAATTTAGTAATTTCTGCATAATATTAGTGTGCATGTTTATCTTACTATGTTGTTGTGACTCATTCCCTCAATACACAAAGTGTTTTGCCTTAATATTCTGAATAAAACTATTGGTTTGTGCATCCAAAATTCATTCTCAATTTGATTGTGCATATACTCAGTCAAATCCCTCAACAAGTTTGGTGTATCACCCCATTTTCAATTCATTTACAGTCATCTTTTTACCCTAAAACCCCTAAAAATTAGTTTAGGATACATCAAAAAGAAATGGCCTTGATATTGGAGACTCACCTCAACAATAGGTATACCCATAGACTTGAATTGTTTCCATTGTATATACAAAAGTGAGAGATTAAGAGAAAGCTTATAACCCTTACAATCATATCTCAAAAAAGGTGCACTTTCAAGAGATAACAGATCCCATATCTTTGTATTTATATGATTCCCTTGTTTAAATTTCGTAATTAACCACTAAAGGCCAACTAGTAAAAGAAAAATGCCCAAACAGCTAGAAAATACCCAAAATATGCAATAAAAGTAAAAATAGGTTAGGGGTGTTGGGTGTTGGTGTCTAGAGTAAGAAATGTCGAAATATGAAAATATAGACTAGGTAAGAAGGAGTGTAAGACCAAAAGAGGAAATAAAAAGAAAACAAAGATGGCCTAAGATAGTGATCAAGTTGTAATTTTCTCACTTAGGAATAATTTGAATAGTAGTATTTGATTAGGACTAGATAGACACATAAAGTGCATGATTTAGTGTCTATAATTATTTCTCTATGATTTTAACTTCGGAATAGTGAAAGCATTTTTTTAATGATTGTGTGTCATGGGTTGATGTCCCATATGTTCCAATATATTGGGGTTTATATTTTATTAATAATAATTTAAGTTATGGAATTTACATTCAAATATGATGGTCAACGATGGTCCATGTGGACTGTAGAATATATTAAATACATGATTTCTAGTAGATGACAGAGCATCCGACCTTCCACATTAGGTTTAAGGAAATCAAAGTTAATTATGGCCATAAAAATATCTCATGTGGGCAAGACCTTCCTTGATCCTTTATTGGTGCTCTTGATGTTGAGGTCTCATTGGGGTGAGAACTACCTCTCCTAGTTTTTATTTCATGATCATTAATGAGGAGTAGAGGGTGAGAACTCCATTTCCACCCTGTTCCTTCCACTATAGAATTCTATCTTAGGAAAATACTTGTACACAACAACATAATATCTTATGAGGTATCACTTTGGAAAAAACTACATCTCATTTTTTCTTGTATGTTTCGATCTCCAAGCCTCTTAGAAGTGATATATCCCCCGATGTTTACCTTCATTCACTCGAGAAGGCCACTTCGAAGTAAATATAAGCGAAACCTACAAGTGATTATAATGGCTTCATATTGGCATTCTTTCATCTTCTTTCAAATGTTTTGGCCATAATGAAAATGGAAAGACCAAACTTATGAATGATTATAGTGTTTGCATCACATTCACCTTCTTTTATGATATATGTAAAACTATTGGCATTGGAGATAAAGAATGACATGATTATTACTTTCACAAATGTCTCGAGTTTTAAGCAATAAGCTCTTTCATATATTGATGCATTCTTCGATAAAAAGATAGTCTGAGATTTCTTGGGGAATGCATCTATTTAAAACAAAAATAGGATAAATTATCATTTGGATCTACACCATTTATTTTCTTCTTAAATAAATTATGTATCCAATTCATTGCTTCCTCTTTCTACCTTTACATGGTAGAAATGTCTCTTTTCATGTGCTTCAATAATTGCTTCTTTCTCCTAATTCAATAATTAGTCCTCCCTCCTCAAAATAATGATACATGGCATGTGAATATGTATATCACCAATCCGGCACTATGATAATTCCTCACCGGGAACTCCTCATGCTATGATTATTTACTAATGCATGACCTTTAGTTTGGTGGATGTAATCTTGAAACAAAACAACAACATAACACAAAAATACCATCGACTATGATAAGATGGAATGATGACAAATCTGAAATATCAAAGTAAATTATAATATTAACATGAAATTGTTACAATCTCACCCATGAGGTACTTCAAGTGTTATTGACTTCACTTGACTTTCACCAAGACTATGGGAGAAACTTTACAATTACACCTCTTAATGGCTTCTTCAACACACCTTTAAACTGATGGCTTCCTTCGCACACTTCCTACAATATTTCTCACTACTTCCTTCTATGCTAAATGAGGGGGGTGGCCTCTCTATTTATAGAACTTCTAGGCTTATCCATCTTATCTCTAAGATAGGATAAGAAATCCACTCTGACGAATCATATTCCATACCTTAACTCTTATCTGTACATGTAAGCTTATCTTCTAAGATAAGATAAACCTTATCATTTTACATGGGTTCCACATTTTTAGACTTTTTACAAATAAAATACACAAAATATTTATGACCTCACTCCTTGTCCTTATTACCAATATAATATTTCTAATTCCTAATCACGTAGACCCTACTTCTCTAATTACCCAAACTTTGACATTTTAACATTACCGGACCACTTACGACAAATATTTACTTTTTACAACATTCCTATTGTACTTTGACTGTTACCGTACTCCACATTATTGGCGGCACCGTATTGTGGTGCCATTATCTTCTATCAGACGCTACTACTAATTATACTTAACAACATCCTATTCCTAATACATACATTAATGAAATAGAAATTATGGAGGAAAATTTTAGTGTCGACATCTTCCCCCTTCCTAGCTTCTACTCCGTCCTCGGAGTAGACTATTCTGGTGCTTGGAAAATCTTCAACTTGTCGTGGTTGACCCATTTCGTAATGGGAGTGCCATCCAATTCCTCCAGTCGGTACGTACCATTTTCATGCACAACTGCTATTTTGTAGGGCCCCATCCATTTTGGAAGAAATTTTCTCTGTCTTCTTTTTTTGTATCTGGAATCATATACTAGAACCAAGTCATTCACATGAAATGGAGACCACCGGATCTTTTGATCAAAGTACTCCTTCTGCTTCATTTTCTTCTTATGGCTTGTATCCTTTGCTATTTCTCTCATTTCCTCCAGCAAATGAAGATGTACCAACCTTTCTTTTACTGAATCACTTTCATCCATCCTTTCATTTTTCATAACTCTCACAGTGGGAATATCAAACTCAATAGGAAGAACTGGATCAATGCCATAGGCCAACTGAAATGGGGAGTATCCTGTTGCTGACTTTGATGTTGCCCTATATGCCCACAATGTTGCATGAATCCTTTTATCCCATTTATGTACCTGCAAGGTTGCATCTTTTGCTAGAATTTGACACAACACAAAATTTGTTCATTCCACCTGTCCATTTGTGCTTGGCTTGTATGTTGTTGCCTTCCTGTGCTTAATAGAAAACTTATTGACTAGGGCTTCTACCACCTCATTAATGAAGTGGCTTCCTTGATCTGTTACAATTTCTAATGGGCAACCAAATCTGGTGACAATGCGTTCATACATGAACCTTGCCACTTCATCCATGGAAGTTGTTTTCAATGGCCTAGCTTCAACCCACTTGGTTAAATAATCTGTGGCAACTACAATATACTTATTTTGGCGTGATGTAGTTGGAAGTGGACCTACAATGTCTATTCCCCACTTTTCAAAGGGACCAAGGGGAAGAATAGGACATAATGGAGCTGATGAAGTCTTACGGTTACCATGTGTTTGACAAATATCACATGTCTTACAATAATTATAACAATCTTTAAAAAGAGTGGGCGGTGATAACTGCATCCAAGATCCTTCTTCTTTGTAAGTTGTCTAGAGAAGTGCCCTCCACATGTACCATTGTGGAATTCTTCTAGCAGTTCCTTCCCTTGATCACGTCCAACTGCCCTCTTGTATTGTCCATCAGGTCCTATTCGAAATAATACTCCATGCAGAATAGAATATGGACAACTGGCTTGAGTAATCTTTCTCTTAGTCTTTGCATTGGCACCATCAGGAAACTTGAATTCATTCAGATAATTCCAAATATCTATGTATTCACTAGGGATTGTGTCAAGGGATAACAATGTTGCATCGGGAAATCATCATCATCACAAGATGATCCTAAACCATCATAGGCTCGAGAGAGTGCATCTGCATTGACATGCTTCTTTCCTGGCCTATCTATAATATCAAATTCAAATTCTTGTAGCAAAATTATCCATCTTGCTTATCCTCCACGATGGGTTAGGCTTATTTACAATATATTTTAGAGCACGATGATGCATTAAAACTAGAAATTTTTTCCCTAGCAAGTAATTTCTAAACTTCTTTACAACAAAAATGATAGCGAGCCTCTTTTTCGATTCTGATATAATTTACCTCAAAGACTTTGCTCATTTATGCGCTCCCAAAGTAAATTGGATGTTCATTCCCATTTTCATCCTTTTGGCTCAAAGTACTTCCTAGTGCTGCATCGAGGCATCGATGTACACAATGAATGGCTTTGCTCCAATCTGGATTCTTCAAAATAGTGAAGACACGGGGCTTCCTTGATTGTCAAAAGCTTCATGTGCCTTATTTCTGGTTCATAAGTAACATCCTTCTTGAAGCTGGGTTAGTGGTATGCAATCTTTGAGAAATTCTTGATGAACCTTCTATAGTAACCCACATGGCCTAAAATGATCTCAACTTACTTCTATTAATAGGAAATGGTAAATCTTTGATTTTGAAACTTTATCGGGATCGATACCAATACCATCTCTAGGATCTGACATGCCCTAACAAAACGCCTTTAGAACATCCAAAGACACACTTTGTAGGGTTTAGTGAGGCTTGTGCTTCATCTAACCTTTGAAATGCTATCTCCATTTGGTGCAGGTGGTCCAACTTGCTCCCATAGATGCAAAAATCATCCATAAATACTCTGATGAAGGTCCCATGTAGGGTTCAACACCCTATTCATCAAACGTTGGAATGTTGCTGGAGCATTACACAACCCAAAAGGCATAACTCTATAAGCAAACGTTCCCCAAGGAGTGGTGAACGTGGTCTTCAGCTGATCTTTCTCTGCTATACGAACTTGGTTGTAGCCACTATATCCATCACAAAACTATAGCACTCTGGCCAGCTACTTCTTCCAAGATCTGATCTGAAAATGGAAGAGGTAATGATCCTTCTTTGTTGCCTTATTGAGCTTCTGTAATCAACACAAATGCGTAGCTTCCATTCTTTTTATTGAGATCACAATGGAGAAACCCATTACGAATTCTCCACAACAAATATGAATCCTTGCATCAAGCAACTTATCTATTTCTTCTTTTACGAGTCTTGGAAAATTAGGATTCATTCTATATGGCATTTGCTTTATGGGCTTAGCACCATCTACCAGCTCAATAGTGAATAGAACTTACTTGATGGAGTTCCTTGTAATCAAAAGTGAATAGGTGTATGTACCTTCGAAAGAGCTGGAGGTAGGATTCCTTCTCACTCTCCATCACAACATCACCAATCTTTATTTGTTGGAGACGATCATCAACTTCTTCTTCAGATAATTTTATGGGGTCATGAGTTGGTGTGATTTGGAAGGATATCCATGACTGAAACATCCACCTCACTTTCTTCATCTTGATGTCCACTTCATTTGGTACTAGAGTAATCGAGAGGATGTCTAATCATCGGTTTCATCACTTGAATCCACGAGGTTACTACCTTATGATGTCGAGGATCACGTTTATCTTCACCCTCTCTCTACCACGTCCAAGTGTCATGAAACCTTCATTCCAATAGTTTCTTGCATGAACTCTCCTTAGCCATGGTCTTCCCAAGAGCATTGGGTATGCATGACATTACCATTTTTCATCACACGAAAGTCTACCACACATCTGACACCCATATGAGATATTGCCACATTTGAAACTACACCTTCTAGGTTTAGTTTTCCATTATTTAATGACCTTAACATAAGTGTTGAAGGGCGATCAATTTTAAACCCAACATATTCATTCTGAGACTCGGTCATTACATTAAGCTGCAGCACCTCCATCAACTAAGACATCATGAATTGAAATACCATTACATAATACCTCGGCTTGTGGAGCATAGGGATCCGCCTCTGCCTCCTCAAACAGGGACCTCAACCTCCTTCCTTCGTCGAGCATTGAGTCCACTTCGCAACTCCCGCCTCTTCTCAAAAGACATAGCCAAGAGTTGACCATATGTAATATTTGCAGGCCTTTTGGACAGATCTTCCAAGATGGAGTATGGTCCTTGCCCACGTGAAATCGGAAAATCCTGCACACCCAACTTTCTTCTCTATGTTTCTTACTAGTTTCTTTTTTCATCTTCTTAGGATCATTTCCATCTTGATTATCTTTTTCTTTCTTTCTTTTTGTTACAAACACATCTACTTCATTATTTCTGCTCTTATCTACTACATCAAGAGAATTCACAGTGCTTTTCCTTTATCATTATCTCCTTTACCAGGATGTAGAAGCTCTATCTAGACAATTATACTTATAATGACCCTTTTTATAACAACCATAACATAAACTTGAAATATTTCTTTTTGGACCTCTATCTCCTCCTTGAGAACTAAATTCCTTTCCTTGAAGAAGATTAATAGTTAAGCGGCCCATCTTCCTAAGTAGATCTTCATACTCGGTAGATGTACTAGGAGAAATATTTGTGCTCACAGGTGGTTGTGGATTACGGACCAAAGGTCTTTGGTGTAGGCTCTACTTTAACAACAATTTCTTTGGGCTCCTCTTCCATGCTTTCTTCTTGCCTTCTTGCAATCTCCTTTGCTTGTTCAATGGTAGGCTGGGCGGTCATACTTCACTCGTTGTCGATCTCGGCTTCATCCCAAGAATGAAGTGCTTACTACGAGAGGAGATTATCCATGCCATTCATCAACCCATCCACTAATCCTTCCTTCTGGATCTGGGCATCGAGCTTCCTCCTTAGCTCTAGAACACGAGCATGATAATCCCTTATCTTCTCCTTCTCTCCTTGGGATAGCTTTGTGATCTCGATCATGAGATCTACATATTTCTGTTGTTCACCAAATTCTTCAAGAAAACTTTCGGTTAATAAATCCCATGAATTTTTCACATTATCACCTAGTGTTTCAAACCACCTAAGTGTTGAACCATCCAAAAAGGTAGGAAAAAATTCAGTCCATTGTTCCCTTCTTATAAGGCCATTACAAATACAAGATCGTTTAAACTCTTGAATGAAAGAAGAAGCATCTTCATTAGATTGAGCTGAAAAAATAGGAATCTTTCCCATTTTCAAAAGTAACCACCGTGAAATACCAACCCACAAGTACAATTAACAAGACTTATGTGCACAAATAATTGGAATCACTATAATAGAAAGTGACTTTACACCTTTCTATAGTAAAATAGAAATGACCACGGTAAACTATGGTAAAACTTGACTTACTGCGGTAAAAACTGACTTTACTGTGGTAAACACTATTCATGGTAAAAAGTGAAGTTACTGCGGTAAATACTATTCACGGTAAAAAGTGACTTTCTTTGTGATAAATACTATTCACAAAAAAATGACTTTATCATGGTAACTACTATTCATGGCAAAAATATTTACCATGGTAACTACTTACATTAAAAACAAGGTTACCCTCGATTGATTTTTGACTAAGTGGGAATATCTCTCCAGAAAATCCACCAACGAGGAATGGTCCCGGCAACGGAACCAAAATGTCATCACCAATCCGGCACTATGATAATTCTTCACCGGGAACTCCTCGTGCTATGATTATTTACTAATGCACAACCTTTAGTTTGGTGGATGTAATCTGGAAACAAAACAACAACATAACACAAAAATACCATCGACTATGATAAGACGAATGATGACAAATCTGAAATATCAAAGTAAATTATAATATTAACATGAAATTGTTACAATCTCACCCATGAGGTACTTCAAGTGTTATTGACTTCACTTGACTTTCACCAAGACTATGGGAGAAACTTTACAATTACACCTCTTAATGGCTTCTTCAACACACCTTTAAACTGATGGCTTCCTTCGCACACTTCCTACAATATTTCTCACTACTTCCTTCTATGCTAAATGAGGGGGTGGCCTTTGTTTATAGAACTTCCAGGCTTATCCATCTTATCTCTAAGATAGGATAAGAAATCCACTCTGACGAATCATATTCCATACCTTAACTCTTATCTGTACATGTAAGCTTATCTTTTAAGATAAGATAAACCTTATCATTTACATGGGTTCCACATTTTTAGACTTTTTACAAATAAAATACACAAAATATTTATGACCTCACTCCTTGTCTTTTACCAATATAATATTTCTAATTCCTAATCACGTAGACCCTACTTCTCTAATTACCCAAACTTTGACATTTTAACATTACCGGACCACTTACGACAAATATTTACTTTTTACAACATTCTATTGTACTTTGAATATTACCGTACTCCACATTATTGGCGGCACGTCTTGTGACGGCGTTATCTTCTATCGACGCTACTACTAATTATACTTAACAACATCCTATTCCTAATACATACATTAATGAAATAGAAATTATGGAGGAAAATTTTAGTGTCGACATATCCTCACTCCATTACACTAAAGGATAGATTTTTATCAAATGCTTCACTTTCATATCATCCTCTACATGATAAACAATTAATTTTGTTGTGTCTTATCATCATTCCTATTGCACCCCTTTGGTGTGATTTCTAGTTATGGTGTCTCGCCTAACACTAAGAATTGATGATTGGTGAGTTATTTGTGACTTTAACAACTTCACTAATAAACAAGACAATACACATAATTACCATTTGAATGTACTACTTAAATTTCTTTTAAATTAACTATGACTCATTCTACTTAGGGTATTGAGGGATATCAAATTTATCTCTAGGTGAAATATTTTTACTTATTTTTTTCAAATTAACATTAAGGTATTGAGAAGTTGTATCACAAGTAAGTAGTTAAATTATATCTCATATTTTTTATCTATTTAAACTTAATGTTTAGGTTTTGAGGAGTCAACTCGTTTTAGTAGAAAATTGTTAGGCTACACACATGAAGGGAAAAAATGTACTTTAACGTGCTTTAATCCCTCCATAAATTTTTGTATAGAGCTTCACATGACTTGAATCAGTGAAAGTCCCCTCACTACTTGTTCACACCTCTGTTGACTAAGTATTTTCAATATTAATCCATCTAGTAATATATTGCAACCTATGAATATTATGGGTTAGGCTTTGATTTGCCAAAATTTCATGTGCCCCAAACAGGGAAATAGCTCGCTTTCTAACAAGCAAAGTGGGCTCCATCCCCATGGATTTTTACTCATGTACGTAGGCTATGTGAATCATATTTATTCGTATCTCTTTTAAATTCTTTTTAATGATATTAAAGTACTACCAAATTATTCAAAAAATATATACTTTATTTTATTTCATTATTATCAAGATATTCATACCAATATGGTTTACACATATATTTAAAAATGATGATCTTATTCATAATATACAAATCAAAAAATCACTTTCAAAAATTTTTCCCGTATTTTAGTACACCATCCCAATTTAATACCATACTTACATTCCACACTTAAAGTTTCAAAAGCATTATTTTTAGTGGCGTGGATTTGTATGAAAGTGTGCATATTTTCCTTTTGACTTCAATCTCATTTATTAACCACCCATGTTGAACAATGATTCTATAAAAATATGAATAAGATGTTGATTATTTTGACAATTTGAGACTTGCATTTTTCAAGTTGAAATTTTACTATTGGAACTTCCATTTATATTAATAAAATAAAAAGAGAGTTACATTATAAGGGTGATTTGGATAACATGTAGTCCCACAAAATTCTAGAAGGGATTACATTAACATTCCCACATGAAACCAAGAGAAAAGAAAAGCACCACACTCAAGCACAATCGCCACAACAAGAGGGAAGGGGATGATCATCCCAAAGAGGGATGAAAGCTCCATTATTAGGCTTAGCATGCAGGAGGGTCCACCTATCAACCATTGTGATCGAGGATCTGCATTTGTAATGGAGCCATAATTCACCAACTGGGGAAAAGATCCAACAATTGTCTCCATGGGCGGCGGGGGAGAGCCCACTTTACCTAGTGCTAGCAACACCTTTCCCCAAAGGTAGTCTATAATCTAGTCCGAGAGGAGGACGGGGTAGAATGGTGTCCCCAAGGGGAGGTAGAACAATGGCTACATGAGTGGCTCCTCACGAAGTGTACCCACGTATGCGGTCATCGGGGTGGCAAAGACCGAGGTGGCGGCAGTGAGGGTCCGGAGGAACATAACTTATAGTGCATGAGGAACTCCCCATAGTGATCAATAAGCTCTTATAGATGAGAAAACTCCAAGGTGAACTTGGTGGCTTGAGCTTTAATCTATATGCAAATAGTAGACAAAATAACCACCTTGTCATTAGTGGAAAAATTTATAACATAATGATCTTGCTTGAAAATTAAAGCATTGCGAGCTTTCAAATATGAAACAGAATACAAGAATGAAAAAAATTCCAAATATTATCAATATGATGAGGCCAAGAACTGAAGTCACTAAATAAATCCAAGTGTCACGGAAGAATTTGGGGTAATAGGGTTGGAACAAATAATGGATCCACCTCTAGATAGATTGAGCATGGGGACATGACCAGAAAAGGTGTATGAACGACTCAAGGAAGGAGAAAAAAGAACAATTAGGATTAGGGATGAAAATATTCCTAATCCTTTCACCCACATGAAAACTTTGGTAAACAATACACCATAGAAAATGGTTAACTTTAGGCTTAATAAAAGGGTTCTGAAGTGCGGAAAGTCGATGAAGCCAAGTGCACTATGCAAAGTGTAGGCCCAACCAATCATTGATTTTATCAATGTCCGGTGAGAGTGGACTTAACAATTGATGCATGGTCCGAGTGTTGTATCGGAGGAAAGTAATTTCACGATTCCACTACCAATCATGCCACCAATATGTCAAAAGTTAGATCCCCAACTAGGCGTATGCACAAAGATGGGGGCCAAAAAGCGAACACAAATCTATTTTTTTGCCATTTTGGCCATAATCGTGTTATGGTTGGTCGCATTATAATGTGAAAAGGGAAAATATAGGTCGCGTTATAACACAATTGCGTTATGGCTCAAGTTTACCAAGCCGAAACACGCTCGCGTTATGGTTTTCTATGTGTTTTCCACATTATCCCTCCCAAATGGACATATTTCGCATTAGAAACAAGAATGCAAGCACGTTATAATGTGCTCGCATTTCATCTTGTTGGGGTTTGGAATACCCAATCCAAAGGCTTGGATTTCCAAACCAAAGGTTTGGACTATGTATTGCGTGATTAAAACCGTGTTTGACAGAAAAACATCAAAATTTCACATGTGCACCCCAATATCTCATGCATTAAAACATAATATTCAAAAATAAATTATACTACAATGTCAAGCTCATTTTTACCTTGATGACAATATAATTATTTCTAAAATCTGATTAGTTTAAGGCTTTCATCCATAATTTCTTTTACTAGTGCCTTGTTTTCTTGCAAAAACCTATGCATATGTTTTGGTGCACAATTTACAATTTTTTCATCCAAATTTTTAAAAATGTGGTTTTTCTAAACTCCATTCTACACGCACTAAAAAAAAACTAAAAATGATTTTTTTCTCAAATTTATGGGGGTGCACACACAAATATTTCATTTTTGGGATATGTGCACTTTGAAAATTAATAAAAATTATATATTCATCCAAAAATTATGAAAATTTAGTGGGACCTCATACATGGTCTTAGCTAACTTTCTACCAAAGGGATTTGAAAATAAAATTATACAACTCAAAAAATGGGGGGTGCACACACAATAGGTTCTTATCTTTTTTACACAAAAATAGACATACTTTATGTGCGCACAATATTTGAGCCTCTTAATCTTAACCATTTTCAAAAAATAATTAGTAGTTTAGAAACTAAATTCTGAGATCTACATTACTTATTCTTATCACTTTGTTAAATTTTGAGCATAGGCATGCCGAATTATTCGATGAAGTTTAGGTTTTGCTGATTTTAGGAAAAAGGTGTCCCTTTTTTACCCCCTTTTGGCCCCCATCTTTGTGCACTTACCCACTTGTGGGGAATCACATTAGGTAGGAGCTCCTAATTTTACAAATAGATTGGCGGTCCAAAATTTTCAAATTGAATTTAACATTAAGCTTAGGCAAGGAATCAGGTCTACTGTGATTTGTAAGATCCTAAATGGTATGAATGCCCTTGTAGAAAATCTAAATGGATTTAATGCCCAAGGTTTCATCAAGTGGAAGATTGCCTTCAGTGATGATAGGAGACAAACCAAATGTTTTTGTGAATTAAAATAAATCTCGATATGGAATCCATCGCTAATCCACCACATTAATGGTTTCACTTGATCAAATTCTTTCTAAATACTCTTGGCAAAAAAGGTACTAGTAATTTTGACAGGAGCCGAAGTGATAATAAGAGAATTCAACCCTCTTCTATACTAGCACTTATTTTCATAAGGGGCTCCAGATTCATTACAATGACATAGAATAATTTTCTAGGTCCTCGATTACTAAAAGACAGGATAACCCATTTGGCACATAAAGTCACACTCTATTGATAAACATCAATGACTCTCATGCCACCTTGATCATGAGGAAGATAGAAGATATCCCATGCAACTCTATGAAAACCAATTGAACCATAACTTCTACACCATAATAATTCCTCAAGAAGCTTTGGCAATCTGATAAAGCAGTTGTGAGAAGGACACCAACATGTAGAATAATAATCATGAGTAGCAGTGAGTATTTTGGTGAAACTTGGAATTTACTAGCTAGAGTTAAGGGTTTGGAAGACCATTTTGTAATTTTGTTCTCCAATCTATTAAGAATATAATTCCAAAAATTTGTAGAGTCATTGTCAAAAGAAAAGAGAATGCCTAAAAATCTGAATTGCTCTCCATGACTAATCCATTTCCATGGGTAGCACTTTAACTAGTCTAGAGGAGGTAAACAACTCTACAAATAGCCCAAATTTTTATCCATTTGAATATTGTAACTTGAAGCCAAGTAAAAGGTGTCAAGACATTCAAATACCGTAGCTACATTTTTCTCTGATTCAGCGAGAGTAAGAAAGGAATCATCAACATAATGTCCATTCATAATTTGTGTCACATGATTGAGAAGAACAATCCCCTTAATTTGGCCTTAGGAAGCTTGATGGGAAATTAGGCAACCCGTGACATCAGCATGCAAACACAAACATTGTTGACGTAAGAGGGCACCTGTATGATCGAACGGAAAAGGATAATGGTAGTAGACTAGTGACCATTAATGGAGAGTTGTGCAGAAGCATTAGAAAATAGTGTGCTAACAGCCGTTTGAAATAATTTTCCAAAACCAAGGGCTTTAAGCATGGCCAAAATGAAGGGCCATTCAATGCGATTGTAAGATTTCTAAAAATCATTCTTGATTAAGAGAGGCCTCTGCGAAGAAAACCCACACCCATTTCATGTCATTGTAGACAGTAATAAGATTATCCAGGATGTAACGGCCTTTGAAAAAATCATTTTTCTCATAATGAACAATATTATGCATAATATCCACAATGGAGAGAGCAAGCGCCTTAGCAAGAATTTTGTAAGAAACATTCAATAGGGTGATCAATCGCCAATTATTCATTTTTAGGATTGCCTACTTTGGGAATGAACTTGATGTTTCCTTGATTGATGAAACTCCCAAGAGAGTGAGTTTGAAGAGCTGTATTATAGACCCGAAGCAAATCAAGTGCTCTGAAAGTGTCTAGGTTGCTTTGTAAAACTTGTTGGGAAGCCATCCAAACCTGGAGACTTGTCATCTACAAGACAAAGAAAAGCTACATGGAGCTCCTCCAAAGTGAGAGGGGCATCACAAGGTGAACACGGTCTCTGGCATAAGTGTATTAGGCACAACATCAATACATTTCTGTAAAGCAGTAGCACACTCAATTGAATCCTCCTGAGCTTGAAACACCAAATGATAGTGCTTAAAAAAGCATCAGTGATCTCTGGAATCTCCATAAGTCATTGGTGAGAATCATAAATATCTTTGATCAGTTTATGAGAATTCTTGGCCTAGAGGGATTTGAAAAATATTTTGGAGGCTTTATCTCCCACCCTAAGCTAGCAAATTCTTGAGCGAATCTACACACCATGGGATGAATGGAATTCAATGAGTTTAATCTTGTTTCAAATATCATAAGCCTAGCTCGAAGGTGAGATTCAAAATTATTGGCCTCGAGAAGCAATGAGACCTTTCTGAATTCTTTGTGAAGAGTTGAGTTGGCCCGTCTTTGAACCCTAAGCAACCTCTTTTCCAAACTCTGTTGGAAACACTTGGTGGTGCGGTGAATAGCCACCTCCCAACACAAACTATACCTAGCGATAAATGGAAAATGTGATGCCATATTCTAGATCTTATCAATGAGAGGGATCATTCCAGGATGACTCAATAGAGGGATAAGTGCACCAAGTTGGGGGCCAAAGGGCATCTTAAGTGGACGCATTTTTATATGAAAAAAAAAATTTCAACTTATGCACGAGTTTTTGAAATAGTTACACTCAAAATTGGAAGATGTTGTAGAAATATGAATCATAGAATTTTGAGTCTAGTTTCTAAAATACTAAATTTTATTGAAAATGGATAAGTTTAAGTGGGTAAAAAAATAAAATACCAACAAATGATCATGTTTTTGTTAAAAAAACATAATAGAGTGACTTTCACGCCCCCACCATTTTTTGATCACCATTTAGTATATTTTGAAAACCCTTTGGTATAAAAATAGGTAGGAGCATCTAGTTTGGGCTCCATTTTTAAAGATTTTTTAGCAAAATAACTTTTTCAAAAAAAATATGTTTTGAAAATTAGATTTTAACTTATCAAAATTAGATTTTTTTTTGAATATGTATAAATTATGCCTAATTTTGGCTAGTATAACTTTTTTTAAATTTAGATCACCCAAAAAGAGATACACCATGAAAATTAGACATATTTACAATTAAAAAATAGCTATAAAAATGCATAGTTAGAAAATAAATAATATGGAAACCTTATATTAGTAAGAAAATTTGAAAAATTATATTTTTAGAAAGAAGAGCCTCTACTCTACGTCATGGTATAAGTTTTTACAATGGATTCATTGTTTTATTTTGATTTATCATAGAGGAAGTGGCATTTTTACATTTTCTTATAAAAACACGTTGTTTGTTGTGTTTGTGTAGGTCCATGCCTCAGGGTTGGGGATCCAAACCGGATCCCAAGCCTTGAGGTATGGCTTGGGAAAAGAGAAAATGCAAAACACATACACTTTATAACGCATATGCATTCTATGTAGTATAAACATTATGTATGCTTTTGACATGCTTCTATTTACATAAATAAATGTTTAAGTATAAGGTTTTCATTTATTATTATTTACGTTTTATTATTTCTTATACTTTAAATTTATTTATGTAAATATAAGAAATTAGGGTCACTCGGCACCTTATGGAATTAGTATCATAGCTCCATGAGTCATGGTTTAGGAGATAGTTTTTAAAGTATAATCTAGTCAGTACATAGGTAATTTTTCAAGATTTCAGCATTCAGCCTAAATATTTTAGCATTTAACTTCTACAATTGAAACCCTAAACCATAGGCCATAAACCTAAACACTAAATTATAAAACTTGATCCCTAAACCCTAAAACCTAAACCTTTAACCATGATCCTGTTAGGAAATAAGAGATAAAATCTGCGAATAATCCCTTATAGAATTGCAAAAGAAGAAACTAATATGCGTAAAAATATTACGAGATCTCAAATAAAAGTGTAGAATAAATAACACAACATAGAGAACAAGATTTAATGTGGTTCACCCTATTTGGGCTACATCCACCAAGAATCACTTGCTCATATTTTATTACAAGCCTCCACTCTCTCAATACAATACCCAGATCCATTTAGAGCTATGCTAAAAAAACTCTCTGAGAATTCACATCTGAATTCAAAACACATCGCAATACATTTGTTTATCTATGTATCATATGTATAAGACCATATAAATAGACAATTTCTTAAGTAGTTTGATACAAAACTATGGGTATCAAAACCATGGGCAAAAATTGTGGGTATCAAAACCATGGGAAAAAAACTATGGGTACCAAAAACCATGGGCCCAAAAACATGCCCAAAAACCCCATAATTACCCATTACCCATGGGTTAATAAACCACCCATGAAAATTTGCTTCACCGGCTTCACCCCAACCCCCGACCCGCTCATCGGCGAGTGGGAATGCCGTAAAATACCCGAGTGTAACACATAGAAGGTGTACCACACTTTAACATGAAAATAGGATCCACAAACATAACAATCTCCCACTTGGAGACTGATTTCCACTGAGAAATCTTCTCAAGACTTCACTATCATCCATGAAGGCCAACCAAAGCTGAACATAGCTTTAGTTTATCCCTTGTGACCACCTTGGTCATCATGTCTCAGATTCTAACTGGTATGAATCTTCTCCAACTTCAACTTATCTTCCTCCAAAGTTGTCCTAATGAAGTGATATCTCAACTATATATGCTTCATCCTGGAGTGGAAAGTAGAGTTCTTAGCTAGGTGTATAACACTCTGACTATCACTATGTAGCTTACATTCCTCCTGCTTATTCCCCAACTCCTCAAACAATTGTTACAACCAAATCATCTCTTTGCTTGTCTCTGTGGCAACAACATACTCATCCTCTGAGGTTGACAAATCCACTAGCTTCTATAGTCATGAAATTCAGCTCACTATTGTCCCACCAATAGTGTAAATATAACCTGTTGTGCTCCTCCTGTTGTCTAAATCTCCAACCATGTATGAATCTACATAACCATGTAAAGTGGTGTCGATCCATTGTAGCAGCAAAAATTGTCCCCATGGTCCCTCTCAAATACCAAAGGATCCACTTTACTGCTTGCCAATGCTCTTTACCTGGATCACTCATAAATCTACTCACAACTCCCACTACATGGGAAATATTAGGCCTAGTGCACACCATAGCATACATCAAACGGCCAACTGCTGATGAGTAAGGTACCTTGTACATCTGGTTTCTTTCCTTCTCTATCTTGGGACACTGCTCCTTTGATAACTTAAAATGGCCTACCAAAGGAGTCCTAACCGGTTTAGCATCTGCATGTTAACCCTATCTAATACCTTCATAATGTACTCTTCCCGAGATAAAGTCAGCTTCCCATTCCTTCTATCCCAAGTTATCCTCATACCAAGGATTTGTCTGTTTGTCCCGAAAGCCTTCATATCAAAGGATTCACTTAGATGTTTCTTGAGTAATTTTATTTCCTGCATGTTTTTACCTGCAACCAACATGTCATCAACATACAAACACATGATAATATAACTTCCATCCTCAAATTTCTTTGTATACACGCAATGCTCGAATGACATATAATATAACCTTGCTCCATCATGAAGCTATCAAACTTCTTATACCATTGACATGGAGCTTGTTTCAAGCCATACAAGCTCTTCTTCAGTTTGCACACCATCTCCTCTTTACCTTTGATCTCATAGCCCTCTGGTTTTGCATATATAGTTCCTCCTCCAAATCACCATGGAGAAATGCGGTCTTTACATCTAATCTGTTCTAAGTGCAAGTCTTCTCTGCCACTATTCCAATAACAGTTCTAATAGAAGTCATTTTTACTACGGAGAAAAGATCTCATCAAAATATATACCTTGTTTATGTGCAAACCCCTTGACCACTAACCGGGCCTTATATCTTTTCTTTCCTCCTTCATCTTTAACTCTATACACCCACTTGTTGTGCAATTCTCTTTTGGCTTCCGTAGCTTCACAAATCCCAAGTCTGGTTCTCCATGAGAGACTTATGCTCCTCATCCATGGCTTGCTCTCACATCTTCTTGGCATCTACCTCCATTGTTTCATCAAATCTCTCTAGCTCTTCACTATCGGTGAGTAATAAATAATAAAGAGAAGGAGAAAACGTTTAGGTTCTTTTCTTACCCTAGAAGACCTCCTCACTTTGTAGGATTTTGGGGTTCCTGCTGATTCGGTTCCTCAATTGATTCATGGGTCACCGTCCCATCCCTCAGGAAGATCCTCTACCAATTGTTGGTTGTCAAAAGGAACTTTAAGAAGAGCAACATCAGGGACAAGAAGTCCCTCCTCTTTAGTGGGAGAGGTTCCCTTATTCGGAAACAAACCTATTTACACATATACAAAGCATGGTTTCACTATGGAACTTGGATACCATGAAAGTGTTTCCTAAATAGATCATCAATCACAAAAGGACAGAGGAATGAAAATGCGAAACGAGCAGAAAGGCACCATTCAAAATTATAGATGATAGAATAATTCCTTATGCATGCGAGGGTACAACGAATTGGAATAAGATCATTTGTATCACATTAATAAGATGAAATTTGAAGAGACACAAAGTTCTATGAATAACATCTATAAGAATACAAAGCTTCTCAGCATAATGCAAACAAATGATCTAACAAGATTTAATGAATAGCTTGTGAATAAAAAGACTCGATAGACAAAGAATGAAAATCCTTCTGTATTGATTTCTTTATGATTTCTTTACACTTTCAAAGATAATCCAAGTTCCTCCCCCTAAAAATGGCGAGGATAGGTCATTATATAGTTTACAAATTAGTTACCCTTGGTAACTACTTCTTTTAACTAATGTTTAGTTAGAGGGCTGCTAATAGCAATACCCCAACTAATTACAATAAATCCGAGAAGAAAGGAAAGAAGAAAGGAGAAGAATCAGGAGAAGAAGACAAGCGATCAAGACTGAGAGGGGCCCACTGACTTTAGGATCCGTTGTCTGAATCTTTTCAATGCCTCTGCTATGTCTCTGCCTCGTGGGACTGATGTGTTGGCAGTGGACTGAGTCCAAAATCCAAGGCATTTCTCCATTTCTTTGTTGAATTCAACATGAGTATGATAATCTTTATTCGCCTCCTCAATAGCAGACTGGAGAGAGTAGATCTCCTTTATCTTTTCTTTGGAAATAGACTCCTCCCTAAACAAATTCTCTTTGACAAAAGCTCTGAATTGAGCTTTGATTTCTTGTAAAGAGAGAGGCACACCAGAAGTCTCATCATGGAGATGGCAATGTATATCCTTGAAGGTAGATACAACTAGAGTCTTGAAGGCCTCACCCTTCTGCCAGCTATTTCTTAACTCTCCCAAAGCCTCCTCCAACACCTTGATTTTCCATTCCATGTTGTATACCCATGACTTTGACAAGTTATCTTTTGCATCATCGAAGACCTTGCTTGCCATCAAAATATTTTCATCAGCCTGTCCCATAAGGTGAAGGTCTACTATGCAGCTGCTCCAGAGTTTGAGTTCTTTATCTATATTCCCAATAGTGGAGGAGAGCTTCTGTTGCAAATTATTTACCTTCTCATTGAGTTTGAAGGCTTCTCCAATGAAATTAAATCCTACAATGAGCATGTCATCCACCATGGCCTCCATAGCCCTTCCATAGATGGAATACTTGTGCATATATTTGATACTCTGCACCTCATCTTGGCTGAGAATCACAGGTGGTGGAAGAGTAGTCAGTGGGGTAGGATCTAAAACTTTGTCCTTGGACAGCAGCTGACTTGATGAAACTTGTAAGAATCTGGGCCTGCTCCTCCAACTGCTCTATGGTTTGTTGTCCTTTCTCTACCCTCCCAATGACTCTAGTGACTATTTCCTGAAGATTGTGGATCTCACCTTCAGGGGTAGACTCTCCCATGGGAATTCTTGAGAGCTCAAGGTCGGATGCTTGCAAATCTTGCTCTGGCTTGTCTACCTTAGGCTTGGCTATCTCCAAGAATTGTTGGCCCTGAGCATCAGACACTATCCTGGAGGTAGTTCTAGCTTTTTTGGCATGAGTAGGAGGAGTAGTGCCTAATAAGGCCGCCACAACATCAAAATTGGGTCCCGAGATCTCGGGAGGAAGACTTTCTCTTCCTACTGTCAACAAGAGGCTGCACCCATGCAAAAAGGAGGAGGAAGAAGTAGGTGGGGCAAGAGGACCAAGAGACAAAGAACTCATGGCACCCAAGGTTTGCACTATTGTTGCCTCTAGTTGGGATATGAGTGGAGCGCTTGGGGCTTCTGGTACAGAGGAGTCACTAGCACCCAGAAGCTCAGTGCTTTGGACCTCCTTTTCTTTATCCATGGGGGCTTCTGGAGCACTTGTAGAGACCGACACTTCACTCTCCTCACTTTCACTGAGAACAATGATGTTCTCTGGGCCTGAGGGCAACTCTATATGCTTCCTTAGGGGACCTTCCTCCACAGGCTCCTTCTTGACTTCTCTGACTTTCTTTTGATATACCTGGTGGATGAGGAAGGAGTGGAGACTGTGGGACCTTGAGTTGACGAGGCAGGAGGGGTCTAGCATATGTGCTCTCGAATCAGGTGACAATGCCTCTTTTCTTGGTGTTGAGGTGTCTTTGGAGGACTCACCTGAGTGCCTTCTGAGTTCGTGAACTCTCCTGTCAAACCATATTTTGGTTCTTACCAAGACGGGAGCTAGGATTTCCACCAGATCGTCCTTCTCCTTTTTGAACCAATCCAAATCCTCCAAGGGAGTGTGTTTGACCACATTATCATACTCATATGAGTACAGGTCAGAATTATCATCCTGGAGCCCTTCAGGAACTTGGTACAGGTTAAGCTCTTGAATTAGTTGAAGAGAAAATCTGCCATAATGCCTCCTTCTTGCTTCAAAATCATCAACATAGTCAGCCCAATAATCTTCTGTGTCTTCCCTATGATGATAAGTGATCTTGATGTTCTGCTCAATAAACTTCTTCAAGTCAAAATAGGTTCTTGGCCTAAAGAAATGGACAGTGATGGGAGCCAGGGCTCTTTCTATGTTTTGAGCATCTAGGGTTGTTTTGCAGGTGTAGTTTCCCAAAGTGATGGGGAAGTGCAAGCCAGTAATTTTCTTATCCCTGCAGGTTCTGTGCAACTTGTCCAGCTGCCTGCATACCTCTATCAAGGCCATTTTATCATTGCAGAACATGGGGAGTTTGAGAGGGGTGCTCTCATAGCCAGCAAGCCTTATATAGGAAAATTTTCTAAATTGGATGAAGTAGGCACCGTAGTGTGATATCAGATTCATAGCTTCATCAGAAAATCTCCTCGCTGTATAGCTCTCCAGAAGCTTGACAATGTACATGGTGATGGCATCATTCACCCTTTTGAAGTTGCGATTGCTAGTTTCCAAGGTGAAATGAGGGCAGTAGGCATATACAGGGTCACCCTTATGAGCATCAATGTATGAGAAGCCAAACCATTTCCTTGATGCTGCTAGAGTATACATCAAGTATGAAGTCATATAGAACTTCTTGGTTTGTTGTACATTGGATAGCTGCTCTGCTAGGTTCATACTAATGATCTCTACCCAATTGATATTCTGAGTTCCTTCGCACACCATATTGATAAGTGGGCACATCTAGAAATGGAACTCATTTGTAGAGGGTAAGCCCATGACCCGAGCCAGTAGGATTATAAAATCTGACAATTCCTCATTGAAATCTACACGAAAAGAACCTTGGATAGATGAGACGCCCCCTTTTTAGGGTTTTTAGGTCAGGACTTCGCCACTGCACCCTTATATTTCTCACTGTCCTGATCGAAGAGGGCTTGTGCCTAGTTTTGAGAAATTACTATAGCATTTTCCATCTCTAGAATTCTTAGGGCAGCGCCAATGGTGGCAACGTCAAGTTTGGCGATGAGTTCCCCATGCACATTCGTCAGCTCACTCAAATCAGGGTTGAAATGAGCACCACAGGAGAGTACTATATCTACACATTGCACCGAGATAGGGAAACCACCGGCGAATGCCAAACCACTATCATGAATCATCTGTGCCATAGGTGAAGGGTTCGCGTCTGTCATTCTTGCCCAAAAATCTCCAAAGTCGAGGTGGTGAACCTCACCGTGTCCCGATATCGGGAACAACGGTGACTCGGCAGTGATACTTGCTCCTGGCCTTGGAATTTAATCTTCATGTTGTTAGTAATTTGAGGGCCAAGGTTGCAATCTGGACTCGGGATGAAATTGCAGGGAAATGAGTATGCGCGCAAAATTTTGATCACAAAGGTATGAGCTGATGAAGAAAGTAGTGTAAAATGCATAGAGGCGTTCATTATATAGTTGTTTGGGAGAGAGAAAGACAATTAATGCACATTAAATACACACCTACCAACTTGGAAAGCAAGATATTTGTGAAGAGCGGGAAAAATCAACTCGAATGGCCTTTGGTTCATTTGGGACACGCGGGATGCGAAAGCGATTCGGCCGAAATGCGCGATGCGGGAAAAGTGTGCACAAATGCTTCTGGGACATGAGGGATGAAAGTACGTGGAGTACGTGATTTGGCCGAATCGGATGGAAAGGGAACAATGGGCCTAGGTGAACTTGGGACACTTGGGACAAAAATGTTCTAACGGGCCCGAAGGAATGGACTTCAGGTAAAGCGGCCGATCGGGGAACAGAGAGCCCGAATGAACTTGGGACACTTGGGACAAAAATGTCCGACAGGCCCGAAAATCACACAAAAGACCCAAAAATGTAGATTTTTCTCAATTTTTTGACTTTTCACATTACCAGGACAACAAAGAAGGCATTTAACTTGAAAATTGTTAATTTTCAACTACTCAAAAAGTAGGGGAATTTTGAGTGGACAACAACTGGCTCCTTCTGGGGATGACTTGGCATAAGTTCAAAGAATGAGACAAGGCAAGAATTTAGAGAAACTAGGGGAAGTAGACCAGTACCTTATCCATTGGGCCACGAGTCATCAAATCAAAACAATACAAAAGACAACACACAAAAACAAAGAGAAGGAAGGAAAAGCAAAATGCTATACAAAATATACAAAAGGACTTCCTAATCACCTATGACTTAAACAATTTCAGGTACTGCCCACTATAAGGAAGTGGGAGAGAAGAACCATCCATATAATCAAGGTAAAAATAATTCTTACCAGCAAAGTGCCTGATCTTGAAAGGTCCGAGCCAAAGGGAATCAAACTTGCCATGGCTGCCACGAGGTTCATGCCTTTTATCCCACAATAAAACAATGTCTCCAACTTTGAAATCTCTGAACCTGGCCTTTTTATCAAATAAGACCTTTACTTTCTATTGGTGGGCAGATATCCTATCAGCAACTTTCAATCTGTCCTCATTCAATTTGTAGAGGTACATGATCCTCTTATCCAAAGAATCATTGAAACTGGTGTCTTCAATGGCCTTCATTAGATGCAAGGCTGGTAGCTCCACTGTTACTAGCAATTGAGCTTCCACTCCATATACTACCTGAAAAGGAGACATCCCAATGGCTCTCTTAGGTGTGATCCTATCTGCCCAAAGAGCATCATAGAGTTTCTTGTGCCAGTTCGTTGGGACTCATTAACTAATTTCCTTATTATAGCCACCATATTTTTATTTGTTGATTCTGCTTGTCCATTCCCCTGAGGATAATAATCTGAGGAGTGAGCTAGGGAGATGCCATATCCATAACAAAAATCCATCATCTCGGTTGAAGAAAAATTTGAAGCATTATCTGTCACGATCTTGTTTGGCACACCATACCTTACCAAGATGTTTTCTTTGATAAAACTGCATACTACTTCTGAAGTAGTACTCTTTACTGGAATGGCTTCTACCCACTTGGTGAAATAATCTGTGGTGGTTAATACATGGGTATGACCAGCACTAGAAGAGGGATTAAGTGTTCCAATGAAATCCAAACCCCATTGTTGAAAAGGTTCTTCGATTACAACTGGTTTAAGGGGCAAAGAAGCCAACTTGGGTCTACCCATGAAAGTCTGACATGCTTCACATTTATCAACCCACTTTGATGCATCCCTGAACAAGGTAGGCCAGTAATATCCTCCACGAAGTATTTTATGAGCAGTAATAGTTGATGAGTAGTGCCCTCCACATGCCTGATTATGAAAAGTAGAAAGTAGCTTCTTCTGCTGTTCCTTGTCCACACATTTTAAAAATCTCCCATCCAATCCACGCTTAAACAAGGCATTTTCCCACAAAACATATTGGGCTGACCTTAGTTTAACAGCTCTCTTTTCTTTGGTAGTCAAATGAGAGGGGCACTCCCCATAGGTGAGAAAATGTGTGATATCAGCATACCATTCATCAATTGAGCCAAGAAACAAAATGGTAGGAAGATCAGCCTCATCCTCCAGTAACCCATGTCCAGCTCCCTCAGCGATGAGTTCACACAAGCCTTTTCCACGAACGAGCTTAGTTGGTCTGATGTCAATGTCATATTCTTGGACCTTGGCCACCCAGTTCCCTCTCTTGGATCCGAACTCTTGTTGTGTGAGAATGGACTTGATGGTTGTATCTGGTACAAATACTGTGGAGTGAGAATTAAGAATGTAAAAATGAAACTGCTTGACAGCTTTAACCACTGTGCAAAAGCATGTTTCTCCATTATGGTGTATCTTAGCTCATGATTTTTTAGAATGTAGCTCATGAATGCAATTGGGAGTTCATGATCATTAGAATCTTTTTGAGTCAGAACAGCAGCCAGGGTGTTATCTGTGGCATAGCAATAGATAATAAAATCTTTGTTGAAATTTGGACATGCTAAAACAGGAGTCTTAGCAATAGCCTTTTTAATACCTTCAAAAGCCCCTTTCCCTTCAGGAGACCAACCAAACGTCTGTTTTCCTTTCATCATTTGAGAGATATTCAAAGTTAGCTCTGTAAAATCAGGGATGAATCTCCTCAGAAAGTTAATCTTACCAAAGAAAGAGTGCACTCCTTTCTTGCTAGTTGGAAGAGGAATTTGCTGAATAGCTTGAACTCACTCAGGATCAATTTTTATACCATATTTGGAGACAACGTGCCCCAATAATTTCCCCTCCGTGACACAAAAATAGATTTCTTAGGATTTAAAGAGATCCCATGTTCTCTACATTTCAGAAGAACTGTTTCTCAGATGCTGAAAATGATCTGTCCTTGTTTTAGAAAATACAGTCAAGTCATCAAGGTATACGACAATACACTTCCCTTTCAAACTTCCAAAGGCCAAGTCCATAGCCCTTTGAAAAGTGGCACCAGCATTAATGAGCCCAAAAGGCATCCTTTTGTAAGCAAAGGTACCCCAAGGGGTAGTGAAAGCCATTTTGTGTTGATCTGCGGTATTAACTTCTACCTGGTTATATCCTGAGAAGCCATCAAGCATAGACAACATTTCGATCCCGTTACTACTTGCAAGACCTGATCCATCATGGGTAAAGGATAGTTTTCCTTTAAAGAAGCTTGATTCAGATTCCTAAAATCGACACAGATGCGGATCTCACCATTTTTCTTTCTAACAGGCACAATATTGGCAATCCATGTTGAATGGTGAATAGGAAAAATGATTTTGGCTTTTAATAACTTCTGTATTTCCTGAAAAATGGTGTCAGCTATCTTAGGATTGTATTTCCTCTATTTTTGTTTGAAAGGCTTAATTCCAGGTTTGAGAGGGATAAAATGTTGCATCTCCTTTGGTTGAAAGGCTTTTAAATCTTCATAGGAATAAGCAAGGACATCTTTATACTTCTTTAAAAGATTAATTACCTTCTTCCTCTCATCTGGTGTACAACATTTTCCAATGTTCACGAGTTTAGGGTCAGTAGAACTCCCAATATTAACTTTTTCATATTCAGCTGATTGTTGAGGTCCAGTAGAAGCTTTAAACTTTACATACCTGTCATGTTTGTCAAACAGTTCTTCTAAACTCACCAATCCTTTTGGAATCTTGTTTCCTTTGAGTTTGATACATCCATCCTGATCCGCCTCTTCTTCTTTGATGGCTTCTTCGTTAAAGGGCACACTTTCACGAGGCAAATTATCACTTCCTTCAAAGTACAACTATTCAAAATTATCCTTGAGTTCTAAGAAAGAAAGCAAGGTGTTGATCATCATTGAAAACTTTCCAGTTACTTGTATTATCAGGTACACTGGGTCTATGGATCATCTCAATGGTAAACTTATCTTGAGAGAAGTCAGGATGAGGTATAAGCAATGACCCTGAGACTGCTAGTGAATCAGCCCTGGTATTCTCCTCCCTAGGCACTGCTTCGATGGAGAAGGCATCAAGAAATTCAATGGAGTCCCAAACCTGATTCCTGTAATGTTTCAATCTTCTATTCTTTACCTGGAAGAGGTTTCTAACTTGCTTGACAATCAGTTCCGCATCTCCACGAGCTAGGAGATTCTTCACACCCTGTTCTTTTGCCACATGAAGCCCGAGAATGAGAGCTTCGTATTCTACTGTATTATTGGTATTTTCAAATTGCAACTTGAATGAGAAAGGATGAATGCTTCCTTCAGGTGACACCAATATGACACCAGCTCTAGAACTAGCTGAAGAACAACTTCCATCAAACTCTAATATCCAAACACCATTAGGATCCTTAGGTGACACTTTGGGGAGTTGGATTTCTTCTGGAGACATAATCATGTAGTTTCCATGCCCCATATCCTCATAGAGTATTTGTGCTTTGGGATCATCTATTTTTTGTACAATATACTCAGACTACTTCTCAGGGCAAGCAACTTCTTCATTTTCCCATTAACAGGTATGAGGGCATGTGACCAATCCATTTGAATTTCTCCACCCACATCCTTACAGAAGTTCCTACTTAGCAGCATCCCATATGAAGGAGGAATGTCCGCTACTAGGATAGTAGCCAAAACTTTCTTCTCAGGCAAAGTAGCAAAAGCCACTTGTGCATCCTTAATTCTTCCGACCAGGGGGCACTTCCTTACTCTCCATGGAATAACAAGACCCGTAAGTGCATGTGAGAGTTAGACCTAAGGCATGGGCTACTTTGGTAGGCATTACATTGTCTGATGCCCCTGAGTCTATGATGTAGTTACTGAGTCTATGGCCGGCTATAAGGAGTGTCACATAGAATGGTTTGATCTTGTCATTGGGTGAGGTGACAACGAGCTACCAGATTGGGTTGTGGTACAGAAGATGGAGTGGGTAAAAGGCCTTTAGAGGTAGTTTTAGAATGAGAATTGACAAAGTGAATCATTTTAGCAAAAGCCTTGGGATGGGTTTGATAATATTCAGCCTCTGAGATTTGAACCTTAGTCTTTTTCAGGTGATCAATAATATCGAAAGACCCAGAAGTGAACGGGCTATCATCGCTTGGGATCCTAGGCTTATCAGTTTTAGGAGAAAAAGAAGTAACTTTAGTAGTAGAATTGACAGGACTCACCTTTGGTGTGGATGAAATGGGGATAGGAGATCCTCTTTTTGCAATTACAGGGATAGTTGTCGGCTGCTCCTTAGATTTTTGGTGGGCTGCATCACTTTCTCCCTCTGATTTGTCTGCTCTCAAGTCATGACAGCGTATGATTCGCTATTCATGTCTGCTACTACTTCATCATAATCATCTCCTTCATCAACGCCTTCAGTGGTGAAGAAATTAACTCGAGATCCCTCAAGTTCATCTCTTTCCATCATCAACCTCTTCAACAAATTCTTCACAATCTTCATTAACCTCCTCATCCTCTGGTTCTTCAACTTCACAGGTTGCATTAACAGGAACTTTAATAGGAGGTCCTTCAAGTGCTAGCCTTGTTTGAGAAGCAGGCAAATGATTTCTGGGCTGAAAATTCCTCCTTGGAACATCTGTCTGCATATGGAGCATGTTGAGCCAATTGTTTCTTAATGGCGATGAGATCATTTGCAAGTTTTTGTACCAATGGATCAGTATTAGGTCCAGGAGTGGAAGAGGAGGAAGGAGAAGACTTAGATCTAGAAGGGTCTCTCCTCAACTTTCCCGACATGATTAAATCATCTTCAACACTAACAACAAGAGTTTGATCCTCGACCAATGTTGCAAGATTAGCCCTTCTCAATGCATAACTAACTTCGGGCAATTGGGCATTTAGGAAGAAGCACTTTTGGATTTGATCTACAGGTTGAGTGTCTAGTGGAATTTTGTTAATTAACCTGTTGAATTGAGCCACAAATTCTCTCATGGGCTCTTGTGATTCCTTCTTTATTTGAGAAATTTGGGCTAGCAAAGCATGCACATCCACTTTGCCGGTTTGAAACGGTTTTCAAACCTAGTTCTCATTGTGTTCCAGCTAGTGATAGCTCCGGCCGGAAGGTGATAGAACCAATCAGCAGCATTATCTTGTAAAGTCTCAACAAAATCCTTATGGAGACGTCTTCATGTTCAACTCCCAGAACTCCACATGCAACTATGAAGGCCGCGATGTGTTCATCAGGATGTACCTTGCCATCACCCTTGAATTTAGGAAAGTTCTTCCGATTACCTCTAGGTAACTCATGCAAAGGTTGAGGAAGGGCAAGAGGCCCAACACGATGGCCCCAAGGCAATGGTACCACCATTCTTGGAAAAATGGCTTGAAGAGGAACTAAAACACCAGCAAGAATCAGAGCTCGGAGATTAGGACTGATTTGTTCTAAGGAATACCACCCGTAGAGATTCTATCTTTGATAGGAGAAGTACTTGTTGAATGAGCTCTTATATTTCTTTTGCTGAAGGGAAAGGAAAACCTTGTTGTTCCAAAAGCTGGAACTGAGAATCTTCAATACCAAGGGCCCTTCTCCCTCGAGTAAAACGTGGAGTCACCAGATCAAAAGATGATCGATAAGTGATTATGGAACTGGAATATGATTCCCCAGTGGAGTCGCCAAAAACTGTTGGTCGTCGAAAAGGAACTTTAAGAAGAGCAACAGTCAGGGGACAAGAAGTCCCTCCTCTTTAGTGGGAGAGGTTCCCTTATTCGAAACGAACCTATTTACACATATACAAAGCATGGTTTCACTATGGAACTTGGATATCATGAAAGTGTTTCCTAAATAGATCATCAATCACAAAAGGATAGAGGAATGAAAATGTGGAAACGAGCAGAAAGGCACCATTCAGAATTATAGATGATAGAATAATTCCTTATGCATGCGAGGGTACAACGTGAATTGGAATAAGATCATTTGTATCACATTAATAAGATGAAATTTGAAGAGACACAAAGTTCTATGAATAACATCTATAAGAATACAAAGCTTCTCAGCATAATGCAGACAAATGATCTAACAAGATTTAATGAATAGCTTGTGAATAAAAAGAACTAGATAGACAAAGAATGAAAATCCTTCTGTATTGATTTCTTTATGATTTCTTTACACTTTCAAAGATAAGCCAAGTTCCTCCCCCTAAAAATGGCAAGGAGAGGCCATTATATAGTTTACAAATTAGTTATCCTTTGGTAACTACTTCTTTTAACTAATGTTTAGTTAGAGGGCTGCTAATAGCTATACCCAACTAATTACAATAAATCCGAGAAGAAAGGAAAGAAGAAAGGAGAAGAATCAGGAGAAGAAGACAGTGATCACGACTAAGAGGGGCCCACTGACTTTAGGATCTACTGTCTGAATCTTTTCAACGCCTCTGCTATGTCTCTACCTCATTGGACTGATGTGTTTGCAGTGGACTAAGTCCAAAATCCGAGGCATTTCTCCATTTCTTTGTCGAATTCAACATGAGTATGATAATATTTATTTGCCTCCTCAATAGCAGACTGGAGAGAGTAGATCTCCTTTATCTTTTCTTTGGAAATAGACTCCTCCCTGAACAAATTCTCTTTGACAAAAGCTCTGAATTGAGCTTTGATTTCTTGTAAAGAGAGAGGCACACCAGAAGTCTCATCATGGAGATGGCAATGTATATCCTTGAAGGCAGATACAACTAGAGTCTTGAAGGCCTCACCCTTCTGCCAGCTATTTCTTAACTCTCCCAAAGCCTCCTCCAGCACCTTGATTTTCCATTCCACATTATATACCCATGACTTTGACAAGTTATCTTTTGCATCATCGAAGACCTTGCTTGCCATCAAAATATTTTCATCATCCTATCCCATAAGGTGAAGGTCTACTATGCAGCTACTCCAAAGTTTGAGTTCTTTATCTATATTCCCAATAGTGGAGGAGAGCTTTTGTTGCAAATTATTTACCTTCTCATTGAGTTTGAAGGCTTCTCCAATGAAATTCAATCCTGCAATGAGCATGTCATCCACCATGGCCTCCATAGCCCTTCCATAGATGGAATACTTGTGCATATCTTTGATACTCTGCACCTCATCTTGGCTGAGAATCACAGGTGGTGGAAGAGTAGTCAGTGGGGTAGGATCTAAAACTTTGTCCTTGGACAACAACGACTTGATGAAACTTGTAAGAATCTGGGCCTGCTCCTCCAACTGCTCTATGGTTTGTTGTCCTTTCTCTACCCTCCCAATGACTCTAGTGATTGTTTCCTGAAGATTGTGGATCTCACCTTCAGGGGTAGACTCTCCCATGGGAATTCTTGAGAGCTCAAGGTCGGATGCTTGCAAATATTTCTCTGGCTTGTCTACCTTAGGCTTGGCTATCTCCAGGAATTGTTGGCCCTGAGCATCAGACACTATCCTGGAGGTAGTTCTGGCTTTTTTGGCATGAGTAGGAGGAGTAGTGCCTAATAAGGCCACCACAGCATCAAAATTGGGTCCTGAGATCTCGGGAGGAAGACTTTCTCTTCCTACTGTCAACAAGAGGCTGCACCCATGAAAAAGGAGGAGGAAGAAGTAGGTGGGGCAAGAGGACCAAGAGACAAAGAACTCATGGCACCCAAGGTTTGCACTGTTGTTGCCTCTAGTTGGGATATGAGTGGAGCGCTTGGGGCTTCTGGTACAGAGGAGTCACTAGCACCCGGAAGCTCAGTGCTTTGGACCTCCTTTTCTTTATCCATGGGGGCTTCTGGAGCACTTGTAGAGACCAAAACTTCACTCTCCTCACTTTCACTGAGAACAATGATGTTCTCTGGGCCTGAGGGCAACTCCGTATGCTTCCTTAGGGGACCTTCCTCCATAGGCTCCTTCTTGACTTCTCTGACTTTCTTTTGATATACCTGGGTGGATGAGGAAGGAGTGGAGACTGTGGGACCTTGAGTTGACGAGGTAGGAGGGGTCTGCATATGTGCTCTTGAATCAGGTGACAATGCCTCTTTTCTTGGTGTTGAGGTGTCTTTGGAGGACTCACCTGAGTGCCTTCTGAGTTCACGAACTCTCCTGTCAAACCATATTTTTGTTCTTACCAAGACGGGAGCTAGGATTTCCGCTGCCAGATCATCCTTCTCCTTTTTGAACCAATCCAAATCCTCCAAGGGAGTGTGTTTGACCATGTTGTCATACTCATATGAGTACATGTCAAAATTATCATCCTGGAGCCCTTCAGGAACTTGGTACAGGTTAAGCTCTTGAATTAGTTGAAGAGAAAATCTGCCATAATGCCTCCTTCTTGCTTCAAAATCATCAACACAGTCAACCCAATAATCTTCTGTGTCTGCCCTATGATGATAAGTGATCTTGATGTTCTACTCAATAAACTTCTTCAAGTCAAAATAGGTTCTTGGCATGAAGAAATGGATAGATCTTTGGGAGAAAGGGCTCTTTCTATGTTATGAGCATCTAGGGTTGTTTTACAGTGTAGTTTCCCAAAGTGATGGGGAAGTGCAAGCCAAGTATTTTCTTATCCTCTGGGTTCTGTGCAAATTGTCCAACTGCTTGCATACCTCTATCAAGGCCATTTTATCATTACGAAAACATGGGGAGTTTGAGAGGGGTGCTCTCATAGCCAGCAAGCCTTATATAGGAAAACTTTCTAAACTGGATGAAGTAGGCACTGTAGTGCGATATCAGATTCATAGCTTCATCAGAAAATCTCCTCACTGTATCGCTCTCTAGAAGCCTAACAATGTACATGGTGAAGGCATCATTCACCCTTCTGAAGTTACGATTGCTAGTTTCCAAGGTGAACTGAGGGCAGTAGGCATATACGGGGTCACCCTTATGAGCATCAATGTATGAGAATCCAAACCATTGCCTTAATGCTTCTAGAGTATACATCAAGTATGAAGTCATATAGAACTTCTTGGTTTTTGTACATTGGATAGCTACTCTGCTAGGTTCATACTAATGATCTCTACCCAATTGATATTCTGAGTTCCTTCACACACCATATTGATAAGTGGGCACATCCAGAAATGGAACTCATTTGTAGAGGGTAAGCCCATGACCCGAGCTAGTAGGATTATAAAATCTGACAATTCCTCATTGAAATCTACATAGAAAAGAACCTTGGATAGACGAGATGCCCCCTTTTTAGGGTTTTTAAGCCAGGACTTCGCCACCCGCACCTTATATTTCTCACTATCCTGATCGAAGAGGGCTTGTTCCTGTTTTGAGAAATTACTATAGCATTTCCATCTCTGGAATTCTTAGGGCAGCACCAATGGTGGTAGCGTCAAGTTTGGCGATGAGTTCCCCATGCACATTCGTCAGCTCACTCGAATCAGGGTTGAAATGAGCACCGCAGGAGAGTACTGTATCTACGCATTGCACTAAGATAGGGAAACCACCGGCAAATGCCAAACCACTATCATGAATCATCTGTGCCATAGGTGAAGGGTTCACGTCTTTCATTCTTCCCCAAAAATCTCCAAAGTCGAGGTGGCTAACCTCACTATCCCCGATATCGAGAACGGCAGACTCGAGTGGTGATACTTGCTCCTGGCCTTGGAATTTAATCTTCATGTTGTTAGTAATTTGAGAGGCCAAGGTTGCAATCTATACTCGGGATGAAATTGTAGGGAAATGAGTATGCGTGCAGAAATTTTGATCACAAAGGTATGAGCAAAGGATAGCAAGAAAGCAGTGTGCAAAACGCATAGGGGGCAGTTCATTATATAGCCATTTGGGAGAGAGAAAGACAATTAATGCGCATTAAATACACACCTACCAACTTGGAAAGCAAGATATTTGTGAAGAGTGGGAAAAATTAACTCGAATGGCCTTTGGTTCATTTGGGACACGCGGGATGTGAAAGCGCGATTCGGCTGAAATGGGTGATGCGGGAAAAGTGTGCACAAATGCTTCTAGGACATGAGGGATGAAAGTATGCGGAGTATGTGATTCGGATGAATCAGAATGGAAAGGGAACAATGGGCTCGGGTGAACTTGGGACACTTGGGACAAAAATGTCTAATGGGCCCGAAGGGAAACGGACTTTGGGTAAAGTGGTGATCGGGGGAACAGAGAGCCGAATGAACTTGGGACACTTAGGACAAAAATATCGATAGGCCCGAAAATCACACAAAAAGACCCAAAAACGCATATTTTTTTTTCAATTTTTGACTTTTCACCTTACCAGGACAACAGAGAAGGCATTTAATTTGAAAATATTTAATTTTCAACTACTCAAAAAGCGGGGAATTTTGAGTGGACAACACCACCGCATATTCTTTCTTGGATTCTTCCCTATTTTCTTACGTAACTTTTGGTTATACATGAATTTCTCATTAAAGACCACATCCCTAGATTGAATGATTTTCTTGTCCTTAATACTCCAACATTTAAATCCAAAGTCTTCACCACCATAACCAATGAAAGTACATTTTTCTGATTTAGCCTCTAGCTTGGTCCTATCATCCTTATCTATATGAATAAACACCTCACATCCAAAGACTCTAAGAAATGAATAATTAACTTTCTTACCATACCAAGCCTCCTCATGTATGCCTCCATCCAAGGCACTTAAGGGTCCTCTATTTATCAAGTACACAGTTGTGCTCACATCTACCTAAAAAGAAAGAGGCAGTCCTGCATGTAACCTCATGCTCCTAGCACATTCCATTATTGTTCTATTCATCCTTTCTGATACCCCATTCTACTGTGGAGTTCCTGGAACCGTCTTTTGCCTGCATATTCCATTCTTAGAACAGTAATCATTAAATTCATTACTACAATACTCCCCTCCATTATCTCGACTCGAGACATTTTATCTTAAGACATGTTTCTTTCTCTACCAATGCTTTCCATTTAACAAAAGTGTCAAATACATCAGATTTGTTTCTAATACAATAAACCCAAACTTTCCTTGTTGCATCATAAATAAAAGTAACATAATAACTTGAACCTGAAGAGATGATACCTAAGCTAGCCCCCACACATCAAAATGCACCAGCTCTAACTTAATCTCTTTCTTGTAGGTTTAACCTTGAGAAACCTTACTCGTTCTGTTTTTCCCATATATGTAGTCCTCATAGAAATCCAAACCTATTTCTATATATCCAGGAAAATTCTTCTTTATGATGTCCATGCCCTTATGGCTCATATGACCGAGCCTATAGTGCCATAATGTTGTATCTGCATCTGAAGCCACAAGATTACAATCATTAGTACTATTAGTGGATAAATACAAGGTTCTAACCTTCTTACCTCTTGCCACCACAAGAGCACCCTTGGTAACCTTCCAAGAGTCAGCTGTAAATATCACAGTACAACCATCACTTCCCAATTGCCCCACTAATATCAAATTTCTCCTTAATGTAGGCACATTTTGAAATCCTTCAATAGCCATGTATTCCCATTCTCGAATATTAACCTAAATGAATCTTTTCCAACTATATTGCAAGGCTCATCATCACCAAGAAAAGCATGCCCAAATCCCTTAACATAATCAACAAAATATTGCCTATGTGGAGTAGCATGAAAAGAAGCCCTAAATCTAAAACCCAAGATTCATAATATTATGTAAAGAAATAATCAAAGCATCTGGCATACATTACCCTATGCCACATTTGCCTCTTTGTTTTCTTCCATTGTTTCTTCTTATCCCGAAGCTCCCAACAGTCCTTCTTTGCATGCCCAGACTTTCCACAGTTCCAACATACAATCTTGCTCTTGGATTTTGATCTTGCCCAATATTTTGATTTTCCACGGTTTCCTCTATTCTTGTCTCCCTCTATTTTCCACTATCAAAGCATTCCCTAAATTAGAATATTCACCAGATCATTTTCTTCACATTTCCTCGCTTAGAATCACCCCTACAACATCCTCAAACTTCAACTTCGAGTTAGCTGGAACCGAGTTGCTTACCGCCATTACCAGGTTATTCCAACTTTCAGGTAAAGAGCACAAAATTAATAAAGCCCTAACTTCTTCATCAAATTCTATTATAAATGAAGCTAGCATATTCACAACCGTATTGAAATCATTTAAATGATCTGCTACTGAACTATTCTCAGACATCTTCATATTAAACAACATTTTCATTAAAAATATCTTATTAGAGGCGAGGGTTTTTCATACAACTTCCTAATGCATCCATCGGTTCTTTTGTAGTCTTTTCCTTTGAAACATTAAATAATACCGAAGATGCAAGACACAAATGCAGGTAATTCCAAGTGCCTTTCGATCTAACAAATCCCATTCCACATCTCATGTCATACTCGAGGGTTTGTTCACCTTCTCGAGATAGGTGGAGTATAAAGATCCTTCTGATAAAGGTAATATTCCATCTACATCTTCCAAACACTGAAAATTTTCCCATTGAATTTATCAACCATAGATCTTCCATCATCTACCATAGCTCCCACTCAAGGTAAAACTTTCCCTATGATTCAACACTTCAGCAAACCAAACCAAGATCTTATACCAATTGTTAGGAAATAAGAGATAAAATATGTGGAGTGATCCCTTACAGAATCGTAACAGAGAAACTAATATGCGAGAAAATATTATAGATCTCAAATAAAAGTGCGAAATAAATAACACAACACGAGAGAGACAAGATTCAACATGGTTTACCCAATTTGGGCTACGTCCACCAAGAATCACTCTCTCATATTTTATTACAAGCCTCCACTCTCTTAATACAATACATAGATCCATTTGGATCTATGGTCAACAAACTCTCTGAGAATTCACACCCGAATTCAAAACACATCTACAATACATTTGTTTATCTATGTATCATATGCATAAGACCATATAAATAGACAATTGCTTAAGCGATTTGATACAAAATCAGGTATCAAAACCATGGGAAAAAATCGTGGGTATCAAAACCATGGGCAAAAAGCGTAGGTATCAAAACCATGGGCCTAAAAATAGCCCATAACGGTTACCCATTACCCATGGGTTAATAAACTGTTGTATATATTTACCCCCCCGGGTAAATATGGGTAAACGAAGGCAAATCGGGTAAACAGGGTGGAGAAACAAAGCGAGAGAAACATGGTGGAACAACATGTCGTCGGGTCTCCAAACCCGAGAAGGAATCGGGTTTCGGTGGCGCAGAACATGTCAAGGTTGAAAACTCACTCAAAGGAAAATCTGGTTTCGGGTTTCGAGAAACACGAAACATGAAGCATGTAGGTTGCGAAAGGATGTCCCAATGCTAGAGGGTTCCGCATGAAACCCGACAAAGAAAGAACATGTCGCAAGGGTTGAAAAACCACTACTCAAAGGAAAATCAGGTTTCGGGTTTCGGGAAACATGAAACATGAAGCATGTAGGTTGCAAAGGATGTCCCGATGCTCGAGGGTTCCGCAAACCCGACATCAAAGGAAATCGGGTCTTGGTTTCGGGAAAACACGTCGGGAAAACATGGGGTGAAAGCATGTTGAGCCACCTTCCAAATCCGATGCATATGCAAGTCATACCTCCGAACCCGAAAACAAAGGAAATTTGGTAATAGCGGCGGATGCGGGTTTCGGGAAAGCACGAACATCAAACACATGCCGCGGTGTCCTCCAAGCCCGATGCGGATGCAGAGGAGAGTCCCGAACCCGACTGGAACAGACCCGACGCGGGAAATATTCAGATCGCCATAACTTTTCACAGGGAGCTCGGATTTACACAAGGTTGGACTTTTCGGAAAGCTCTCGGCGTCCTCTACGCAACTACAACTGGATATATTTAATTGGGTGGGAACAAGTTCTTAAAAATGCAAAATACAGTTCGCCATGTTCCGAGTTTGTTGAGTTTTTACCTACCACCATGGTTTGTGGAAGTTAGGCGCAGTTTTGGAGGTGGTTGGGCAAATCTCGATTTTCTCACTTCTCCATCTCTTTCCCTTCTATAAAATGTAAGGAGGGGCTGTTTTTAAGGGTTGGACATTTTGTTTTGGCCCCTCCCTTCTTTTCTTTGGCAGGTGGAGTTGTGGAGCTAAAACCTCCCATTTGGAACTGTAATGCAACCTTTGCCTATTGGCATTTTTGCAGTGTATTGTATCAAACCTTCGGAGAAAATAAATGCATGACTGTGGATGTTTCTCAACCCTCTATGTGTTTCATTTTGCATTCTCCTGATCTTTCACTACGAATATGTTTATCCGTGCATGATATTGCATTGCATTTCTATGGTTTGTGTTTATTGGCAAAACATATGTTCTTCATTCCTCGGTGCATCACCTCCTTAGCTTAGGTTTATTTTTATGCATTTCTCTCTCCCTGTCTCCTTGGTAGTTAGATTAGGTTTTGGGTAAACCTCTGCGTTTATTCGTGCATCTGAACAGAGGAATAGGAGCCGGCCTTCATCCGGAGAGCTTTTCCGATTTCGCGAGGTCCCACACTTGGGAAAAGCTCCATGTTGTGCAATCGCACTGAGACTTTCAACCCATCGTGTTGCAGAGTCCCAGGGGTGCTGCGTTTCGACACCAACAGTTTTGGCACGCCCGGTGGGACCAAGAGGTCATTCCATCAAAATTTGAAGGAGTTTTCATGAAATTTGCACTAAAAATTGCAGTTTTTTACAAATTTCAGATTTTGCACCTCCTAGCCTGAACTCCGAAATCATTTTTCAAGGGTTTATCTTGCTCAAAACAGGTCAAAATTTCAACAGTTGGTAGATCTGAGGGTAACCTTCAAAAGGGTATCTTTAGTTTTTTGAGATTTTGATTTTCAAAATTTTGGGTTTTTAGTGATTTCGGGTTTTCGGGGTCCGAGAACATCAAAGCAGCATTTCGGGTTTTGGGGGATGCATTGCATGGTCCTATTCCCGATAGTAGTAAAATCAGGTTTTGAGGGATGTCGGACATGTTCCAAGTTCCGACACATAGCAATTCGGGTTTTGTGAGTTGCATCGCATGACTTGAGTTCCGCCTGTACTTTTCGGGATCCGTAGGCTGCACACGAGCAGGCTGAATTTCGGATTGAAGATTGTCTCCTCTGGGTCCTTCAAATTTCAAATTATATTTTCAATATTGTCAAGTTTGGTGTGTAACTTGGCAAAATCTAGCCTTTTAGAGGCTTGTTATCTAACACATCTGGCGACTCAAGGGATAGAATTCAACGGTGTAAGACAAGTTTCCTGTTGAGAAGAATTCGAACCAGTCCAATACTCGAGAAGAAGGGCTATTTTTCCACTTGCAACTATCACCCAGTAGAGGAAGGAGAGGAAGAAGACCACAAAGATCACCATCTCCACCTAACAGGACCTTGTCTACACCTCCACCTGGTAGGCCTTTTCTCGCATCAACCGGTGGTTCTAAGGCCAATCATAATGGCACATCTACCACCGAATCCCTTTGTCAATTTCACGAGCAAGTAGTCCACTTGCCTAAATGCTCGAATCAAATTCTAGTTGCAGCGCTAAAGAATATACCCTATTTCACAGGAGAAAATCATACTACTCCTATTGATCACATCCAAGATATTGCTAATGTATGCGCAATCCACGAAATAAATGAAATGGATGTTGCAGTCAAGTTGTTGGCCTCATCTTTCAAAGGTAAGGCCTTACAATGGTTTAGGAGCCTAACAGCAGGGTCCATTACGAATTGGAACCAACTTTGTTCAGCTCTTTGTAGCCAATTTGGGGAGAGGGCGGACAATCTATCTTTATTGGAACAGCTGACAACAATCAAAAGGGCTCCTAACGAACAAATGGCAGATTTCAACTTCAGGTTCCAACGGACATGGGACAGGATTCCAATAGGCATGTTAGACCAACCACCGAAGGAGCATTCCTTTATTCCTTAAAGGCTATAAATTCGAGACATAGCCATGATGATCCAACAATGGGAGGGACAATGCTTCCCAGGGGCCTATGACACGCGATCGAGTAGAAATCTGCTTGATCCAAGCTGGCAAGCTTGCACCAAGGCCACCAATGCCTCTCTATCCGGATATGGGAAATCCTACAACCAGTCAAGCACCAGAGTTGAATCCCATTCCAACTCCTAGAAATCAAAGCAATAATGAGGCATCCACATCTTCAAATACTTCAAAGGAATTGCAGGAGGTCATGAAACAACTACAAAACCTCGGAAATGAGCTTGTGACTATCAAAAGACAACAAGCTCAAAGTGCTAGACCATATCAGCCTCAAGCACAATACCAAGCTAGGCCCTCATACCAACAAAATAGACCACCACCTCAGGCTGCAAATCAAAACCAAAACCAAGGACAACCTCAGTCGCCAGCCATTTCGACCGTATGATCCAAATGCAATGACGTCCTCAAGAGCCTTGGTCCCAACACAAAATAACATGGCACAGAATACGACTGATGTTACCCTTGCAATCTACCTCCACAATCAGGGCCAAATTGTTTCAATGGTGCACTAAATCAAGCCTTAATGGTGCAGACCATTAGTGTGACTCAAGAACCAAGCCGGAGGAGAATCAACGGCAACAAAAGAAAGCGTGATAAAGAAGGACCTCCAACGACCACATTGGCCAATTGGCGAACGAAAGACTTCTCGTGGAGTTAACCAACAACCTTTTCAAGGCGTGGCTGCCAACACACGGTCAAAGAAGAGAAGCATAGAAGAGGGACAACCGCCTAATCCAGTTGTTTCTCAACCCACTCTTACACAACAAATGGGGCCAGAGACAAAAATAGCTCCAAATGTGCAAAATCAGCCTAAGGTACCTGTTGTAGCAACACATACACCCGTTCAAGCCCGGAAAAAGTTGCAGCACTGTAAGGGCGTAAAAGGACAGATTCATCCCCTTCAACATCATCGATCAAATGAAGAAGACACATGTGAACATTTCCATGTGGGAATCACTCACGATCCTGTGGCAACGAGATTTGTTGCAAGCCGCATGGCTAATTGGTCCCCACAAATGTATCAAACCAAGGACATGAGAAGGTTCTCACTAATGCAAAGGTCAACATGATGGGGGCAGACAAGAAAAAATTTGAAGCCTCCACCATTCTATATTTCATTAATCATCGGGGATAAATTAGTACACAATTGCATGATTGATTCTCAAGGCAAGTAGTTCGGTGATGCTGAAGCAAATAGTGGATCAGCCTGGTTTGAAATATGAGCCGATCTTTGAAAGGAGCAAGATAAATGAGATGGAACGTGGTAGTAGGAACCGTTGGAGTCATCAAGGGTCAAGCCTAAAACTACATTCATGTCCTAATGTTACAGCCTGCAAGATGTGTCTCAAATTGACCTCCCGCCACTCTTCGTTGTGTTTAACAAGGGAATTCACTGCAAAAATCGGTGGATATTTATCTCGTAGATTGGTCACACATGATTTTCAGAAAAGGTATGGAGCTAAAGCAACAATCGATCAGAATCAATTGCCAATTTCCATATTGAGCCTCATGTACAGTGTCATATCAATGCAAATTGCTCAGCCTTTGATCAGGAGGAGTGTTCAAGTGATCTAGAAGCAGGTACTAAGGTCGAGGGAATTCCTGATTTAACTTTGGATGAATGGGCAAACAAAAGTCATGAATTTGACCCCTATAAGGAAATTGAAGAATCTGAATTGGGCGTGTATTGTGTACACGAAGAAAATTCACCCATTCCCGACATCATTCAGCCTTAAAAGAGATGAAAGCAAAGTTTGGAAATTATTCTTCGATGGTTCGAGAAGCAGACAAGGTGCTGGAGGTGGTGCAATGTTGATTTCACCACAAGACATCAAATATTATTCAGCTTTTCGTTTCCAATTTTCTTGTTCAAACAACACAGCTGAATATGAGGCCTTGATTCATGGACTTCATCGAGGCCAGGAAAAGGGGCATAAAGAACCTGCAGGTGTTTGGAGATAGCGAGCTAATCGTCAACCAAGTTAGGGGACAACATGCTACAAAGAACGACTTACTGAAGAGCTACAAGAAAAGGGTATGGGACCTCATTGAGGATTTCAAGCTTTCAACATTGTATCCATACCCAGGAAGAAAAATGAAGCCGCAGATAGGCTCGCAGCAGTTGGAGCAACCTTCGATGTGGTTGACAACATCAGAAGAGAAAAAACGTAGCCACACATCCATGTGGTTGTGAGGCCAGCAGTTCCAGATAACAACACAAGCTGGCAGGTGTTTGAGAACGATCAACAGATCGTCAATTTCTTGCAAGAAGAAGCTGAATTCTCAGCTAGGAATCAGGACAGGCTAGAGCAGCAATATGGAGATCAAGTGGTGCAGCTACAGACAAACAAGCTTCCCAAGGGTTTAGTAACGTTGGAGTCTATCTTCAACCCTAACGACCAGTTTCGTAAGGAAAAGGATAACATAGAGGTCAAGAGGGAAGATTCAGAGCCAATTCTAGTTGGGGAAGGCAAAACACTTCAAATTGGCAAAGTGGCCACTAAGCAGGAGAAATCAGATTTCACGCAGCTTTGTCAAGAATTTCCGGATGTCTTCACTTGGAGCTATGAAGACTTAAGAGGATTCAATCCAAATTTGGCACAACATACCATAGAATTGGATCCGGATGCTAAGCCCATTAGGCAGAAGCAGAGACCAGTCAACCCTCACATTGAACCTCTAATGAAGAAAGAGCTTAACAAGCTAATAGAGGCAAGCATTATATTCCCGATCAAGCACTCTTGCGAACTTGGTTCCTAGGCAGGAAGAAGAGCGGAGAAATTAGGTTATGTGTGGACTTCCGAGACCTCAACAGGGCATCTCTCAAAGATCATTACCCACTTCCTTCAATGGAACAAATATTGCAAGTAGTATCCGGTTCAGAGAGATTCTCTCTCCTAGATGGCTACTCAGGGTATAATCAGGTGATGGTGAAAGAAGATGACCAATTCAAGACAGCTTTCACCACCAAATGGGGAACATATGCCTACAAGAAGATGCCATTTGGGCTATCAAATGCTGGAGCCACTTTCCAAAGGGCAATGGATATGGCATTCAAGGGGTGATCAATAAAATAGTTCTAATATATCTTGATGACGTCACCGTATTCTCAAAAAAATGCGCGTGGATCACATCTTTCATCTAAGGCGAGGTATTTCGGAGGTGTAGAAGATTTGGGGTATCATTGAATCCCAAAAATGCATATTTTTGGCTCACGAGGGAAAACTCCTAGGCCATATTGTTTCAAAGGAAGGGTTGACGATTGATCCTAAGAGAGTCGAAGCAATTCAAGCATCCATTGCGAAGTCACAAGAAGGCTCTTCAAAGCTTCTTAGGAAGGATCAATTTTGTCCAGGAGTTTGTCCCAAACTTTGCATCTCTCGTAAATCCAATAATGCTGATGTTAAAGAAGAGCATGGCATTTAAGTGGACATCCGAAGGCAAGGCAAGTTTTGAAGCAATAAAGGAAGCTATATCTCAAGCTCGACTCTTGTCAATCCAGACTTCTCCGGGGACTTCGTGCTATATGCCTTCGGTGGTGGAGACACAATTTTTGCAATCTGGTCCAACAAACAAAGGAGGATTAGAACAACCAATTGCTTTCTTCACCATCAAGGCTTGGAGGAATACTGGAAACTTCGGTACTCTTTCATTGAAAAGCATGTCCTTGCAGTGATCAGGAGTTTAAATAAATTCAAGCACCTAGTCTCAAACAACAAGATTCAATTGATGGTCTCTCATGCGGGAGTCAGGGACTTCCTTCTAAATAAGGATCTGAATGAGAAGCGTGCAGGGTGGATCACTCGTGTCATGGAATATGACATCGAGATCAAGGTCACAAAACTAGTACGTGGAAAGGGACTATGTGAGCAGCTAGCCTTGAGTCAACAAGTTGAAATAGGTGACGAAAAAGAGACTTCCTTGGTATTACAGGATGGTCAAGAACATGAAAATGATGATGTGCCTACTCCTTGTTGGACTCAGAGTATGATTCACTTCCTACAGACAAGCCTATGCCCTCCAGAAATGAGCAAAGCAAAGAGAAGATACTTTAGATTACAAGCTATTCCATATGTGCTTGTTGATGGTGCTTTGTTCAAGAGGGACATCAATGGAGTTCTATTGAGGTGCATTGGGACAGGTCAAATTGAGAGGGTGTTATGAGAATTTCATGATGAAGATTCTGGTGGACATTTTGCCCCACGAGTAACAGCTCTCAAGATAATGAAAGCAGGGTATTATTGGCCCACAGTGTTCAATGACCTGCTATACATGGATAAGAAAGTGCAAGAAATGTGCACTCTTCACGGGAAAAGAAAGACTAGCAGAAGATTTCCATCGCACCCAATTTTGGTTGACCAACCATTTATGCAATGGGGATTGACTTCATCGGGGTCATCAACCCAAACTCAAGCCAAGGCCAAAGTGGATTCTCACGGCAACGGACTATTTCACCAAGTGGACTCAAGCAAGAGCACTCAAAGAAAAATGAGTCTAATATACTAGACTTTTATGAAGAAATAGTGACCGGAGTTCGGTGTGCAGCCCACTATCATATCGAGATAATGCATTGGCATTCATAGGTTCCAAGATTACGAGAATGGGCTATCAAATTATTACCCATAGGTAATGGACAGCAGAGTCCACGAACAAAAATTTGCTAAGGATCATCGGGAGGACTCGGAGGAAAATCAAAGAACATGGCATACCGAGGCTAAAATCAGTATTATGGGCTGATAGAATAACACCAAAGAGGTCTACAAGGAATTCCCCTTACAAGTTGGTCTATGGAAAAGAGGCGGATTGCACTATATCATTGGAACTGCCCGCATTAGAGTTCATGAAGCGCTTGGAGTTGCACGAGTTCAAACCAATGGAGGCTGGTATGCGAGTTCATGGAATTGAAAATTAGAGAACATGCAGTTCAAACAATTGAGAAAGATCAGGCCTTAGTGAAAAGATGGTTTGATAAGAAAGCAAGAGCAAGGACCTTCCCGGAAGGGGACCTAGTTCTGAAATGGGATGCAGATCGGGCAAAACCGGGAAGGCATTCCAAGTTTGATACCATTTGGAGTGGCCCCTACATGGTCACGGGATGTAAGAATAGCAATGCCTTCCAATTGTCTACATTGGACGGAGAAGAACTCCCGATTCGGTTAACGGAATCTATCTTAAACTTATTCTTTCTTGAAAAGAAAAAGTTTTACCCTTGTAAATATTAGATTAGGTTTCAATTCCTCTAAGTGCATATGCATTGTCTTGTTGTAGCTAGGTTTCGCTTCCTAAGTGCTTTGGCACAGTTTTGTTGCTCTGGGTTGGTTTTCTGATTCAGCGTGTTCTCGGAGAGGGAGTTACTGTAGCAGGTTGGTCTCGTGTTATTGCTTATGACTCCATGCCCAATGGATTGCTAAAAGGCCATTGATCTTCTACCTAAGAGCAGTAACCCGTGAGTCACCAAATTGTTGTATATATTTATCCCCCAGGGTAAATATGGGTAAACGAAGGCAAATTGGGTAAACAGGGTGGAGAAACAAGGCGGAGAAACATGGTGGAACAACATGTCGTCGGGTCTCCAAAACCCGACGCGAAGGAATCGGGTTTTCGGTGGCGGAGGAACATGTCAAGGTTGAAAACCCAACTCAAAGGAAAATCAGGTTTTGGGTTTTGGGAAACACGAAACATGAAGCATGTAGGTTGCAAAGGATGTCCCGATGCTAGAGGGTTCCGCAAACCCGACAAAGAAAGAACATGTTCCAAGGGTTGAAAACTCACTCAAAGGAAAATCCGGTTTCGGGTTTCGAAACACGAAACATGAAGCATCTGAGTTCTAGCAGAAAGGATGTCCTTATGCTCGAGGGTTCCGAAAACCCGACATCAAAGGAAATCAGGTCTTGGTTTCGGGAAAACACGCGGGAAAACATGGGGCGAAAGCATGTCGAGCCACCTTCCAAATCTGATGCATATGCATGTCATACCTCCAACCCAAAACAAAGGAAATTTGGTAATAGCGGTGGATGCGGGTTTCAGGAAAGCACGAACATCAAACACATGCGCGGTGTCCTCCAAGCCCAATGCGGACGTGGAGGAGAGTGCCGAACCCGACCGAATGCAGACCCTGACGCGCGGGAAATAATCAGCTCGCCATAACTTTTCACTACACAAGGTTGGACTTTTCGCCAACCTTTGCCTATAGCATTTTTGCAATGTATTGTATCAAACCTTCTGAGCAAATAAATTCATATTTGTGATGTTTCTCAACCCTCTATGTGTTTCATTTTGCATCCTCCTGATCTTTCACTGCGAATATGTTTATCCGTGCATGATATTGCATTGCATTTCTATGGTTTGTGTTTATTGGCAAAACATATGTTCTTCATTCCTCGGTGCATCACCTCCTTAGCTTAGGTTTATTTTTATGCATTTCTCTCTCCCTGTCTCCTTGGTAGTTAGATTAGGTTTTGGGTAAACCTCTGCGTTTATTCGTGCATCCAGAGGAATAGGAGCCGGCCTTCATCCGGAGAGCTTTTCCGATTTCGCGAGGTCCCACACTTGGGAAAAGCTCCATGTTGTGCAATCGCACTGAGACTTTCAACCCATCATGTTGCAGAGTCCTAGGGGTGCTGCGTTTCGACACCAAAACCACCCATAAATATTTTCTTGGGGCTTCACCCCAAACCCCTCGACCCGCTCACCGGTGAGCAGGGACCGCCATAAAATTACCCAAGTGTAACACATAGATGGTGTACCACACTCTAACATGAAAATAGGCTCCACAAACATAAAATATTCCTAGATCCTAAACCCTAAACCCTAAACCTTAAACATTTAGCCCTTACTCATGAGGCCTAAAACATGATCCTTAAGCCCTAAACCTTAAGTCATAATCCCTAAACCCTAAACCCTAAACTATATACCATGAGCCCTAAATGCTAGACCCTAAACCCTGAATTGTAAAAACTAAATCCTAAACCCTAAACCCCGACCCTTAAACCCTAAACCTTAAACACTTTGAATCCTAAACACTAAATCCTAAGCCTTGAACCCTACACCCTTATCCTTGAGCCCTAAAATATAAACCACCCTAGACCATATACCCTAAGTCCTAAGCCCTAAAACCTAAACCCTAAACCCTAAACCATAAACCATAAACCCCGAGCCCTAAACCTTAACCCCTAAACCTTAATCCCTTAACATTAAATATTAAACCCTAAACCATGAACCTTGAACCATAAACCCTAAAACCTGAAGCGTAACCATAAACCCTTATCCCTAAACACTAAATCCTTAACCCACAACCCAAACCCTAAACCTTAAACCCTAAATCCTTAACCTTGATCCATAAACCCTAACCATAAACACTAAACACTTAACACTAAACATAGAACCTAAATCCTAAACCTTAAACCCTAAACCCCTGAACCATAAGCCTTAAACCATGAACCCTAAACCCTAAACCTTAAACCCTAAACCATGAGCCCTAAACCCTAAACCCTAAACCCCAAACCATATTTCATCAATATTTCCTAGTCTCATGCCTAGAACCATCATTAAGTCTTCTTATAAAAGTACATTGTTTATGAGAGGTGGGAAAAGTAACTAAATGGATATGACATCTACCTTGTGCCTTGTAATGCATATATTATACATCTCTTCCAAAATTGTTTCTCCCCACATATACTTGCGCTCTAGAATGTAAATTTATTCACACTCTGAAACAGATTTCACATTTCTCATATTTCCATGTATGGTATTATGTAAGTCGATGACCCATTATAAGCTGGAAAAAATAACCATCACAACATAAAAATTAATCTTAAAGGAAACAAAAGAAACGTAGAGAATATATCAATGTAGAGGTGTAGGATCATAATTGAATTTCCTGTAGTATCCTCTCCTCCAGAGAAATATAAATTTCAAGTGTTCTACTAGAATGCATAGTAAATTTGAAATAACTTCCTAAAGTGTTCAAAATAAGCATAGAAATAGGGGAATGGATAAGAACACTAAGGGGTTATCAATCACCTAGTAAATCTTTCTTGTTTAGTTCTAAATGGGAGTTACCTGGCCTATGACTTAGTGACCTTCCATTCATTGATAATTCCTTATATGATAAACCCATGGATGTTTTCAAAATCCCCTTAACAAAAAGATAGGGGTAGTCATCAATCCTAGTGAAGGGTGTGATGTGATTTCTAAGAACTTGAAATTCATATAGATTTAGAGGTCATAACACAAATTTACAAATATCTCTATCATTATAAATGGAAGCCAAGTAACAATGTCTCCCTGTACATCCAAGGATTGAGGACTACTAGGGTCTTTGGAAGGATTGGATAGTCAGGAATATGACATTTCCCTCCAAAATATCAACAGATGAAAAACATCAAATTTTGATGACTCTCTTTAAATGTTCTGCCTAAAAATTTGATGAACCCTAAACTTTGTGACCTAAACCCTCAACCCAACCTCAACCATGAGACCTAAACCTAAACTATAAAACCTAACCCTAAAATGTAAACCCTAAACCCTTGACCCTAGACCCAAATCCCGAGCACTAAGCCCTAAACCCTAAATACTAAATCCAGTTCCCGAGCTCTAACCCCAAACCTTAAACCATTAACTCAACCCCGAACCTTAAGCCATAAACCATGAACCATAAACCCTAAACCCTACACCTTAAACCCCAAGCCCTACACCATAAATATAAAGCCCTAATCTCTAACCCATAAACCTTAAACCCGTAATTAACCCCTAAACATTAAACTCAGTAACTCGAGCCCCGAACCCCGAGTCATAAACCTTAAACCATGCACCCTAACTCCTAAACCCTAAACCCCGAGCCTTAAGCCCAAACTATAAACCCTAAACCTTAAGGCCTAAATGTTAAATCCTAAAGGTTCCTAAATCCTAAACCCTAAACCCTAAAAACTAAATCATAAACCCTAAACCCTAACCCCTAAACCCTAAACTCTAAACCCCAAACACTAAATCCTAAACCCTAAACCCTAAACCCTAAACCCTAAATACTAAACCCTAAAACCCTAAAACCTGAACTCTGTGACCTAAACCCTTAACCCTAAAACCTAAACCCTAAACCTCAAGCCTTAAACCCTAAACCCTAACCATTTTCCCTAAACCTTGAACCCCGACCTTTAAACCTTAAACCCTAACTCCTAAAACCTAAATCATAAACCCTAAATCCTCAACCCTAAACATTAAACCCCGATCACTAAACCCTAAATACTATACCATAAACCCTAAGCCCTTAACCCTAAAATCCAAGCCCTAAATCCTAAAATCTAAACCCTAAACTCTAAACCCTAAACCAAGACCCCTAAACCCTAAACCTTGAGCCCTAAACCCTAAACCCTAAACCCTAAGCCATGAACCCTAGGCCCTAATCCATAATCCCTAATCCAAAACCCTAAACCTTGAACCCTTAAACATAAACCCTCAACCCTAAACCCTAAAAACTAAACCCTGAGCCCTAAACCTTGAACCCTCAACTCTTAACCATAAACCCTAAACCCTCAACCCTAATCCCTAAACCCTAAACCCTAAACCCTAAACCTTGACCTTTAAACCTTAAACCCTAACTCTTAAACCATGAACCGTAAACCCTAAATCCTCAACCCTAAACCTTAAACCCTAACTCCTAAACCCTAAACCGTAAACCCTAAATCCTCAACCCTAAACCCTAAAAACTAAACCCTTAACCCTAAACCCTAAACCCTCAACTCTCAACCCTAAACCCTCAACCCTCAACCCTGATCCCTAAACCCTAAACCTTGAACCTTGAGCCATAAACCCTAAACCCTCAACCTTGACCCCTAAACCCTAAACCTTGAACCTTGATCCCTAAACCCTAAACCCTCAACATCACCTTGAACCATAAACCCAAAACTCTAAACCATAAACCATAAACCATAAACCATGAACCTTAAGCCTTGAGCCCTAAACCCTAAACCCTAAAATCTGAAATATGAGCCTTAAACACTAAACCTTAAACCCTAAACTCTAAACCTTGAGTCCTAAACCCTTAGCCCTAAACCCTAAACCCTAAATCATAAACCATCACCCAAAGGAAATTCCTAAAAAGATCATTCAACGTGTTTCAGTGTGTAGGGAATAGTGTTTAAGGTGATCGATTGACTCATTTAGTTTTTATGAGAGACTACTTCCTTTGAAGGCCTAAAAATGCATTTTTGGCCATTTTGTAGTTAATTGAACACCCTTCAGAACAAGCTAAAATGAGCTAGTCATGTCACCGAGTTATCAAGGACCATTATTTATGAAGTATTAAGGCATCGTTTGTCTCCATAAGAGACATATGAGCAAAAACATGTATGAGAATCATGAATTTGATTCCATGAAAGGATGCTTTTAGAGCTAGGAAAGGTGAGGGGATGATCTTTAAATGGAGCACCATGTTTCTAAGAATGAGCAATCATCTAAGTTCACTTGATGCAAATCACTTGGTACTATTCGTAATAACTCATTCAACACCTAGTAGTGTTATCACACCTTAAGGAGGAGGCACATTACAATCACCTCATTTTGGCCATAAAAAAGAATCCCATTTAGGGAACAATCCTCTATCTATAAAGTGAGGATCTCTTTTTAGTAAGAAGTAGACAAACATCATAGAGTTAATTCATGGTCACTAAAGTGAATTATTGACTAAATATAAAAATGAGTACCAATTCAAGTAGTGGTAGGGCCAAAATCCATTTAAGAAGGTCAAAAACCTAAAAATGAATATATGCTTTCCCAAAACATAAAATGACTACAATATATATGCCTGAAAGTTTTAGGTTGTTTGTTGAAATCCTAAAAAGGACTAATTACGACCATTATATTTTGAAAAACTATCTTCTAGATTATAACGTAAGAGCTACGAGACCACTTCCATAAGGTGCAGAGTGACCCTAATTTCTTATATTTACTAAAAATAAATTTAAAGTATAAGAAATAATAAAATTATAAGAAATAATAACAGAAAATTAAACATTTATTTTTGTAAGTATAAACCACCAAAACACATATGCATGGTCCATACTACATAAAACGCGTACGAGTTATAACGCATATGTGTTTTGACTTTTTGATACATATACGTGTTATAATGTGCACGTGTTATAACGTGTATGCGTTATGCTTCGCTGATTCCCAAGACAAAGAAATTAAATGTGAGCACATTTTAGCAAAATGCATACGTGTTTTACTTTTCTTTAGACTCTTGTCCACTTTTTGGCCTCCCAACTTCATGCACTTACCCTACTTAAAAATTTTTAAAAACTATGGGTATGAAAAACCATGGGCCAAAACCATCCCATAAACCTATACGTCAAAAATCCTTCCCATACGAGAAAAAAATAAATTTCCCAGTATATCGGGCATGTTTTGTTTTGAGGCCAAAAAAATTAGCGGCTATGCCCCGCATTACCCCCACTCGAGCTCAACCCAACCCCGAACCTTGATGACACAACTATGGAAAGTTTATATTACTCTTAGTGTACAGTCTTCAACACTTTCACACATGAAAATAGGCTCCACAACCTAAAAATCTCCCACTTGGAGACTAGTTTTCCTTTGAGAAATCTTCTCAACCCTTCACTAGTTTTGTGAAGACCAACCAAAGCTAAACACAACTTTAGTTTTCTCCCTTGTTACCACCTTGGTCATCATGTCTGTAGGATTCTGACTAGTATGAATCTTCTCCAACTTCAACTTCTCTTCCTCCAAATTTATCCTCGATGAAATGGTACTATCAACACCAATCCAACACTATGATAATTCTTCACCGGAACTCCTCGTGGTATGATTATTAACTAATGCACAGCTCTTAGTTTGGTGGATGTAATATGGAAACACAACAACAAATATAACACAAGAATACCATAGACTATGATAAGAAGGAATAATGATAAATCTGAAATATCAGTGTAAATTATAATATCAACATGAAATTGTTACAATCTCACCCATGAGGTCCTTCAAGTGTTATTAACTTCACTTGCCTTCAAATAATAACTATGGGAGAAACTTCACAATTACACGTCTTAATGGCCCTTTAACACACCTTCAAAATGATGGCTTCCTTTACACACTTACTCATATAATATTTCTCACTACTTCTCTCTATATTAAATGAGGGGGGTGGCCTCTTTATTTATAGGAATTCAGGCTTATCCACCTTATCTCTAAGATAGGATAGGAAATCTCTTCCGACCAATCATATTCCATGCCTAAACTCTTGCCTTTACATGTAGGCTTATCTTCTAAGATAAGATAAACCTTATCATCTTACATGGGTTCCACCTTTTTAGAATTTTCCACAAATAAAATATACAAAATATTTATGACATCACTATTTGTCCTTATTACAAATATAATATTTCTAATTCCTAATCATGTAGACCCTTCTTCTCTACTTATCCCAACTTTGACATTTTAACATTACCGGACCACTTACGACAAATATTTACTTTTTACAACATTCCTATTGTACTTTGGTTGTTACCATACTCTACATTATTGGCGGCACCGTCGACGGCGGCGTCGTTATCTTCTATTGGACTCCACTACTAATTAAACTTAACAACATCCTATTCCTAATACATACATTAATAAAATAGAAATTATGGAGGAAAATTTTAATGTCGATATTTTCCCCCTTCCTAACTTCTACTCTATCCTCAGAGTAGACTATTATGGAAATTCTAAAGCTGGTGCTTGAAAAATATTTAACTTGTCATGGTTGACCCATTTTGTAATGGGAGTACCATCCAATTCCTCTAGTTGATATGTACCATTTTCATGCACAACTGCTATTTTGTAGGGCCCCATCCACTTTGGAAGAAATTTTCTGTCTTCTTTTTTTGTATCTGGAATTATATACTAGAACCAAGTCATTCACATGAAATGGAGACCAACGGATCTTTTGATCAAAGTATTCCTTCTGCTTCATTTTCTTCTTATAGCTTGTATCCTTCGCTATTTCCCTCATTTCCTCTAGCAAATGAAGATGTACCAACCTTTCTTTTATTGAATCACTTTCATCCATCCTTTCATTTTTCATAACTCTCACAGTGGGAATATCAAACTCAATAGGAAGAATTAGATCAATGCCATAAGCCAACTGAAATGGGGAGTATCCTGTTGCTGACTTTGATGTTGCCCTATATGCCCACAATGCTACATGAATCCTTTTATCCCACTTATGTACCTCAAAGACTCTGCTCATTTTTCTACTCCCAAAGTAAATTGGATGATCATTTCCATTTTCATCCTTTTGGCTCAGAGTACTTCCTAGTGTTGCATCTGAGGCATCAGTATACATAATGAATGGCTTGCTCTAATCCAAATTCTTTAAAATAGGTGAAGACACAAGGGATTCCTTCAGTTGTTCAAAAGCTTCATGCGCCTTATTTCCTAGTTCATAAGTAACATCCTTCTTCAAGAACTGGGTTAGTGGTTGTGTAATCTTTGAGAAATTCTTGATGAACCTTCTATAGTAACCCACATGGCCTAAAAATGATCTCAACTTACTTCTATTCATAGGAAATGGTAACTCTTTGATTTTGAAACTTTATCAGGATCAGTACCAATACCATCTCTAGATACAACATGCCCTAACAAAACACCTTTAGAACATCCAAAGACACACTTTGTAGGGTTTAGTGAGGCTTGTGCTTCATCTAACCTTTGAAATGTTGTCTCCATCTAGTGCAGGTGGTCCATCTTGCTCCCATAGATGTAAAAATCATCCAGAAATACTCTGATGAAGTTCCCAATGTAGGGTTCAAACACCCTATTCATCAAGTGTTGGAATGTTGCTAGAGCATTACACAACCCAAAAGGCATAACTCTATAAGAAAATGTTCCCCAAGGAGTGGTGAACGTGGTCTTCAGCTGATCTTTCTCTCGCTATACAAACTTGGTTGTATCTCTATTATATCCATCAACAAAACTATAGCACTCCTAGCCAGCTACTTCATCTAAAATCTGATCTGAGAATGGAAGAGGGAAATGATCCTTCTTTGTTGCCTTATTGAGCTTCCTATAATATACACAAATGCATAGCTTCCCATTATTTTTATTGAGATCACAATGGGAGAAACCCATTCTGAATTCTCCACAAAGAAATATAAATCTTACATCAAACAACTTATCTATTTGTTCTTTTACAATCTTGGAAAAATTAGGATTTATTCTATATGGCATTTAATTTATTGGCTTAGCACCATCTACTAGCTCAATAGAATGTTCTACCCAACTTACTTGATGGATTTCCTTGTAATCAAAAGTGAATATGTGTATGTACCTTCGAAAGAGCTGGAGGTAGGATTCCTTCTCACTCTCCATCACAACATCACCAATCTTTATTTTTGGAGACGATCATCAATTTCTTCTTCAGATAATTTTATGGGATCATGATTCGGTGTGACTGGAAGGATATCCATGACCGAAACATCAACCTCACTTTCTTCATCTTTAGTGTCCACTTCACTAGTACTTGAGTAATCAGAGGATGTCCAATCATCAGTTTCATCACTTGAATCCACAGGTTTTCCTTATGATTCCGAGGGATCACGTTTATCTTCACCCTCTCTCTACCATGTCCAAGTGTCATGAAGCCTTCATTCCAGTAGTTTCTTGCATGAACTCTCCTTAGCCATGGTCTTCCCAACAACATTGGGTACGCAACAGTACCATTTTTCATCACCTGAAAGTCTACCACACATACAACACCCATAATAGATATTGTCACATTTGAAACTACACCTTCTGGTTTAGTTTTTCCTTTATTTAATGACCTTAACATAAGTGTTGAGGGGTGATCAATTTTTAAACCCAACATATTCATTATAGACTCGGTCATTACATTAACTACAACACCTCCATCAACTAAAACATCATGAATTGAAATACCATTACATAATACCTCATCTTTTGGAGCGTAGGGATCCACCTTTGCCTCCAAAACAGTACCTCAACCTCCTTCCTTCGTTGAGCATTGAGTCCACTTTGCAGCTCCTGCCTCTTCTCAGAAGACATAGCCAAGAGTTGACCATATGTAATATTTGCAGGCCTTTTGGACAGATCTTCTAAGATGGAGTATGGTCCTTGTCCCTGTGAAATCAGAAAATCCTACACACCCAACTTTCTTCTCCTATGTTTCTTACTAGTTTCTCCTTTCATCTTCTTAGGATCATTTCCATCTTGGTTATCTTTTCTTTCTTTCTTTTTGTTACAAACACATCTACTTCATTATTTATGCTCTTATCTACTACATCAAAAGAATTCACAGGTGCTTTCCCTTTATCATTATCTCTTGTACCAGATGTAGAAGCTCTATCTGGACAATTATACTTATAATGACCCTTTTTATAACAACCATAACATACAACTTTAGAAATATTTCTTTTTGGACCTCTATCTCCTCCCTGAGAACTAAATTCCTTTCCTTGAAGAATATTAATAGTTAACTACCCATCTTCCTAAGTAGATCTTCATACTCAGTAGATGTACTAGGAGAAGGATTTGTGCTCACCGAGAGTGGTTGTGGATTCTGGAACAAAGGTGTTAGTGTAGGCTCTACTTTAGCAACAATTTCTTTGGGCTCCTTTTCCATGCTTTCTTCTCACCTTCTTACAATCTCCTTTGATTATTCAATGGTAGTAGGCTGGGTGGTCATACTTCACTCGTTGTCGATCTCTAGCTTCATCCCAAGAATGAAGTGCTTACAGAGGAGATTATCCACGCCATTCATTAACCCATCCGCTAATCCTTCCTTCCAGATCTGGGCATCGAACTTCCTCCTTAGCTCTAGAACACGAGCATGATAATCCCTTATCTTCTCCTTCTCTCCTTGGGCTAGCTTTGTGATATCTATCATGAGATCTCGCATATTTACATTGTTCACCAAATTCTTCAAGAAAACTTTCAATTAATAAATCCCATGAGTTTTTCACATTATCACCTAGTGTTTCAAACCACCTAAGGGTTGAACCATCCAAAAAGGTACGAAAAAATTTAGTCCATTATTCCCTTCTTATAAGGCCATTACAAATACAAGATCATTTAAACTCTTGAATGAAAGAGGAAGCATCTTCATTAGATTGGGCTGAAAAAATAGGAATCTTCCCCATTTCTAAAAGTAACCATAGTGAAATACCAACCCACAAGTACAATCAACAAGACTTATGTGCACAAATAATTGGAATCACTATAATAGAAAATAGAAATGACCATGGTAAACTATGGTAAAACTTGACTTACTGCGGTAAAAACTAACTTTACTATGGTAAACACTATTCACAATAAAAAGTGAAGTTATTTATGCGCTAAAAACTAAATTTATGTGGTAAACACTATTCATAGTAAAAGTGAAGTTACTTACTTTAAAAACTAACTTTACTTGTGGTAAACACTATTCATAGTAAAAAGTGAAGTTCTCATGGTAAAAACTAACTTTGTGGTAAACACTATTCACAATAAAAAGTGAATTTAATGCGGTAAATACTATTCACGGAAAAAAGTGACTTTACCATGGTAACTACTATGCACAATAAAAACAAGGTTACCCTCCAAATGTTTTCGACTAAGTGGGAATATTTCTCCGTAAAAATCCACCAACGAGGAATTCTCCTTGCAATATAACCAAAATGTCAACACCAATCCGGCACTATGATAATTCTTCACCGGAACTCCTCGTGCTATGATTATTAACTAATGCACAGCTCTTAGTTTGGTGGATGTAATCTGGAAACACAACAACAAACATAACACAAGAATACCATAGACTATGATAAGAAGGAATAATGATAAATCTGAAATATCAGTGTAAATTATAATATCAACATGAAATTGTTACAATCTCACCCATGAGGTTCTTCAAGTGTTATTAACTTCACTTGCCTTCAAACAATAACTATGGGAGAAACTTCACAATTACACCTCTTAATGGCTTCTTTAACACACCTTCAAAATGATGGTTTCCTTTACACACTTACTCATACAATATTTCTCACTACTTCTCTCTATATTAAATGAGGGGGGTGGCCTCTTTATTTATAGGAATTTAGGCTTATCCACCTTATCTCTAAGATAGGATAGGAAATCTCTTCCAGCCAATCATATTCCATGCCTAAACTCTTTCCTTTACATGTAGGCTTATCTTCTAAGATAAGATAAACCTTATCATCTTACATGGGTTCCACCTTTTAGAATTTTCCACAAATAAAATATACAAAATATTTATGACATCACTCTTTGTCCTTATTACAAATATAATATTTCTAATTCCTAATCATGTAGACCCTACTTCTCTACTTATCCCAACTTTGACATTTTAACATTACCGGACCACTTACGACAAATATTTACTTTTTACAACATTCCTATTATACTTTGGTCATATTACCGTACTCTACATTATTGGTGGCACCGTACTGACGGCGCCGTTATCTTCTATTGGATGCCACTACTAATTATACTTAACAACATCCTATTCCTAATACATACATTAATAAAATAGAAATTACGGAGAAAATTTTTAATTTTAACATACCTTAACTATATATGATTTGTCCTGGAGTGGAAAGCGAGTTCTTAGCTAGGTGTATAGCACTCTGACTATCACTTTGCAAATTTCCTTCCTCCCGCTTATGCCCCAACTCCTTAAGCAATTGATGTAACCAAATAATTTTTTTACTTGCCTTTGTGGTTGACAAAGCCACCATCTTCTATAGTCGTGAACTCCAACTTACTACTATACCACCTACAAGTAAACATAACATGTCGTGCTCCTCTTGTTGTCTACATCTTTAGCCATATCTCGAATCTACATAACAACACAAAGTGGTGTTTGATCCACTATAGCACAAAACTATCCCCATGGTCCCTCTTAAATACTAAAGGATCCACTTTCTTCTCGCGTCTCAGTGATCTCTACCTGATCACTCATAAATCTACTCACCGATCCCACCGCATGGGAAATATCAGCCCGGTGCACACCATGGCATACATCAAACTACCAACCACTAATGATTAAGGTACCTTGGACATTTGGTTTCTCTCCTGATCTATCTTGGGACATTATTCCTTTAATAACTTAAAATGGCCTACTAAGGGAGTCCCAACCGGTTTAGCATCTTGCATATTAAACCTCTCTAAGACCTTCTTAATGTACTCTTCGTGAGATAAATTCAGCTTTAATTCCTTCCTATCCTGAGACATCCTCATACTAAGGATTTTTTTGGTTTCCCCCAAATCCTTTATAGCAAGGGGATTCACCGAGTTACTTCTTAAGTACTTTTATTTCTTACATGTTTTTACCTACAACCAACATGTCATCCACATACAAACACATGATAATATAATTTTCATCCTCAAATTTATTTGTATACATACAATGGTCATAATGACATCTAATATAACCCTGCTCCATCATGAAGCTATCAAATTTTGTATACCATTGACGTGGTGTTTGTTTTAATCCATACAAGCTCTTCTTCACTTTGCACACCATCTCATCTTTACCTTTGATCTCATAGCCCTCAATTTTCTGCATATATAGATCCTCCTCTAAATCACCATGGAGAAATGTAATATTTACATCAAGTTAATCTAAGTGCAAGTCTTTTGTTGTAACTATTATAAGAACGGTTCTAATAGAAGTCATTTTTACTATAGGAGAAAAAATATCATCAAAATCTATACATTTTTTCTATACAAACCCCTTGACTACCAACCGGGCTTGTATCATTTTATTCCTCCTTCTTCCACTTTGACTCTGAACACCCACTTGTTCAGTAATGCTCTTTTTCCTTCGGGTAGCTTCACCAAATCCTATGTCTAGTTCTCCATGAGAGCCTGATGCTCCTCATCCATGGCTTGCTCCCACTTCTTCCTGACATATACTTACATTGCTTCATCAAAGTTCTCTGGCTCTCCACTATTAGTGAGTAACAAATAATAAAGAGAAGTTGAAAAATGTTCAGGTTCTCTTCTTACCCTAGAAGACCTCCTCACTATAGGAGTTTGGGGTTCCTGTTGAGGAGGTTCTTGAATTGATTCATGTGTCACTTTCTCATCTGAAAGATCCTCTACCACTGCATATTCTTTCTAAGATTATTCCATGTTTTCCTGCAAATCGCTACTTATACATGAATTTCTCATTAAAGACCACATCCGTAGATCAAATGATTTTCTTGTCCTTAATACTCTAACATTTATATCTAAACTCATCACCACCATAACCAATGAAAGTACATTTTTCAGATTTATCCTCTATCTTGGTCCTATCATCCTTGTCTACATAGAAAACACCTCACATCTAAAGACTCTAAGAAATGAATAATCAAATTTCTTACCATACCAAGCCTCTTCAAGTATGCCTCCATCCAAGGCACTTGAGGTTCCTCTATTTATCAAGTACACATATGTACTCACCACTTATGCCCAAAAAGAAAGAGCCTCATACTCTTAGCACATTCCATTATTGTTCTGTTCATCCTTTATGACACCCCATTCTATTGCGGAGTTCCTAAAACCATCTTTTTGTGTGGATTCCATTCTTAGAATAGTAATCATCAAATTTATTACTACAATAGTCACCTCCATTATCCGGCCATACTCATAAGCTTAAGACCTGTTTCATTCGACATGTTGTTATGAAAGAAGTGTATGGTCGATTATTTTTATCACCCGATCATATCATTCTCAAAGATTTGTCCAAGTGAACTATTTTATCTTTAAATTCCTTTCTATTTCTAAGAAACCGTCGTAAAGGCCCTAACAGATTTTAAAGTAATACCAAGCCACACATTCGCTGAGACACCAACGCATAGGAAGGGTGCAAAATTTATCATCCAGGTGCTCCACCATATTAAAGTCGCCACACACCAACCAATAAGCAATGGGTAAGTTGTCACCTAACCATTTCCATAATAATGTTCTTTTGGGACCTTCATTAGGGGCATAAATATTTAGAATACCAAAAGAAAGATCATTAATACTCATAATCACCCACACAACCCTATTACGGGGTCCTGTCCTAAGGTAGTAATTAATGCCAAAAATTTCGGCACAATGGAAATGCTAGCACCACCTCTACCATCAATATGCTGAGTATGAAAATGCATAAAATCGTGGGCAATACACATAAGATTAGTGAGGTTATATACACATCATTTCTCATTTAAATTTCGATATTTGTTGCTTTTGGGTTTTGAACCTTCGACTTCGAGAAACTCTTTGGAACCTCGGCTTTAGAAACTCTTTCGATCCTCCGCTTTAGGAAAATCTTTTGGAAAATTATTTTTGGACAAATTGGTTTGAGATTTCCTTCAGAACTTTTGATTTCAAAAATTTTAGTTCAGGAAACTCTTTTGGGGATTTTGATTCGGTGATTCCTTTCAGAAATTTTCCAGTTCAATATTTCAAAGGTTTGTTGTTTTCAGGTTTTCAGAATTTCTACGACATTCAGCTCCTAAAACACATGGTTTGATGTCTGCTTCCACTTCAAAGGGAAAAGAGAAGATGAAATACTCATTTCTTGGGGTTGCTCCCCAATCCTGCCTATCCTCCAACTTAGGAAATATTAGGGACACTGATCTAGGAAAAATTGATCTTCTCGATTTCTAGGAGAGATTAAAGGCTCCAAACAAGAAACCATGGATGCAAGGCCATCTACGATAGTGGTCTTGCCCTTGCCGCCAGTTTTCCCACATCTATGCATTTCCTAGAATTTGTCTTAGCTACAGCAGACCCACTTCGATGAGGACTCCATGTTAGTTAGGGATAGTGATGATAAGGTGGTAATCCATTTGGACCCATATTTCTTTGAGGATCTGCTTAAACTTCCAGAAAGATTACACCACAATTTCACCAGAAATAGTAGTGGAACATTGGGATAAGAAAGAGGAAGTATGCTCAAAGGTTATGATGAAATCCTATCTGGCTAAGAATTTTTCCAAATTACCCAAAACTATGCATCAATCAGATTTTATTTAGGAATTCAATGATCTTATTGTCTATTAAGTAGAGTCTCAAGTCTTCCTTCTGTAAAGGAATTCTAGGAATGGATGTTTTTGTACATAGAACTATCAAGAACAATGACGATTTTATCTAATGGGGGGAGCATATCAGTACCAACATTCGCTATCATTTTGGTAAATTTTAAGAAACAAAGACCTTTTACATGATGTCTTTCTTGGTATATGTGGCTACTACTATGGGATATTTTGTGGGTTTAAATACCAGGGGTGTTCGCAACACATCCCAAATATATGACTTTTATCCCCAACTCACTCTAGATGAGGAAGAAAGCATTTCCAAAGAGTCAATGATGCTTTATTCATTGTCATCCTCTATCATTTTAACAAAGAACTATACAATCGAAGGGTTTCCGATGAGGCTTTCCAAGAGGTGCAAGAATGGGGAGCAATCTACTTTCAGTTTCCTACGTTCAACTACATTCAGATTCTAGGTTTCACAGGTGCCCCAAGAAAATTGCCGACGTGTCCTAAATGGATTCTTTTGGAGTTATGTTAGCAGTATTTTGGATTATCATTGAATCCAAAATAAGCGTTACAAAGCGGGAATTCATTTCCCTGTTTATATTAGTAGGTATTCTTGCCCAAATATTCACAAGGCAAAAAAAATTGATGTAGAAATGGCTAAGGTAACCCTGTGGACCTTTCATCTATGGACTAATTTTGACTATTGGGGTAAGTTTGGGGAGACAGGTTGGTCCAGTTCTCACGTACCCCAATTAGAAGATATATGGATTCATTGTCAGGATGAATACATTGTGCGACAAAGGGATTATGAAAGATTAACCCTTGATGAAGTTTGGCAATTTGGTTTGGCTGATGTGCCAAAGGATATGCAAGACAATGATGAGGTTCTGGATTCATCATACAAGAGTACTAATATTGTCTAATCAACCACTGTCATGGATTGATTGGTATGTGGAAGAATGCAGCAATACTAAGGAAAGGGTGGGACCCATTCTAAAGAGGACTTTCAGTTGGTTGACCACCTTGGGAATCTCACCCAAAGGGGAAAATCAACCTATAAATATAGGGGCTACACTAGAAATAAACCAACCAACACCCACTAAAGGAAAGAGGTTGACTCAAAGGGTTCCTACAATTCCAAAGAAGATTTCATTTGTTGTTGGTGGCTCATCTCTCTCCAAGTCTACTGCTCCCAAGATTACATCACCTGTAGTGCCTGTGACAGAAGTAGTTGAAGTCAGTGACTCTCCTAGTGTCATCCAAGATCCATCACATCTTCTCCTTCCTCCATTATCACTTCCAATATCAGTTCTTTCCACTTCCACCATCATTTCTTCTTTCCCATCCCCTTCTATGGCCCAAGTATTCTCGTCACTTCTAGTTCTATCAGCTGGGGAAAATATTGGGTCACCCATTTCCTCTTCACTTCCTTTAACACTTCCATTTTCTTCAATCACAACCCCATCATTTCTTTTTCAATTCTTATGGTTGTCCTTACATCCAAACCTTCCATCATTGCTACCTCTGCTCAAATACTAGCTGATATTTCTAGTGATCTTTCTCTAACTGATGTTTTAGGTATTGGATCTGCCACTCCATCTTCATCAGCTCTAGCCATACCAGAATGGCTATTTAGACAAACTCCCAAGAAAAAGAAAAAGGTTCCTCTAGGGGATGTTATAGATCTCAACATATTGGATTCCATGCCCAAAAGATAGGCCAAGAGACCAAGAACCGTATCAAGTCTGATGGTTAATTCATCTAGAGAGCGTGTGATAGAAGTGGCTACCCCTGTTGAGGGGAAAACTAAAGAAACAATCACAGTAGCAGATTATCGGATATCAAAGTTATCATTGGGGAAGGATACTCATGAAGGAGCCAAGAAATATGTACACACTACTCTTGGGGCCCTTTTGGAGAAATATGACAAAGACAAGGCCACCAAGGATGAGCTCAAGGCTAAGGTCGAGTAGCTCACTACACTGTTGCATAAAGTAACCCAGCCCACTCCATCCACTAATGTCTCAACTACTATGACTATGAAAATTTCATCTACAATCGATGATATTTCTTATCATGAGCTCGAGAAGCTAGGCCAGAAAGGGAGATCAATGAGTGGATGGATGGAGAGAATTCTATAGGAAGCTAATCCTTTGATCAAGGAAGCCGTTGAGATATATAATGATTTGTAGGTTGTAAAAATCACCATTTCTAAGATGGATGAATCCTTCTCTGAGGATAATAATAATTTAAATTTAACTTTGGCAACATGGAGTGACATTAGAGAAGAGGATTCTAACTTTCTTCTTTAGGAAGAGGTGATTGATGATGCCTCTAAATTGTTTGAGTATCAAAAGGCCATGAAATTCTAGTGTCAAGTATTACAAGATCTGATTAATAAATTAGAGGAGAAACGAGTGGAGATTATGTTGAGTTGAGGAGCTCAATTACTTCATTTTAGCTCTTGCAATTGGAAATTTCTAGAAAATACAATAACCGGCATTGGTCTGGCAAGACCGAATCATCAAGCAAGTAAGCAACCAATAGCGGTTAGGTAGAACCGGCGTCGATTACACATGTGTGACGAATTTTTAATTAACTCTCGGAAATTATATCTATATTTAGTATTAAAATAGATTTATTGATTGTAATTACATGGCTAAGTGCCCTAAGTCTATAAATGACTATATAAGCACAAAAGCTAGGGTTTAGAAGTAATAAAAACAAGAATTAGAAAGAACTTGAAAAAGGTTGGTGAGAGAGAATTCTTGGTGGTAGAGAAAAAGATCTTGAAGGAAGAAAGTACTAACATTTGAGAGGTGTGGAAGATTGTAAATCTTCATTGCATATCTTTTCAAATCTTTGGATAATAGATTGGCTTGTTTTTTGGTTGATGTAGCCCACACTAGGTGAACCACGTTAAATCTGGTGTTGATTTATGTCTCTTGTTTTGTATATTTATTCTGGTAGAATATCCACTTTTATTTACATGTATGCTTAGATATGATATATTGTCTGTACAACCGGTGTGCTAACCCCAACAACTGGTATCAAAGCTTTGTTTGAGGGTTTTGTGTGTTGACAGATTTACTCACAGAGGGTTTTCTGATTGAGTGGGAGCTACAACAATGGCATAAGATAATAAATATAAGGTAGATAAATTTGACGGCTGAAATTATCAATTATGGAAGATGTAGATTGAGGATTATCTATATCAAAGAGATTTTTACTTACTTGTTAGATGAGAAGTCTAGAACTACAAAGATGACTCGATGAAGAATGAAATATCCTTGATAGAAAGGCTTTGGGATCTATAAGATTGAGCCTAACAACAGATCTGTGGCTTCCAATATTATAAATAGATTTTACTACAGTAGACTTAATGAAATCTATTGGTAATTTATATGAAAAATCGAGTGCTCCAAATAAAGTTTATTTGATGAAGAAACTATTTAGTTCTAAGATGCATGAAGGTGAATCTACCTCTAGTCATTTGAATGATTTATGATCTATTGTAAATCAGTTAAAATTAGTTGCTATACCATTTGATGATGAAGTAAAAACACTTTTATTAATATGTTCTTTACCCGATAGTTGGGACAACTTGGTAATGGTTGTTAGTAATACAACATTTGCTAATAATATTTTCAAGTTTGTTGATGTGGTTAGTATAATCTTGAATGAAGAAATTTGCAGGAAGAGTACAAAGGAAACATCATCTGGAAATGCTTTCAATGTAGAAAGCAGGGGCAGGCGAGTAAGGAGAGATCCAAGAGTAAGAGTAATGGTAAATCAAAGTCAAGGGAAAGCATATCTAAATCCGTATAATGGAATTACTTGTTTGAAATGTGGAAAGAAAGGACATGCAAAGAAAGATTGTTGGTCAAAGGAAAAGAGAATCAAAAACCACAAAAGGTAAAGAGGTGAATCTTGCTTCATCGTGAGGTAATGCAAGATGCTCTTATTCTTTCTTTGGACAATATAATTGAATCATGTGTTTTAGATTTAGGAGCTTCTTTCCATGTAACCCCTAATAAGGGTTATTTCGAAATTATGTCCAGAAAATTTTGGGCATGTTTATTTTGGTGATGATGAACCTTGCAATATTACTAGTATAGGGAAGTTCATCTAAAATTGCAAAATGTAAACACATGAGTATTGAAAAATGTGAGGCATGTGCCAAGCCTCGGGAGGAATCTTATTTCTGCAGGGGAAACTAGGTGAATCTGGTTGCATGGTTACTTATACAGAGACTCTTGCAAAGTCACCAAGGGTGATTTTGTTGTGGAAAGAGGTAAGAAGGAAAGAATGTTATATTTATCTACCTTTATTATTGATTCCTTTCCTACATTATCTACTTCAAATTCAGATGCATGCATGTGGCATAATCGACTGGGTCATATGAGTCAAAAAGGAATGCAGATCTTAAAGGCTAAGGGTAAGTTATCAGATTTGAAAGATTTAGATCTTGATTTCTGTGAGCATTGTATCTTTGGAAAGTAAAAGAGAGTGATATTTCTCAAAGTTGGGGCAACTAAGAAGGAGCTAAAATTGAGCTTGTACACTCAGATGTGTGGGGACCAGCTCAGGTAGCTTCTCATGGAGGATCCCAGTATTATGTTACTTTTATTGATGATGCTACAAGAAAGGTATGGTTTGATTTTATTAAACGTAAATTTGATGTTTTTAATACTTTTAAAATATGGGAAGCCCTTGTTGATAATGAATCAAATTATAAGTTAAAGTACCTTAGATCTAACAATGGTGGTGAATACTGTAGTAAGGATTTCAATTATTATTGTTCAGTGAATGGGATACGTAGAGAAATAATGGTTCCAAGAACACCACAAGAGAATGGTGTTGTAGAAATAATGAACAGGACAATCATGGAACGTGCTAGAAGTATGAGGATACATTCTATATTCCCTTACAGTTTTGGGCAAAAGCAATTGATATAGCGGTTTATTTGATTAACCATGGCCCTTTAATTTCACTAGATGGAGGAATACCAGAGGAATCTTGGACCGGAAAAGAGGTAGATCTTTATTTTCTTAAATTTTTTGGTTCATAAGCTTTTGTGCATGTTGATAGGGAAAATAGAAAAAAGTTGGATGCAAAATCCAAGAGGTGCACTTTCATTAGTTATGGATCTGGTGATTTTGTTTCTGTTTTTGGGATTTAGAGAATCCTAAAATTATTAGGAGTCATGATGTTGAATGGAATGAAAAGAGAATGTACAGGATCAAATTTTGGTACCCAAGGATGAAGAAACTTGAGAATTTTATTGATGAAAATGAACTTTCAGGTTTTTAAGAAACACCTACATAAATACACAATAATTGTGGTCGGTTAGTCCCTGACTGACATCGGTCAAATGAACCACCAATGGTTACAGAGGATCAAAACCGGCATTGGTTAGCAGAATCGACGTCGTTAGAGGTAACCGGCGTCGGCCACTATCAGTTGATACTAATGTTCAGAGCCCAGATAGAGCCTCCAAGACTTAAACTTCTATGAGAAGGTCACAAAGGGTAAGTAAACTTCCAAACATATTTATACCTTCTCTATCCGATTTATTTTTGACTTATTGTAGTCAACAAGAGACCTTTGAAGAAGTAATGTAGGATAAGACTCACATTCAGTGGGAGCATGGCATGGATGAGGAGATGGACTCCTTGGAACAGAACCAAACTTTGGATTTGGTTAAGTTACCAACATGTAAGAGGACATTGCAAAAAAATGGGTTTACATGATTAAGGAAGAAGAGGGTGGACATAAAAGGTACAAGGCAAGGCTTGTAGTAAAGGGATTTACACAGAAAGTAGGTATTAACTTTAGTGAAATATTTTCTACTGTTGTTAAGATTCTATTCGTACTTTATTGAGTTTAGTTGCAGTAGAATATTTGCATTTAGAGAAACTAGATGTGAAGATGGCTTTCCTTCATGGTGATTTGGATGAAGAAATTTATATGCAACAGCCGCTTGGGTATGAAGTCAAGGGTAAGGAGAAACTAGTGTGCAGTTGAAAAAGAGCCTATATGGGCTCAAGCAAGCTCCAAGGCAATGGTACATGAGGTTTGATAGTTTTATGCATGAGCATGGTTACTTGAGATGTGAATCTAACCATTGTGTTTATTTCAAGAAGCTTGAAAATGGGAGCTATATTATTTTGTTACTATATGTGGATGATATGCTTATTACAGGATCTAGTATGTAGGACATTGGTGAGCTTAAGAGAAAGCTAGCTCACACATTTTCTATGAAGGATTTAGGATCTGCAAAAAGAATCCTTGGCATGCAAATACATAGAGATAGGAAAAACAAGAAATTGTATTTGTCTCAGGAGGATTATATCTACAAGGTGTTAGAAAGGTTCAACATGTAGAATGCAAAACCTGTTAGCACACCTATGGCTAGACACTTCAAATTAAGAAAAGATCAGTGTCCTTCATCACATGAGGAGGTAAAATACATGACACGAGTGCCATATGCTTCAGCAGTTGGAAGTCTCATATATGCTATGGTTTGTTCTGACCGGACATTGCATAGCAGATGGGAGTTGTGATTAGATATATGGATAATCCAGGGTAAAGAGCATTGGAAATTAGTCCAATGGATACTCGGTATTTGAAAGGGACGTCTAGCATGCCATTATGCTATGGAGGTTTGGATATTTCATTATGTGCTATGTTGATTCGATATGGCTGGTGAGATCTGGATGGTAGGAGGAGCACTACTAGATATATTTTCATAGTAGGTGGAATGGTAGTTAGCTGGATTTTGAGATTGCAGAAGGTTGTGGATTTTTCTACTACAGAGGTAGAGTATGTTGCAGCTATAAAGGCTAGTAAGGAGATGATATGGATAAGTAGGTTCATGGAAGAGTTGGGAAAGGAACAAATTGATTGTAAACTGTTTAGTGATAGTTAGAGTGCAATTCATTTGGTAAAGAACTCAATGTTTCATTCAAGAACGAAACACATTCAGTTGAGGTATCACTTCATACGGTAGATATTGGAGGATGGACCATTGAATTTGAAAAAGATTCATATAAGCAATAAAGCTATGGATATGCTAACGAATCCATTAGCAAAGGAGAATTTTGAGCTACACTCCACTTCTATTGGTCTTCGATTTTGAGATTTGAAGAGGAAGAAACAAAGCCAAGGAAGGATCCAATAATGACGTTGTATAGGTATGGTGCAGTAATTAAACTTCAAGTGGGAGATTATTGAGTTGTGGAGCTCAATTACTTCATTTTAGCATGCAATTGGAACTTTTTGAAAAATACAATAACCAACATCAATTAGGCAGACCGGCATTGGTTAAGCAAGTAAGGAACCGACAATAGCAGTAGCGTAACCGGCGCTCGCTACCTATGTGACGAAGTTTTAATTAAATCTTGGGAATTATATCTATTTTTAGCATTAAAATAGATTTATTGATTGTAATTGCATGGCTAAGTGCCTTAAGTCTATAAATGATTTTACAAGAAAAAAGCTAGGGTTTAGAAGTAATGAAAAACAATAATTAGAAAGAACTTGAAAAAGGTTGGTGAGAGATAATTCTTGGTGGTAGAGAAAAATATTGAAGGAAGAAAGTACTGAACATCTGAGAGGTGTGGAAGATTGTAAATCTTCATTGTATATCTTGTCAAAGCTTTGGATAATAGATTGGCTTGTTTCTTGGTGGACGTAGCCCACACTGGGTGAACCACATTAAATCTAGTGTTGATTTATGTCTCTTGTTTTGTATATTTCTTCTAGTAGAATATTCACTTTTATTTGCATGTATTCTTAGATCTGATATATTGTCTATAAATGGTGTGCTAACCCCAATAGATTATAGATGCCCTGAATGACATCTCAGAGGAGTTTGACAATGCCAATTGCAAATTCTTCAATGAAAATATCGATGCTCTTCCTAAGGATCAAATTAAGGAAAATTTCAAATATTTGGTGAAGCATGACAATGAGGTCACCAAGACTTTCAATAGTGACTCCATTGACCGACTAGTCTTATGTCAAAATTTCATAGGGAGACTAAAGAAAGTCATAAATAAAATTTGAAGGTTGCCATCCAGGATCACGAAAGAGATTAAGATAGCAGACATAGTGAATCACTATGCATGTGGGCCTGGAGATGAAGAAACTCAGGGGGTTATCAAGCGCTTCTTTGAGTATAGACACCAAATGGTTGTATGGGAGGAAGGACAACATAAACTTATAGATAAAGGAGATGCAGATGGATCAGGCCAAAGCTGAGCAGCCATGAAAGGATAGGTTCAAGCTCTAGGATTGGTCAAAGTTGTAGGGTTGACTGAGTCAAACCCTCTCAACAAATTTGCTATTTTTATGGGAGCTTGTTCCCTTAATATTAATGACATTACTATTTTTAGTTAAATGTTAGTTAAGGGCCCAAATTGTAATGGCTCAGCCTAGGAACTTATAAATAGTGGAATGCTTCCATTGTTTAAGAGATACATATTTTTTTGATTTTTGGTTAAGTTGCTCTTCAAGCTTGGAAGAGTGCTTTGAGATTTGTTGAAACCTTTTAATTATATTCAGAGTTATACCTTGCAATTGAAGATTTTTTTATTGTGTTGAATGAATATTCATTGTATGCTTTGTGAATGTGATTCCTTGGCATTATTGATTAGTTTAAAATTTAATGAAGGAATGTGTGCTTCCAGTCTGTGGTATTTTGTACCCTTTCCAAGTTGTAATAGGTGAAGGTGGCCAATGATGCGAGCATCCTACCCACATTAACCCTTCTAGAAGTTGAATATCCCTTTTCTTGGTGCATCACCATTTCTAGCATAGATTTTATTTCCTTGCATTCTCTCTCTCTAATCCCATGAAATTTTAGCATAGGTCTAGTTAGCCATCTTTCTTGCATTAGAAGTAGTGTTGTGTTTAGTTTAGGAAGAGGAAGCCGGCCTTCTCCAGAGGTTCACCTCAAGCACAAGTCCCATAGCTTGAGAGGTGATCCCATGTGTCCCAATCACACCGAATGTCATGACTAATCTCCAAGCCATTCAGGGGGTGTAGTGAGTTGGTGACGATAAGAACATTTAAATCTTGTTAGTATTTATGTGAATAAAGAGACCAACAACATGAAAATTTGTATATAAAAAATTGCAATGTATAGCCTCATAAAATATTTAGCCTTTAAATTTATTTGAATGGACTAACACCATTAAATTGAAATCGTAGGGTTACCTATAAAAATGTCCTAGGTCATGAAGTATGTCGTCATGGTGTTTTTAGTTTGATATCTCATTATATATGCCATATTTGTGACAAACCCGTGTATGTGTTTTTCTAACTATGTCATTTAGAGTATCATGTTTGATTTTGAAAGGTCAACCTATATTACACTTCCAATGGAATCATAGGGTAGGTGCATTCTATAATGGTCAAATTTAAACCCTTCCCGCCCTTCCAATGGAATTGAACTTGTTTCAAAAGTGTTGTTCCAAAATCACTAGTTAATAATTATTTTCCACTTCACTTGTCATTTATGAAGGGAAAATAATTTAATAAAATTTTGAAATAAGGGCTACTCTTTGAAAGGAGATATCACGCTATTCTTATGTGTTTATTTTCTAAATATTAATAATGTTTAAGATTCAGCTCAACAACCTAGTTCTAATTTTTGTATCATATATCTCTAAATGTTTTATTTGTTGGTTAATGTGTGTACTCATAATAATTTAATTTCACAATCCTTATATGAATGTGAAGAGTTACAAATAAAAAAATTCTCTTCCCTACATCATTCCCCATTAAAAATCATAGTCCACCATCTTTCTCTTCTTTGGAGTTATCTCAAATAAGGACAAATTTGTAAGGAAAATCTTTGCATTTTGTTGACACTATGGTTTAATGTTTATATTTTATTAGTATTGGTTTCATTAGAATTTTGTTTTTTGTTTTTTGAAATCTTATTGTTGTTTTTGAAGGAGTTCAACCCTTTGTTGCTTCACGAGGCCAAATTCTCACTCTAGTACCAAATGTAGATTAAGCAACAGGGGTGGAAGCCTGATTATCTTTATTAAACTCAATCAACCAGGTACAATGGTGTAGACTACAATATTTATACATATTGGATAGTTGAGATACAAACAAAAGAGGAGTTGCAACAATGCAACAAAGCAATATTTAAAATGCAATAACTTCCAAATCACATATGGGGAAAACAAATACACGGCATCCAATCATTGGCGAAGTTTTGGATTCGAACTGGGTGGAGACTCATACATCCCTCCTCTATGCAAAAACAGCCTCTCGATGTTCCGACCTGCACAAGAAAAAAAAATTAAAAATGGGGAAGCGGCTATTTGATGTCCAACGTTCCCTCTCCCTCTTTCGTTGAGCCTGCAACAAAACAAAAATAGCGGTGTGATTAATCACAAATAGTGGCCTTCAAACATAAAAAGGCATGAATAAAAGTAGAAGATAAGGTAGCAGAAGACATAAAGCACTCAGATTACATGCAAAGATATTTTTTTACACATAAAGGAACCTAAAATTGCCTCAAACACCAACATTCTCCACGTGGAGCGTCTATCTTTGCCAAATCGCCAATGAAACAAGGTTAGTCATTTTTTGTATATATTAAATACATTATACTTCATTTCATATCACAAGCGCTCATAGAGCCTAAGTGGTTAAGAGGAATGACTTAGAAAAGGGAGGTGCATGGTTCGAATCACACCAAAAACACAAGGTTTTGATTTTTAAAATCTGGAGGCAAATTTAGAAAAATAGCTATAGTTAGAGGCATATTTGGTGGAAAAACCACCGCTAAACAGCTAGTTATAGCTAAAACCACATCTAAAATTTTTGTGAGAAAATCCCTAATTTAGGGCAAAAACAAATTCCCATTAAGCCTATTTTTTCATTTTGGGCAACTTTTTCCAAAGGAGAGATAGCTAAAAATTGCATTTTCAGCAGGTTTTTTGCAATTCTTTGCATTTTGGGTTGTATTGGGCTCCGGAGGCCACCAGGACCCGCAAAAAAAAAAAATTACCTGTCATTCAATTTTTTTAATTTTTTTGAATTAATTACATGTTGCATTATATTATACTAATTTGCAGGTTGCCATAGTCAACCGAAAATATTGTAACTGCTCATAAACTGGCAGAAAAGTTGTAATAAAAAATAATATAAAATTGGTTCTACAACACTCACAATATCCTAGATCTCATTCGCAAAGATTTGATATATATAGTGCCTTTAGGAAGCACTTATGGCTAAACTCGTTGCAATTACTACTACACTTAACGCCTAATAAAGCTACAACAATGTCGTCTAGGCATCGACCCTTTAAATCGATAGGGAGTAATAAGGTCACAATGCACACACTATGAGCCATCCCATCCATCTATGAACAATTTCACGACATAAATCCAGACTGAGAAATCATCTAAGTATTTAGTGAAGTTACACGCGCGTATGAGGATATTTCTTTGAGTCGGTGTCAATAATCATGCATACCCCTTTCAATACTATCTTGGTACCACGTATTGAATTATTTCATGTATGTTAATGCCTCTTTCAAGTACTGTCGTCAGTATATAAAAAGGGTGAGCTTCTTCCACGTACCTTTGGGTATATCAAAAGGGCGCGTATATAAAAAGGTTTGGTATATCGATGACGATATATAGATTGGGAGACCTAATACCTCGAGTGATAAGAGCTAAACCCTATCAGTGTTTTATGTAAAATGGTCACCAATGCCACCAATTTGTTTCTTTTGGATTTAGAAACTACTCAGAGGAAACAACTATGATGCATGGAAGACAAAAATTAAGACAAAGCTTGAGTTTGAAGAGATATAGCTTGTTGTGAATGGTACTCTAACGAGATTAACTACTGATAAAACATAACAATGGCAATTTGATAAAGCAGATCAAAAGGCCAAATTCATCATCTTGTTTGGAGTGTCTAACGATGTGTAACCCCACATTCAAGATGCCAAAACAACCAAAGAAGTGTGGGATAAGTTGAGCATAGTATACGAGGCCAAAAATAAGAATGTTATACTGAATTTGCAGAGTCAGTTACACACATTGAAGTTCAAGTAGAATGAGAAAATAGAAGCTTTCTTAAGAAGAGTTGCAGAATTGAGGGCTTCACTTCTAGCCCTAGGAGAAGTGGTCAAAGATGATGATCTTGTTCCCATTTTTCTAAGAGCACTCCCTTCTTCATACCATATTTTTGTAACAACACTAAACTTGTCAGATACGATAGTTAGTTTTGACAAATTGGTAAACCTACTGCAACAAGAGGAAGCAATGCACAATAAGGATGATGAAGAAGAGCAGGCACTTTCTTCACATCAAAAATGGAAAGGAAAAGGTAAAGGAAAACCTAATTCCTATCAAAATTCCCAAAATCAAAATCAGTATCAAGGGGACAAACAACAAAAGAAGCAATGTCCAATCTATAAAAGAGGACATGACCTAAAAGATTGTTGGTACAATACTTACAAGAAAGGTTCATCAAGCAACTCTGGACCTCCACAACAATCTCACAAGGGACATTCTAACTACAATCAAGGGCAAAAAAAGGGGAACTAGAAAAGAAGACCCCATCAGCAAGGAAATATTGCTGAGCAACAAGAATAGTCAGACAATGAAGACTACTTGTTCACTACTCGATCAAGTGAACCATCCACGTCATCTAGTGATGTTTGGTATGTTGATTCAGGGCCACTCGACACATGACCATCCACAGAGACTGGTTTATTTCAATGAGGGACACGCCATTGAAAAATCATGTTTCATTGGGAGATGATTCTTCATATACAATTCAAGGGATTGGGAACATTTCTCTACCCCTTGGTTCATGCAATTACAGACTATCAGATGTCTTATATGTCCCTAGGTTGACAAAGAATTTTCTTTCAGTTAGTCAACTCCTTGATCACAACCTAAAAATTGACTTTGATAGTCATTTCGGCAAGAAAACATGTTTAATTTGAGATAAATCATGAGGCTCAAAAATAGTTGCAAAAGCCTCCAATGTGGGATGCATGTTCCAACTTGATTTTGTTCACAGAGATGATCAAGAACTTGTGGCTAAGAACTCCACCTCAACATAGTTGTGGCATCAGAGACTTGGTCATGTAAGTTTCAAGTATCTTGAGACACTTCGCCGGTGTAATATGGTACATGGACTACCATCTCTGCAAAAGGATACAAACAAGTGTCCTCAACCAAAGAAAACAACACAGAGCTTCATTTTAGAAGAGTACATTTTGAGTTCATGGAAAACTTGACCTAGTTCATACCGATCTTTGTGGTCCGATGCAACCAAGTCATTCTGGGTTCTAATACTTCATGCTTTTTGTTGACGACTATTCAAGGAAAATGTGGATTTTTTTTCTTTCCAAGAAAATTGAAGCTTTTGAATCTTTCAAAAAGTTCAAAGTAGTAGTCGAGAATGAAACTAGTCATGACATCAAAACTCTCCACTCGGATCGAGGGGGAATTCACCAAAGAATGAGTTGAAATAATACCTACAAACTCACGGGATTCGTTGATAAATGCCTCCTCCACACACACCACAACAAAATGGTGTTGTTGAGAGAAGAAATTTTACTATCATGGAAATGGTGCAATGCATGATCGATGATTCTGGACTTGCAAAGACATTCTAGGAAGAAGTAGAAAAGACAAAGAATGTATTTGTTGAACACAAAGTGCCCATAGTTTCTCTTGAAGGAGTAACACCACAAGAAGCATGGTCAAAATGGAAACCATCTATTACACACCTTAGAGTATTTAAGTGTAAAGAAAGCATGCACATACCCAAACACAATAGAAATTATTGGACATGAAGTCATGGAAATTTGTCTTCATTGGGTTGTTGTGTTTGTGGAGCCTATTTTCATGTTAGAGTGTGGTACACCTTCTATGTGTTGCACTCGGGTATTTTTATGGCGGTCCCTCTCGCTAGTGAGTGAGTTAGTTAGGGGTTCGGGGTGAAGCCCCAAGCAAATTTTCATGGGTGGTTTATTAACCCATGGGTAATGGGTAACCATTATGGGCTATTTTGGGCCCATGGTTTTTTCAAGACTCCATTGTTTTAATACCCACGGTTTTTTTCCCATGGTTTTGATACCCATGGTGTTGTATCAAATCGCTTAAGCAATTGTCTATTTATATGGTCTTATGCATATGATACATAGACAAGCAAATGTATTGCAGATGATGTGCTTTGAATTGGTGTGAATTCTATAGAGTTTTTTGAGCATAGCTCCAAACGGATCTGGTATTGTATTGAGATATTGGTGGCTTGTAATAAAATCGAGCAAGTGATTCTTGGTGGACATAGCCCAAATTGGGTGAACCACGTTAAATATTGTCTCTCTCGTGTTACGTTATTTTATTCGCACTTTTATTTTAGATCTATAATATTTTCTCGCATATTAGTTTCTACTACTATGATTCTGTGAGGGATTATTCCGCATATTTTATCCCTTATTTCCTAACATGGGTATAGTGAAGAGACTCTTGGGTACAGATTGATGGATCTCGAAGACCGAGAAAATTCTACACCAAAGAGAGATGTTGATTTTTTTAGAAGAAGGAAGCAGAGTCTCCTCCTCTAAACTCACCGATGTAGATTTTTTTCTAGTTTTAAAATTGAAGTTTATGTTCCCTCGGATGATGAAAGTGATGATGGGGTGATGGTGTTGATTAGATAGAACCACGACCCATGGAAACATTTTAGCATATGCCCAAGTGGTCTACTAGCATGTTACGAGATGCAAGAATGGATGCTCCACCGGATACATCCACCACTAGACCATGGACTTGCCGTAAAGTAAGAGAAGAAGTTAACTTTTCTTTGATGAGTAGATTAATTGAATCGATGAGCCCTCTATAGTTCAGAAACCCTACAAGAAAAATCTTGGCAAGAGGCCACATATTCGAATATCAATCGGTGATGAAAAATAACACTTGGCAGCTTTTCGATCTTCCACCAGGGAAGAAACCCATTGGATGCAGATGGATATTTAAAACAAAGTACAAAGCAGATGGGATAGTGGACAAGTATAAAGTGAAACTAGTAGCAAAGAGGTATGCATAAAAATAAGGCATAGACTACAAGGATACATTTTCTCCCATAGCTAAGATCAAAACAATCAGAATGATATTTTCTCTAGCTACACAGTTTGGCTGGAAATTCCACCAAGATGGACGTAAAAAGTGCCTTCCTAAACAAATATTTACAAGAATAAGTCTACATGAATCAACCCGAGGGATATGTAGTACCTGGTCAAGAAGAAAAGGTATGTTGACTCAGGGATATCTCTCGTATAGCCTTAAAAAGGCACCTTGGGCATGGTACATCAAGATTGATGAGCATCTCATATAACATGGATTTGTTAGAAATCCATACGATCCCAATCTTTACCTCAAAACTCAAGGGGGGAGATTTTTATTTTTGTTGTCTATGTCAACGATCTAGTCATCATCACCGGGAGTTCAAAGTGAGGATGATTGATGCAACGAATAAAGATATTAATCAATCGTTCGACATGACCAATCTCGGGATGATGCACTATTGTCTTGGATTGGAAGTATGATAGAAAGAGAATCACATTTTTGTTTCTCAGATGAAATATACCAAGACCACGCTTGATAAATTTAGAATGATGGATTGTACAATAATTTCTACACCTATGGAGAATAGATTACATTTATCTCAGTCAGATCCATCTCCTAAGGTAAGTGTCACTCTCTATCAACAGCTGATCATGAGTCTCGTTTACCTAACCTACATTAGACCAGATATTAGCTTTGTAATGAGCTATTTATCCAGGTTCATGTAGGAACCCAAAGTTTGTCATTGGAAAGCAGCAAGGTGCATCTTGAGATATCTCAAAGGATCAGTGGATCTTGGTCTAGAATACAAGAAGAATGATAACTTCTTCTTTGTTGGTGTAAATATATTATATTACACCTAATAAGCTCATGTTGAGAAAATAGTTATTATTTGGTTTTATTAAGAGTTTGTTTCAAACTCCTGGAGCTTGTTGAGATTCTCTCCACTCCTTTTATGGAGGATTTGTTATCTCCTAGTTTAGATTGATATTCCTTATATCTAGGAATATCAAACAACTATTTATTCCTATTTAAATGGTTCTCCCGGATGGTGAGAACATCATAGATAAATATTATTTCTTTGTTCCTCTTTATTGTGCTCTTATTTTCTCCTCTGAGTAATTCTCTGTGCTCACTCTTCCTGTGCTAGATCCCACTGGTATATTTTTCATGGTATCAGAGCCATTGCTGTTGTAGGAGAGTTGAGCTGACCACTATCCCCTCAAAAGAACGTTCCTATTTTGCTATTGGCTCGTGGCTTGAATTTTTGTATCTTCTTTCCTCCTGTGCTTTGCTACTATTACCATTCTTGCAGTTGCATTTGGGATGCCATACTAGGCTTAGGATTTGTAGTTTTTTGTGATCCATGTGGAGTGTTTTCTTGCATGGAGTTCTCTGTGCTTGCAGGACATTTTTTCTTCTTTAGGTTGTGTGGTCTCTCTGCAGGGTTTGGCATTCTATTTTGGCACCTCTATACTGCCTTGGTGCTTCATTTTGTTTCCCTCATGCTTCATTTTATTTCCCTACTAGGTGGATGGGTCTGTTTTTGTGCTCTACATGGTGGCTGCGTCTGTTTTTAGTACCTTACACCTATTGTTCGGGCTTCCTCCTTTGCTCATTTTTTTACCTACTCATCTAAGCACATTTCTTCTGACCTGCATGTTTTTTCTCCTACATGCTATTGGTGGATCGGCCTTGGAGACTTGTGGTGTTCTTTTGTGGCTCATGATAGCTTCCAACACGTGTTTTGGTTGCCTAATTGTTTATTTTCTAGCAGTTCCATTTTTTCCTGCAAATCAACCTTTATTGGTTTTATCTACTGTCTCTGTGACCAGAATCGAGGCAAATTTGTTGCAACTTGTGGCATACCTCCTTTGTTTTCATGTGGCTGCTCTTACCAACTACTCATGCTCCAGTTCTTTCTTTTGTGGCTCTACCGTGCTCACCACCTCTATTTTGTAACCCGTGGTGTAAATTTTTTTGTGGATAGGACGTGGAGAACACTAAATTTTGGTTCTTTGTAACTAGGGATGTCCTCTTCTTCGTCTACTCACACCAGAGATCTATGGCTATTTGAGCCACTAAACTCTACCAACTATCATGCATGGAAACTAAAAATGTAGCAACTCTTACAGTCTCATGGATTATGGTGTGTATTCGATGATACCATTCCCGCATTCACCACGGAGAAGGATAAGTATCTGTATGCATGAAAAAAGATGAAGCTCTCGGATTGATCACTTTGAATGTAGTAGATAACCTCCAGTTTCACATTTATGTGGAAACATCTCTGAAAGAGGTATGGGAAAAATTTGAAACATTGTTTAGCAAGATAAATGAGTTCAAATTAATTCAGCTAGATCACGAGCTAAACTCTTTTTCGCCTTCAAATTTTCCTTCCATAGAAGAATTTCTGTCAAAATTTAAAGAGATTCGTAGTCAATTGAAAGCTGGTGGTAAGACTAAAAAGGATGACGAATGCATCTATATGATCTTAACTAAACTAAAAGGTCCTTTTTTTGTATTTACGTCAACCTTCTTTTCTACTATGGATGCACTAGACACTCAGTTTAAAATGCCTTCATTTGAACAATTTTGTGAACGTCTCTCACGAGAAAAAGAAAAATTAATCTCTCTGGATGCTATGCCTACCTCGAATCATGCTCTTGTGGCCAATTCTCCTAAGAAAAATTGGAAAAACAAACCCAAGCAAAGTTATGATAAGTCTGTGTCTTCTCACAATGTGGTTTCTAACCCTTCATTTCCTACTGTTGATAATAATAAACCACAACATAATGAAAAATCAAAGAAACCATTTCAGAAGTGGGTGTTTGATCCTTGTTCTTTTGTGGGGTGGGGGAATCATCCTAAATCTAGATGTTTTTTGAATTTGGAAGCATTAGAAAAGGCTTTAAAACAACACAAGATCATAGTTCCATCACCTTCATCTACTTCTAATGTTGGCAAGGGTAAGGCTCTTTCTGCTAGAGCTTCTTCTCCTTTGCAAGATAGGTGGATTCTTGACTCAGGGGCTTCTCATCATATTACATATTACAGGGATTTGTTGACTTCTATTTCTGCTTGCAACACTTCACAAATTTCGTGGGCAATTCTGCTTCTGTAGATGTATTGGGTTTTGGTACTGTAAATATGCCAAATGGGCATCTCAATGATGTTCTTTATGTTCCCCATATGTCTAAATTTTTTTCCATATATCAAATATATAATTCTAGTGATGGTAGAACTGTTGAATTCTCACCAAATAGGGTTGTAATCAGGGAACTTCATGATCATGATGATATTATAGCTATAGGATCTGTGGATTCATGTTCACGTTTGTATGTATTTGAGATCTTTGATAACTCTGTAGGATCTTCACTAATTGCTCATTCGATTCTTTGAGAAAATTATGGCACGAGAGGTTTGGTCATCTCAATTACAGATATCTCGCAAGAACTCTCTTCAGAGAATATGGTCACGGGAATTCCGAAGGTAAAATCACATGATGGTATCTACCCCTGTTATATGTTGGGTAAGAAACACTTGGATCCTTTTCCAAAAGAACAAGTAGAAAGAGCTAAGGCTCATCTTGAATTGGTACATAGTGATCTTACTTCTTTTCCTCATAGATCATTTTCTGGTGCTAAGTATGTACTCACATTCATAGATGATTTTACTTGGAAAACTTGGGTGTAATTTATCAAATTCAAAAGTGATGTCCTAGAGCATTTCAAAGTTTTTAAAGCTATTGTAGAAAAACAATCTAGACATTGTATTAAAATACTCCGCACGGACAATGGGGGGAATATGAAAGTAATGCATTTACTAATTTTTGTGCTACTCATGGAATTGTGCACCAAGATATTATTCCTTACCCCTCAAAAAATGTAGTTGCTGAATGAAAAAAATAAACACTCAAGGAAATGGCAAATTGCATGGCCTAGTCCAAGAACATGGCAACTCAATTCTGGGTAGAAGCAGTCAACTGTTCAAACTACATTCAAAATAGAATGCCACATAAAGTAGTGTAATGGGTTACTCATGAGGAGGCATGGTCGGGTGATAAACCTGACGTATCAAAATTCCCTATTTTTGGATGCAAGGCTTGGGCCTTTTTCCTTGATGACACTCAGAAAACCATGGAGAATAAAAGAAAAGAACTTATTTTTGTTGGTCATTGTGAGCATGTGAAGGCATATCACCTTTTCAATCCTACTACCAAAGATGTTGTGTTTCAGCGGGATGTCCATGTTGATGAGACTCGAGGCTCCTTTGGATCATACAGTTCTTCCTTCTCCATTGTTGTCTCCTGCTCCTATCACTGATGATGTTTTTGATGGGCCACCTGATATCACTCCTGCTCCTAATAACCTATTACTCCTACTCTTGCTCCTGCTCCAAAATGGTTGAGATCTACATTGGCTACAGCAGGTGATCTGGCGGGTGATTCACGAGATCTACGATGCACTAGAGCTGAGACTTCTAGTGTTTTCAATCATCGTCCCTATTCTGGTATGGCTCTTATGAGCCAAGCTATTTCTAATGATCCTGTTCTTTTTCATAGGCATCTAGACAACTAGAATGGGATTCAACAATGCAGATGAATATTCTTCACTTGTGAAGAATAATACTTGGGATTTGGTTCCTCTTCCTAAGGGAAGAAAGATTGTAAGATGTAAATGGGTCTATAAGACCAAATATGTAGTTGATGGATCGATTGAAAAATACAAGGCACGTCTTGTCGCCAAGGGGTATTCTCAAGTTGAAGGAGTAGATTACTCTAAAAATTTTCTCTTGTCACAAAGATGGATTTTGTTTGTCTTGTTCTCTCTCTTGCTACTTCTAATCGATGGTCAATACATAAAATGGACGTGAAGAGTGATTTTTTACATGGTGATCTCCATGAGGATATTGATATGGATGAAACCTCGGGGCTTCATGTAAGACTCTTCACTGGTTTGTAGACTTCAATGTTCACTCTATGGTCTCAAATAAGCCCTTAGGGCTTGGTATGAGAGGATGGATGCTTTCTTATTATCTATTGGATTTCATCATTGTAAGATTGATCATATAGTTTATGTTCTGAAGACTAGTGATGAATTACTTCTTTTAGTATTGTATGTTGATGATCTTCTCATTACTAGTAGTTCATATTCTCTAACATAGGACATTAAACGAAAATTGAAAGCAGAATTTGACATGATAGATATGGGATTGTTGCACTACTTTCTTGGCCTATAGGTTCACCAATCTACGGCAGGCATCTCTATTTTTCAGAAGAAGTATGCTACATATCTACTTTAGAGATTTCATATGGCTGATTGCAAGCCATCTCCCACACCTTACCATTCAGGTATTGAATTGACTGTTGCATGTAAGTCTAACTTAGTAGATGCCACTTTATATAGATAGTTGGTTGGGATCCTTTTATATCTCACTCATACTCGTCCCGATATCACCTTTTTTGTTAACATTGTCTCTCATTTTTCACATGAGCCTCATGAGAGTCATTGGGGACTTTGAGTTTTGGTATTCATTACACACCTCAGACTATTCCCGGTATTGAGGGCTTTACAAATTCTGATTGGGGTGGATGTCACAATACTCATAAATCCACCTTTGGCTTCTTTTTTCATCTTAGTTCTGGTCCATTTTCTTGGTCTTGTAAAAAGTAGAATACCATTGCATTATCATCCACTGAGGCCGAGTATCGAGGTGCTATCATAGCATGGAAAAAGGTTCTTTGGCTTCATCAGATTCTCGATGAGTTTAGTTTTTCACAGGAGTATCCTTCCATTCTTTGGTGTGACAACCAAATTGCTATTCACATTACATGTAATCTTGTTGAGCATCAGTGCACGAATCATATAGATATCCACATGCACTTCATTCGACAATTGATTCAGGATGGGGTTGTTCAGATGGAGTTCATTCCTACAACTAATCATCTCACAAATATCTTCACTAAACCCTTGGCTTCTCCACGCTATTTGGAGTTGCAGAGAAAATCTTTGGGTGAAGGAAGTTGTCCTTGGGGGGAGCTTGTATAGTCCTTCCTTCCTTCTTTTCTAGTATTGTATCGGTACCTTATTAGGCCTAGTAGCCGGGACCCTTCTTTCTTTTTGCTCCTTAGCATTCACTTATGGGAGGGTGTTGGTGTAAATATATTATATTACACCTAATAAGCTCATGTTGAGAAAATAGTTATTATTTGGTTTTATTAAGAGTTTTTTTCAAACTCCCAGAGCTTGTTGATATTCTCTCCACTCCTTCTATAGAGGATTTGTTATCTCCTAGTTTAGATTGATATTTCTTATATCTAGGAATATCAAACAACTAGTTATTCCTATTTAAATGCTTCTCTCGAATGGTAAGAACATTAGAGATAAATAATATTTCTCTGTTCCTCTTTATTGTGCTCTTATTTTCTCCTCTAAGTAATTCTCTATGCTCACTCATCCCGTGCTAGATCCCATTGGTAGATTTTTCATTCTTTACTAGAAATTCAGATTTAGAATATTGGTAACATTGATGATAGAAAATCCACTTCTAGATTTGTATTCTTTATGGGATCTGGACCAATATCATGGGGAAGCAAGAAACAACACTTTTTTCTTGTTCTTCCATAGAAGTCAGTATTGTTCTGCAGGAGAAGCTATGCGTGAAGTGATTTGGCTACGTTGCATACTAGAAGGACTTGGAATATCACAGGACAAACCGACCACCATGTATGTTGACAATGAAGGTGTTCTAAAACTTGTTCGCAATCCTATTTTTCACGAGAGAACAAAGCACATTGAGGTACAAGTTCATTTCATACGCGAACATGTGTTGAAACATAACATCCAACTTCAATATTGTCCAAAAGCTTAACAACGAGTAGATATCTTCACAAAGTCACTTGCATGTGACAAGTTCGAGTTGTTTAGAGAGTTCCTCTCCTCATCTCTTGAGACAATGCACAATTAAGGGGGGGAATGTCAGGTTAATTAACTATGCATAATATAAATTAATTATTTAATTAACCTAACGCAAATTTGTAAGGAAAATATTTACATTTTGTTGACACTATGGTTTAATGTTTATTTTTATTAGTATTGGTTTGACTAGAATTTTATTTTCATTTTTTCAAATCTTATTGTTGTTTGTTAAGGATGAAGGATTGTTTTATATTATGATGAACATGTTGAACAAATGGAAGCACTCGATGTCATAATGTTTTCTAGAACTATTTGTTTAATGTTAAATCTATTTCATTATAATACAAGAAAAATACTAGATTATTTGAATGGAAGGTCAAAATCCCAATAATAATATGAACACATTTTTAATGGTGGGAAATGAGAATTGTGTACCTCCAAATATATGTGATCTATCATGTCTCATAGACAATGAAAAACATTCACATGTCTTTCATGAAAATATTTATTTTTCTAAACGTACTTTATTTGACAAGTCCTTCCAAAAGGTTAAAACTCATCCTAGCTTGAAATCTTAAATTTAAAGATCAATATTTTTTTGGCACATGTTTTTTAGAAGCTTTTATCTAGTTTGGTATTGCCAATTTGAAGTACAAATACTTTTCTTATAACTTTTCATCATTGAAGTTAGATAAATATGCACCTCAATTTGAAATTAAGACGCAGGCACTTTAAATTTTATCATCAATTTTTTGGAAGAGGTCGAGGATGTAGACTTTCACATTTTAAAAGTAAAATGGTAGTATCTTGGGATTTGATGAAAACTCTCACTCATTAATATAAATTTCAAATGATGTGAAATTATTTTTACAACAAATCAATATATAAATATTAAATTATTACATTGTATGACATTACTAAGTGAGGCATGACTCGGGTCTCGACAAATGTCATATTTCCAATGACTAGGATTTCATTTTCACTTTCATTGAAATAGGTTGGCCTACAAGCATACTTGCATGTCCAAAGAAATTCGATAACTCAATCGACACATTTTTACCTTATCATAGAAGGATTCTTATATAAGGTTTGCTATGGCTATATCTCTTGGTGCATATGCTCCTGGTAATATGGAAAGACTTTATGGATCTGAAGAGAGTGCATTGCCATTTTGCCTGTGTGCTATTTTCAGGAGAGAAAAATACTTTGATGGTGGTTTTTTTTCACTTACAGCCATAGTAATGAGTGATCTTATTCACAAGGATTCAACTTGTTATTATGTTCTTGATTCTATTGGTTTTCCTAATGCATTTTTGGATGCCATCATGGCTGGTGTCCTTCCTTCTCAGTAGAAGCAATATCTTGTATACCATAGTATTTCAATGCATTGTGCCTCAATAACCTTGGTCTTCATATCATTAGTGAATGTGGTGCTCTGAAATGTTTGGTGAAAAATTTCACATCAAAATCCTAAAAGGAATGATAACCAGATCATACTAAGCCAAGAACACGAGATACTAATCAAACACCACGATCAATAAGATGAAAGTAATTTTCCAGAATAACTTTACATAAAACCTTTTCAAACAAATGAGCAACAATATCATATATTATTATGGAACTTAATGAAATACAATGAGAATGGGCCTTGTTTATATAGGAAAGGAATAATAATCTAAGAACTAGTCAATGTCATAGATCAAGCCATAAACCAAGAAAATAACTATTCATCAAAGAACTAGTCAAGTCCATATATTTAGGAGAGAACTAGACATTAAGGATCTAGTCAATACCATCTATCAAGGAAAGAACTATACCTCACAACTAGATAATATGCCCCTAATATCTAAATGAATAAAAAGAAATATCCACACACATAAGTGGGTGAGGATAAATACAATAAAGGTAAATAAAGTGGCATGTCCACGGTATGAGTCCCAAAAACTAGGCCGATGAGGTATTACTCATGTACAATATATCCATGAAGAAATATCGAACCAAAATAAGGAAATAATCCTACTATAAGGAAAGAGAAAGAAGAAGAAGAAGGAAGATGTTCTCATGAACACCCCCAAGAACAACTTAAAAACCCCAAGCATTCCATGCAACTCAAGATAGCGAGGTGATACAAAAGGATTCGTAAAGATGTATGCAACCTCTTCGCTGAGTTGGAATGTACTCCAACCAAAGAACTACATCCTAAATGTGTTGATGAACGAAGTGAATGTGTATCTAAATATTCTTGGTCCATTGGTGCTTAACTGGGTTGCGATAAATGTGAATTTCACTTTAGTTTTCACACCAAAGTACAGTCGGTGAATCCTATAGGAATCCAAACTCTGTCAATAACTATCGAAGCCAAAGAATCTATTGATTCACTGTAATTATTGCCCTGTACTTTGCCTTTGAAGACGAAAGTGCAATAGCCTGGTGCTTTTTGCATGCCCAAGCAATTGGAGAAGAACCAATACAAAAAAGATAGCCATAAGTGGAATGCATGTCATCAATGAACCTACCCAATTTGAATCTATATACCCAACCAATGGAGTAGAACCCCTAGTGTAGTGTAGGCCAAAGTGGGAAGTGTCATGCAAATAGCGCAAAATCCTTTTAGTAGCCTTCCAGTGACTACTATGAGGTGAATGTGTAAAACAAGATACAAGCCCTATGGTAAATGCAATATTAGGGCGAGTATGGGTCAAGTACATGAGACTCCCAACCAACTTCCTTATACAATGTAGGATCACAAAGTGGTGTGGTACATGTGGAAATAAGATAAACTCCAGAATAAGAAGGAGATGGACTTCGCTTGCAATCAGCCATATCAAAGCACCTAAGAAAATCATGGGTGTACTTTTCCGACTCAAATGAATTCCTAAATCTATCTCGAGAAATCTAAAACCAAGGAAATAATGCAATAGCCCAAGATTTTTCATGTCAAACTATGTAGAAAGATCCATCTCAATACTCAAATGTGGGAATAAGAGATGTCGGTAAGTAACAGATCATCAACATATAAGAAAAGTATCACAATATTCTCACAAACATGTTGAGATACACTGTATGATTGGAGTGGCAACAAACAAAACCAGTATATATAAGAAAAGAATCCATCTTCTCATACCAATCCCAAGGGGCTTGTTTGATACCATAGAGAGACCTTCAAAGCCTACAAACAAGAGAAGAATCTTGAACAAAACCAGTTGCTGCTCCATGTATATTTCCTCTTGTAGATCTCCATGTAAGAAGGCACTCTTCACGTCCATCTGGTATACAGTCCACCCCTGTGATGCAGCAAGAGCAAGTACAAGGCATACAGATTACATCTTAGCAACAAGTGAAAAATTCTCAGAGTGATCAATACCTTCAACTTGTGAAAACCCTTTACAACAAGACGAGCCTTATACTTTTCAATGGACCCATCAGCTGGGTATTTGGTTTAGTATACCCACTTACACCTAACCATATTTCTTCCTTTAGGAAAAGATACCAAATCCCAAGTATGATTCTTCATCAAAGAAGAATACTCAGCTTTCATGGCATCATCCCACTCATGTATCCCATGAGCCTTTGAAAAATATTGTGGATCCTTAGAAATTGCTTGACACAAAAGTCCAGAACTTGTAGAATGTGTGTGATGATTCCTAGTGGGTGGAAGATCCTCTATAAAAGGTGTTTCCTCAGAAACTGTAGTACAAGCCCACTTAGGAATAGTGACAACATTAGTGGGAATAGGATCCTCAATGAAATTTATAACCTCCTCAAATAAAGGATCCTCAAGATGAGATGAAGAAGAAGAAAGAGGCATGGAAGAAGATGAAGAATCATGAGGAGTGAAGCACTCATCAAACTGAACATGTGTTCGAAAAATAACATCATGAGTATTAGAATCTAGAATTCATAAGCTCTCATGTCCTCACAATATCCTACAAAGATCAAGGGTTTTCTCTTCTTATCCAAAGCTTTTATTTTCTTCTTTGGCACAAAGGACTAGGCATGGCTCCTAAAGACTCGAAAAATGAGAAATTTACTTAATTTTGGACCAAGCTTCCTCTCGAGTAAAATTCTTAAGTGCTTTATGGGGTGTGTGATTCTAAATGTAGTTAGCACAATTAACTACTTATGCCTAGTAGATAGGAGGTAAATCTCTAGAATGCATCATACAGTTAGCCATTTCCTTCAAATTTCTATTCTTCCTTTCTACTAATTCATTTATTGTGGAGTATGAGGAACAAAATGCTGGTGAATAATGCCTTGAGTTTCCAAAATGTCGAAAAAACTCATTGCTGAAGTAATCCCTCCCATTATCACTATAAAGGTTCTTTATGCTACTAGAAGATTGCTTCTTAACAAAGCCTTGAAGACTTTGAAGTGTGAAAAAACATCATTTTTACTTGAGAAAATAAACCCAAGTATGCCTTGATAAATTATCAATAAACATAAGTGCATAATTAGCTCCATTGAAAGATGGGGTAGGAAAAACCATCAAGTCACTATGCACAAGCTCAAGTGGTGAAGAAGCTCTCTTAGAAAATTCTTAGGAAAAGGATCTTGGTGTTGTTTCCCTAATTCACAACCATGAAAAACTCCCTCAAGACAAGAAACTCTAGGAAGACCATCTACCATACCATGAGTTCTCAACTCCTTCAAATATCTATAATTGAGATGTCCAAATATTTCATGCCAAATCTTACTCTCTGAATCTGCATGAGAAACCAATCCTATCCCTATAGAATAAGTGTCATCAAAACCCTCAAAGTGATATAGTCTAGAACTATGATCAATAATACCCTAAGAAACCAATGAATGAGGCTTCAACAAAGTTCGTACTTCTACTCCATATGGTGTAAAATTCATTGTTTTTCCTTTACTAGAATGACAAATTTGATATACAAAAAGCAAATTTGTAGTGATGTTAGGAACATATAGTGCATCTTGGATACTTCCACCATCAAGTTTTATATCACCTTTTCCTTTAACAGAAAAAAAGGAAGAATATCCAACCTCAATTTTAGAAGTAGAACTTAAACCTAGATAAACAAAAGACTCCTTGGAAGAAGTGATGTCATGAGAAGCACCAGAATCTATAACCCAACTATGTGCAAGTGGTGACTAATATCTCCCAACACCATTAAGTTCTTTGTCATGCTGATTAGAAGGAGGTGGCGTGGAGATAGAAATTTTGTGTTTCTTGATTGCATCCTCTAAGGCTTGCATTCGCTTATAACACCTATGTTCTTCATGATTACTACCCCCACAAAAAAAGCATGAACGACTAGACTTATTCTTGGATTTAGAATACTCCTTGGGTTTTGAGTTGTTTTCTTTAGGTTGAGGAGCATTTCGAGATGGAGAAGGTGTGGATTTGGTTTTACTATTTGGTTTTCCCTTTCCCTTAGGATTAGATGCAACTAATGCCTTTTGAGAGGTGGAAGACAAAGGTGAGACAATTTGGATTCTTCCTCGTAATTCTTTCACAAAATTTTTCTAAGTTAGGCATTTTAATGTGTCACCTAAGGCATCCATGCTAGAGAAAAAGGTAGAAGCAAAAATTGGAATGGTCCTCTCAACTTGGATAGAATCAATTAAACACACTCTTCATCGTTATTATCTCTTCCACTCCCCTTCAACTATGTCGAAAAATCCTTGAATGTGGTAAGATAGTCTATAATTGTTGGAAAATATTCTGGATTAAGAGAGGTGATCTCAATGTCAAGTTGCATGTCTCTCATATGATCCACCTTACCAAATAAATCCTCCAATTTCTCCCAAATTTTGAAAGGAGAGTCACATTTTTCCAAATGAAACAAAAGACTATCACTTACATAAGTTCCTATCAAACCCATACACTCGTCAAATTTTCACTGGTACTAAAATTTCTCATATTCTCTAATGAACATTGGTTGTTCTAAAGAATTTAAAGCCCATAATCCTTTCCTCTTGATTATTGTTTCCATTCTTGGTTTACATGTGTGGTAATTATGTGTTGTTAATGTCTCAACATGATCTAATGTAGAATTAGACACCATCCTCAAAAAATCACCAAAATAAATGCAAGAACCAAGTAATACAATAAGACCCCCAAGTAATGCAACAAGTGTCCCCCAAATTTTGGCACTTTATAATGAGTACATGTTACAATATGGCACTTTATAATTATAGTGTGATTCTCAAAATAAATATTTCCAATGGAAAGAGTACAAAAAAAAAGAACTTTTGCAAAATGTGGCACTCAAAATTGAGTTACCGATCAAAAGTTGCAAGCTTTTCAATATTATGCTCTACTATTTATTTTAGTTGCCACTAAAACATAATAAAATCTCTTGCCTTCACCACACAAATAAAATAAAAGGAGATGAAGTTAAGCACCTACTAGTATGAATCACAAGATTTAAGCCATCATATGAGAATACCATATGACCATGGGCTAAGGAATTGCCAAAAATAGCAGGGGAATGATAACCAAATCGTACCAAGCCAAGAACACAGATTCTAATTAAACACCACAATCAATAAGATGAAATCAGTTCACCATAATAACTTTACATAGAACCTTTTCAAAAAAATGAACAGCAATATCATATATTATTATGAAACTCAATGAAATACAATGAGAATGGGCCTTGCTTATATCGGCAAGGAATAAAAATCTAAGAACGAGTCAAGGTCGTAGATCAAGCCATAGATCAAGGAAAGAACTAGTCAATACTATAGATCAAGGAAAGAACTATACCTAACTATTATTTTGGTCCGAGCTTTACACAAAATAAACAATAAAACTTTGTAAATTGTATTCAATTGGGACATTTTATTCACTGATAAATATTACATTATATAAGAAGATGATCTCCTTTATCCAAGGAGTCAACATCAATCACCAATCCCCTATATCTCTCAATCACTGCTAGAATCTCTCACATATCCCACATATCTCTTTATCATCTCATATCCCTATTCTAATGGTGATATTAAGTCACGTACATACAAATATGATATTAATATCACAATATTAATATCTCACACTCACCTAACTATTACAATTATATTATTAATATGAGTTCTATAAACTCATTATTAATAATATTACAATATATTATTAATGTTACACAATATATTTGTAACATTCACTCCCCTATTGTTAACATTATTAATTCCCAATATACACTCCCCTAATGTTGACATGGTACAATATAACTCCTTTTTCTGCAACATGCTACATGGGCTTGCCTCATAATCTAGATCAAAGAAAGACATGTAAACTTCCAATCGGTCGATTGTCTTGTCATGCACATGACCACAACTATGCAAAGGAATGCATCCTGCATTTACTCCATGAAAAGAACACACTCGGCATTCCACTAGAGGATAATCTTCATAAAGAAGGAAGGAAGTCAAAGGATTTCTACATCAGTAAAAGTTTATCTACCTTGTTACATTTGTGGTTTTCTGGATCCACCACCAACCCTTTCCAAATCTATGAGTGTTACAATAAACTTAGAGACATACTATATACAATGTTTTCTTCTAGGAGGTTACATATAGGAATTTCTCACACATTACAATTGAACAGGAATGTGACATCTGTTCTTATTTTCACACAGTGGAAAATAAACACACAACTTAAAAAATGCCACAACTTCATTGTGCATCCCTATCGCTTATGGTTGGCAAGAGGTCGTTGATTGACCTCCTTCCTCCGTTTCCTCCTTCCTCCATGAATTTTGTTTTTAACTCAATAAGATGTAATTTTGAAGCTCATTTACAAATCGGACGTCGGGTTACACCGAAAATGTGTCTATAAGGAATTTTTTTAATATCGACACTTTGGACTCAAAATGACAATATGAATAATCCTAAGATCACCTATTTAACTCTTTTACAAACAAATGACTATGACTTGTCAAGAAGACATACAATCTTTATGATGGATGCATAACATATTTAAAACTATACTAAATAATTTAAAATTGACTAAGTAAAAAGTAATTAAAAATACTTTTTAATAAATACATGACTCCTTTAATTGTACTAATGAAAATACTAGACCAAAAAATGACTCCGTGGACCTATAATGGAGAACTAAGAATAATTTAAATAAATGTTGGAAATACATAACAATGACATTTGACTATTACAAAACATGACACATTGTAGACTTTAAAAAAAAGGAATAAATGAAATTACTCATTTTTTATATTTGTGATTCGTGAACTGTGAGGAGCTTGTTATCCATGGCCTCAAAACATGGTGAGAACTCCGATGCAAACTGTTTGAAGACTTCAATGCTTTGATATGACTCCAGGAAGGTAGGGGAACAATTCAATTTCATAGTATTTACATTGATTTCAACTGAAACACCAGATGATGTAGCTCCTGTAATGAATATCGTTGCACTGCCTATAATATCAACAAATACTACCGTAGCTCCTCCATGCATAATTTTTCCCACATTCACGAGGCACAGAGGGACTTTGAGATTACAGAGAATGCGTCCATGCTCGGAATGATTGATGTGCAGGCCTTGCAAAAGAAGTGCATCAATGGATGGAGACAATTTATTGGCCATCTGTCCCAGCCATTCTCGGTTGATGGAGGCTTTTCCCTTTCTACCAGTGGAAATTTGCATGTCAATAGGTCCAGATTTACAACCAATCACATGGATCTCCTAATAATACAAATACACGAGCAATGTACAGAGTCCAATAATGAGACACGTCTACGATTTGAGCATTATGTGAATCCTTCAGGACTGCAGGCATGTGTACATTGAATGGCAAAGAAGCCAATGTAAATTTAATCAGACAAATGCAAAATTTCCTCCAACCTCGTTTTCCACTGTCAATCCTCAAAGCGTAAACTCTTCTGTTCAAGATGTGTCTTGAGAACATAGAGACTTGATTGCAGTCCTCTTAATTAAAAATTAGATCTGAGACACCTGCCTAGAAATGGATAGGCTGGTCGTAGAAAATGTGACACATGGAATTCAATTCAAATATGATTGTCAATAGAAATTATCGACCCAAGGATGAAGTTACATAGAATCACAAAGAAAAAAATCTAAGATTAAAATAATAATCTAATGCAAATACCCTATTGATTTTTAGTCTTCCTCATGAATGGGGGCAATTACAAAGATCGTGATGCTGCCCCGATAAAAATTTCATTCTCCCATTATGATCTAACACTGCTCTGATACCAAAGATTATTTTAGTATGAGCTTTACACAAAATAAACAATAAAACTTGGTAAATTGTATTCAATCAAGACATTTTATTCACTGATAAATATTACATTATATAAGAAGATGATCTCCTTTATCCAAGGAGTCAACATCAATCACCAATCCCCTATATCTCTCAACCACCTAGAATCTCTCACCTATCCCACATATCTCTCTATCATCTCATATCCCTATTCTAATGGTGAGATTAACTCACGTACATACAAATGTGATATTAATATCACAATATTAATATCTCTCACTCACCTAACTATTATAGCTATATTATTAATATGAGTTCTATAAACTCATTATTAATAATATTACAATATATTAAAAATGTTACACAATATATTTGTAACACTAACAACTAGATAATATCCCCTAATATCTAAATAAATAAAAAGAAATATCACACACATAAGTGGGTGAGGATAAATACAATAAAGGTAAATAAAGTACTTAGGTGAACATGACCTAAGGTAAATACCTACTCTAACAAATCCTACTTACGGGTTTTGGCAAATGATACCCCAAAATATTTATCAACTACCCTGGATGAACTAATGTGCCATGTTGTTGTTTTGTGTGGGCCTGGGGTGGATGTATTGATTGAAATCTTAAATACCATTGCAAAAATTAGCTCTAGCATAAAAAAATAAACCTTGTTGGAAGATTCTACTAGTACTTATGTACCTTCCCCCCTAGAAAATGATTTAGAAGAAAGGTTGGCTTTCTCAGTAGATGGAGAAGAATCTTCAAGGGAAACTCCTGAGCAGGATGCTGATATTTCTGCTGAAAGTTCAAATTCAAATATGGAAGCTTTCCTCCCAGATTGTATTAGCAATGTCACACGTCTGCTAGAAAAAATTCTTCATAATACAAATACATGTGGGATATTTATTGAGAAAAAGGGTATTGAATCTGTGATGAACCTGTTTGATTTACCTCTTTTGTCATTATCATTTGCAAGTGGCCAGAATATTGCAGTAGCCTTTAAAAAAATTCACCACAACACTCCCCTCTGCTTACAAGGGATGTATGCACTAATCTTAGAGAACATTTGAAGCCTGCACTTAAGGTAGCGGATTCTCTGGTTGGGACAAATCTTGCAGATATCGAAGGATCAAAGCGCATGAAAATTTTGAGGTGCCTTTCAAGTCTTGAAGGGGTTTTTTCCTTCTCAACCCATCTCGCTGAAAAGTACCACAACAATGTGTTAGCGACAAAATTTATCGAGTGAACAAACTTGTGGATTTCTTTCCAACACTTTGGGAATCTAAGTCCCTCTACTTAACCGTGCCAGTCAGTATATGCATGCACGCGAAAAGGTGGATTTCTATGGTGGCATTTTAACCGTGGATCCAACAGGGGCACTCCACTAACCCTGCAACAAAGATAGCAATCTCTTGCTAGGGAAGAATTTGTCTGAAAGTGGGAAAGGGAGTGAGAATTGAGGTAGGAGAACTAATGTTGTAGGTAGGAAATCAGATTCCTACACACACTAGTCAAAAGTATCATCACATGCATTTATGAGAAGAAACAACTTTGTAAGCATCATTAAGACCAAATGAAATTTGATGAACACAAAGTATCAAGAAATATCTTAGTCAAAGAAAGCTAGAAACTCCTTCTTCTTGTATTAATTTCTCAAACAAAATTTGTACATAGTGGAGAAATGGAGGAAATTGAGAAGGGGGAAAGTAGAAGAAAAATGGCTATCTCCTTTGCTTTCTCTAGGTATAATGCACTCTTGAGTTTACAAGATCAATCACCAACCCTTTGAAATGGGAATGGCTTTACAATTTATAGAATAGAATCAAATTTTCACCTCCCTCACATGACTCTTGGTTTCAATGTTTTACTCATGACCTTTCGTTTTCCATGAATTAAGTATTTCTCCTATAATTTTGAGAAAATACTTTTTTACAAATTTGAAATAGGTCACTTAAGTGAATAGGATGAAATACAATGATGATGCATAACAAAGAATTAGAATGGAGAGAGAAAGAAGAGAGGGAAAGAGAGAAAGAAGAGATATCACTTGATGAAATCTGTTGATCCTTGTTGATGGAAAGCTCCAAATGCAATGAAACTATGAATCTTTGAAATCCTTGTACACTGGATGATGTGTGAACACTGTGTGTAAATACATTATTGCATGACTCATTTGGTGACCATGGGGATCACTCATGGAGATCCATTTTGACAAATATCATCCTAACTCCCCTCAATATTGTCGCATTGTCGCATTGCTCGGTTGATTCACATAAGATCCTAATGAATCATCTTGTGAACAATCCCCAGTGGATTCGACTATGAATTCCACCTCCCACATACCAATTAAAGCATGAAATGAGTGTTGAAAGACATTATTGACATCCTCACTGTCACATACTTTACATAGTATGATGATAGAGACGACACTTTTTCTTACTTAGAAGTGAAGGGTTGCACCAGATTCTTCCCTGTCCATTTATGCTTCATGATTTCTTCATAAAAACAACTTACTATTTTTGGTAAGTACTAAAATTAGTTGCCTCGAGCCTCAACTGGATGTTGTGACCTTGATTTCCCCTTCTCCCTACATTCCTCCCATTTTCTGGGTCAACTTTCTATTTTTAGCAGGTTCCCGTGGGACCACTTACTATTTTTAGTAAGTTCCAAAAATGTCTGCTCTGATGAGTTCTTGGTTTTATTACACCTCCAATGTCTTTGTCTCCTTTGCAAGCTCTTCTATCGCTTACTTTTCCAAAATAGTAGTCCTCTACGCAGAAGACCTGCTATTTTTAGAAAGTGGGCTTTTAGAGGTCGGATTGACTTGGAAAAAAAAATTGATATGGGTTTTTCCCAATATCACCCCTCTAAAATTTTGGGCCCACCCGCTTAATAGTCCAAAATATTTTAAAGTATTAATTTTCAGACCTAGGAGTGCTTCTAGGTACGGCAACCATTAATGGACCTCAAAATTGCAGGTCTGGTTTTCTCCTCCATTTACAAAGAAAATTATAATTTTGATGTGGGTTTTTTCTTCTAGTTCTTCATGTGCGATCTTACTTCAATCCGCAACCGGTTTGATGGGAAATCCCACTTCTTTCTTCGTTGAGACGGAAGTGGGATTTCTTCTCTATGGATGCTCTAGTGCACGAGAGGAGAGTTTTAAGGTGTCTTATTGATGGCCTTGGGTAGAGGAATGAACATAAAAATATAAATTTTTGTTTCACACATCTGTTTGGGAGAATTCTTTGACTATTTGTTTCATGGCTATGAAGTTTTCTCTCTGCTTCTCCTTTTTTTTGTGCTTCTCCTTCTATGTTTTCTCCAATTCTCTTTTCTGGGACCTGCGTGCTTTTGTGGAGTGAATTTAATTATCTCTATGGCAGGTCTGGTTTGATTTTTTCAATGGTGGAGTGATGGAGGATAGTTTCAGAGGAAGGATGAAGTTTTTTTGAGGAGTGGAGTGGAAGCAGGTCGAAGCACATGAGTGGCGCTTAGAATTTTTGAATTTTAAATGCATGAAAGGAGAAGCTTGGGTTCAATTTTTCATGTTTTATTTCCTGACCTTAGGGATGTGAGGGACATCAAATTCCATGGTGTTCAAGAGGACGACACATGGCGGTGATCCGACGATAGGGAATGAAGGTGAGAAAAGTTGCTTTAAAGCACTGGGAGTTGAAAGTCAGTCACATGGGTGTCCAAATGACTCCCCATAGGGGCTGGGCATATTTTTCCATGTCTTATGTCCCCCACCTCATGGAAATAAGGGACATTAGTTTCCACGGTGGTCCTGGAGCTAACACGTGGCACCAGATCCGACGACAGGGAATGGATGCTCCAAAAATGCACCTAGGGGCTGAACTGTCAAGTATGGAGGTCATATGAGGGTCCAAGAGGTCACATGGGGTCTAGGAACATTTTTCAAGGGTTTTTACCTGACCTCAGGGACATTGGGGACATGAAATCTAGCCAGGCTCCTAGTGCTGACATGTGTCCTCCTGAAAAATGACTAAGCCCTAAACTACCTTTTAGAGGGCAGCTTAGAAAGAAGATAACTTGAGCTCCCGGTGGAAGTTTTTGGTGAAAAATTTTATGATCCTGACTTTGAAATGTACTTTTAATCCAATGGTGTGGGTCTCATGTCTTGATGCATCCATATGATCCCTAAAAATTCAGATTTTTGATTTGAGACTCCACTTTTACCTAATAAAAGCTACCTTCCAATCCTATGCACCAAGGTGTTGTGAAAAATATGATTTCGCCATCATTTAGTTATTTTAATCCATTTTTCAAAGGTTTTTTTTTCTTATAACTCCATTTGGAGCTCCCAGAATCATCTTCTAAAGCCCAACTATTTGTTTTAGGCATGTGTACCACCTAGGTTTGTGAACCCTAATTTTTCTCAAACTACTCCAAGTTTCTCAAAACTTCTCAAAACCTACCAAAATCATTTCCATGATATTTTACAGATCTTCAATTCACCACCATGTGTAATTTTACCCTTTCGTGCTCCTCCAAGGGGTTGATCCAGTCCTAGGAAGGCCAGCAATAGCCCTTCCCAATACTACTAGAAGGTAGTATCTTTTCATAAATCCCTAGAATCACCTAGGGGAATGAATATAATTCTCTAAATCACCTAGGGGTGAGATAACATTAGTTAGGAGGTAATTTGGACTGACCGACAAACCCGGGTGTCTTGGAATGATGAGACTTGAAAAAATTAACACCGGGGTATTGTTTTCATGCTTGGAAATTGTCAATTTCCCTATTGTACATTTTCACAACAACACAATGATAGCTGAACTTCGTTATGGGGATTCAAATATATTGAAGTATTTGGGATGTGTAAAATCAAGTCTTTGGTAGGTATCTATTGTCAATGATGCAAGAGTGGATGCAAAGAAAGAGGTTGAATAAGGACCATCAACTTCAATACGGCAAAGAAATGTGTCGGGTTCAAAAGTGGCTAGTGATGTCAATACGCTTTTTAGTGGTTAGATATGTCAATCTAGTGTCTATGAGGAATGGGCCTGCATCTGGTTGGGGCATTGATCCTGAGTTTCTTTCTGTTATACAAATAAGAGAAGGGTTGCATCGTCATAGTCGGAGGGACCATGGTGTTGATGGGATTTCAAGAATGCATCATGGTCAACTTGGATGGAAATAATATTGCTAGATCTTGACATTAGTGGATCAGAATGTATCTAAAACATCACAATCCCAAGAGTCTAAAAGGAAGTCACCTGATTTACTTGACTTTGAGACTATGAATAAAGTTGCTACTGTCATGTGTTCCTTCTATGTTAATATTGTTAAAGTATTGGTGGTTCCAAATCGTCACCGAAATGAAACAAGATCACTTAGTGGGGCAACAAAGAGTGTGGTGGTTTCTCTTGCAAAAATTTTCAACGAGAGTCTTGATGTGGATGAAAAATTCTACCTTTTCTGAGTTTGAGTTAGGACTCTCTACAAAATGTCAGTACTTAGGGAAGGTTGTGGATGACATAACAGTAGTTATTTATGACAACTGGTAGTCAATTACTTCTATTCACATGGTACAATTCAAAAAATTTTGAGTACTTGTGAAACAGCATGTGTTTTACTCTGGACTGTACCACTTATGTCACATCCAAGAAAAGGAACTAAAAAAGAAAAAGACAATGAGAATGACAAGATAGAGCACACACCTTGGTTATTAGAGACATTGTGAAGCTATTGTAAACTCTTGGAGCACCTTGTTACTTCTTCTTTGCTCTTAACTACAAATTTTGTTGTACAGCTATTAGTTCAACCAGTGGTTGGAACATCTTTCCATGTTCCAAGGGACCCAGAGGTCTTTGTCCGCACTATACAGGCTCAAGTTCTACATGTTGTTCTCCCTGTCTTGAACCATCCAATGTTCTCTCGTTGTAGTTCATCTTTGATTACCTCTGTGGTTTCAATCATTACCCATGTATACTCTGGTGTAAGTGATGCTAAAGGAAGCAGAAATGGTGTTCCTGGAAGAAATGGACAACGTTTTAGAGGTCATACACCCAATGAGACTTCTATTTCTATGATAGTTCACAAGGGATTCCCAAGGTATAGGGTAGAGGAAACATTAAGGTGGGTTGAAACAAATAGTGTTGAAATGGCTATGGAGTGGCTGTTCAGTCATCCTGAGGAGCCTGCTCAAGAAGATGACGAACTTGCACAAGCGCTGGCTTTATCACTAGGTAAATCTTCTGAGGCTCCTAAAGATGAATCTTATGAAAAAGGAAAAGAGGTTTTGAATGAAGAGAAACTTCTAGAAAATCCTCCAATTGATGATTCATTGATACTTGTATGGATATGTTGCAGAGCATAGATACTATTTCTTTTCCCATGACCGATTTGATTGTAACCCTATGTTGTCAAAACAAAGGCCAATATCACCTCATATTTATTTCTAATATTATATAAGGGAGAGGAGTGGTGAAGAAGGGGATTCAGGGATGAGTCATCTTGGATTGATGAAGAAGGGGAGTGAGGGATGAGTCATCCAAGAGTGGGGAAAACATTTGGGGAATGTATGTGAAACTCTTCTTTCTTCCAAGAAGAAATACGAACCACATACTATTTTTTTCAATGAAAATGAATATGAACCTGCCTAAGTTTAGGATCACATCCCTCATGATCCTTTCTTTTCAATATATCTCCGAACTATATTGCCAACATGCCCTCCATAATTTACCCCCTTTTTCAATCACACATTCACAACAAATACACATGTTACATATGTCCTTCATCGTAAAGACAAATGACTTCCACAAAATCATTCCTCTCAATATTTTCCTCTCTTGATTGCTTCTCCTCCCTCCTACCCCAATATTTAATACATTTACTGTAAGTATCATCATTTACATATTAATATTTTTTCGATGATGAAAATTCTAAACATAGAATTTAGTGGAGGAAGTAATAACAACTTGTTTAAGTTCAATGTATTTAAAACCTAAGATATAGATACATCCCCATGTATTAGGCTTACAAACGAAAAATGAAAATGAAACCAGGAGAAGACCATAAATAAAAATAGGGTGGAATTCAAGGTGATCCAAAATAGAAAAGGTGACATGATCGATTTTTCCTTTGTTCAAAGTGAAGAGCATTATCCCAATAAGAAAATTTACTCCCCCTTACTTTTACATTTTCTCCAACTACCCAATAGAGTCAAGATCTACAAATTTAATCAAGTATTCTCCTCAAAACAAAATTCCATCAAATTCTTTCATTTTCATATATATTCCTCTACAATTTCAATCGACATTTAGCACAACATGGCTTTAATCCTTATTTCGATTAACAAACATATTGTTCTCTAATTTGTATTTTGTATACTTTCACATTTTTTCTTCCATTCTTCTTTACTTTCCCCCGTCCACTTCGCCACTCTCACACGCAATTTTCTAAACCCCTCTTCCTTTTCCTTCATTTCTCTTCAATTGGTTTCCTTCTTCACTATATCCCTTACATCATTTACATTGTACATTTTACGTATGATTGTTAGTTTTAGATTCACAATGTCATTTACGTTTATAACAAATTCAAACTCTTTTAGCAATTTTACATAGAGAGTACATAAATAAGGATACACTGGTTTTACTTATTATGCCTAAGGCATTTCTTACCATGGAAATATCCCCGACCTCCCTGACAACATCTAACGTCTCATAAATTTTGCATCGACGACCATCTTGACGGTTAAAAATCATCTAATTCATGCTTTCGTCATGCTCAACGGTGCACCTTGACATGGGATTTGAGTTATGTATCAGGGGACTGTTTCATCTTCCATGTGAATGTAGATCTTAACTTTTTTTAATTTATAACAAGCACCATTTGTAGGATCCATTCTCTGCTGACCATTTGGCTTTCTGTAACTGGAAATTCCTTCGAATATCGGATCAGGATGTGTATCCACATGTGGTTATGTTCCATGTTTTCTGGTTGCTGAAATATGGTGTTTGTGAGTAAATTGTGAATTAATTCTTGGTCATGTTACATGGTTTTGAACAAGATCGTGTCTATTAACCAGATTGCTAATTCATGAAAATGAGCATACTATTGTGGATCTGGTTAATTTCAGCAGGGTGTTATTGTATGATGATTAATATTTTGTTTTTTATTAGTAACCAACCACATACTATTTCTTGAGCTAGCTATGATTAGCATTGGTTATTTCATAATGGGATTTCTCATTCAAGAGTTTTTTTATATGTAATGCTTAGAATTATTTTAAATATTTTTTGTTTGTTTTGTGAATGATTCAATGGATGCTTGTGGGTTCATCCTTCCAAATTCTAAACATATTGATTTCCATTCCAAGCTTATATTTAATGTATCCCTACTTAAGAAATGTCTTCCAACAATCATACATTCATATTCATAGATCTTCACTTCAAGGAAGAAAAAAGTAGTTTCCATTTTTGTTTACAAATATAGTTTCCACACTAGTCTTATTTCTTCAATGTAAATAACTAGAAATGAATATAGTCATCATATAGTTTCATAACACACATTTTTCTGTGCCCTTTTTTACACAAAACAAAGGTAAAAAACCTTTATATATAAATATATATATATATATATAGTAGCAATCTCAATATAGAATGTAGGATTACTTTCCTTATGAATAGTTAGCAAGTGTGCACTATTTCAACCCATAAAGTAGTATCACTTGCACAAACTACAGTAGCCCTCATACCGCATATGCAAATAATACCTAACCCTCTAGACCTCCCTGACCTTGGCTCCATTGGCCATATTTGATGGGTATAAAGTTCCTCCAGTGAGCTCCTTGCAATGTATAGTTGCAAGTTGAATACAATGTAAACTATAAACTAAAATCACATATTCTTCTAGGGAAATTTCCCAAGAAGCACAACCAAAAACACATTCCAAAATCTACTTATAGTGTTAGAATCCTCCAACTTGTCCAAGAACCGCATTCCAACTCTCACATCCATGGGTTACAGGATCTATTACCACTATGACTGTCCCGAATTAATGAAAAAGGGTCTTTTCTTCAAAAATCTCAAAATGGTCGTGACACAAAACATAGAAATCAAAATCACAGTTTCCACAAACCCAAAGGACACTGCATTCATAGAGTTATCAAAATGCCTCAATTACTGAGTTTTGTTCTCCCACCATCTACTTTCCTACACTTTCTTGACCTTACAACTGAAAAAGGGAGGCTATAAATTGCTACAAGATGAATCCATTCTGGTTGGGTTTCAAACCCTAAAACTTTATGAGTTTCCTCAATTTTTCTTGTGTCCTCTTTGTGAGATTAAAATGCTTAAGTGGAGCATAAATAGAAGATATTATTTGGGTTTTAAAAAACATATCCATGGAATAGGTGTGGGTAATGCAATCCAAAGTCTTGATCTACCTTTCAATCATATGACCAATCATTATAAGGGATAAATTGTTGATGCCTATTTGTGCATCAACTATTTCCTCCAATTACCTCATGTGGTTCTCGAAGCTATAATTTTGCATTGTCTCACTCATTTTTTTTTCCTTCCATTACAATTCTCCACCCTCAAATCCTTTACTCGACACTATTGGTAGTGTGTGTCACTTATGTTGTAATTGATATCAAGTCCATTGATGTCACATTGGTCTAGGTGATCTAGGTATGTTGGCAAGGTGACCTAGGTGTGTTGGCTAGGTGATCTAGGAGTCTCCAAAGGTGCATATGTGTGGCTTGAGTCTCTCAAAGGTGGTATGAAGGTCAAACAAGGTCCATGAGGTGAGTGAGATGTGTCAATGAGTCTGTAACATGTCCACATGGTCCAGTCATGAAATGTATGGGTCAAGTCAAGTCATTCTAGGCTGAGAATCCACTCAAACCAAAGTAGGGAAATCAAGTTTTAATTACTATAGGAAGATTAGAATTTGGATTAATATTTGTATGTGGCCTAAAGGTCATTAATGATGCTAAAAGCATGAGAAAGATGTCTCACATGGTGTATCAGTCATTGGTGAAAGGTGCAATTCTTGTTGTTGGCCAATTGTAGTCTTGTCATGGAAAGGTAATGTGAGCATGGGAGCAGCCTAGGAGTAGTTTATACATCATGTTTGAGCAAAAACAAGACTCAGCTTTAGATCCTGAGGCAAGATTCAAAAGCTAGCCAAAGTTGACTTTGAGAACTAATAGTGTAGGATGAGGTAAGTGCCATAGGTATGAAAAGTATAGGCATAATTTTTGGTAAATATATCATGGATCTTTTATATGGATGTCTTTTAGTGCTTCATTCCAAATTTCATCAAGCTCTAATAAGGTATGTGGAAGTTATGTTAGTTTTTCTAGAACATGATTTTTGAAAGTGTATAGTGGGTTGTCTATCTACTTAGCACCCAAGAAAAAATATGAGGAATAATTTAGATAAATCATAGAAGAAAGTTTTGAATAGGTATCCATCCTGAATTGTTGCAAAATTTTCAAGTGAAATGGACAAGTTATTAAGTAAGTTATGAGCATTTATCTAGCCATATTATTTTCTTTCTCAAGCGATTCTTGACTCAATGCACGTAAAAGTGTCTTGTTGAGATTCAATATTCTTGATTAATATTTTTGGAGTGTTTCAGGTTAGATTAGTGTGAAATCCAAGTTGGTGAGGTATCTAGTGTAGCATCTTTCTTATAAACTCATCCAGAGTGTTTCAAGAGTCATATTGTGGGATAGTTCACCCTAGTAGAAAGGTTGCTTCATTATAGTAAGGATGAGATTGAATGTGAATATTTCATCAATTATATATCAAATTCTATAAATCAAATAGTGTTCCAATATAGTGGAATGATGATATAGACTCTCAAGTGTACTCAAATATAGTCAATTATCCCCTAACATCAATTTAAGGCAAATTTTGAGTTAAAATGAATAATCTTGTTACATTGACCTTGAATTGAATAATTAAGTAAAGTTAAGGGATTTTCGAGAGTATAAATTTCTTATTTATGGTAGATTTTACGCATACAAATCTTGAGGTAGCGGTTGGTTGCAGAACTTGAATTCAGTACAGAGAGGCAGAGTTTCACAATTGGTCAGTACCTACAAAAATGTCAAGATCATGCTCTAAATGAAGTGTGCATATTTAAATCTAAATTATTGTCATGATGCCTTCAGGAATTAGTAAGCATAGTGATTTTAAAGATCTTGTGTTGTGCATTTCATTACAATGACTAGGGTTTTACCCTTAGAGCGCTAGGTTGTTTTGTTTGTTGAGGAAGGCTTGTGAGATGAGCAGATGCTTGAATCTTGAGTGTGTGGGAGACCTTGAGAAGTTCCCTCAAGACATATTCATGTAGTTGGATGAAAAATTAGGTGTTTAAGGTACATATATTCATAAATAACTCAAACAACTTGTTCCCTACCATAAAAACCCTAGTTAGGTCACGAAGGATATTTTTCTTATATCTATTGTTTCATCCATTTTATTTTCTAAAATTTGGGGATAATATCTCATAGAATACATGAAGGTGTTACAAAGGAATTTTATGAGTTCATTTTTCAACGTGAAATAAATTCATGAATTTTTTTGATAAATCGTGCAAAATGTAAGCTTGAAGTGCTCATGTTAGAATCGATATTTCTCACACTCAGGAAAGACACAAAACAAAAACTTGTGCACATGATCTTTAGAAAGTATTGAAGGTTCTCAAATTGGCTTAAACATTTTTTCACTCCACATAAGAATATATAGGTTGAAGTGATTCCAAGGCTCATGCAAACTAGGTAAGCAAAATTCAAATCATTCTTTCTCTATTATGGCAACAAGATATTTCTTGAAACTTTGTAGTTATCTTTCATAAAAAGTGTAGAAGGTATCTATGAAACAACAGAGTCAACAAGTGTGTGAGAGAGGATTTCTCTATGAAAATTTACCAGGAGGTTGAAAATAGACCTAAGAAGACTTAATGAAGACCGTGAATGCTCTAACTGGGAAAATTATCTTGTGGGTTGTAATAAGAAGGGTTGTGAACATGTAATTGAAGATAAGGGTGTCTAAAACTAATGGGTGTTGATCATGAACAGTCTAGTAAAGAACTTAGACTCAAAAATCTATTGTTGAAAGGCTACAAGGACTACGTGCCTATCAAGGGACTTGTAAGTGTGTCTTATGCTCTCACAAAACTATCTCAAGCCTATCTCAAATAGAAGAAGGTATAGAGTTAGTAAGTGAAGCTCAAAATCCCTATAAAGTCATTTTATGAAGTCTATAAGGTCTTGATTGTAATTTTTGAACAAGAAGAGAAGATAAAGAGTCATGGATGGACAAGAACATGAAAATGACATGAAAAAGAAGTTAAAAAGATAGCCTTGTATGTGTGTAGGAGAAAGTATGTATTGTGAGAAAATGAGTGAGTCTAAAAGCCATAAAAGTCAAGAGTCTTGTGAATTTGAATGGTCAAGTGAGGAATTTTCCTTTTCTTCAAAAGGGGCTAGTGTGTAGATACTATAATGATGAAAAAAACCCTTTTCTCTTCTATTAAAGAAAACCTTTTCTGCAAAGAAAACCCCTAGAAGTCTCTTCTATGTCAGTAGTTGGTTGGAATTTCATGAGGAGGATTTGAGTGAAGAAAAAATGGTGAATTATTTGTTGGTCTGTAATCTGATTTGAAGAGTTGTAATCTTATTTGAATACCAATAAAGAAGGTTTCTGAGTACATCTTATGTTCTTGATATGTATGCATTTCTTGATGAAATTTATCTAATTGTGATCCAGCATTAATGCATGTGATTTATGAGGGTGTATATTTGATGTTTGAAATAGAAAATTGAAAGGTTTTATCACAGGACTGATTCCTCCCCCTCTCGGTCCTTTGTAATTTATTTAATTAGTATCGAGAGCAGGACCTTGAAGTAGCCTTAACAAGCTAAAGGGAGATATTTTGTGACAAGGATGGGAGATCTTTATCACATAAAGTGTGCAGTAGAGTACTATAAAAAGAAGCTGGAAAAATTGATTGAATCACATGAGGAAGTAATCAAGTGTATTCAGACTCAACTCAAGGAAGCCCTAGTCGAGAAAGAAGAATTGAAGAAAGAGTTAAGAATCATGACAAGTAAGGTATCATATTTTCAAGAGAGCTCAAAAAATATGAATAAGATGTTAGGAAAACAAAAGGCATATGGTGATAGAATAGGCCTAGGTTTCATAGAAGATTCATGTAGTATAGAGAAAAATGAAGGTGAATCAAGTCAAGGATCAAATGGAAAAATGCAATCAAGCAAGGGAGATAGTTTAAAGATTTCATCTCATGGAATATCATCCATCAGATAGCCAAATTCATATAGGCATGTTTCTTTTCATGGTAATTTCTATAAGTGTGGTGCTTATGGACATAGGGCTAGTATGTGTAGTCCTAAGTTGAAAAGAAAGAAGATTCTAAAGAAAAGACTCAAGAATAGCACTCTGAAGGAAAGAAGGAAGAGAAAAATATAGCTAAAAGATAAGGAGCTAGATATTATCACTTTCATGAGAAATAACATCTAACAAAGTACACAAGGAGGTATGTAAGCAAGTTCAATGGTTATTTCTATGTTTACAATGAATATAGACATAGGGATTTTGAGTGCAAAGGAAGTAAAGTTGAATACTTTAGGTGCCACAAGGTACAACGCATTGCAAGGTTCTGTGATGCAAGTAAAATGAAGAAAGAAATTCAAAACCCAATCAATGAGTTCAGAAGTATGAGAAGAAGGAAGAAGTTAATCAAAATTCTTAGCAGGATCCCAAGAGTTTGACTAATCAAAAGGAGGAGTCTACTATGAAAAATGAAGAATAACTGGAGAATAAATCGGATAAGAAACCAAAAGAAGGTTTGAGACCTTCTTAGGTCTCTCATCAATTCCCTACATGATTTAATGTGCCTCTACTAAGATTCTTAGAGGTATATAGGTGAAATGAAACATTGGAGTGAAGGAGAGTTATTTAATTCAAGGTGTGTGTGTATCCTTAATGTTTTCAAGGTATGAGTTCCTAAGTCTCTTTGCAAGTTTTTATGGATCTAAGTAATTGATCTTGTAGTATGAGTCAAGTTTCTATGTTTTGGTGTCTTCATGGGTGCATGAATGTGTTACAAAATCAGTATTTGCATTATCAAGGTGTATTCTAAGTCTGTGGTGACTCAGTGTGTATATGAGTCATGATGATGTCCCATGAGAAGGTTGTTGTGTCTTGTTAATCATGGAAAGATCCTTCTTTGATCTGATTCTATAATTGGAGTTGGTTAGAGAATCCATGATCTGTGGTATATCATAGAGTCTATTCTAAGTCAATAGGTGTATGCATGTATCTATGATGTGTGTAAAGCTTGAAGTGGTCTCAAAGGAGTAATATATGGTGTGAGAGGTCTCTCTAGGTTCACATTATCATTCATTGTTGAGACATGGTCATTTTGTGAATTCTGAGTCTTATAAAGTGTCATGAAACCTATCATGAATTGAATCTTTGGTGTCTTGCACATGTAGTTGAGAATGTCAAATGTAGAGTCTTTAGTCCTCATCTTGTGTCTTGGTCATATTGTGCCTTTAAACCATCAAAGTTCTATACCTCTAAGCTATGAAGTCAAGATTTGAATGATATCTTGAAAGAGTCAAAAATATATTCTTCAAGGACATGAAAGTATGTGGAAGTCTGAACTAGGTGCTACAATGAATGAGTAACAATAACTCAATATGTAACAATTACGAGAATGGTATCGGAGCGGGGGAGAAACAATCCTTTCTCATCAGACCTATTTGACTTAAAATAGGCTGACTTCCACATGTTGTAGGGTCTGTATCAGGTATATGTATGTGTTCTTTAGGTGTCTAAAGGGCATTCAAGCCTTATCCAATTTGATGTGTATTAGGAAGTAGTTTGACTTCATCCCAGAGAGTAGGAGGTAGAGTGTTGACATGAAGATAAATGTGATTGTTCTTATACTATAGTTGTATGTATCAAGACCATAAAAAAAAAAAAAGATTCGAGGCATACGAAGGGTCATGAAGATCATTAGGGACATCTCAGAGCATGTGATGACCTCATAAGGTCATGTTGATATTTTGAGTTGCATAAAGAATTCAATTTGCATAGAAGGAAAACTAGATCTAAAATAATGAAGGATTACGGGATTTAAATGACAAGGGCATCAAAGGTATGTAGCTACTGTCAACTCAAGTTCTAAGAATGATGTTCTTAGACTGTGGCTGGAATAAGATTATGAGAAGGTCTTTGAGTTTAGAATTAAAGTATGAAAAGTATATGCAATTTATGTGGTCTTGATGACAAGTCTGGGTCCTAAATAATGTCTTAATGGTTGTTATGTGTTGCAAATGTGATGCCCCATGTGTTTTTGAAGAGCCTCGATGTTTATAAATCTTTGAGGATGTCACTAAATTTGTAAAATGTCATCATGAGTCCATATGTACCCATTCTTCCACGAGATGTGTTGTAAGTGGTCCGGACATCGGTATGGGTCTTTGCATGTCATTAGGGACTTGTTTCATGAACTTACAAGGTAGTAGATTGAATCCTGAGTGTGTATGAAGATGAATAAGGTGATCAAGTGATAGCTTGATCAATAAAATGCTATTAAAGTGAAGTATGGTCAAATTTAATGTACTATAGTGCAAATTTAAGGTGGCTTGAAGTATGAATTTGTAACACGGTGTCCCAAATCAAGAATATAAGTGCTCGAAAGATTGGTAATGATAATTCAGTAAGTATGACCATTTTTGAGGTCATGAAATAAAAATATGGTTAGGTTGGAAGGCTCTTTTCCCTAGATTGTGTTTTCATATTGTTTATAAGCGGTACACATGGAAACTAAGATATGAATGGGTAAATGATCAAGATTCTAATGCTAAAAAAACTAATATCATAGACATGATATACTAAAGGATAAAAGTGGTTTTGAGTCATGATAATGTTTACATTTCCTAGAATTTATGACAAGAATGGAAGTTGACTATGATTACACTTGGAAGGCCTAATTGAGATAAATATATTACAAACTGGGAATGTTCCTCTTAAGATGAGTTATCAAGGTTGTTGGAGCAAGTAATATGGGTAAATGGATGTCAAAATATGGTAAGGGTTTTTTGAGAAGATGAGTTCTTTGAAAATTATATGTGCTCTTCAATGTTATAAGGACTAGTAGATTGTGCATGCAATGTTTGTGATAAGAAGAACATATAGTATGACATCAAATGATTCTCATAAGTTCTTATGTCATGTTTAAGAGTATGAAGGTTATTAATGGATTCTTGATTATAAAAAGTATAAGACATGGTATGATTTAGACTTCATGAAAATCTTGTGTGTTTCAAGACAATGGCTGGTTGTGCACGAGGCTTGTATGTTCTTATATGGTATGATCCAAAATTTTCATAAGTTTAAGCATGAGTATGATGAACCTATGATTGGTATTCGAGCTTGACTTGAATGATCCTCATGATCCATAGTTGATAAGTCAATGGTAAAGGTAGGTGTCTGTTAATTCTCAATTGAGATGCAAAGTTAGATGAAATCCTACGAGAATGGGAAAATTTTCATAAAGCCAACATGGTTGGGTGAAATGGTGCTTGTATCTAGTAGTGCATAGTGTCTTAAGGAATTGTGATAAAATGAGGGCTCTGGAAGTCGAGAACTTAGTTCTCTACCCAGGAAGAGAAATTTCTTGCTATAGGTTATTCATGTAAGTTGAAGATGTCTCATAAGTCAAGTGTGCTAATATCTCATATTGGATTAGGAAAGTAACATGAACTCGATATAATTGTCTCAATGAAGGAAGAACTATGTGAAGACCTTGGAGGAAGGATGCAAACTCCTTGAAATTGAATCTACATATCTTTAGATGTTTTTTAAAGACAAGGGACCTAGGTTAGATCTAAATCAAATATAAAATTCACTATGAATGTAAGACTAGTGTCTCAATAGATACAAACCTAGGAAGGAAAATGTAATTCTTCATGCTCAATGATAAATTCCAATACTATGCTCAGTTGAAATAAAACATGAAGGTGTGGCACAAGGTCGTCTAGGAAATATGATTCTCATCTAGATGTTAGTTCATTGATCAAATAATGCAAATACTATGATGTGTCTCTGAAGTTGTTCTTTTGAAGGTATGAAAGTATTGAGATGACAAGTTGGTCATGTTGTTGACTATGTGCATCTCATAATTAAGAAGGTATGAAATTTAAAATATAGTGTGATTGATTAAAAGAATAGAGAAAAGATAAGGTGTAAAGGCTTGAGGTTTTAAGATCACTGTAAAAAAATATATGTGGACTCCCATTAGGAAGTCATCCAAGGATTTTAGTGGTGTAAAAATAAAGTGAGGAGGTCTACATGGCTACTCAAATTCTAACAAAGTGGTATATCAGGTTTGTGTTGATTGTTAGAAAGGCATATGGAGTCGATATTAACTTGAAATCATGTGTATAGCAGATTTGTAGAGGCAAGATAATATTGGCATATGGAGAAATGAAATCTGTAATTCTGTCTCTTGATTTCATAAGGTCTACATGAGGGAATGTATTCATGAGTCTATTGAATTGAGGATCAAAAATAATGAAAGGGAGTTGAGAATACTTTGAAACATAGTTTCAATTCTATGGCAAAAAGATTTATTCCTTCTCAATGTAAGAAAATAATAATATATTTTTGTAGGTATAAGAAATCTTTACAAGAAGGGAATAGTCCTTATGATAAGGATCAGCATCAACTCGGGGGAGTCTAGTCGAAATTCATATCAGATTTGCTAATTGTTTTGAGTCAGAGAAGATGGAACACATGCCTAGGGGAGATCTTTTGATATAAGTTGTCTTTCTCTTGTATTGAGTCACTTGTATCCATGTCAAGTCCATAAATACCTTTTTCATAGATGTTAAAGGGGGAGAAGTGTGCCAAGAAACATGCAAATGAGGTCATCTAAGTGTGTTTGCATTCACGGTTTCCATCAATGTTTCTAGGATGGTTTCCATCAATGAAAAAGGGGAGTTTGTTGGAAGTGTGTGTCACTTGTGTTTTCATTAATGTCAAGTCCATTGATGTCACAATGGTCTAGGTGATCTAGGTATGTTGGCTAGGTGACCTAGGTGTGTTGGTTAGGTGATCTAAGAGTCTCCAAAGGAGCATATGTGTGGCTTGAGTATCTCAAAGTTGGTATGAAGATCAAAAAAATTTCTTGAGGTGAGTGAGAGATGTTGATGAGTCTATAACATGTCCACATGGTCCAGTCATGAAATGTATGGGTCAAGTCAAGTCATTTTAGGCTAAGAATCCACTCAAACCAAAGCAAGGAAAGAAAGTTTTGATCACTAGAGGAAGATTATAGGTTATATTTCTGGTTTTAGATGCTCTATAGGTCAACAATGATGTTGCAAGCATGATCAAATATGTCTCATAGGGTGTATTAGGTCATTGGTGAAAGGCACAGTTGAAACCGGCGATTTAGGCTGTTTTCGTGCCTGTGAGATGTGGGAAGTTGGTACATGTCATGGAAAGGTCATGTGAGCATGGTAAAAGACTAGGAGTAGTGTATACATCATGTGTGATCACAAACAAGACTCGATTTAGCTCCCGGAGGCAAGATTCAAAAGCTAGCCAAAGTTGACTTTGAGAAATGATAATGTAGGCTGAGGTAAGCGGCAAAGGTATGAAAATCATAGGAATAATTTTGGATAAATATCTCATGAATCTTGTATAAGTATTTCTTCCGGTGCTTCATTCCAAATATAATCAAGCTTTGAGAAGGTACGTGGGAGTTATGCTAGTTTTTCTAAAGCATACATTTTGGAAAGTGCATAGTGAGATGTCCTGTCTACTTAACACCAAAGAAAAAAATATGAGGACTCCTTTAGATAAATAATAGAAGAATTTTTGAGAGGAATCAAATCTTGAAGTGTTGCAAAATGTTTCAGTGAAATGGACACATATTAAGGAAGTTATGAGCATTTTTCCAACACTATTCTTTTCTTTCACAAAACAAATTCTGACTCGATGCGGAGTAAAAGTGTGTTATTGAGATTCAATAATTTTGATGAAGCCTATTAGAGTGTTTTAGGTTTGATTAGTGTGAAATCCAATTTGGTGAGGTATCCAAAGTGTAACATATTTCTTATAAGCTCATCTAGAGTGTTTCAAGAGTCGATTTCACATATTGTGGGACAATTCAGTCTGAGTGGAAAGGTTGCTTCATTATTGTAAGGCTGAGATGGAATGTGAATCTTTCATCAAGTTTATATCAAATTCTCTAAATCAAAAAGTGTTCCAATATAATGGAATGATGTTATAGACTCTCAAATTGTTCTCAAATATAGTCAAGCTATCCCCTAGCATCAATTTAAAGCAAAATTTGAGTTAAAATGAATAATCATGTTACATTGACCTCGAAATGAATAATTAAGTAAAGTTAAGGGATGTTTGAGAGTATAATTTCTTAGTGGTGGTACTATTTCTAGCATACAAATCTTGGAGGTAGGCGGTTGGTTGTAGAACTTAAATTTGGTATAGAGAGGCATTGTTTCACAGTTGGTTTGTACTTGCAAAAACGTCAAGATCATACTCTAGATGAAGTGTACATATTGAATTCTAAATGACTGTCATGATGCCTTCAAAAATTAGTAAGCATAGTGATTTTAAAGAGCTTGTGTTGTGCATTTCATTACAATTACTTGGGTTTTACCCTTAGAGTGTCGAGTTGTTTTTTTTGTTAAGGAGGAAGGCTCACGAGATGAGCAGATGCTTGAATCTTGAGTGTGTGGGAGACATGGATAATTTCCCTCAAGACCTATTCATGTATTTGGATTAACAATTAGGTGTTTAAGGTACACATATTCATAAATAACCTAAAACGGCTTGCTCACTTGCCATAAAAACCCTAGTTAGGGAACAAAGGAGATTTTTGCTTATATCTACTATTTCATTCATTTATTTTTGCCAAAATTTGGGAATAATCTTTGTATTGAAGACATAAAGGTGTTACAAAATGAAGTTTATAAGTTCATTCCTCGAGGTGAAAGAAATTTATGATAGAAGTCTTGATAAATCGTGCAAAATGTAAGTTTCAAGTGCTCGGTTTGCAATTGAGATTTGTTACACTCAAGTGAAAGACACAAAACAAAAACTTGTGCATATGATGTTCGTAAAGTATTGAAGGTTCTCAAATTGGCTTGAAATATTTTTCGCTCCACATAAGAAGATATAGGTTGCAGTTATGCCTAGGCTTGTGTAAACCAGTGAGTAAAATTCAAATCATTCTTTCTCTATTATGGCAACAAGATATTTCTTGAAACTTTGTAGTTATCTTTCATAAAAAGTGTAGAAGGTATATATGAAACAACAGAGTCAACAAGTGTGTGAGAGAGGAGTTCTCCATGAAAACTTACCTTGAGGTTGAAAACAGACATAAGAAGACTTAATGAAGACCTGTGAATGCTCTAACTGGGAAAATTATCTTGTGGGTTGTACTAAGAAGGGTTGTGAACATGTAATTGAAGATAAGGGTGTCTAAAACTAGTGGGTGTTGATCATGAAACACTCTAGTCAATAAGTTAGACTCACAACTCTATTATTGAAAGGCTACAAGGACTACGTGCCTATCAAGGACTTGTAAGTGTGTCTTATGCTTTCACAAAACTATCTCAAGCCTATCTCGAATAGAAAAAGGTATAGAGCCAGTAAGTGAAGCTCAAAAGCCCTATAAAGTCAGTTTATGAAGTCTATAAGGTCTTGATTGTAATTGTTGCAAGAAGAGAAGATAAAGAGTCGTGGATGGACAAGAACATGAAAATGACATGAACAAGTAGTTAAAAGATAGCCTTGTATGTGTGTAGGAGAAAGTATGTATTGTGAGAAAATGAGTGAGTCCAAAAGCCATAAAAGTCAAGAGTCTTGTGAAGTTGAATGGTCAAGTGAGGATTTTGCTTTGTCTACTAAAGGGCTAGTGTGTAGATACTAGAATGGTGAAAAAACCCCTTTTCTTCTATTGAAGAAAACCGTTGCTAAAGCAAAACCTTAGAAGTCTCTTCTAGGTCAATAGCTAATTGGAGTTTCATGAGGAGGATGTGAGTGAAGCAAAAATGGTGAAGTCTTTGTTGGTTGTAATCTGATTTGAAGAGTTGTAATTTGATTTGAATACCAATAAATAAGGTTTGTGGGTACATCTTGTCTTCTTGGTATGTATCCATTTCTTGATGAGCTTTATCTAATTGTGATACAACATTAATGTATGTGATTTATGTTTCTTGATGAACTTTATCTAATTGTGATACAACATTAATGTATGTGCTTTATGAGGAGTGAAAGGTTTAATTATAGGATTGATTGATTCAGCCCCACTCCCTCTCGGTCCTTTGTCATTTCTAACATACACCACTCTTCCTCTCCCATTGTTTCTCTCCCTCCAATTTGCTTTCTTCTAAAGATCCCCTTTGGCATTTCCATCATACATTTCATGTGATATTGCAGTCTCGCAATAACAAGGAATCATGCCTACATTCTCTAAACCTTTTCCCACTCATAAACCCCTCTGCATTTCCCTTCCCCATCCTTTCATACTACCATTCCTCTCTTCTTTTCTAGCTTCTCAGTCTACCCTCCTCTTTAACTGTCTACGGTTGACAATTGTATTCTCTATTACTTGTACATGTCTTACTTAATATTTAATTAAAAACATCATTTATTTATTCCCTTTCTTCTTTTTGCACCATACTTTGTTCTCATTTCCACATCATTCCCATGCCATATCCCTTTCCCGCATTCACATTACACTCTTGGCCTCCCATTGCTAGTATCTTATGAACAACTATAATATGCATACGCTTTATCAATATCGACAACCTTGGTGTTTAATTTCTTTTATAAGACGCCAAATACAGGTAGAACTCTCTAAACCGTACTTGACGGGCATCAAATCTCGTCAGTGACGTCTACTAATGAACATTTACAGGAGGGGTGACTCTCAATCCAAGTTCGGAGCCCTCCAAATGCCTCGATTACAAACACAGACTAAATCCAAACCCTAATTTCTCCACACTTTATAAATCGACATCCTCAGGCAGCGACAAATACCCAATCCAGGCGAACATCTTCATCTTCATCTTCATCTCTGGTGTTGTCGTCAGCGGGAGAAAGGAATTATGATAGTATTTTCCCTCACTATTCCGCTGAAGGCTTTACCTGTTTCTGTCATGTGACAGACTCCGTCTGTTGCTGTACATAACCAGCATCGTTGCCCTGCCTCGGTTTATGGTTTTCCCTTTGTCGTGCTCAAGTTCTGTTTGCTGTAATCGACTGAGAATGTATTTTTCTTTTCAACGTTATTTAACACAAAATATGGCGGTTTCAGTAAGACACCTGTGCCGTAGACTGTAGTCAGGGTTCCGTCACGCACTTTCCTTCCGTTTTACATTTCATTGAATTCTTAAAATGTCAAACCGCGGTTTTTTTAGGTAGTGTTCTTTTATACAGCGAAATATCTTTATCTAAATGATTTGGGTATGGCTCGCCCTTAATCATAATAATAATTGGTTTTACTATTGAACTGCACATGATATTTAACAAATATATAAGAGTTATAAGACTAGCAATCACATGTGTTTCATGAGATGTGAACTCGAAGGGTATATGTTATTTGATTTAGAGGTACAAAGTTATTATTGATCCACTTAATCAAGGTTGTTTCTACATTTCAAACTTGTTATAAATTCGTACATGATTACTTGTGATATTGTTTTCGATAGTTAATCAATTTTATAGTTGATGTTGTTAGTTGTGCATTGGTTGTTCAGTTGGTGTTTTGTTGGAGAAACATTTATTATACAATTGATAATGTGTGTGATTGATAGTTGTAGTGTAGGACTTTAGTTGAAACATTACATTGTAATGTTGTATGTGTACATTTAATTATGTTACAGGTTTGTACTTTTAAAGGTGCATACCATATTTCCAAACATAAAATAAATGTAGGTATACGTACACGTAATGAGACATGTATACGTTTGCAGTATTTATATCATGAGTGGTAGCCTTTAGTGGGCAATTTTAGTTTCAATAAACTTGATTACATTTGATATCCCTTGAACGACCTTGCCGCTTTCGATAGAAGAAATGTTGAGTATAGTAGTATTTGAGGTGCTATGAAAGCAGAAGCTAGTATTTACGATGGGTTGAGTGATAGTAGTCTTGCTTCCTCCTTTCTTCTTGCTTCGAGTGTTGGTACGTGCACCATATTTGAGTATCTCTCGAATGAAAAAGCGGGTGAAATGCGCAGATTTGCAAGCGAGGGTACTCTGGAGAAAGCTGTGAATGTCAGACCCTGCCTTTCAGTGGTTCCAATGTCGACGGTTGCTCTGTGCAAAGTAAGTCCCTGCGACTTGTGGATAGTTAATCCCCAGGCCATTTTAATTGGCAATTGTCTTCGATTCCCTCTCGGAAATAGGGGGTATGGGAATATGTAACGGGTTGGAGGGATCCCAACATGGGCCGTTGTGTAATGCCTACTTCCTACGACACTTAGTTGATTATCATTTTGAGTTATGCAGACTTTGGATATGGACATGACTTATACTTATGTTGATTAGCATGATGTTTTGTGACTAGATGCATTTGGATTAGGATTGGATTTTGTTTTCGTGTATGATCTACACTAATTAGACTCATGGACGATTATTGGATACGATATTATTTTTATATGGATATATTGCATGTGTTCTAACATTGGATTTCTTCGCCATGATGAGTAGAATGTAGTTGTTGAATTTACATTACTATAATTTTGGATAATGATGAAATGCATAATTAAGTTGTGATTTAGACCTAGAAATAATGATTGATTGAATTACATATAGATGTTAATAAATTTCATGCATATGATTATTTTGGATATTTTGACATGGCCGCAAGAGCCGAAGGAGGTATTTTGCATTTTGCGGGAAGCATAACCCACGATCACAACCATGAGGGGATTGGGGACCAAACACAACGAGAATGTCGGGTGGTTCACATTTGGTAAATCAATCTGACTAATAAATTGTATTGTGTTACCTTTATTCTTTTATGTCTTTAAGAAAATTTCCATGAGGGGGAAATTTTCTAAATGTGACCAAGGGGTAAGAATTTTAATTACTTGTTTTAACTTACTTGTAGGTGATTTTATTTGTGATGTTTCTTTTTTAAAATTACTTTGCTAAGTGTGTTTAAATTAATGTAATATCTTGTTTTAATTTTTAAGTTTTGGAGGAAGTCAAGTGGGTGTAATAAATTTTGATTGTTGGCTCCTTGAGCCTTGTGTTTCCTCATGTATTGAATGTTTGGTTTTGAGTGTTGACCACTTCAAATCCTTTGAATCTCGAATTTGAGATTGAGGGCAATTTTGGGGACTTGTGGGACAAGTTAAACTTGTCCCACACTTCCCAAAACCCCTTACCAACCATATCTATGGGTTGAGAATCCAAAAAGGGGATTATTTATTGTTTTGGGAAGGAAATGTGACTTTGGAGTGCACTTGTCTTCTTTTTGCATTTATTTGTGCCTTAAGGCACATGGGAAGGGATGGATGTGGAATAGAGGTGTCATTCAACCCAACCACCCATTTATGGTGTTTTGGGATTTGAGTTGACTAAAGGGAGGTGGTCTTGAGGATGTGTGATGTGGCATCCTACAAGGAGCCACATCACCCTCACTCTTCCTCTTGTCTATTTATGGAAATTTCCTCTCTTGTTAAGGGGGTTGGAGTTTTGTTCGTTTGTTTTGTTGAAAAGTTCTTTTTTGTTATTTTGGGAGAGAAAAGAATTGGGAGAAAGAGAAAAAGAGGGTGCTTGGACTTGCATGCTTGGATTGTTTTGGAGGGAGCTTGGACAAATTTCTTGGTTTAGGCTTCTCTAATGGAGAGGTAGAAACCTTCTCCTTTGTTTTGCTTTCATGTTATTGTTGCTTCTATGCTAAATTTGTGAATAATGCATGTTTACCTTGGTGTAATGTGAAAAATGGATAGAATGCTTATTGTGTAGTATAGGAGAGGTCTATGGGAATACTCATGAGGGAGGCATAAGAGTAGATTAGGATATTGTGGAGGGAGTTTGAGAGGGATGCCCATCTTGGGTGAGAATGTTTACATTCTTACCTTGTTCTTGAGGGAGCCATAAGAGGAGGGAGGCATAAGAGTATGGGAGGAAAAGGGGTACTTGAGGGAGGCATAAGAGTCATAGGGGCTTGAGTTTTATTGTGGAGGGTTTTGGATGGGCATCTCATCTCAATTGGGAGGCATAAGGAAAACATTCCCATAGTTCCTTCTCTTGTTGGCTTGGATGAAAGCCTTGTTGTGAAATGTTTGGTGCTATTTGTGTGTCTCTTTGTTTTCTTTTATTTTACCTTGAATGTTGTGAAGAAAATTGTATTGTGGAAGCAAGTATTGTTGCCTTGAGTTGGAGACCACCCTTCATTGTGTTGTGTTTGGGGCTCGGGGGTCAATGGAGGAGATTGCTTCTCTTCTCCATTGAGTTTTGGTTGGGAGGAGAGTGTTGCCTCTCCCCCTATCTTGGTTGTGATTGGAAATACTTGGAACTTGGAGCATGGATGAAGAACACCTTGGAGCACAAGAACCTTGTTGTTGACAATGTAAAAACATCATGCATCTACCCACCTTGAGTGGAGGAAAAATGTAATATTGTTTGCTTTCTTTAGCTTCCATTATTGCAAATATGTTTTCCACATGAAGTAGGACATGTTGTAAAAGATTTGAAGGAAAAGTTGCATTGAAATGATAGTATTTCTTACTCTAAAAATTTATTGTAAATGTTGTTGAATTCTTGTGGAATGTTGGAAAGAAATTACAAAAGAAAATATATTAAAATTTTGTTTGAAGTACTTGGAAGTGATATGTTGGAAAGGTTAAAAGAATAGTGCATTATCCCTTCTTTTATACTTGATGGAAGGACTCAAGTTTTCAAATAGTTTTTAGTATGACAATGAAACTTTGTAAGATCTAGTTCTTTTATGCTTTCTTCATTTATGAATCTAATACAAGAATCCATTACAAATTAATAAAGGGAAATGAAATCGATTCTTTGAAAACCCATGTTATGTTATTGATTTGTGAAGAAAGAAATCAGGTAAAGTTTCTAGCTTAATAAGTCACCACCACATTTCAATAAAAAGGAAACTAATATTTTAATTATTAAACATGTCTAAGAGAATTAAGTTTGTCCCTTATTAGAAACTGTACCATTAGTGGAGCAGTTATGAAACATGTATGCATCGACTGCCATGTATAGAGCAGGTCGCTTTGACAGTTTTTGAGTGTCTCAAGGAAAATGCGTGTTTGTTTCTTACACGCTGTGTAAATTCTCGTTTCCATCTGTGTGCCAGCAGGTGAAGCACTGTGAAGGGCAAGTGAATTTCCATGGCAAGCCGATTTAAGCTCTCTGCTCTCATGTTTTTTTTTGCTGTTGTTTATCCTTTAGTTTGAGTGCTTATTGGAAAATAGAACTATAACAAAGCAAACCTGTGGCAAGTGCCATAATCTCTTTGCCAGAACTATTACCATTAGCTCCTTAAAGATACTATTTTCTGACAGAGATTAGGACAACAGATTTTGAAATTAGAACACTGCGAGTGGTCTTAGCTTCACAAATATCAAGCTGGATGGCAGGCCTCGCAACTGCCCAAACAAATGTAAAGTTAGTCTCAAAATCAAGATCAGTCAATCACCCTTAAATCGGGTCTAAGAGAATAACTGTTAATAAAAAAAAGAAGATGATACGTTTCAGTAAAAATGCCTGATAGACAACTTGATACACAAGGCGCTGACTGTCACAGTGAATATTTAAATTGTTGCAATGCTTACCAATAGTCTAAACGTTTTTTTTAACAGATTAGGACACTGCAGTGGTCTTAGCTTCACAAATATCAAGCTGCATGGCAGGCCTCACGACTGCCCAAACAAATGTGAAGTTAGTCTCAAAATCAAGACCAGTCAATCACCCTTAAATCATGTCCGAGAGAATAACTGCTAATATAAAAGAAAATGATGATACGTTTGATGGGTATGCACGATGGGCAGCAGTGATACACCAAGCACCGATCATCCAGAGTATATTTAAATTGTGCAGTGCTTGCAAAGGCGAGTTTTGTGGTCGTCTATTTTAGAGTGCTTGCAAAAACGACCTGAACAGAGAGCAGCATAGCTAAGAAGGCCGTGGGTTTAGGCGCCCCCTCTTGCCCTATACGCTGCCAGTTTCTTCACGCGGCTCAGGACAAATCCCAACAGCAGGCCGACCTAGTAGATTTTGATTTGCAAAATCTTTGAGAGTAAATGCTTATGCGGCCGGTATGAATGGATGCACGCCAGGCAGGGAGTAATAAGTTGAGATGGTTGGTTGTTGAGTCGCCCCACCAAACATATTTGTTTTCCAACCTAATCCCTCTAATGTTTGACCACCGATTGTGAAGGGGCTTTTGAAAGAATTTTTGTATTGTAAAAAAAAATCATATTACTCTCAACTTCTTGTTGTTTAAATATATGTAGTTTTTAATTCATTACACCTATTGTACACCTTGCAAGGCAATGTAGAGTCATTTAAGTGTAAATTTTGATAATATACATATTTAAGATGCCGGTCGAATGGACTCTTATTCCTTTATTTTTAAAATTCAATGTACGTATAAGAATATAGGTTCATATGAGTATAAACTTGATAATATATCTAATATATACCACTTAATTAAAAGTATCTAATCCCTTTTAAGGGATATCTAACAACCTATATTAAAAGATTTCTAAGCGTCAACGAAATAGCAATATACGACTTAGTATCACCATGATCGAAGCCGGAAATTCTCCGCTAAGGAAGAGACGAATACAACAAATATTGAAATAGATCTCGAGTGTGCGGAATTGTGAAAATCATGCAGATCTAGTATTGCGTTTGGAATTTATAAAAAAGTTTGGAGCGTTATAATTATCCAGTCCAAACTTGCGATTAAAATAAACCAAACAAGGACCACTAACTTGCTTATTCTTTCAAAAAAAAAAAAAAAATTGTCGCATTTTCGGGACGTTGGTTTGTTGCGGCGTCGTCATCGTCGTCTTATTATGCGTAGCCGTCATCTTTTTCCTGCATCACACGTTGTATCTATCAAATTTTACGAAAACAAATAAAGGTAATTACGGTGGTTGCATTGATGCGTAAGTAGACAATGTCCGTGATTGTTCTGTGGCACCATTCACGAGGCTGCGCATCAAATCATAGATTTCGCGATAAGCATGATTTTTGTTGTTTGCATAAATGAGCGTTGTGTTGCGCAGATCATCATCGGGATTTCTGATCGATCCACTGTTACTTTCAGCAATGGATTGGGTGATCGGAACGTTCAATGCCTTCAACATCTGTAGGTTGTGGCATGCCACTTGATCATTTTTTGCAAACAAATGTGGTGCATCCTTAAAAATGTTGAGCTCTGCTTTGAGTTAGGTGTGTGTCAGTGCGAGACATCAAGAGTTCCCAATCCTCAATTAGAGGGGTCGAATCTCGCATGTGGAGCAGTAAATTCCGGAATGAAACCTGTGCATTGGTTGTTCCTTGTTGCCGAAATATTGTTCGCAATGTAATGGAAGATTGAAATCCCTTCCAAAGGGTTGCTCCGTAGGAATTACTTGCGTAAAGAGGACTGTCCAAAACCGGCGGTAATTGCCCGAGGTCACCGAGGAGGATGACTGATCTGTTCCCAAATTCAGATGTTCTTGAGTGTGGGAAAGCTTAGCATGAGCCTCATCACAATTTTGCTTAGCAACTTTGGCCCGATGAAACTCATTTCATCAATAAGAACATATTCTATATGTTTCAGCGATTCTTGAAAAGACGATAATGCACTACCTTCAAGGGGTTTTAGTTCTTTGATTGGAATACGCATGGCTGCGTGGATTGTGGATGCAGAGATGTTGAATGCTGAAACACCGGTAGGGGCGAGCACAAGTAGAGGAGAGGGAGATATGGTTGATGTTGTGAATGAATTCCGGATTTTATTTATCAGAAATGATTTTCCTGTGCCAGTCGTTCCTTGAATTATCAATCTTAGTGGAGGTAGAAGGGATTTGTTTGTTGAATGGTGTAGTATGGTATCAAGAGCTATTTGTTGTTCTGGAGACAAAGGAAGTGTGGAAGATGGTGGTGTGGCATGTATGTTGTTGTTAATTGTGTCTGCCTTCTCTCTCTCGATGAATGATGAACCAGTTATCTGCAAATCATGGGGAACGTCGTGTATGGTCCAATTATTGTGTATGTCAAAATCTCGTTTCCCCAACATTTCAAGACTGTCTAGACCCGTGTTGTTTCCGGGGTGAAGTTGTGCAAAGACCTACCATTCTTGTAATGGTTCTTGTTGAATACTGCATTCGGGCTCTGAGTCAGAACTAACATCTGTTGCAAGTCCTGTGTCTGCGGTAGTGCGTAGAACATGCCACGGTCTGTAGTTGTGCTTGTACATGTCCCAAGTGACATTGATGTCATGTGGGGTTGAGCCAAATTCAAACGCGATATTTCTGAAAGGCTTGTATAATAGGAGTTCTGACCAACAAAAAAGGTCATATGACGTTGATTCTTGAGCAGGGACATCCACAAATCTCGGGTGGACCCGTACAATTGCTTGTATCGGTCATTTTTTCCATTTATCACCTTTACGGTGCTTGTTGTAGCTCCAATCTTGAGCAACTTGAATAAGTGGTAGGTGTTCCATGGTTGTTGGACGAACTTTATATGCATCCAAGAAAGCGGTGGTTTGTTGTGCATCGGCGTCACTTTCAACGACACGTCTCAGAATCTTTTTTCCAACATTTAATGATACGAATGGACAGGTTTTGCACATAACAAGTGGCATTTTTGTAGCATGTGGCATGTTTCTTGTGCGCTTATGTCATGTTCAACAATGCTTTGTGAGCATTTTATAGATCGCGATATGTCTGGAGAATCTGCGTCTGCATCTCTTGAAACTCATGGATAGCATTTGGTGATATGTTTTGAACGTTGCTCGGCTTTTGAAGCATATTTTGCAATATACTTAAGAACGGCATGGCGGGAAAGTACCGGTTGGAAATCGACATTTTCTCTCCATATGTATATCATTGTTCGATTGTGGATGTTCAATCTGTCATCATTTCTGGAAGGGAGGTACTTTATTTTCCTGTCACCTTCAATGTGTAAGGAAGAAGTAGGTTGCATGGCCCAAGGAGCGTTGTACCCTGCACTCACACGCCTGTGATTGCTTTCTACATAGGCATGTCTGCTCACGAACATTTAGTGTGGCGCTGAACTCAATTAAGTAGTTCTTCAAGGTCATGCGGGGAGGTGGATAGAATTTGTGTTGTATCTAGCAAGCAAGGGTCATCTAGGAGTGACCTGCGAACGAAATCCAAGTGGTTGCAAGCCGGGCGGGGGTTCCAGGCAGACACGAACTTATCAAAGTATTGTTTTGTCACCTCAATAACTGTTGTGTCCTCCCAGTCTAGTTCATCTACCTTTGGTGCATTCTCGAGCCACAATAAACCGTGGACATGTGCAGAGCCTCTATGTTGCCATTCGTACCTGCGAGACGAGGGAACATAAATATTAGATATGTAGTTTGGGAAAAACTTTAAAATAAGTAGATTTGATTACCTGTACCAAAAGTCTACTGCTCCAAGTTCCTTCTGCAATATTTCTTCCCGAAATATTGTGAATCTGTGGTGCAGGTATCTGATACTCGATGAGGGTTAGAGACAATGTTAAGTGTTCTCCAATGTTGGGTGGCTCAAGGATCATTGGGCATTTTCCGGACATAATATTGTGGAGATCGGCCATTTAGTGTCTGCGGCAGCACTTAGAGTAAAGAATAAGGTTGGTGTCCCTAATTATTCCACCATATCTCGAAAGCTCACTTCTACTTTTTACCTAGAATGAACGTGTCCCTCGAAGGCTCAATCCAAAGTGCATTAAGCTATCTCGGGAGGTTGTCTTTGGGGCATTTCGATAGTTGTCTTCGTAGCTCTCTAATTGTTGGGGGATTCAGTTCGATTGTTTCGCTTCATAAAAACTGCTGCCGTGGACTAGCTTAAGTGTCGCATTATGAGGTTTAGAAGGAAGTAACAAAATCTTGGGTGGGAACCGAAATGCCCATCATAATGTAACGCATCAAATCGAAAAGTGCGTATTCATGCATGGAACTTCTTTAATGCGGGGTTGTTGCCACATTGATTTTCTGTCGGAAATAAAGTTGGGAAAGCCATTGAGAACAGGCCTTATGTATTATATTCATTTATTGGCGAAAGCCCAAGCTCTAGCCATGGCATGGTAAATGGAGTGTTACCATCGTGGTTGAGCAAGAACTGTTTGATTTCCTCTTCTTCTGTTCCTGTATTGTGAGGTGTTGGCACGAAACACGATGAGTGTTCATATGTTTCATCAAAGTGGGTGGGAACACCACTACCATGAGTTGTAGAGCAAGTTTTCATTTGGGAAGTTCTATTGTGGCTGTGTTGAGAGAGGAGGAAACATTTGATGATTCAGATGGTAGTGAGGAAAGGGCATCATCGTCAATTAAGACATCTTTGTAATAGGGGTCGTGTTGGATTTTATATTGCAAGGCTGCACAAACATGAGATCTACTGACGTAGAAATCATAATTTTTTAAATTAGATCCTTCCCTTTGTATGAGAACTATGTCCAAATCTCCAAGGCGGTGGGGTAGGGTCTTTGCTATTGAAGTAATGTTTTGCGGGAAGCTTATGGTGTGTCCTGAGTATTTGTATTTCCCGCCACGTACTTGGGCGACTTGCATGAATGGATTAACTCGTGCGATAAGCATCTCCTCGATTTGGGTTAAAGACGCAAGAATGATAGGTTGTTTTTCAGGGTCCATGTTGTTCCATGAAGAGAAGCGGTGGCCTTGTTTTTCACTTTTGCATCTGTTACACGAGGGAAAGCCTTCAAAGGAAATTGTTTTAATTCCAGGGTAATTTTCCAAACAGATTGAGCAAGTTTGGATGTTCACCAACAAATCTATTCTTTTGCTGAAACCGACGTTGGGCTTCTAAATTCAGTGAAGAGAGCGGGGATATGGGAAATCTCTGTGTATTAGAAGGGGTGGGGTGTTCTGTTTTAGTCGTTTGTGGATTGCAAGGTGGAAAGTAGTCTGAAGGAGAGGAGAAACTGGTTGTATATGTGGGATGAACTGAAGAGAGGTCAGTACTTGAGACAATTTCATGTGGCATCCCAGACATTTGGGGAAAAGTGATAGTTGTTAGCAAAGATGGGTTCATACGAAAGGAAGTGGCATGCTCTTGAAAGGTTTTTTCCATGGAAGTTACATGCGGAATGTTGGTTGGCAATTCTTCGAGTTGTATTTGATGGGAAGATTGGAATGTTGGGAGATCGTAGGTTGTTGGTCATTTGTAAGTTGAAAGATATTAGATATTTTCGTTGTTCTATGCTCTAATTTACTGTGCGTTGCTCAGATTATGTGTACTTTATTTTTGTGTAGTTTCCTCTTCGTTGAGCTCGTTTTGCAGGAGTCGACATGATTGCGAAGTCACGGGATTATGGAGTACCACTTTGGATAAAGATCATTTTGGGTTATGAGGAATGATACATAGTTTGATGACAAACAAATGCGAAATACGTGAAAATGTAAAACTAAATTCAATTGTAATGCATGTGGAGTTCCACTTGGGAAATACGCATAAGAGGTAACAATTTGAGTTTTGAGAAACTACTTTTTATTAAGGAAAAGAGTATTAGATATATGAAACATCTGATGTGTTCACATACTACGAAGGATGTAAATACGTACATAAAAAAATTGAATATTTTTATATTTATTTTCTTAAAAGTAATAACAATCCGCATAATAGAAGGAGACAATAGTATGTCGGTGTATAAGGTTTTCTTTTGAAGCAGGGAAAAAGTGAAACATAGATATGAAATAAGAAACATAGCAGTGATAGTTCAAAGTATAGAATGGGATGAGTGAGGTATAATGTTTCAAGGACGGGTGGGTTGGAAATGCTTGCGTAAAAGTTATGGAGGAGCTGCACTATTTTCTCCTCGGTTTCTTTGAACCGAGGATGACACATTTCAATCATTGCTTACTGCATATGTCTCTTTTTCGGTGAAAGTGTGAAGCAATATTCATTTCCGATGACATTACTTATAATTTCACTAGTCGCATCTTCATCTATAGTCAATATATGGAGGTCGCTAGCTGTAACACCCATGATTAACTCAGCTATCTCATCAAAAGTGGTAACTGATTGAAGTTCTCCTATTGGGTCCTTTAGATCGATTCTAAGTGCATATCTATAATCATAGTTTTGCACTTATCATGTCTGACAACTTGAACATAACCATGAACCATTACCATTCTCTTTCACCTTTTTCCTGCATTGTTTGTCACCTTTTTGAAGAGGACATGCCTTGTAAAAAATTTGTCCATGTTAATATTCATGATTTCTGCAGTAACCATGGCCCATTCATTTCTCTCATTGTTCCCCATGTTTAGTACCTCAAATCGTCATTACAAAGGTCTTGCTTTTTGGAGGGCCTAGAAATTGGGTTGTGATAGAGGGCTGGAAGGAAGTAGTCATCGGAATCAACCCAGCCATGAAGTGTATTTGTTTCTGAAATTTTAGGGTTGACGTAACATTTGGTTCTTGAAACAGTGTCCACTGAGCTTCCATTGAAACTGGAGACGCGGAAGCTTTCAAGGTGAGGACCGGAAGAGGTGGTATAGAAAGCATGTCTTCAAGTTCGTTGCTTATATCATCTAAGTGATGTCCCCACAATGTGACACTTACACTTCAAACGACATGTCTTTTAAGCCGCAGTGTTCTTCTCTTTGTTTCAAACTTGTCATATCGATCAATTGTTGAGCATGGTGACATTGTAACAAAAATTCCAATCAAATCAACTATATAACCTTCAACTTGCGAGTAATTCCTTTATTTTGGTGAAGTGAAAGTTATGGGAAGGTATTGTATCTTCATTTGCTATGAGTGGAGATATGGTTGAGGAAGGTTGTAGGAAAATCTCCAAGCATTGTTCAAATGGTTATAACATAGCTTTGCATCAGCAATCCTTGCAATCCTCCCATTAGAAATTGTATATAGCTTCCCATTCTCAATCTGCTCATGAGAATGCTTCGGCCTCGTTGAAAACAAGTGATGTGGATTTCTCCTCCTTCCCGATCAACAAAATCAAACCCAAACACGGATCCATTTCCCTTGCATTGTGATATTGGCGAAGGGTTTTTTTTTTTGCTAGGGCACGGCCCTCTATGGACCACATGTGCATAGATGTATTCAAAGCACTTATTTTAGTTGGTGTTCTCGTAAAATATTTGTTAACCCGATTTGCACTTGCATCTGTTTGTGGCAACTGACTGTGTTTGAGAGCATTTGTTGGTAGTCGGATTGGAGCACCGATTACCAAATGTGTTTCAACAACAACATCCATTTCAATGATAAGAACGGTGCTGCAATGGAAAAGAAAAACAGGATATAATTAGAACTGAGCAACGGATGGAAAAAATAAACAGAATTAAATTTTAATTGATATAGCGAGTTTATGTACATTGGTAATTGAGCAAGAGATGAAGCTTACAGTTCACTTTTGATCATTCGAGCGAGGATTTGTGTAAGCACACAATGGAGCCTTCTTGTATTGAATTGTCGGTTACACGACTTGCAAATTTGGAGGGTAGAAGTGTTGTTTGAAAATGTATCCCATCTGAAAGGTCAACACGATGTTGGGCTCCCGTGTTGAGAATGGACCTTAGAGAGCTCAAGTGCAGTATTTGAAATGCGGGGTCAACATTGGAACCACCCTCAATCAATTGAGAAATGCCTTCGTGTGTCAAATTTATTTGCATGGCAATAAAAGATGCTCGAGATTGTGAGAATTCTCAAATATATGGTAGAAAATGTAAACTTGTAGGGCAATCAATCATGAAATGAAGGATTTGTTCAGGAAATCATGCATTTGTAAAGAATGAGAACCTTTAAAGTTGACTTCCTTATTATTTCATATTTTCTAAAAAGTGCAAACAAGAAGTCTAACCCTTTAACAATTCAATATGCAAAAAGTGATATAATGTAGAAAGCTTTGGTTGAAAACAACTAAAATTTGTATGGTTGTTTGTCGGCATTTTAAAACTATATGTATTTGTGTGCAATATTATGAAGTACACATTAAAATTGTGTCGTTGGTTTACATAAAGAAGCACAATTGTATAAAGGAAAGATATAATGAATAACTCATTAAAAATGTGTTCTTTATTGTTGTTGTTTGTTGAAAAGTTAGATTACTGTGCCCCATATGTTCCGCCGCAATATATACATGCATTTATTTGAAATGAATTACATATTATTATGTTAAGCAAATAGAATGGAATACAATAAGAACAATATGTACACTTGAAGTGAGAAGACAATAGGTATTTGTATGGAAACACAAAGATAAAGAAATTAGGAAAGCATAGTTGTTGGATAACAAAAACTGAACATGTGTTTGATAAGTTTGATTCTCCGTCGGATATATACTGCGACAATACATACATGGAATATTTGGAACGAGTTACAGTTTATTTCAAAAATACTTATAAACAAACACTTATAAACTAACCACTACAAGCTATTTTTTAAAATCAAATTTCTTGCTTTTTGCTTGTGCAATTTTCTTTGCACGTTTCTTGTAGTTTTGTCCAAAGGTTGCAGATGCCTCGATTGGAATTCCCATTCTCCTCAATTTGTGGGGTGGTTCATATTTCAAAGCATCTTTGTTTGAATCATAAATCAAACAAAAGCCTCATGAATGATCTGCGATCGCTTCGGATTTTGGAGAGAAAAATTGGGGATGTTGGCATCAGGTGGAGGTGATCTCTGATCATTTCAGCTATCACTGTTTTAGGTGGTTTCAGTTGCCTACAATGCAAAACATTAACAACACATTGAATATGCTTAAAATCTTCCTCCCTCTGCAAGTGAGGCGTAGTTAATGTCAATCCCAGTTATGGGGAGGGGAATTGTGTTTCTAGTCTGCATCATATTAAACTGGAGAGGGAAAATAAGTATGTTAGTCCACCAAGATGTTCTTAGGTATGACAGAAGCTTTAAAAGCCTTGTCGCTGATCAGTCTAACGTCCAACTTGGGACACTTTGAAATGGCCTCATTGGGGAACGAACCCCTCAGCACATAACGAATCCTGTCATTGACGAAGGCACGTGCCCCCACATGTCACTTCGGAAAAAGGATTGGAGTCTAAATATAAATGTAACAATCAAAAGAATATAACATGAAAGCTCTCTAAAATAATTTTTTAAACCATAGCATGCAATAAACGAAACAAATGAATAAGCACTTGAATCAATATTAAAACCCACCTCAATTTTGTTTAGAGACGACGCTCTTCTTTACCGCGGGAGAATGAGAATCACAAATAACCTACAAAAAAGTGAAAAAGAAGTTAATAAAACTAAATATATCTACACTGCCAATGTCATATTCACTACATAACGCTACCACTCATGATATAAAATTGGTAAATGTATATGCATGAATTTGTAACAAGTTAGAAATGTAGAGATAGAACATTTAAAACATCCCAATATGTATATTCATTATCACAATATGATAGTGGATCGTTTTCTTCTCCCAATATGTGTTTAGGATTTTATTGTATAGTTCTTTAAAATCTTTTGATCTGTAAATCTCCATTTCTACTGTTTGACTATTCGCACGTGTATTAATATATATCTATATCTACATATGTACCATATATATGTTATATTCTGTTTAGGCGTCCTGTGTGGCTATATAGACTTTGATTTTAATAAAGTTACCATAATTTGAGCCTGAGTTTTATCAGTTAAGAATAACAACTTGAAATCAATGGGGGGAAAAAAGAAAAATCTACCTGCACTTAGTTCAAACGCCCCAACACCCCTATATATATGGTTCTCATTAAAAGAAATACACCGTAGACTTGGATCTTACTTTTTTGGCTTGTATTATTCCTCTTGTTTGTGGAAATGATAATATTCCTCATCAGAAACTATAAAATTATATGTTTTGGTATTAATAATATCTTGGTTGTGTAACAATTGGTTAAGTATCACTATTTATATAGCCTAAACATTAATATGAACTGTCCAATAGTTGACAATAGAACTCATAGAAAAGATCATTCATGTAATTGTCGCAATTGATGGACAGTAGAACCATTGCAGCTCTTGAAAACATAAAACAGAAGAGCAGAGAAAAGTGATTAAAGAGCATTAAAATCATACGTGAAGGCTGGAGAATAATAGTATTTGGCCTGAACGTAAACACCATAAAGATCAATGGTCACCCAATACTATGAGGTATCTACCCAGGGTATCTATTCTATTAATTAATTAATCCCTGATTAAAACTAAGAGAGGGGTTATGCAAAACAGTCATGGGTATTGTAGCAAAACAAACATATTGAAATTGAGGACAAAATATATGTTCCCAATTATTTAAGACTCTGTTAAGTTAAAATTGTTCTTCACAAAATGAAATTTCTAACCTCTGGAGCAACGTAAAATAAAAGACATGCGTTCTTCCAATAAAATAAAAGATATCTGACAACACCCAACATGCAGCAGGAAAAATGGTTTCACCAAAAATCAAGAAAAATGGTTTCAAATCAGGGGCGCGGTGGCGAGAAAGACGGCGTGAACTGGAGCTTAGAGCAAAACAAACATATTGAAATTGAGGACAAAATATATGTTCCCAATTATTTAAGACTCTGTTAAGTTAAAACTGTTCTTACAAAACAGAAATTTCTAACCTCTGCGGAACAGAAACGGCGAGTAAAATAAAAGACGGGCGTTCTTCCAATAAAATAAAAGATATCTGACAACACCCAACATGCAACAGGAAAAACGGTTTCACCGAAAAATCAAGAAAAACGGTTTCAAATCAGGGCGCGGTGGCAAGAAAGACGGCGTGAACTGGAGCTTAGAGCATTTGTTCAACTGTGGGAATCCTGAAAAGAAATAGTTAAGCAAATTTACATACCAAACGTTGTGTGTTGACTCCCTTCACTTTCGGATCCCTCTTTCACGAAAACGAATTGATTATTTGATGAGATAACCAATACAAACTCCTTATTTATAAAACAGGGCGGAATCTAAAAAACAGGAGTTAAAAATAGGATTTTAAAAATAGAAACTCAAAAATTGCATGCAAAGTAAAAACGACATGCAAACAACTGTCAAATTTAATCCCGTTTGAAAAACGTCTAAAAGGCTGTCAAATTTAGGACAGTCGTAGAAACGTCTGGAGGTCCTCTACCATAGGGGGAATGCCTTCGGCGTAATTAGGGAGAAATGGTCCCACAAAAAGTGCCAAGAGGACGAAGTTTATTGTAATCCATTTTTTTGGATTTTATATAATTTAATATATTTATTCATTCTTCAACTATTTAATTGTGTTTCAAATATTAGATGTCTATAAAGGAGATGTCTCAATAGTTGTGTCATCTTTAATAGTTAAAGAATATTTGAGGAGGGATACCCAAAATTTGAGCAAATTTAAATGATAAGTAATTGTACAAATGAGATATTATTGTACAACTTATGTACAATCAACAAATATGTAAAGTACCCAATCACAAAACTACACATAAGTTGTCCACCTTTTATATAATTCATGTACAAATGTAGGTTAAAAAAAAAATAATGATTTTCCTCGAAATAAACACATGAAAGGAAATATGTATATTAAATACATGTTGACTCAACTATGTGACAAATTTCATGTACCATCGTGGCACCATTTAATCGTCACATAGATACGAAATTATATATCATAACTACTAATATTTTCAATGGGATTCAACTTATGACTTCACTTTTTTTTTAACCATTAAACTAATTTAAGTGTACATACCAACTCAATACAACCTTAATTTTTCAAGAACAAAAACCAACCAAACTTTTATGTAAGGTATTGCCTAGGCTTCATTCCACTTAATGGATCAAGGGGTATTTACTCTTTCTAGTGAAATTTTTATTTAGTATTTTTCTAATTTAATATTAGGTTATTGAAAAGTTCGTTACATAATAAGTAGTTTTATACCTCATTGTTTGATAAAGGATATTTATTTAAATGTGGAGGAGCCAATTATTTTTAATACAAAATTTTGAAGTATATTTAGCAAAAAGTTTAAACAAGATTAAATACACCGTCACATTGAAATAGGTAAAAGACCATACTTTCCTTAAACATTTAAATGTTGAAGGTATTATGTATAGAGGCATTGGTTTTGTATGAAAGTATGCGCTTCACACATTTGATATTAATAAATTTCCAACACCACTCACGAGACTAGTAATTTTGGAAAGGGACTATTATTAAGATTGGGGGCCTTGTCCTTAGAGTCACTCAAGTATATCTAAATTAAATTAAATTAAATTAAATGTGACATTGAGCTTTATGATGCTACTAAGAAAAGGGTGATAGAAAGAAAAAACACTCTGCAACTCGCATAAAACTCGGAGTTGGCTCTTGGAGGGTTTCCCCTTCCTAACCGTCATACCGCGGCCTTTTTGAGCTCTACGGGAATTTATTGTTATAGTCTCTCCTAGGGTTTCTTGCTCTGGGCATCCCTTATATAATGTCCTCACCATCTTCAAACCCGGTTGTTTAACCGTGGCATGAAATAGTGGGGCAAGAAATGGCACCGCCAATCAAGCAACCAGTGAAGTTCGTCCCGAAGGTTTTTCATGAGGTAATATTTCTCCTCTTGATGTAGTTCTACCCATTCCTAAATTTAATATTGTTTTTCAATGGTTAGAACAATTTTGCCTCATTGGGTATTTTTGGGTCGAATCCCTCTAAAACCATGCTCAATTCCCCGGGTTAACACGATCTGGACCCCTCATGGGGTCCGCTTGGATAGCATTCAAAACATGACCAAGGGTTTCTTTCTTTTCATTTCTCTAACCCTGCTAATGCACCCAATATTCTGGTTAAGCAAGCCACTTGGTATGTTTGTAACTCATTGCTTGTGTTAACACCTTAGCATAAGGAATTTGTGGTATCTAAATATACTACCCTTAAAGTGCTTGTATGGTTTGAATTTCTTGGTCTTCCTCTGCCATGTGTGCCTTTTCTACCGCAAATTACCACTTTGCTTGGGCGGGTAGTCTACCTAGAAATCGATAAGTTTTACCATGCTCATCCTCAGAAGCGAGTATGCGTTGAGATTGATCTCTCACAGGATCTCAAAGAATTTGTGGATATTAAAATGGGTGATAAATATTATTCCCATTGGGTCATGTATATCAATCTACCCAACACTTTTTCCATTGTCAAGCATCTGATCACAAGATCAAGGATTATCCACTTTATATACCTCGTAATCGCCTGTGGCCAAAACAACTCTCGAGCCAGTTAAACCCCAATAGGAGGAAGGTTGGCAAGTTTTGGGGGTAGAAAAACAAGAACAAAGCCCAGAAATCCAAATCCTTTGGCTCCCATGGCCATCAGAACCAGGCCGTTAAGGAACAATCTCTCAATATCCCAGCTAAGGAACCTACAATTACTACTAAAGAACCAACTGCTGCTGCTATCTTGGCTACCCCATTGCCAAATTATTCCAGCACGCCCCTCATGGCATCGGTTCTCATGGACCAAACAAATTTTATTTCTCACATCCCCATCCCACATTCAGTTCCACTACTACTACCAAGCAACTCACAAGGGCCTTCCAAATGACCCTAAAGTCCTTCTCGCATCTCTTGGGACCATAGCCCAACACACAATGTGGATTCCACCGAAGTGGAATACAACATTAAGTACACCGACCAAAATTTTTTTGATTTGCGGGATTTTGTACACGCAATGTTACTCATTTCTTGCACAATCAATATGATGCCCTTGATGGCTTGGAGGATGGGGATATGGATCTTGACCAACATTTCTCATGAATTGTTTATCTTGGAATGTTAGGGATCTTACAGACTCTTGTCATAAATATGTGGTGCGTGAAACTTGACAACGATGTACAAATCCAGATGCTTTGTTTTTACAGGAAATAAAAATTACAGGTTTTTAGTTACAGATGGTATGCAAATCCATCTAGTCTGATAGCTTGGTTTTCTGTAGAAATCATGAAGCAGGGTGTGGGGATTAATTTCACTTTTTGCTCCTAAATGGCAGCCCTTATTAATTGACCATGGAATCAACCCCACCAACCGTGTCATATGGGTCCTCTTTAATATTGATGGTTTCCTTTTGGGCTCATAAATATTTATTCCTTGAATTATACGGCCGAAAGGGTCGATCTGTGGTAGTGGATAACCAACTCCATTCCCGATGCCTACTGGGTAATAAGTGGAGATTTTAATATGGTTGAATCCCCTAATGATAAATGTGGCCACTTGCCTATGAGGTGGACACCTGGTGAAAGGGAAGCGTGGTACTTCATGTAAAATAAATTTGGATTTTTTGATCCTAATGCATCTCACTTTCCCACCTCTACAGCTTGGTACACGTGGACCAATCTTTGTGGAGGGATAAATCGCGTCCTTAAATGGCTTGATAGGGCCATGCTGTCAGCTCAAAACTTCTTTGAGTTTGATAGCATTTATTCTATGCCAGTGGAGGTCATGCCTGACTTTGTCCTTTCGAGACCACTCTCCTATACAATTTCATATATGTTGGCATGATGTGCACCCATTTTGTCATAAAGGCCAATTATTTCTTAATACTACCTTGATGCAACATGGCCCCACTATTAATCATATCAAGCGGGTTTGGAATTTAGCTCCATGACCCAGTCACTGTCAGCGGTTTCATCCACCTATGCAAGCTAGCTGGATACAATGGTGGGAAGATGCACTGACTCAAACTACCAGATTTCTTAGAATCTACGGCCGATAGCTAGAAAAAATTTAGCACCGCTCATACACCACTAACACCTCAACTCTCACCGAACGATGGTGGCGCTTGAGGTGATCCCTTCTCTTAAGCTCTGCAACTACAATTTGTAATGCTCTGACATCAAATCTAAATTACGGATAGCTATAATGTTAGAGGTGCTCAAATCCATGCTTGAATGCATTGGCTCAAGATTGGAGATCAGGTTTTGAAAGAATTATTTCTTTCTCTCCGAGCCAGAAAGCCTTCTCAATAGATCCGAGCTATCATGGACAATGGAGCTCGATTACTAACCCGTAACTTATGTTGCAAGCCTTTGTGCGCCATTACAAGCTTGTCTTTCAAGCTTAGGAACCTTCCGCAGCTCGTCGAGCCGCTCTTGACCATTTTTTGGGTGTTTTTCCATGCGAAGCTTTGAGAGGCTCGGAGGTTATCTCGTGAAAGAATGCTTACCATTGAATACCTCCATGAAGCCACTCTGCAAATGGCTAATGATTATATGTCGGGTTGCGATGGATTCCCTTGTGAATTTTATAAAGCTATTTGGGATTATGTCGGGGAAGACCTTTTTCAGGTCTATCTTGAATGATTTCAGAACCAATCCTTAGGGCCATGCATTAATAAGGGAAACATTAAATTTATCACTAAGCAAGGAGATCCTGAGAAAATCACTTATTGACGGTCGATTATAATCTGAATATCTCCTACAAAATCATTACCAAATCGTTAGCTCTGCGATTACACAATCTTCTCGCTTGCATACCATTTAGCCAGAGAGAAAATTGGCTTCATACAAGGGCGTTTCATCTTGATAACATCATCGCGGTGTGGGAAGGCATGGAATGGGCTCACAGATCTCATTAGGCCACCATGTTTATCAAGATTGACTTTGAGAAGGCTTATGATCAGATTGAATGGCCATTCATTCTCACCATGCTTCAAGCCCTTGGATTTGGACCCATTTTTATTCAATCAGTCAATATGCTTTTTGTAGATGCTTCTACTCAAATTTCTATCAATGGCCTCAGCTCAGAGCCCTTTGGGATTTTCCAGTCTATCAGACAAGGTTGTCCTCTTGCCCCTGCATTGTATGTGCTAGCGGCCAAAGGCTTTGGTTATCTCTTAGCTCATGCCAAAGCGCAAGGTCTTGTTCATGTAATCTCACTTCCTGATGAGCTTAATTCTCAACTTCTCAATGGGTATTTTGCATTTGATTCCTTACTTACGCTTATCGATGATGAGACCAACGTTAGAATGTTATACAATGTTTGGATACTTTCTACCTAGCTTCTGGCTCATCCATTCAATGGTGAAAAACCCAATGTTACCGGTAATATTTCCTTCTTACGCTAGACTGGCTTGCCACCTTTGATTGAAAAATTTTGCAACATGGTGAGATTTTCAAATTTCTAGGTATTCCTTTTGCTTTTTAAGCCTCCTCGACTGAACTTTATGGCATTATGTCATTCAACAGGTGGAAAAAATTGGAATATTGGATCACTAGGCCTTTATCTCTGGCTAGAAAATTCCAAATCTTCTCTAAAGTTCTTGCTACCACCCATGTTTACTACTCATCTTGTTGGGTTCCTTCCAAATCCTCCATTCAAAAGCTTGAAAAATTGCTCAAAGCTTTCCTATGGGATAATACTTCTACTAGCAAAGGTTTTCATCGGGTAGCTCTTAGGATGTATGTTATTTTTCTCACAATTCTAGAGGGCCTCGAGCTTATTCACATTCAACACCAAGGGCAAGCTCTTTGTGCTAAGTGGATTATCAGAAGCATTATTGGCCAAGAAGCTTGGAAAGTTCTCATACGACATGGCATTGTGGAAGGCTCTCCTTATGGCTGCCCTACGTGGAAAGGCTTAAGGTTTGTCAATTTTCATCACTCTTGTGCTTGTCAAAATTGTTGGCACCTTTGTGCTTAAAAGTATTTGGAAAGTGTGGGAATGTGTCAAACCCTAGCTTTTATGGAAAGGGGATGGATTTCGTAATGGGCTTTCTCTCAATCAACAATCTCTCTAGTGGTTGCCGATTTTTCAATCCCAAGATAAATGCTTAGTAGAGGTCCCAGGAATCTCCACACTCAAATTCTTCAAGCACAGAATTCGCACCATTGAGGACTTCTTCTGCAAGAACACTCAATCCTAGTTATCTTGGCGATTTTAAAGCTCTGTTTTGGCTTTCCAACCAAGATCATGATACTTTCCTATTGTGATCAATTTAGTTCCTGATCACATGTTGCATAAGATTGTTGTGCATTCCTCTCGCCCATGGTGGACAGACTTAGAAGTGGTATGTTGATACTCCTTTCTGTAACTACAAATCCAACAAAGGTTATCATTGGCTCTCACCCCATTTTCCCATGGTGGACAAACTTAATACTCATTGGGGAATTCATGCCACTCTGTCTACCTGGGTAGATGATTTGAGACTGTTTGGACTATATGTGTGGAGCCCAAAATTTCTCATTTTCTTTGGTGTATTCTACACAAAGGCCTTCCCATTGGGCTCATCTTGTTCAAATTGGGATTCTGGCTCCCAAATGCCCCTTCTATGGGAATCTAGAAATGCTTTTGCATGTCTTCTAGTTCTTTCCTGTTGGTTTTTGAATTAGTACTTTAGTAATCAACAGTTAGGGGACAACAAGTCCCTCCTCTTTATGGGAGAGGTTCCCTTATTGAAAGCGAGCAACAAAGCTTATATACAAATATACAACTTTCATATTAATGAGGACTCTGATACTTTGAAATGTTTTATGCCAATAAATATTATCAATACATAGAAATAGAAGAACAAGGAAACTGAAAGGGAAGAACACAACAGTACTTTCAGGTAATATAGTTAGCAGAATATAACCTTATGTGTACTTTAGCAAAAGAGATACATAATGGAATCATTCACATGGGCATCATCAGATACAATTCTATGGATGCAAAAGTTCCAGAAATCATATCACAAGAACACAAAGTTTCTTAGCATGAAAGATTGATGATTCACAAATTTCAGATAAGGAAAGAAAGGATAGCAGATAGAAATAAGAGACAAGGGGAAAAAATCAGTATTGATTACTTTCAAATCTATTACATTTCAAGAGTATCAGGGTCCAACCCTTAACAATGGCATGAAGAGCCCATTAAATAGCTTACAAAGATAGTTACATTCGGTTCCAACTTCTTTTAAACTAAAGATTAAAGACTACTTAACAAATACATTAATAGAATGTCTTTAATCAAGTATTACATCATGGGTTTTAAAACCCCAAAATAAAAGAAGTGACTTAGGACTCGGGAGCAGAAACATCCGAAGGAGGTTTAGAGGGACCAACTATCTTAAGAATCTGATGCCTAAATATTTTCAATGCTTCAGCTATCTCCATGCACTTTGGGATGGTAGTGTTGGAAGTGGCATGGGTCCACATGCCAAGACACTTCTCCATATCCTTCTCAAACTTTGTGTTTTCCAAAAACTCTTTGTTTTCCTCGGTGATAGTTGATTGGAGAGAGCAGACATATTTCATCTTCTCTTTAGACATTGACTCTTCCTTGAAAAGATCCTCTTTGATGAAGGTGTTGAACTAGGCCTTAATTTCTGTAAGGAAAACTGATTACCTGAGGCTTCATTCTAGATTTGACAATGAATATCTTGGAAGGCAGACAGAACACAAGTCTTGAAAGATTCTCCTTTCTGCCACATATTTTTTAGTTCTCCCATTGCTTCCTCCAAAACCTTGATCTTCCAATCAATACTGAAAACCCAAGATCTTGATAGGTTGTTCTTGGCTTCATCAAACACTTTGCTTGCCAATAAAATCTGATCATCTATCTTGCTCATCAAAAATATCTTGGATGCATTCACACCATAGCTTTAGTTATTTCTCCAAGCCACTGAGTGTTGTGATGAATTTCAACTGTAATTTGGATACCTTCTCATGTGACTTGAAGGCCTCCTCAATGAAGTTCAATCTAGCCACTGTCATATCATCAACTAGTGATTCGATGGCCTTTCCATAAGTGACATGTTTGTGAATATCCTTGATGGTTTGAATTTCATCCTTGCTGAGAACTATGGGAGGAGGAAGAGTGGTTAATGGAGTTGGATCCAACACCTTATCTTTTTCCAACAGGGATTTTATAAAATCTGAGAGAACCTGATTATGTTCTTCCAATTTCTCCATAGTTTTTTCCCTTCTCTACTCATTCAATGACCCTAGTCACGTTTCTCTAAGGTTGTGGACCTCACTTTCAGGCATAGAATCCCCAAGTGGAATCCTCGTGAGTTCCAAATTAGACACTAAAAGGTATTTCTCTTCTTTATCCACCCTAGGCTTTGCAATCTCCATGAATTGTTGACCCTTTGAATCTGACACTATCCTTGAGGTCATCTTTTCTTTCTTTGTTGGAGGAGGGGAGTAGTACCGAGCAAAGGCTGCCATAACATCAAACTTGGGAACCACAATTTGAGAGGTGGAATTCCTTTTCCTACTATCAACAAAAGGCTGAACCCAAGCAAAGGAGGAGGAAGAGGCAGAAGGAGCAATGGGTCCGAGTGCAAGTGTACTCATCGCACTCAATGTTTGTACCATAGATGTTTCTAATGGAGAGGTTGGCATGCCAGAATGTCCTTGGAAGAAGAGTCCACCAAACCTAGAGATTCAAACATTTGGACCTTATTCTCCATCTCAGTAGTGTTGATAGGGGTTTCTTCCCCTTCCTTCGTTCTTCACTATTATCCTCACTCAAAACAATGACATCTTCTGACTCTGCAGAACCCGTTGATTGCTCCAAAGAAAATTCCTCCCTTTCCTCAATCATTTTCTCTTGCTTGACAGACTTGCCTTTCTTCATGTATACCTTGGTCGAAGAGGAAGGAGTGGATTGCTCAAGAATCTCAACATCAAGTGTAGGTTCTTCTTTCCTAGGAGAGGAAGTTTCTTGTGAAGAATACCTAGCTCTATTCATCCTAAAGTTTTGCATCTTCTTATCAAACTAGAGCTTGGTTCTCACTAAAACTCGGGTTGATCACCTCTTTCAAATCATCTTGCTCTTTTACAAACCAATCAATGGTTTCAAGAGGAGAGTGTTTGATGGTCCTCTCATATTCTTGCAAATCTTCATCATCATCCTAGAGTTTCTTAGGTACTTTGTAGAGATTGAAATCTATAATTTGTTGAAGAGAAAGTCTGCCAAAATACCTTCTCCTGGCCTCAAAGTCATCTACACAATCAGCCCAATAATCTTCAGTATCAACAAAGTGAATGAAACCTAATATGAGATTCTTAGCAATATATCCCTTGATATCAAAGCAAGTTCAAGACTTGAAATGATGAAGAGTAAGAGGAACAATGGTTCTATCAATGTTCTGAGCATCGAGGGTTGTTTTGCATGTATAATTTCCCAAGGTGATAGGGAAACGAATGCCAAAGCAATATTTTTATCTTTGCAAGTCTGATGAATTTTGTCCAATTGCCTGCATATTTCAACTAGGGCCATTTTATCATTGTAGAACATAGGAAGCTTTAGAGGGGAACCATCAAAACTAGCTATCCTAAGATATGAAAACTTTCTGAATTGAGTGAAGAAACTCCCATATTCAGAGATCAAGGTCTTTTCTTCCTCAAAAAATCTCCGAGTAGTATTTCCTTCCAAAATCCTCACAATGTACATGGTGAAGGCATCGTTGACTCTCCTGAAATGATGATTGCTGACTTTGAGAGTGAATTGAGGACAATACTCATATATAGGAGCATCCTTCTTATCCTCAACAAAAGAGAAGCCAAGCCATTCCCTAGATGCTTTGCAATAGTGTACATGAGATAAGAGGACATGTGGAAGGTATTTGTTCTCTGAACGTTAACCAACTGCTCTATTAGGTTTTCACAGATTATCTCACCCCAATTCAGATTCTGCTTCCCTCACAAATGATGTTGATATAGGGACACATCCAAAAATGAAATTCATTTGTAGAAGGAATTCCCATGATCCTAGCCAAAAGAGTGATGATGTCTGAAAGTTCTTCGTTGAAATCAACCCTGAACAATGATTTAAAAGTCTGGATGCTCCCTTTTTAGGGTTCTTCAACCATGATTTAGCTACCCTAGCCTTATATCTCTCACTATCCTAGTCAAATAGTGCTTGTTCTTGAGCAAGGGTGAGAGTATTGGCCCCTTCCACTATTGGGATGCATAGGGCAACACAGATAGCTTCAGAATCTAGTCGCGTAATTACTTCACCATGTACGTCAACGATCTCTTTGGATTCTAGATTGAAACAAGCCCCACAAGCAAGCACGGTGTTAGCACACTAAAAAAAGATAGGAAAACCACCTGTGAATGCAATCCCACTATTTTTTATCATTTGAGCGATGGGAGTAGGGTTATCACATCCAAGTCTGCTCCAAAAATCATCAAGGTCTAGATGTCGAGCTTCACTATCACCGATGTCGGCGTATAGAGGTTTCCAATGAGGAGAGATGTTTGTGCCCTTGATATTGCATCTTCATCATGTGACAGAGGTAGAGAGAAGATAACCTTCAATGGAGTATTACCACGATCTCAAATAATCCTGCAAGAGAACATACCGAAGTATAGACGCGGGAAACGGTTTGCTTTGCACAAACGTGAGCGAGGAGAAACATGAGAAGGAAAGTCTGAGAAAGAAAGAATAGTTATACCCCTTTATATAGCCATAAATTTGCATAAATGAGAGAAAAATAAAAATGTGCAATAAATAACACTGCACCAACTCGAAAAGGTGATATGAGGGAAAATTGAAAAAATTAGCCCCGGGCATGGTCCACGGGACATGTGGGACGTGTGGAGCCGATATACTTGATCCAAGAGGAATGTGGAAAAAGTGGGTTTGGGAGCACAAACGGTCCATGGGACATGTGGGACGTGTAGAGCTGATATACCTGATATACAAGGCAAGGTGTAAAGTTTGCGTATCAGCGAACAAAGGGACCGAAAACACTTGGGACATGTGGGACGCACATAGCCGATTTATTTGAAGAGTAAGCAATGCGGGTAAATCGGAGAATCGGTGAACAAGAGGCACTGAAAGCACTTGGGACATGTGGGACATGTGGAGCCGATTTAGCCGATGAGTAAACAATGCGGTAAATTGGTGAATCAATGAACAAGAGGCCCAAGTGTACTTGGGACACATGGGACGAAAATGTCCGACTTAACCGACAAGCAGAGTAGTGCGGAGAAAGCGAAAATCGGTGAACTGGAGGCCCGATGGCACTTGGGACACATGGGACAAAAATATCTGACTTAGCCACAAAACACTAAAAATGACTCTAAAGAATGAAATTTTCTAACTTTTTGAACTTCTCTCTTTACCAGAACACTTCCAAAGGACACTGACTCAAAATTTTGGAAATTTGTCTTTGAAAAAGGAGGGAATTTTAGGGTGACAACATGTCCCAAAGCTCAAATTTCCTGGAACTAGATCCATTCTTTTTTTCCCTCACGACCCCACTATTTCACTTGGCAACATATCCTCTTGGGAGATAATCCCAAACTTCTGCCTATGTTCACCTAGATTTGACATGTTTTCAAAGGGGAGATTCTATTTTGGATATGGAAAGAAAGAAATGCTTTTTTCTTTTCTAATTCTGCAGTTGATCAATCTTTCTCAATTTATAATAAATCTATGGTGATCTCCAATGTACTTCTGCAAATTCAAGTTCAAGCAAACAAGGTGGCATTGGAGGTGGATCACCTCCAGACCCTATTGTGCCATTGAGGGAAGCCCCATGCAACATTGCCCGAGTACCTCCGTCTCCCACCAGGCATTCCTCACCTTCAGCCCATGGTGGTCGGTGCAATGGATATCAGCGACATGCTTTCAATCATACCCACCACTCTCTAGGGCCGTTACATCGGCATAGTCACTTGCCCATTCACCGTTGTGGCCAAGGCTCCCATTACATTCATCGGCTCACCAATAGGGCTAGGGTTCGCCACCTCGGCAGCATGGGTGGGGATCTTTGCCGTATTCAATCACTCGCCAAAGAGGGGATGGGGTTCTCCTTTGTTGTTTCTTCACACCGGTTAAGCTTGACACCCACCGCCACCCCCACCATCATCTGACAAATTCCCTCACCTCAACCTTGTCATTCATACGGACAAGGAAGCGGACCCAAAGGAAGAATTGTTGCTGGCTTGGAGATTCCGAATGCTTGCAAGAACCTACTTGGTTTGGGGTGGCCGAATGATCAGGATTCACCTACCTCGGGCATGTTTGTTGTTGCTACTTGATAGTGCCTTTTAAGTGTTTTTGGGCGATGCCTTTTGTTTTGTTGTACTCTCATAGGCTCGGCCTAGTTTGACTTTTGTTGTTCTAGGCTCACTAGCTTGTTCATGGTTTTCGGGCATGCTCTCACACCGCCAAATTTTTTGTTGAAAACTATCTTGTATCTTATTGCATTAATATAATATAAGATCCCTTTTCATAAAAAAATAATAATAATAAATTAAATGCTTCAATACAAATATGATGATGATAATGTTGACAATTTGGGGTTTTGCATTTTTTCGTTGAAATTGTTTATTTACCTCTCTCATGAATTTAAGGAAAACTATTAATATGGTAATGTATCTAGCATTTTAACAATTTGTTTTTCATAGAGTTGATTGAACATAAAATAAGGGACCATGCTCTTATGATTTCCCTAAATCCCACGGTGAAACCTTTGAATTTTCATTTAATAACTTTGATTCACCAATTGGTGAGTCATTAGAGAGTTTGTATAATTAGTACTTGTCTTAAAAGGAGGAGTATTATTATGCTGATGGTAAAAATATGAGGGCTTGTAGAGTTGTTGAAGCAATTTCAAAATGTATTAAATAATTATATTCGTTTTGTGTAATAAGGTACATAAGGTTTGTTGGGTTGTTAAAGCAATTATAAGATGCATTGAAGACACATATTTGACATGTGTAGTAAGGCAACATATATACACATCCCACAACCAATCGACCATTATGTTAGTGAGAGGGCCACCTCCAATGTGGTATTGCCCCTATTGGCATAAGGATCATGATATATTATCGTGGACAAAGCCAAACAACCTAGGTGGGATTGATTTTTTGACTAAATGAGGAGCGTTAGAGTTATCGTAAAAATTTCAAGATGCATGGAGCCCATAACACCAACCATGTTTTCCACTACCACCTTTGGTGACATCACTTGAATTGAAGATGGAGGAGCGGTGCTTGGTGGCCTAGATTCATTCCAAACTTGTTAAAAATATTATGCACCATTGCATCCAATGCCATATAGAAAACCCCAACAACAAATGGGTATCACATGCATTTGATTTCAAACCCAAGACATCCTAACAATAAGGAAACCATATTTCGATTTGATTTTGTGAAGGCCAAAACAATGAAATTAGTTGATTTTACCTAGTAATAAGTACTCATTTTCTTTATATTACTTTCCAATTCATGCATTTAGATATTGCACTAATAATTTATAATATTATTTATTACTTATTTTCGAACAAAGAGTCACCATTTAAATTATTTTAATGTTATTTAAAATAAAACAATATAATTCTCACTTTAAGTTGTCTTTTAATAAGAACCAAATCATGGAGGCAACAACATTAATAATGTAGGCCAACTTGAAAAGGGTGACACATGCTCTTGATAAAAGTGACCAAAAACAACCTTTTCATGGCTGAATTTCAGCGTGAGGGAATTTTTACTAACGCAGGATCTTTTTTTTTGGAGGCAAGCTTTTCTCAACTAATATAGCCTATTGGCACTTTGACCCTTTAATGGATTCTAGGTAATTCCACACTTATGCTCAAATTAATAAAATATACACGGATTTAGTCACAACGAGATCGGAACCTTCGTGTTGAAAAGTGACTCAAAATATCATGAGAACCAACTCATTAGCAAGTAATTTGATGATTTCTTATTCCAAGGTAGTAAGAATATAATAAAGCCCTATGTAGATTATTTCCTAATAATGGCGACTAATTCTGATGATGAAAACTCAAATAAAACAATACCCAGTAACGTATCTATCCTTGTCATATCAACTCGGAATTTATTATAGAGAACAAATCTGAATTATGAGTACATATATAAACCGTAATCGTACCCTTAGCAAATATGTAGATTTAAAGCATTGAAAAAGGTACCTTAGGCAGCGCCAAAATACTTTTGAATGTAGGTGATTTAAAGTTTTGAATTATCGATAAACAGAGGATAGTAGCATGCGGCCTCAAATATTACATATGCAATACCACCGGTCAACCTCCTACATGTCGCTCCACATACGAAAATGTCATAACACATTTCTGCAATAATTCTTCGGTCCCTTTATAGCCCAAAAGCTCAATATCAATGACTGGAAAATACTTAAATTCCTTGTAAGCTCAATAAGATTCCCTATGTGAAAATCTCTCTCTTTTTCAAAGGGTTTTCGTCCTCTAGAGTTTTTCAACAAGCACAAAGCTTAGAGAAAATCGAGTTTGATAAAATGAGTAAGTGATATCCCTCTTCAAGTCGACCTCTCCCTATATAGGAGAAATGGCCCCAAAGTAACCTCCCTAATCACTAATCATAATAAGTGATTATATCTAAACATAAGTCCCACTTTTAATGCCTAGGTTGGTCGCATTTTCCTCATAGGGAGGATAAAATTTAGAAATGGGCCTTATACATCCAAAAGGGCCAATATTTATTCCCTAGGTAAGTCGCCATACTTCCTAGGAATGATACAAACATAGTATTAGACTCCTTAAGCATTTTTTCTTGACATTATCACTTAATTTATAAGTGCATACTTAATTTAAGCCAAATAAATTAATATAAGTGCTTTTAATAATTTTATTTATTTTTTATAGGCACTTTATACTAATTTATTATGACTTAAGTCACCCTTATTTTTTTCCTTTGGCCGTCGGGTCAACAAAATGGGCCAAAGGTCTTTGATTTGGAAAAGGGGACATTACAGTCCTCCCTTCCCAAGATTACTTGCCCCCAAGCAATCATAAACTAACTCGCATTCTATCCGTTCTAGGATCCCAGGACCAGCACCGAAGCCTTTTTAATAGCTTCATGTGCACTATACAATGTTTCTCAAACACTTTGTAGGAAAAAACTTATGCAACTTACTTGTCATTAGTGAAACCAAAGCATCCTCATGTATGCTTGAAATTTCCGCACTCTTCATCACCTCCTTGCTGGTCTCAGTGCTGATATGCGTGAAAAATCTACGTAGATGTCCACACGAGATGGTTCTGGTCCCAAACTATCATAGACTTAGTTGCCATTTGATGGGTCGGCGTGTATTTGAGTGCTCTCAATGTGAGTTGTTGCCCTTTGTGTTGGAAACTCGATCCATAGCTTCCACATCTTGGGTGACTCTTCCCAATGAATGAAGCCATTGCATGCCCAAGCACAACATTGTTATCTTTCAAATCCATGACATAGAAATCATCACAAAGTGTATACTCACCAAAGAAAATGCTGACTTGGTTAACCTTCTTCTTGCATGGAAGAGTGAGACCTCCTATTATAGCCACATCAAAGCCTTCAAAGTTATCACATTGTAAACCTTGTTGGTCTACCAAACTCCAGCATCCAAGAATTTTTGTGTAGATCCACTATCCAGTAGTGCCATGATCCTACACCCGAACATTGTGCCTTCAAACATGAATGGATTATACTTAGGTGCTCCCGAAAGATAGGTGAGTCTACCCTCATTTGCAATGCACGGTGTTGGCTGCTCTGTTCATCCTCGACTCTTCATCCTCAACCTTTATGAGATGGATTTTGCCTTTCCCAAGACATCTATGCCCCAGGCTCCCACGGATCATTGCAATGAAAGAATAAATTTTTCCGACGGAGCTCAATCTTTGAAGCAGTCTCCCTCTTGGGTGTAAACTCAACCTTTGAAGAAGTGGGTTGCACTTGTTGTTTTGATTTTTCCTCCTTGATGTTCTTCCTTTGGGGCTGCACTTTGGAATAGTGTCTAAGTCCAAGCCCATCCGAATGGCCTCATGCAAAGTATTAGGCTTAAGATCCTTGACCAATCCTCTCGGCTGTCATGAATTCCTTGATGAACAACATCACCACTCGCCTCTCGGGAATCTCTGCACCATCACTACTATACACTTTGAAATTCGTTGATGTATGCATCAATGTGTCCACTCTGTCGAAGTTGTGCCAAGTCCCTATAGTAAATCTCTACATCCTTGTAATCAAATCTCGCAATCAACTTCTCACTAAACTCCTTGTATGATTACAGAAGATCATGTCTCTGAGTGATAAGCCCATGGTGCCACCAATCATACGCTACTCCCTCAAGGTGCAACGTGGCAAATTGGATAGCCTCCTACTCCTGCATAGGCTTGAGAGTGAGATATGTGTCGAGCTTGTGAATCCATGCTCTAGCACTAATCTTTCCACTACCATCAAATGTGGAAAGGGTCACCTTGTTGGTGGCCTGCTTCAACTCCCTGTTTTGCTATTCTCTTGGCCTCTGTACTTGTCTAGCTCTCAAGCTTTCCCTCCTTTGAGCATAATACTGATGAAGGGGAAAGGTAGTCTGAACCTCCTATGGTAGGGATCTCCACTCATCATGTGCTTTTGCCATCACGGTATCTTGAAGGCTATGTCTTCAAATGGATCCTCAACTAATGGTGGCTGCCGGCTATAGATGCGAGATCTTTCCCTTCTATCATGCCAATTTCTTGCCCTATCCATAGTCAAATTCTCCATTAGTTGTCTCATGGTCTGAATCATTTCCTGATGGGAATCGATCATTCCGCTAAAAAGAACATCCGGGTCAGGTCGCTCACGTCGTGGAGTGTGTGCTCCTTCTCCTCTATCCATGATTCCGGGACTACCTTCAATATTCAGACGTGCCTGACTCCTTGTATAATACCGGTGTGGCCCAACTTCTGTAGGCTGCATAAAACAATCCAAAACAAACCCTCCAGGTGGGAGGATTGACGCTCTGATACCACTGAAATATCCCCTAAATGGGACACTTCGACCCTTTAATGGATTCTAGGTAATTCCACACTCATGCTGAAATTAATATTAAAAGATACACAAAGCTTTAGTCTGACGGATCGGAACCTTCGATGTTGAAAAGTGACCCAAAATATCATGAGAACCAACTCAATTAGCAAGTAATTTGATGATTTCTTATTCCAAGGTAGTAAGAATATAATAGCAAGCCTTATGTAGATTATTTCCTAATAATGGCGACTAATTCGATGATGAAAACTCAAACAAAACAATACCCAGGGCATATCTATCCTTGCCATATCAACTCAAAATTTATTATAGAGAACAAATCAATTATGAGTACATATATAAATTCGAATCGCACCTAGAAATCTCTGATTTAAAGCATTGAAAAAGGTACCTTAGCGCGCGAAAATACCGAATGCGAGGTGATTTAAAGTTCTAAGGTCTTGATAAACAAAGGACAGAGCATGCGGCCTCAAATATTACATATGCAATACAGGTCAACCTCCTATATGTCGCTCCACATACGAGAAAATGTCATAACACAGCTGAAATAATTCTTGATCCCTTTATAGCCCAAAAGCTCAATATGAATGACTGGAAAATACCGAAATTCCCTTGTAAGTTCAATAAGATTCCCTGTGTGAAAACCTCTCTCTTTTTCTCGGAGGGTTTTTGTCCTCTAGAGTTTTTCAACAAGCACAACACTTAGACAAAAATCGAGTTTGATAAAATGAGTAAGTGATATCCCTCTTCAAGTCGACCTCTCCCTTATATAGGAGAAATGGCCCCAAGTAACCTCCTAATCACTAATCATAATAAGTGATTATATCTAAACATAAGTCCCACTTTTAATGCCTAGGTTGGTTGCATTTTCCTCATAGGGAGGATAAAATTTAGAAATGGGCCTTATACATCCACAGGGCCAATATTTATTCCCTAGGTAAGTCGCCATACTTCCTAGGAATGATCTGATAGTATTAGACTCCTTAAGCATTTTTCTTGACATTATCACTTAATTTATAATCGCATACTTAATTTAAGCCAAATAAATTAATATAAGTGCTTTTAATAACTTTATTTATTTTTATAAGCACTTTATACTAATTTATTATGACTTAAGTCACCCTTAATTTTTTTCCTTTGGCCGTCGGGTCGACAAAATGGGCCAAAGGTCTTGATTTGGAAAAGGGGACATTACTGATGGAGGTGGTGCATTCCGTTGACTTTTAGGCCATAAGAAACTTTTATTTCTCACATCAATGATTACACTCCATTCATGGAGCCCTTCCCTAGAAAATAGTGGAGGGAGAATATGTGTTATAGATACGTTATGTTCGGTGTAAATTAGAAAAAATCTTGTCAAAATTCACGAGTTGAAAATTATGCACAACTATATGACACTAATGGGCCTTAATGGCTAGAATATGAACCTTAATAGTTATTTGTTAATATATTCACATCAAAAGGTTCTGGTTCAACCTGACTTGAACATGTTAGTAGATGGCTAGGGTTAGTTGTCACCACTTTTCAAATCTACATGTGGTATGCCTACAAGATTAAGATTACCATTTTTCCTTTACAAATGACACTTCAATGATTATGTGTGACACTACTTGTATCCAAGACTAGGAATTTGACGGTTCTAGGCTATTATTCATGATTTACTAAATATAGGACTAGTAAACATTTGACTCGAGTCATAAACAATCACAACCAAAAAAATAGTATATGGTATATATTTTTAAAATTCCTTAATAAAGTACATATATATAAATTGAGAAAATTTAAATCTTGTTATTATTTATGTGAAGAAAGGGACCAACAATGTTTTCTTCATACGAAATGTTATGGCTTGTAAGAGTGTGTCATTTGCCTTTAGAACTTCTTGGTTTCACTACATGAGATCTAAAAGAAATAGCGAGACATTGAGAACATTCTACTTTCTCCTGCATCTCTAAGAGTTCCTACCATAGAGATTACATTTATAACTATGACAATCCTACTAACCTCTGTAAATAATTTGGAATTGGCTATCTCATTAGCTTATACCCTTAAATTAAAAAAATTGAGACTTACTTTATCGTACACATTCAAGGATTAAATACCTCTAGGAGCTACACTAATGTAGCATTAAAGATCATAGCAATCGATGAAACTATAGCTATAAGTTGTAGATTATAGCTCTGCAACATGGTTATACTATTTGATAGACAAAAACATTTCATATGTATTTTGAAGGTTTAACTATGGATGTATATTGCTCGCTATGCTCAACTATAATCAAGTTATTTTGTTAGGTTGATCTAGGTAACTTAAATTATTTTATTATAATATTATGTTAGATGTGTGATTAAGTACTCAAATCAATTATTGTACTATTATGTTAGATGCGTGATTGGTTTGCAATGATTTATTTTGTATTTCATTGTAGATGGTTGCAATCAGGAAGGACAATATCACAATGTAATGTGATTTAAAATAAATTCAAATTACTTTATCAATTTCCTACAGCTGTATACTAATTCTTAAAGATATTAACATAAAAATGATAACTCTAGTTATATATTATGAACAATAATAATATGCATACCCTTTATAAAAATTGACGACCTTTGCATTTTTTTAATAAATTTATAAAGCGTCAAATACAGATAAAACACCCAAAAACGGACTTGACGGGCGTCAAATCTCATCAATGAAGTCTACTAATGAACATGTACAGGAGGGGTAACTCGCATTCCGAGTTCAGAGCCCTCCAAATGCCTGGATTGCAAACCGAGACCTAATCCAAAACCTAATTCCTCCACACTTTACAAATCGACATCCTCAGGCAGCGACAAATACTCACTCCAGGCGAACAATAGGAATGGCCCACGGATCGAGTTTTCAAACGCTCAAATCTCTTCAATCTCGAAGCCAAAGATTTCCAATATCTGAGCCTCATAACTCTCAATACGACCACTTTAACCATGCGAAACGAAACCCTAACTTTCTCGACCATCGTTCTGTTCCGTGTGAACGTATAGCTCCGCACAAATATCTGCCTCTTTTTGGAAAAATTCACTCGTCTCTGCTTTCTCAATCCGCGCTTCTCTTCATCTTCATTGCTGATGTTGTCGTTCGCTTTGTTCAGCGGGGAGAAAGGAATTTTGACAGGGTTTTCCCCCAATATTCTGCTGAAGGGTTGCCTATTTCTGTCATGTAACAGACTCTGCCCGTTCCTGCACATAGCCAGCATTCTGAAACTTCCTTGGAGAAAACCGCTGGCCCTGCTTTTTCTTTCTCGTGTTCAAGTTGTGTGTTGTAATCGCCTCATTATGTATTCGTCTTTTTAGTTTATTTTATTGCATTTATATACACAAAGCATGGTCGGTCCACTATGATACCTGGTGTTGTAGTCTACCAATGACTAATTTGGGCTGTGGAATATTTTCACGTGACACATTTTTTCTTCCTGTTTTACAGTTTTTGAACTCTAAAATGTCAAACTGCGGGTTTTAAGTTTTCTTTTTATAATGTAAAAGGCACCGGACTTTTTCTTGCGGCATGCTACATTTGACTGTAGAAAATAAATTGTGTCATATTGACGGGGGTTTCTATTAATATAATAGTGAGGGATGAATATGTTTAACTACCTCTATTTTATTATCTTTTAAAAACGTGTCAATATTATCTTTTAAAAATGTAAAGTAATGTCATTTTATATGTTATATAAAGAAATATATACAAAATTATATTATTTTTAATTGATTTTTTAATATATATTTATGTATATTGATATAAATTATATATAAATCTATATAAAAGATATTTATATTTTAAATATATAAAGTATATGAGACTTATTTCAATGTTTACAAGTATTTTATAGTTAAAATTATGCAAAATATTTAAATGACTATCAAATTTAATCCTAATTGTTGAGTGCAAGGCCCGAGAGACATTGGACACGAGAGAAGCTAGAGCCAAAAATTGAGGTCGGGATCGTGCCTTAGGTGATTTTGATGGCGTGGATGCCCCTTATCCGTGAATGCTTTAGTTGAATGTGATCATTGGTTTAGTTTCTTTGTTCTCTCCGTAACTTAGACAAAGATGCCATTAAACTATGTAATCCAGTACCCAATAGTACGACACCCCTAAATATGTTCAATTTAAGGAAAAAAAAAATTAAAAAAATTATGTATGAATGGTCCATTTAATTTTAAAGTTTTGTAGTGTATCTATTTAATCTTTTTATGATTAGTGCTAAAATATGGAAGGATATCTATTCATATTTAATCTCCTTTCAACTTAATTTATTTACAAAAATATAATCTCCCCTACCTAACAATATATAGCTCATCCATTTTAATCCATATTTACTAATTTATCTAACATCATTATTGCGTTCTACGTGCACTTAAATGTTCGAAATAACTATACCCATCGTGTTAAAACGTGCGGGGGTGTGGATGGGTATAAAAGATATCAATAAATTCCTAACACCATAGACGCCATTAAAAGAATAGTAATTTTACAAAATAGATTTACATGGCAAATGCAATGCAAGGAAAGGGGCGGCTAAAGTGGGCATTAAGTATCCTCAAAGTCCGTATATTTTTGTTTTGACTTGATTGTCATTTATTAATCGCCCACGTTTCCCATTTCTTTCATTCGATGATGATGACTTCGACAATTTGGGGCTTCCATTTTTCACGTTGGAATTCCCTATCTACATTTCGAGACTTGAGGGAAACCATTCATATCAACTATCTAGGTATCCCGTAATGGTTTGTTTGGAGGGTTATGTATATTAACTTGAATACTTGCTTTTAATAATCTGTTGTCGCTAAATCACCGCACCCTCCGAATGGCCGAGGATGTGAATAGGACGTTCGGTGTGATTGGGACACATGGGATCACCTCTCAAGGTGTGGGACTTGGGCTCGAGGTGAACCTCAGGAGAAGGCCGGCTTCCTCTTCCTAAACTAAGCGCTTTGTACTACTCCTAGTGTAACAAAAGCGATTATCTAGTCCTATGCTAACATTTTCATGGGGTTTTAGGGAAAGAGTTTTGAAAATGAAACTATACTAGGGATGGTGATGCACCGAGATAAAGGGTGTCTTGATTTAGGAAGGGTTAATTTGAAGAGGGTGTATGCACCACGAGTCAACTTCACCTCTGCTGAACTTAGAGAGGGTACGGATACCACGAGGCTAAGAGACACGCGTTCCTTTTGTTAAACTTTATCGACCTAGAAATATACCGGTTTCCCGGTGAAGAAGGATGAACTCAAGAAGGGTGAATAGACACCACAACTCAACCGCATGCAATACTTCACCACTCGATAAGCACGAACTCCAGAACTCGTGATAGAAACTTAAGCTGCATGCGAGTGTACTGCAAGTATGAGAAAGGCACAAAGAAGCATAGAAGGATGAAAGGACCGAGATTAGTTACAAAACACACACTTTTATTGCTTCAATAACATGCACAATGCATCATACATTCAGAAGAGGCAATAGTTGCCATTACAGTCTTGAAGAGGAGGCTTGAAAGTTCTCTCAACACACAAGAACAACTTGCAGAAGAGAGAGGACCCTTGAAAAGTATACACTCTTGCCTGAGATATCTAATCGTCTAACTTATGCAGAATCTGTTGGAACCCTTTGAAATGAGCTTCCAACTTACATTTATAGAAGAATATGTGAGAAAGAAGAGGAAATGGTCATAATTACATTCCTAAAATGAAGGCCCATGATGTATTTATTACAGTTAGTTGAACTACCTGAGAAGGTTCCATCATGGGTCATTAATTGTCTGATGACCAAGTCTTCTCAATTAATTAAAAGAATATTTAAATAAAATATTTAAATAATAATAATAAATATTATTATTAAAATATTTAAATAAAAATATTAATTTAATTAACATAATGTTGGGACCCCCCCGTTGACCCGTTTGACTTGAAGAGGAGGGGGGTCCATGTAGATGGAATCTGCACATAACCAAATTCGATGAGCTTCGAATCCTCTAACTCGGTGTTGCACTCGATTTTTGACCCCGCACTAACTCTTTCCTTGCTTTGGTAATCGCACTCTTTTGCATTGAGTCCTTCGAATGGTGAGCTATCAAACTCGATTCTTATCATTTTCCTCTGTTAACTCGAGGCCATTTACGCATTCCTCGTTCAAACTTCATGAAACATCACCACGAGCTCCTTGCGAAGTCACCGAGCTCTTCATCCAGCAAACGATCTTACCTTTCCTGGGCTCAAACTCACTTGAATACCGAGCTTAACCCAACATTTCTGAAAAGAATGGTTTTACCACAATGCTCACGGTTCTTCCTTATCATATAACACTTGTAGTAAGAATGTTTAGCTTTGCCATAATAAGCACAATTGTACCCTCCAAACAATGAGAAAATGCCATTACCAATAAAGACCTAATGCTGCCATGATGATGACACAGGCTCATGCCCATAACATGTCGATAGACATCCTTGAGACTGAATTTTGGCCAAAGAGCCCTTCGGTATTTTGGCAGTGCACTCGCATCTCGGCTCCAATCAATAATTATGCCACTATTGGGATTATGGCATAGGTAGCCGTGAGCTACACAATATACTCATTTTTTCAGAAACTAAAAAGATCCTTTATGTTACAATTTGCAACACATAACAGAAGCCCTTCAAAAAAAAACATTGAACAACTGGGGCAGCCAAGAGGACCTTGGAAAAAATGTACGATAACACCATATGAATTCTTCCTTAGTCGTGGATCAAAGCTAATAGAAATAAAGCTAGATAAAACTAGCTTGAAACTGCAGTATAATCGTCCATTGTTTAAAAACAAGCTTCTCTGAACCTGGTAAAAGAATATTTTTATTGTCTGATTGGACGCACATAATGGAAGGGTATAAATATTGCCTCTGCTCTCGGATTTTCTCGAAGAGACCATTTACGAGTAACAAGGATATAGCATGCAAAACAGCCGACTGGGTATTTTCAGAGTTGACCTTCACATTCAATTCGTTTCTAGGAGAAAACTATGCTGAGCAATATGAATCGTTTCACTCTGCACGTAATAAACCTTCATCTCCTGGTTCATGGAAATTCTATGAAGCCTTGTTTGTCGTGACTCCAATCCATCGTGCACGGCAGTGAATATTTGTTTTCTGCAACTGTGCGTGGGAGCTTGTCTTGCGACCACTGAATGCTCAGTGTGGTAGGCAGAACGTGTAGAGCCTCCTTCGCCCATCTCTGTTTACAAAACGGCCGACCAGACAACCACGTCAATCCTATTAAACACTTCAACTGCTTCATTCCCACGTTTTCCGACTTACCTTGCGTGTGACTCGCCCAAAGACTCGGACCACTCCAAGCTGCGCGGAATTTTCATTCTCTTGCCATGCGGAAGTCTCATGACGGATTGCCATCGTCAAATCTCCACGCCTGGCAGTGTTTGCCCGAATCTCCCCTTCACGGAAGTTTGGTCATGGTTTGCCACGGTTATATTTCCACGCCTGGCAGTTTGACCGGATTTCTCCCATTTTTTGGCTGTAGACTCAAACTTCTCCCACGCCCGGGATTTCTTCTTTGGCTTGACATCACGTCATTTCCCCTTGGCATTGCTTGCCTTATTTCCCACGTCCAACGGCTTGGCCAAATTAATTCACGGGCCCCGGCCTCAACTTCGCCACGCAGATTTGGCAATCCGACCCAATTTCTCCACTATTCCCACCAGCGCGCGGGATCTTCATGAATCTTCTCCTGCCGAGTTTTCCTTCAACAGATTTGAGGATAACATTAAACTCTCAGTGCAAACATTTCAGCTGTAGCTTGTAAGGTGTGATAATCCCGACAGAATCCTTTGTGCCCGCCAACTTAGTGACTCGCTGAAGATGCTCATATAATTGCAAAGCAAATTATGCTCCATGAATATTTTGCTCAAACGGGCTTCTACTATACTGCAACATCCCTGTGCACCGAATACTCGACCGAGGAAGGTCTGAACACCATTACAATTCACAGTTCTTTGTAAGATGTCGGTTTGACTCAATTTCACATTGGTATTCGATAGTGCTTATACTATCTTCCTGGGTCGATAGAAGTCCTTCCATTATGTAATTACAAACCCGAGATTCAATGATGTTGAACCTCCCATATCTGCATATTTTCATAACATCTCGGTCAAACAAGATAATTCTCCCAAGTGGTTGGTCGAGCGTTGTCTTAGTGGATTAAACCTGGCATCATGTTGACTTTGACTCTCCCTGACTTGGCCTTCAGATCTTTTTGCATCGATCTCCACCGGGATCCTTGTACAGTTCCTTTCATTCGTCAATCTTCAACGAGCTATATTTTGCATTAACAAGACCATCGTCGAGCTCTTACAACTGAGAGTCTCCACTGAGATGATTTCTGAGATGATTATCAATTTGACACCGGGTTCTTTATCAACTCGACCCTGAACTCTCCACTGAGTTGAGATCAACTGGGTGCCTTTCGATGCTAGGTGATCTCTTCATATGCAATTTAGGAATTATTTTTTAATTATTGCATGTCGATAATAACCGAAGGTGGGTTCCTGGGACTATTATTTTATTTTGAACGTGATAGGACCCCGTTGTCCAATCTTGCCAGGTGTGCAAAATTGGATAACAATAACACTCAAGTTTAAATGCCAAACCTTCCGTTAGTAAGCAAAAGTTTCGAGGGGATGCAAGATGATGGTAAGCATATTCTCTCAATAGAATGCACTATTGTACATACATGCTTCCATAAGACAAACATACAACGTGCATACAACACATGCATCGTGTCTTGAAATAGTATCATGCACACATTATATGGTAATACATGCTCAGGTAAAGACGTTATCAAAAATTTGTCATTGAAATTTGACTTTCCCGCTTTAAACCCAATCATAAACTTGTATCAAACGATGGATCTTTTGTTATAGCAAATTAAAACTCTCACACATGGCTACCTACTCACCATCCTTCATCATTTTTTTAGTAAACATATTGGTGACAATCTCGGGGATTATTTTGGACAAACAAAGAGAAGGAAACAAAGAAAGAGAAACACATAGAGAAAGAGCAACAACAAAAGAAGGAACTGCACATTGGAGAAAGTAGGTAGCGACAAGTAAACCATTTCTTCACTAAACTCTCTACCTTGACTAGATTTGCATTTTTAAACATATTTTTCATTCCAATTTAGTGAACTTTAATGGTTTCTCAGTGAAGAATTCCCAGTGAAATACATATCAGAACCTAAACGGAAAACAACAAACCCACAATCAAAACATTACATATCTTTCTTAACATGCGGAACATTACGGTTAGAACATTACAATTAGAACATTGCATTACATATCGGTTCTTAACACTTACAAAACAAATCGAAAAACTAAAAAAATGAAGACAAAGCGAATAACAATTGGAATAAATGCATCTGTAAGTAATATTTGTAAAAGTTGAAGCCATCAAGAACACTCCAAAATTTGTCTTCTTTGGGTGGGAAATTGGTTCCATCATTATTTTTCCCCACCTTATTCCCGTCATCCTAATTGGCACCGGTGTATGTTTTTGTAGTCACACCATGTTTTCCAAAATGTTGAAATACACATTGTGTGTTTCAACATGTTGAATAACACAATGTGTTTTCCAACATGTTGAAACAAACTCATGTTGAAAACCAAATTGTGTTTTTCAACATAATCAATAACATAACGTGTTTCATGTAGTCTTTAAAAGTTAACACCACTTAGTCGGGCATGCTGGCACTTCACTTAGACAAATCTCCAAGTGCTCACCCGAAGCACACACAACCTACTAGGTCCCTTCTCTTTCTAACTTGTCAAGATGTGGATCATACACTTAACCATTCATAACATAAGGTAGAAGATATAATGCAAATATAAGACAATACAGAGACAAAATATAACAAGGGGTTTGATCATTCATTCGTTAATGTAAACAACTAGTAGCAAAACTTGAATACCAATTACACTATGCTCATGTCTACTAGCCTTGACAATCCACATTAGATAATCCATTACAAAATCATGTACATGATCTCACAAAGTATTACAAATTTAATATGCCCTCACATGATTGTCTCTTCCAGCCACGAACCTTAATTACATAGACATGACAACTATATATAGTTGGTGGAAATTGTCCTTCACCACTTTACAATGCTTAAATCTATTAATAGACTATCTTATTCTTAGCCTACATGCATTTGAACTTGTGCTTTAATCTCCTTTTTGTGGCTATCCTCGGTGGCTTGATCCCTTCACATTATAAATAGCTTGCTTTTACCTATGTCTCGTATCCTATATTTAGATCCGTTCATGCACAATCAATGTATAATCTACATGTGCTTTATCCTTTGACGGAACTTTATCTTTACTGAGTCTATTTCTTGACTTGTCTTGTCAAACACGCCATCTTTGCTTTTCTCTATTTTTAGGCCCTTCAAAATTTTGGCTAACTCTTATACTTTGTCCTTATGTGCGGACCTTCACGCCTGTTACATATTCAACCTTGTGTGCATCTTCGCACCTTGCTCTATACTTGTATCATTTTCCTTGTTTTTGTGTGTGCCTCCGCATGCATCTTCCCTGTCTCATTTATACTTCTTCTTATGGTTCACGTGTGCTATCCTGTGCACGATATTCATTCTCCACGTGTGGCTTGTACTTAGCCACTTTCTTAGCCCAAAATTACCCCACACTAGGGATATTGTCCATCCTTGATAGTATAAAAATCACGTAAAATGATGAATATCCTAAAATAATGAAAGAATAAAATGAAATAATATGGGTTATCAAAGAATAAAGAATGGTATTCCTTTGCGTGTGTCTAAAAATAAAATTAATGACGATGGTAGAAGTTATGGGAACTCTAGGCTGATGTCATACTCTAGCAACCTCCATTCCCTGAGCCCAATGTATACCTTATCCGGTGCTGACTCAACAATATTTAGGATCTTTTCAAGAGTTAATTCATTGACCATCTTCTACACATATTTTAATATGACATCCCACTATGTGGCAATGCCCTCTAAAATGTCTACCCTTCGCATGCCCATTGTTGGTACCTCGCCAAACCGCTTTTCTATCCTATCACACTTAGCTTTTATTGCCTCTTTCTTTTTGGTGAATTCCTACAAAATTCTCTCTCGTGCAACCTTGTTTGTTAATAATGAGACTTGTAGTTATTTCAATTCCGCTTCATCTTTTGAAGTGTGTGCGGTAAAGATCATTAAAATATCCTAACATTTTGAAAAAATATTCCCAACCTTCTTTATTGCTTCCTTCAACTTTTTACAAGTGTTATATACTCTTTCTAACTTTTGGTCCATCTTAGCCTTATTTTCACTATCTAGCTCTTGTTTTAGGCCCTTGTCCATTATTTACTTCTACTAGTAGTATTTGTATCAGTTCTTCCAAGTACTCCATCTCAATTATATGGTTTGTTCTAGCTTGCATTACCACATCCGGACATATGCGCACAATATTATTAACTAGGTCAATTGCCTTAATATACACATCTTCCAACCTTTTCTTTGTATTGCTCATATCCTTAGCTAGCTTTTGATTCTTCCTTTTCCCTCTCTCCATATCCTTTTTCATGCTACGTAATGCAATACTTTTATCAACATTTCTTCAACCTACCTCGTTATCCATTTTTATCAGAACATTGCTTGCTTGCTCATCCAAGAGTCGAGTAAAGTCTATTATTGGGAAAACCTTCCTGGTTCCCTTTTCACCTTTAACTCCAAAATTGACTCTTTATTCACTTCGAACTCTTGTTCCTCCATGTATGCTTGCATTTGCCAAGATATCATCTTACGTGTGTGCGGGTGGGCCTCAACCTTATTAAACATGTCCCATGAGAATAGTTTCTTGATTTGTATAGGGCTTTGAAATCTGGCCCTAAGAAGCTTAGTCATGTCATCTATGTATGACATCTCAGGGGGTATTTGTAAAGGTTTCCTCTTCCTTCTTCTCATGGATGACTTTGGTTGTGTACCTACCATGCTTTGCCCATGTGGTGTCTCTCGGCGCAATATCATGATGTGCGTAACTATTTCCAAGCCCATGCCTTGGTCTTCCCAAAGAACATGCTCTCATGGCTCCTATTCATCGTGTACTTCTTCATGCTCTTCCTTGTGCTCCTCTCTATGCAAGTGCTCTTTAGACTAGACTTGTTCTTGTTCCTTTTCAAGCTCTTCGTATTGTCCTTCCTCCTCTTCACGCTCTTCTTCTCGCATATTACTTCTCATCATCGACAATACAAATCACTAGACATCACCTTTATTCTTCTTTGCCTTCATTAGTTCAAGAGTTTATTCTTCAACATATTTCTCCGATGCTCATCTTCCTTTTTGTGGTTGGCCATACACGAGCTTCTTACTTGGGGCAATTGGCAAAACTTGAAGAGTTCATGATGTACTTGCTTCTTAGTGCTACTCCCTCATCCTTTTCCTTAAAATATGTTCCAATACACCCTTCGTCTCATCTTCTTCTTCCTTTTCAAGGGTGGGATCGTGCATGTGATTTGGAATTCTAACAATTGTCTTTTTTTTTTTTTGATGGAGGTGTTAGGAGATAAGTATCGGGCACTTCAACCACCTTACCATCCTTTAGCTTGGGCTTGAAGTAAATGTAAACCCGTAAACCCTCCTTCCTACCACTAGTGTTATGATGGGGTTAAGTTCCATTAGATCATATTCCTTTATTTCTACATAGGGTGTCTTTGTCTCGTACCCATATGTCTTGCACAACATGCGATAGTCAACATTTACCTTTTTGTGTTGAATGTTAGTTGTTACATGTCTTTAATTTTGTTTACCATGCTCTTGAAGTATCTCGTGGTGAATGCAAACAATAGTTTTCACCAGGGCCCCATTTCTCTATTATTTAACAAAAATCTGCCAAGGCAGAAGTGCTGTATCATAGAAAAATGTTCGTGCCCTTCTAATTTTGTTGGAATCTCCCTAGGCATGCATCATTTATTTTTAAAGGTGTCTTGTAGCCTCTTGTACCATTTATCCAAGTGCAAATTATATACATTAGTTACCACACCAACACAGTATAAGTTTAAAACCTTTTGGTCAACGATCGATTCTCCATGGGGTGTTCCCATTCATTTCTATCTAGTCCATTTGGCACACCTATCTCCCAAAATACTATAATGAGAAAGATCAATCCCTAAGTTATCTTCTCATATTTTTTGTGTTAGATCTTTACTTCCTCAACAATGCCTTCTACAATGTATAACACTAAGTTTTACTTCATCCTCGCGCCATCTTTTTCATGATATGAAGGAAATTCTTGTTAACCTCTAACCATCTCTTAGAGGATCCTAATTTATAGCTCACTAGGCATGCAAATAATCTTATACCCAGGTCAACAATACTAGTTACATTAATGTGCGAGCTCCCCTTTGTACTACACCTCCGTAACTATCTTCTCTATTACATCCTCATTCGGTATGTCTAAAGAAATATCTACACCACTATCACACATAACCGTGTTACTCTACTAATTAATTTTACAATGATGTGCATCCTTCTACATATGAAGTATAAATAATCCTCAAGAACCCTAGATATGAGCCATTAGTACAAGCACAAGGGATTACCAAAGAATGATAAGTCAATAATATATAACGCCCCAAGATTCACCAAGGTCTTGCACACCTCATAATTGAGACTAATTTGACTTGTGATAGTTAAGTATCATGTCACCTCAATTTCATTTCTTTCGATGTCTCCTTCATGGCGTGTAGTGTGCGGTGGTTGTACTCACTAAAGTTACATTTCTAAATTTGTGAGATCCATGGTGTGCCGATTATGACCTCCCGAGGGTATTGCATCTCTAAGTACCAATCATCATGAGATTCATTTTTGTCATCTTGTTCTTTAGTACTTTCTTTGGCACCATTGTTCACTTTGTTCAAATATTTTGCAACTATTCCAACCTATGAATTTGATTCGTAAGTGTTGAAAACCCAAGGCTTAATTGCTCACCATTCTTTAACCTTGTCGATCACACTCAATCGTGTAACCCAACTCTATTCCCTAGCTCAATTGTGAAAACCAAAGTCATGCCCTAATCCTACAAGTCTCTTTGTAATCCTAGCTTCACAACCATTCTACAATACTTTCCACTTCACATAGATTCCACTTAACATAAGGATCTCTAGTTTTGTTTTGAGGTTTGTTGCTTGATCAATTTTGTTACAACTCGGGTTCTTACTTTTATTTATTCTCAAGAGCTTTTTCATGCAACAATTCTCAAATTGTAAGATAAGATTGACCACAATCACCCTCCTTTTATAGATTTTTATTTTTTGATTGCATTAAATGCACTTACCTACCACCATTTTTAAGCTTTAATGTGTATTTTTTTGCTTTCTCACTTTTTCCTATGTTTTCCTTCCTTTTTCCATATATTTCTTCTATGTGCGGTATTCCATAACCTTTTGGTGTGCAACTACTTCGTAGTATGCAAACCCCTTTGTGCACACCTTCATGTGTCTTACCTATTCTTTCCTTGCCTCTTACCAAGTAGTGTTTGTCCACACTACCAACCTAGCATTATATCGTTATAGTCATAAAATCATGCACTTACTATTACATTTATACGATCATGTATGTTATTTTATAAATGGATCTTGCATAATAAAAGTATTCACTAGTGACCCATCCCTTGGTCTTGTTGTTAGTTAGTTGGTCATCATTGTTATTTGTCTAGTTCAGTCGTCACTTGTCTATACAATTTTGGGCATCTTTTAGGGAGTCTTAGGTGTCATAATTTGCTTAGTTATCATATCTAGTCCTATACTAGGGCACCTAGGGTTGCACTAGGGTGCCCGAGTCTATGATTTTAGGCACTCTAGTTTTGTAATTTGTGGTCCTAATTTATTTATCCAAGGTCAATCTTTGTTGTTACCCCATGCATTCCCCTAGGTTGTAGTTAGAATTTTTTGCTCACTAGTGTTGAAATTCGAACAAGATATCCCTATATAAACATAGCATACTAATTACATTATGGGTGGACATATTACTATCAAGGGAAACTATCTACTAAGCCAAGGGTCTACATTTGGGAATCTTCTAAATTTGCATCACACAAGCATAGGGGAAAGGGTTGTATTCTTTCTATTCCATCCACCATTTGCATTTTTACATCTAGTTATTTCCCCTACTTTTACGTCATTAGCGCTAGGGAATCCTAAGCACAAAATTACACACACACGCAAACATAACTACATGGGGTCTGGAATGTAGTGCAATGCTTAGTTGTAAGTCCACCATTATGGTAGCTAAGGTTAGTTCGACCTATTCATATGAATTTTTATTTCTTAGGAGTTGATGATTTGAATAGGATTTTGTAGGTGGATCTTCACACTACATTTACAGTGACACAAGAGACAATATTACGACACTTGTGTGAAAAATACAAAGATATTACGAGAGATATTGCAATAATGCTGGACCCGATCTTGAGATTTTATGTAGTCTACAACACCCAAATCATAGACGAGGGAACCCCAGGCTCTCCAAGATCCTCCCAAGTGCCTCAGTCTAGTCAGATACTCAGCTTCTACCTTCTCGAGGCCACATAGTCACAATTTTCCCAATCTACACAATAGTATGCTTCAATCTAGCATATAACGAGGTGAGTCAAACTAAAGTTAGTACCATATCCCTCTTATTTCTATTATTTCAATACATCTAAATAATAAAATAAAATATTTAGATCCAACATTTTAGTATAACATTCTATTTCTATTTAGATTAACTCATAAAATAAGAATATTTCTATTTTTAGTTAATCATTTTGGTGAACCCAACTTTTAGAATACTTTGCCTTTGGATCCTTTTTAATACCTTAGTGGTTAAGCATAGTTCTTCTTTTCTCCTATCATGTCTTGTTTTAGTGTCAATCCTATCTATGATGAGGCCACCATAGCTGAACTTAAAGCTTTATATAGTACCCCAATGGGTCAATCGATGATACTCCACGCACCCTCTTGGAAGGGCAACAACATGTGCCGACTAGTCTTGCCGATTATCCTATAGGTATTTAGCTTGTTGATGATCCTATTACATTCCCTCCCATCCCATCCGGTGGCATGTGGTTCTTCTCTTGATATTCCACCCGATGCTTTAAATGACTCTATCATTTATTACTTACTAGGCATCAATCCCCAATCGGGTGTACCTCGGACTCCTCCCCTTCTACTCCACCTACGGCTATAATCACTCCTATGTCTTCTATTGTTTCTGATAGTCCTCTTCCCACATGTCATTCTAGCTTTCATTCTTCTTCATATTAAATTGATGATCCTATTGATCCTCTTGATGGCAACAAAATTATTTTAGGAACCCCATATTCTACTAATGATAATCATGAGTCTCCTTCCTTTTATACCAATGAGTGTGAATTTCCCACTCCATTCTTATCCACTCCGAGGGTGCATATGCTATTGTGCACGAGTCACCACCATATATTACTTCTTATGCTTCCATTCCCACATCCTCTACAACTCACACTGCATCTTCACCTATAGTAGTTTCCTCCTTGATCACCACACCTATTAGGTATTGTGTTGATACTATCCATACTATAGCCTCTACATCATCATCTACCATATCTCCTTTAGCATTGGACTCCACTATATCTCCTCTTGATATCCCTATGATTACTCATTAGAGAAAAATCAACCAATTAATACATTATTGCCATCTCCTACCATCCCCTCACAAGATATTCTATCTCTCATGCATGTTTTAGGACAACTTCAATCTCAAGTTCATACTCTTACTTTATAAAGTAAAGCCTATTACGCCTCTATTGACAACAATTTTTACATGGAAATCCTATTCCTAAAAATATTCATAATTATGCCTTCCCTAAAGACTTTACCATGCCTACTTTCACATGTTTTGATGGTACTGGCGATCCTCATGCTCATATCCTACACTACCATACACTTATGACTGCTTACTCTAATGATCGATTGTTGCTTAAGGCCTTTCACTATAGTCTTATTGATGAGGCACTATAGTGGTACACCCATTTACCCTTTGGGTCCATTAGCACTTTCTATGACATGGAGGATGCTTTCCTCTGTCATTTCATTCTCAATAATGGCCCTAGAGTTACTTATGACCACATACCTACTTTACATCAAGGCTCCTCTGAACCTATCCAAGACTATATCTTATGGTTTAATGCATGTATACACCAACCTAGTGACTTAGAAAATCAATTCATTTTTTTGTGGTGGCATCATTCCTCCAATTAAAAAAATGTTACAATATAATACTTGTGAGTCATTCAATCTCTTGTGTTATAAAGTTATTGATCTAGAAAAATATCTTTTATCACCACATATCGTTGAACCTACACATGTTTCTTCAATGCAGCCCATCTAGTTGAGCTCCAAAACAATATCCACCTTTTCCTAAAGTGCATTCCAAAAATCTCAACACGCTCCTTCACCACCAACCCATCCTTCTCCATGTTATGAATTAGAGAACAAATATGTGGAAAAAATTCCTCAAATCACAACAGTAGGAAACTATTTAGTAGAATTATACTTACAAAAATATAACAACATAAATAAATAATGCACAAGAGAATATTTAACATGGTTCACCCAATGTGGGCTACGTCCACCAAGAACTTTCTCAAATTTTATTATCAACAAGAGTAAAACAACTCGGATAATAGTCTTCTCTTAGTTATGAACTCACAAAAAAATTCAAAGATGTTAAACCACAAAATGTTTGATATCCAAAACCTTGATCACTCTTGATCAAAACTCATAATAGTCTTCTTTAATATGAACTCACAACAAAATTCCAAAGATGTAAACCACATCTAAACCACAATTGATATCCAATTTCTCAACCTTGATCACTCTTGATCACCTCTTGATCACTAAGACTCAAGACACTCGCAGCTCTCCACCGTCGGTTAGCAATAAATAATTCAAAATGGAGTAAATCATCTAGGTTCCTTTCTTACCCTAAAATACCTTCTCACCTTAGGAGTTTGGGGTTCTGACGAGTAAGCTCATGAAATGGTGTGCCAGAACATGTTGCACTTGAACCGACCCCTTGGACTCCTTTCCATATACAATGCCCTCTAACACTATGTATTCTTTGTTTGATTCCTCTTCTGCTCATGTAATCGATATTTATACATGAACTTTACATTAAAGATAATATCTCTAGACCAAAATACTTTCTTGTATTTAAGACTCCAAACACGAAAACCAAATTCATCCCCACCATATCAAAAAGGTGCATTTCTCGGACTTAGCCTCTAACTTGGTCTTATCATCTTTATCAATGTGAAAAATACCTCAGATCCAAATACTCTAAGAAATGAGTAATCAATTTTCTTACCGGACTAAGCCTCATCAGTATACCTCCATCCAAGGCCATAAAGGGTCCTTTTTAATTATATAAACATTGTGCTCACTCGCTTCCACCCAAAACATGAGTGGCAGCCCCGGTATGTAACCTCATGCACCTAGCATACTCCATGATTGTCATGTTCATTCTATCTCGACACTCCATTTTCTTGTGGAGTATTTAGAACCATTCTTTGCCTATGGATCCCATTTATCGAACACTAATCAATAAATTCATTGTTGCAATACTCCCCTCCATTATCCACACCCCGATACATTTCAACTTGATACCTTTTTCATTCTCAATTAAGGCTTTCCATCTTTTGAAAGTTTCAAACACATCGATTTCTTTCTAATGTAATATACCCAAACTTTTCTAGTTGCATCATCCATGAAAGTGACATAATAACATGAATCACTAATAAATTTTACCTTAGATGGCCCCCATACATCTGTATGCACTAACTCAAGCTTACCCTCCTTCTGGTAGGTCCAACCTTGAGGAATCTCACCCACTTCTATTTTCCATAAACACAGTCCTCAGAGAAGTCCAAATCTAACTCATTTAATCTAGGAAACATGTCCTTTAGAATCTACATACCCTTTTGACTCATATGACCAAGTCTCTAGTGCCACAAAGTTTCATCTCCATCTATAATAACTAAATTACAATAATCAACACCATTGGTTAAATACAAAGTACTAGTTTTCTTACCTCTTGTACCATAAGAGATCCCTTAGTAACCTTCCAAAATTTGTTGTAATACTGACGACCGTATAACCACCACTACCCGATGGCACGCTAATATCAAGTTCTACCTCAACTTAGGCATATGTGTGAAATATTTAAGTAGCCATGTGTTCCCATTCTACATTTTCACTTGAACAAAAACTTTCCCTACTATGTTGCATGGTTCATCATCACCAAGATATACATGTCCAAAATCTCCCTAAAAAAAATAGTAAACTAATGTCTATGTGGGGTGGTATGGAAAGAATCCCTTGAATCTAACACCCAAGACTCAATAATATTATCTAAAGAAAGAATTAAGGCATCCTGACAAACATCACCTTTTGCCACATTTACCTCCTTAGTTTCCTACTTCTTGTTCTTCGTATCCTGAAGAGCCCAACAATTATTCTTAGCATGACCAAACTTCCCATAGTGCCAACATTCTAACTTTCTCTTGGAATTTGACCTTTCGCGATCATTCGACTTCCCATGGTTACCTTTCCCTTTGTTCTTTTGTTTCCCTTTACTCTCTACCGTCAAAGTGTTTCCAGTAAGTAGAAGAATCTCCAATGCTCTTCCTTCACATTTCCATGCTTAGGATCACACCTATTACATCCTCAAACTTCATCATTAAATTATTAGAGACCAGATTACTTATAGCCATAACCAAGTTGTCCCAACTATTTGACAAGGAGCAAAAAATCAACAAAGCCCTGTCCTCATCATCAAAGTCAATTTTTACCGAGTTTAACATACTCACAAACGTATTAAATTCATTCAAATGATCAGCAACAAAACCATTCTCAAACATCTTCATATTAAATAAAATTTTCATCAAAAATATTTTATTAGAGGTAGAGGGTTTTTCATATAACTTCCCAACACACTCATGAGACCTTTCATGGTCTTCTCTTGCGATATGTTGAAAGAAACCGAAGATGCAAGACATTACTAGAATTTCCCGAGTGCCTTTCTATCTAGAAAATCCCAATCCTCATCTAACATGGCTATAGGTTTCTTTTCTTTTCCAACCAAAGGAACATGGAGGTCCTTTTGATATAAGTAATCCTCCATTTGCATCTTCCACAAACCAAAGTTCTTCCCATTGAACTTCTCAACCCTCGATCTGCCCTCATTCGCCATAGCTCCCACTCAATCTAAAATTTCCCTGTGATTTACCACTTCAGCAAAAAAACCACCAAATATTTGATACCAGTTGTTAGGAATTAGAGAACAAATATGTGGAAACAATTCCTCAAATCACAATAGTAGGAAACTATTTAGCAAAATTATACTTGTAGAAATTTAACAACATAAATGAATAATGCATAAGAAAAAACAAGACAATATTTAACGTGGTTCACCCAATGTGGGCTACGTCCACCAAGAACTTACTCAAATTTTATTATCAACAAGAGTAAAATAACTCTCACACTCTTCTCTCGCTTATGAATTCACAACAAGATTCATAAGATGTTTAACCACATCTAAACCATACTTGATACCCAATTGCTCAACATTGATTACTCTTGATCACTAAGACTCAAGACCTCTTGAACACTCAAGATACATTCAAGATACATTCAAGATACCCTAACACCTCTATTTATAGGATTACAATCCTTTAAGAAGTCCTAAAGCCAAACCTAGAAGTTTGAAATTCATAATATTTAAACTTCATACGGCTGGAAAAAATTGTCACAAATTTGACAACCAATTAACAACAACTTGACAACAACATCACAACATGAAAAACAACCAAAAAACTTAACTATTCAAACTCCAACACTTCAATGATGATTCTAGAAGAGAAAAAATAGGATCTAAACCCCAACACTCTAGTTCCACAACAAGTTCCTACTTCCACCACTCCATCCTCATCACAAGAATCTTTGTATTTCTCCCTCATGCTAAATAAAACTGATGTGCTACACGTATTATTCAATGAGTGATTAATTCAGTTACCCTCCAACCAACATCATCCCCAACACCACTTACAACATTAGTGTGACCAACACTATTGTAATTATCATCGCATCCCTGGCCATTGGGACAATGATTGTCTTGCCCTACATGAGAGGATACAATAATTAGTGGATTCGACATCATATCCTTTGCCTCTTGTGAGCGGTCATTGTCTCCTTTACCCCGTCAGCATAGGCATACTCCACTTGAGTCTTCTCCATTAGGTACTTAGTTCATTCGTAAGACACCACTGTCACATGTGTGTTCTCTACCTCATCCATAATTTCCACCATCACATTTATTTCATCCACTACACCCACGCTATTCACCTCTTCATGCTGCTGCATCCCATGATTTTCTTCTAGTCTCTGCATATCCTGTGGCTACTACACATGACATTCCATTTGGTTCATATGCTCATGCTGCATCCATTCTAGATGCTTCCACCGCCACATGTCATCTTGGTCTTTGGTAGGTGATTATTATCACCTTACCCCCGATGACACACTTGTGTTCTTACGGTTCTTACATGAATGTTGAGGGATTAGTTCTAAGAACCTTTCATCACGCACTCCTTCATTTCATCTAGTGCCCTCAATCATTTCCCGATGATGAACTTGTGTTTTTATGGTTCTTACATGACTATTGAGGGATTAGTTCTAAGAAAATTTCATCATGTGCTCCTTCGTTTCATCTAGCACCCTCAATCATTTCCCGATGATGCATTTTTACTTATTCGGCTCATCCTTGACTATCGAGAGGGTCTTAATTACATGATCCTATCCATTCACATCTTGGGGGGCATAATTAATCTCCCCCCTCTTGTTTTCATCACCCTATCATACTATGACTATATTCTATTCTCACACATTCATCAAGGTACATTCATTTCACTATCATTCATTTTTCTATTCTACTATAATCATTACCTACACGCTACATATTTTATTCCTTGAATATTTCATTAGTCACATTATATTGGTTATTTATATCATCATCATTCATCATACACATTTTATCTACCACTACTAACATCATCATGCCAATTTATATTCATCACACACAAACAATACACACACTAGGACAATAACCATAGAATCATACAACATCCATTAAATCACCATGGTTAAAAATTTCAACATAGATTTAACATATATCAAAAATAGGTGTCCATACATATATCATTAATACAATCATAATTCCAAATTCATTTCTCAAAATTGGGGGGTAAGGCCCCACATCATATACAATAATCCCAATAAAACCTCATCATTGCTATCACTCTCATGTACTACGAGATCCCTAGAATTGGATGCCTCTCCACTAATGCGACGCCACATTTTGTGGCCTCAAAAATTCTCCACCTACTTTGTATCGTAGTAATATTTGTCGCCTGCTCCCAAAATTGACACTACAAGTTAACATATCATGCGAACACGTCTTGGGCTAAGGGACCACCACCTACCACCTCTCGGGCACATCGAGTCTCCTCACATGCCTCGTCCTCTTTCTTAACAACATTGTACATATCACCATTGCTATGGCCACTGACTCAAAAAGATGGGCATGCTCACATGTAATGTCATCAACATGCTCTATCATCCATCCACCTAGCACATCATTTAGCACATTCTACATCAATGTATGAACATATGTATCTACAATCAATGACCAATATGAATCCCCTACAAACATAACATAAAACCCACACATTAGCTACTAGCATAAGATAAGAAACAACCTAGAAAATCATGTTAATAGAATGTAGTTGTACAAAACTACTTACGCTCTACCACGACCATTGTTACAAGGTCAAGAACACCTACCTCCCCTACTCAATCATGTGGAAACTCCATAGGACCCATGAATATTGGGTATAGTAATACCCACCGATGCATTGCTCACCACACTCAATACTCTTCGGTATAACCCATGTCATCTCGCATCCACAACTACTAACGCTTGGTTTGTTTCATCCGGCCTTGGTGGTAGTAATTGCTATATCATGGGCCCTAGCCTAGCACCAGCCCTCCTAGGGGATCTGATAGCTCTCAACCATATATATGGATTTGGGGGCACATCTTGCACCATACCAAACTTCTGTGAAACCCTCTCCACCTGAAAAATCTCTGCCACACTTGGAAAGTAGTCATCTAGCCACATAGTCCTCCGAATACATCGCAACTTTGTAACATCATCAAACCATCTCTCATAACCGTGATATGGCCTCCATATCATTAACTCGAGCCCCATCCTATCTATAAGTTTCCTGAAGGTATCAATATCCATCTTCCTACTGCGAATATCCACCTAATGTCGAGCATATATCTTAGGCTGAGCCCACTCTCCTCGTGGCCCCATAATTAGTCTCAATACAACTATGTGCTCATATGCCCACACATGCATCAATGTGGTGGCTCCTATACCTCCACCATGTTCATCCTATGTAAATCAATACAAGTCTCTATATAAATGGGCCAACACACACCATGCTCATGTGAATCTTGTCCCCTCCTCTATTTTCTCGACATATGTCATGCATCTTATAGAAGATGTGAACCCCTCTTCCCTCCATGGCTATATATGAAGCAATCATAAGTGTGATCAATTTCCACAAGCACATGAAACCCTAGACTATAATATCACATCCAAACTGATATGGGCCTCGGTAGGTACTTGAGCCCCTACAAAATATCACCTTGCCGAGTGCATCTTCCACTCCATATCCATTATGGAAATCACTGTACCCTCTCCTAAAAACAAAAAATCACAATATGTGATAGACATCCTCAAATGTCACAGTCTTCTCCCCATAGGCAACCAAAATGTACATGTATCTACACACCATCTCTCATTCGGTGCAAGTCGAACATGGGCATATTATGGGACACATCCCCATTTGTGATATATGACGTAGTATGACATGTTCCATCACATCCCACTCATCATCCAACAACCCTAGTCTAAGTAATGTACTCAAGTGACAACCACCATAGAACTCCCTCAAGTGGATATCCCTCTTCACAACACTAAACAAAAACAAATGCAACATTAACACACCTTACACAACCAAACACACTTATTTAACATATTGGAAACACGTTTTTACCATTATCCACTAAATACACAACTTCAGGACTAGGGCGCCCAGATGTAATACTAGGGCACCCTAGAGCAAGACATTATCACCCAATTCTAGGCAATCCAATCCCATGGGTTACTAGCATCCTCACCGCTCTTGTCCAGGTCTCAAATGTCAAGAAACTAAAAAATATCAAATTTTTAAAAATTCAACTAAAATGCCTATTACACACTACATTTTTGTTCAAACAATGCACTTACCAACTCCATAGTCGTACATGATGCTACAACAATCACTAGCCTTTCAAACCAACTAGGACACAATGCTCTCACTTAAGGCATCTTCACTCACTCTATACACATTCACACTCGTGTAAAGACAAATGAAGTGAAAATTACTTTTTCACTTCACTATTTATAATTCTTTTTCATTATTACTTTTACTATGGTCCTTATTTCACACTTATTACCATAACTAATACACGCTACACCATTATGCTCATATCTTGAGCATTTTTACTTTGATTTCCACCCTGTCTATGGAATTATTTTTATAATTCCACCTACCACCATATTGTACACCATTGACGTGTATTATATCTCTTCACCACTATCTCCTATTCAATTCATCTAGATTTTCATCTATTCTTATTACTTTTAGCTTAGCGTCCGTTCTTTTCATTCACTCCCCCTTTCGTCAAAATGGGGGGCATATTTTTGGGGGGTCCTCCTATAATCCCCCTCACATCACCATGCGTTCAAACATTACTACTCCGACACTTACCAATGTATAACGTGATATTTCACATCAATTCCCCTAAATACCTAACTCTAGGGCAACAAGCAATTAAAAATCCTCTTACGCCACATTCCATCAGTTTTCTATCGAATTCCCCCTAATGACCTAACCTAGGGGAAATTAGTGAAAAATATCTCCACAAGTAACCAATCAATATTATTAATCAACCAATCAAAATCAATGTGTTCAAATCAAAAATCATATCATTCAAATCTACAAGCGATCTCCCAAGATGACCTAACTTGGGAGTTACATTCACAACTTCTTTCCAAGATGACATAAGTTGGGAATTTATTCTATATTCTACACTTGCTTCCAGATGACCTAACTATGAACCCATCATATGTGTTTTCGCTCACTTCCAAATGACCAAAATTGGAAGCTACCTTCTTCATTCCACATTTGTTTCTAGATGACCTAGCTTGGAAGTTACCTCTTTCATTCCACATTTTCTTCCAGATGACCTAACATGGAAGATACCTCTCTCATATTGAGTTCGCTTCCGATGACCCAACTTGGAAGCTTCCACATTATGATCACACTATTGGAGTGGGGCAAGAGTGCATTTCATCTATCACTCTTATATGGGTAAACTATTTTATCAAATTCACTTGGATCCAAAAAATTCATAAAATTTGATATGAGTCCATCTCATGCGGCTAGATCTTGAGGATGTAGTTAAAGATTGGAGAATAACACACTTTTCTCCCTATAATCTTCCTTTGGTGGTAGGATTTCCAAATCCTCCAATTACTCATTCGTATACAAGTGTTCGGGTGGAAACCGATCACTCCCTACCCACCTATTCGTCATTAGACCACGTTCGGAATCATCATACATTCTAGTCAACACTTTCATTTAGCACATCACAAAATTTAAAATTTTTCATTATGTCATGGATCAACCTCTTCGATCCATGGTTCGACACACTTTTATAGTTCTATCGACATGTTTCTACTACATATCTACGCATTCTTCTACAACATGGGCTTCTTTGACTTTTTCTCAAGTACACATCTCTATCTACTTTATGTTACCGATATTTCTACTCACCAACATAAAGTGGGGAAAATGTAGTAATAAAATTACAAAATTTTTATTACATTTATACCACTGGGTATGTTATTTTATATATGGATCTTGCGTAATAAAAGTATTCACTAGTGACCCATCCCTTGGTCTTGTTTTCAATTAGTTAGTTGTCATTGTTATTTGTCTAGTTCAATTGTCTAGTTCAATCGTCACTTGTCTATACAATTTTGGGCATCTTTTAAGGAGTCTTAGGTGTTATAATTTTCTCGATTATCATCTCCAGTCCTATACTAGGGCACCTAGGGTTGCACTAGGGTGCCCTAGTCCGTGATTTTAGGTGCCCTTATTTTTGTAATTTGTGGTCCTAATTTATTTATTCGAGGTCTGGTATTTTTGTTACCCCATGCATTCCCCTAGGTTGTAGTTGGAATTTTTGGGTCACTAGTGTCAAAATTTGAACAAGAGATCCCTATATAAACATAAAATACTCACTACATTATGGGTAGACATCTTACTATCAAGGGAAACTATCTACAAATCCAAGAGACTCCATTTGGGCATCTTGTACATAACACACACACACATAACTACACGGGTTTGAAATGTAGTGCAACACTTAGTCATACGTCTACCATTATGGCTACTAAGGTTAGTCTAACCTATTCATATGCATTTTTATTTATTAGGAGTTGATGATTTGAATAGGGGTTTTAGGTTGATCTTCACACTACACTTACATCGATACAAATGACAATATTGTGACAACCATGCGATAAATATGAATATATTACATAGATCTTCGACAATGCTAGACCCGGACCATGATATTTTCTATAGTCTACAATGCCTAGATCATTGAATAGGGAACCCAGGGCACTTTATCATCCTCCTAGGTGCCTCGGTCTAGTTAGATACTCAACTTCTGACCTTCCTGAGGCCACATAGTCATAGTTTTCCCAGGTTGCACAACAATCTACTTCCGTCTAAAGATACAATGAGGTGAGTCAAATTGACGTTAGTACCATATTCCTCCTATTTCTATTATATCAACACATCCAAATAATAAATTAAAATATTTAGATCTATAATTTTAGTATAACATTCCATTTCTATTTAGATTAACTTATAAAATAAGAATATTTCTATTTTTAGTTAATCAACTGCACATATCTCTATCGATAATTTTCCACATTATCAATTCCACAAAATGAAACACACTTACACCTTATCAAACCAATAATAAGAATAATTTTTATTCATATTCCTTCACATGTTTCCCTACGCATGCCTTTACATGTTTACTTCAAAGTCAAAGAATACATGATCATCTACACACCGATCCTAGAACAAATATATTATCACTTGCACATGAACATGCTTATTAAAATAGAATAAAAATAAAACAGAAAGGAAAACCTAATCTAAATGGAAATAATGCCTTATTACAACCATAAATGAATTTTATTTGTAGTAGGGCTTCAACCTACTCCCATTAAATTAACCAGGTAACATATTGCCATCCAATTCCTACAAGTGGCATGCACTATTCCAAAACTTGGTTATTTTAAATAATCCTAACCAATACACTTCTAGCTTCCCAGGTGGTGGGTAAAATTTTAATAATAAAAATTACCATCTTCCCAATTATAAATAACTTATTTTTGATATGCCTATCATGCTAAGCCTTTTATCTTACTTTTCGATCTTTTAGCTCCATTGGGGCAATAAGCTCATTCATGTAATTGCTGTAATTTATCAACGCACTCCTCTACTTCATTCTCATTAGTAAGTCCTCCCGCATGTGCAATATATATGGAAGGTAGCATGATTTCCATAGGAAAACTACCTTTGTGCTAAACACCAATCAAAGGGTGTGGCCTTATTCAACCTCTTTTAAGTAGTTCTATATGCCCATAGTATAATTGATAATTTATCATCCCAATATTTTTTCCACATCACATTTTTTTAAAATGTGTTCCCGAAAGACCTTGTTGAAGTATTTTTTAGCACCACTAGCTTGTTGGTGATAGGGGTAGTCTATGATGAGCTACCTTAAACTCAAATAATAGTATTCTATTTGTCTCATTCGAAATGACTTCCTTCAGTTTGGTCGTCATAGGATAGGACTTTCACGAAGAGCAATCAGAAGTCCCTCCTCTTTAATGGGAGAGGTTCCCTTATTCAGAAATGAACTTATTTACAAATGTACAAGACATGATTTGTTGGTTAAACTTGGATATCACGAAAGTGTTTTCTATGAAGATCATCAATTACAAAAGGACTGAGGAAATGAGAGTACGGGAAAGAGCAGAAAGGCAACATGCAGAATTATAGATATCAGAGTAATTCTTTATGTATGCGAAAGTCACAGTGAATTGAAACAAGATCATTTGTATTGAATAAATAAGATGGAATTTAAAGACACAAAGTTCTGTAAATAACATCTGCTTAGAACACAAAGTTTCTTAACATAACACAGATTCATTAATCAAGGAAACAAAGTTCCTTCTTGGTTATACAAGATCACCGTGCTTGCAAATAATCGGTAAGACTAACGAACTTGAGACAAATGATCTTCATTAAATGAAAGCTTAGGAATAACAGAGATCAGATAGACAAAGAATGGGAAAGTCCTTCTGTATTGATTTCTTTATAATCTATTTACACTTTTCAGAAAATAAGCCAAGTTCTTCCTCCCTTTGAATGGCGTAAGGAAGGCCATTATATAGCTTACAAATCAGTTACTCTTCGTAACCGCTTCTTTAACCAAGAACAGTTAAGGACCGCCAATCGCAATACCTTAACTTCTTACAAAGAAAACGGAAAAAGAAAGGGAAGAAGAGAAAAGAACAAGGAGAAGAAGACAGGTGGCCAGTCACTGAGAGGGACCCACCGACTTCAGAATCCGCTGCTTGAATTTCCTTAACGTCTCAGCCATGTCTCAGAAGTCTCATCCTGAAGATGACAGTGTATGTCTTTGAAAGCAGAGATGACCAGTGTCTTGAAAACTTCGTCCCTTTCAAGACTCTGATCTTCCCAGGATTTTGATAGATTATCCTTGACGTCATCGAAAACCTTATTCGCCAGCAAGATGTTCGAGCAAAAGATAGCAAGGAAGCAGTGTGAGAAATGCAAAAAGGGGGTCTGCCCGTTATATAGCCGTTGAGGAGAGAGAAAGGTGATCAATGCGCATTAAATTCATATCTATTAGTTTGAAAAACAACATATTCGGGTAGAGCGGGAAAAACTAAGTATGAATGGCATTTGGTTCGCTTGGGACATGTGAGACGCGAATGCGCGAAACACGCGGCTCGGTCGATTCGGCAAGTGGAGAAGACACAAATGCATTTTGGGACATTTGGGACTTCCAAAACGCTGCTGGCACGCGGTTCGAGTTTCGGCCAAAAATGGAACAAAAGGCCCGTTTGAACTTGGGACATTTGGGACAAAAGTTCTGGCACGCGTGTTCGGTGTTTCGGCCGAAAATGGAACATCTTGCACTTTTGACTTGGGACAAAAGCTCAAGTACGCGACTCGAGAGTTTCGGCTGAAAATGGAAGTTGCACAATTTGACTTGGGACATTCGGGACAAAAAGTTCCGAGGTGCATTCGTTGTTCCACAAAAATGGAACAAACGCACAATAAGTTTTGGGACACTTGGGACAAAAATTTTTGAAGTGTGGTTTGGAGATTTCCCGATCGGGAACAAAGCGCAATTTGAACTTGGGACAGCTTGGGACAAAAGTTCCGACAGCCCAAAATCACACAAAATGACCCAAAAACGCAGATTTTCTCAATTTCACGACTTCGGTACATTAGAGAAGACACTTAAACTCAAAATTTTGAAATTTTTTTACTTTCATAAGAGCAGGGAATTTTGAGTGGACAACACCTTGTCACTAATATGAATCAATGGATAGCCATAAATACTAATAATTTTTCCCATAAATATTGTTATCAGAGCTGTAGTGCAATCCTTTGTGAGAATTGCTTCTTCCCACCTTGTCAAATAATTTGTGCACATGATGATGTAGTTTATCCTCCATTTATAGGTGTAATTGGTCAAAAATTCAATTTCCCACTTCTCAAAATGTTTTGTGCTTGCTATAGGTCATAGCAACATATCATCACACTATCATATTTTTCCCATTCTTTGACAATGATCATAATATTTGACAAAGGCCTTGTATCCTCAGTATAGTATCTCCCATCGAGTCCCGTAAGTAGTATCTTGTGTGTTGTTTCTTCCCCGCATAATGTACTCTAGCTGTCCCACCATATGCTTCTTCCATGATGCATTCAAACTCATTCTCCAAGATACACTTTCCCAATACTTCATCTTGGCCAATCTTGTATAAGTCACCTCCTACCAACCGATAAGATGCATCACGAATATCTAATTACTTCTTCTCTAGTGTTTTCATTCCGTCAAATTCCATACACTGCACAAGAATACTAAGTCACATGAGGCACATTGTAATCAATATCTTGGCATCTCGGTATTGTTTCCTCTATTCTTTGTGTGTCATCTCTAGATTTGTTTCACGAAAATTAGTGTAGTCCCAAATTTCTTTCACCAGCTTAACTATGACTATAAACTCAAATTCATGAAATAAAAATAAGCCAATGACATATACGCCCTTACAATACTAGTTTTTACTAGATACTTAAGCACCATATGATTAGTGTAGAAGATAAATGATGTTTCAAGTAGATACTATTGGAAGTTATGAAGCACATACACTATGGAAAATACCTTGCGCCTCTATGGTTGTATAATTATTCTTTGCCAATGTTAGCTTCCTGCTCCTAAAACATATAGGATGATCCACATTACCTTACCTGGCTGAGCCAATACTACTCTATTTTTTTTCTAGAATCATCCACATGGACATAAAATGGTAAATTCTAAGAAGGAAGCGTAAAATGGGAGAAATGGCCATTCTTTCCTTCAAGGTTTCAAATGCTTGCATCTCGCACATATCTCCAATAGAATTTCCCTCTGGATTTCAACACCTCCTTTAATGGTGCAACAATATTGGCATACCCTTTTATGAATTTCCTATAGTATCACATATGCCCAAGAAATATGTGCACTTCACTTTGATCAGTTTGATCCTCTAACCTCAAGATGACTGTAATATTGTTGGATCTACTAAAAATCCTTCCTTACATATTATGTATCCCCAAATAATTTTGAAAGGTGTCACAAAAATGCATTTCTTAATGTTCAGGGATATAATAAGTTGTTTACGCCTCTCAAACTTCAACTTTAGAAAATCACAATGATCCTTAACCAACCCATACACAATAAAATCATCAAAATATAATTGAAGGAATTTATGGATGAAATATTGAAATTCATGTACAACAAGGCATGAAAACACTAATGGCACATTCTTTAATAAAAATGCATGACCGTGTATGAAAATATCCCCATTTTATTGCAAACATCATCTTCTCATGGTCCTTGCACACAATTCTAACTTGATGGTACCCGGAAATCCATCAATGAAAGAATAGATCTCGTGCCCTATAAAACCCTCTAATATCTCTTAAGGTAATGGTGTGGGAAAAGGATCAATGATGCATGAAGCATTTAAAACTCTATAGTCAACACAAATTCTTATCCTCCCATCCTTCTTGATGTTTATGACCATTAGACTAATCCATTTTGATTCTTCAATAGGTTCAATAATGTGTTATTTAATAATTTTATCAATTTGATCCTTCACCTTGACACATAAGTTGGGATTCATTCGGTAAGACATCTTTCTAACTCGTTGCTTTCTATCCTTGAGCTTTATCTTCATCTCTCTTAGTGATGGATGGACATCCTTCAGCTTGTAGTACCCCCTTGAAATATATCTTGTAATTCACACAACAACTCAATTATTTTTGCAACCTCTTCCTTAGAACAATAGTCACCAATCACTACTTCCTTTGGCACATGGTTAGTTCTAATGTTCACCATTTTGGTCTTTAGTGGCACATGATATGCATGCACTTATTCATATGCAACGTCTAGTACTTCACACATGCATTTTGTGTGTTCTATATTGAGATAATAAAACTCATCATCATATATAGGATAAATGATATTTTCTTTTTCATTCTCCTTAGAGGAGCATTCTAATAGAGTTTCATCTAATTCCAATCCTATGCAATCATCTTCATGTTCTTTAAAGTAAGTCTCATCATAAAGTTTGAGTCACAAGTTCTTTAGCCTTCACGTTATCTCCCATGTGATGCACCTCATTATCTACATAGATCTTCATGAACAAGGGGTTTATTAGAAAAATAATCAAATGTATGCACAATATGTGAGGTCAAGATGTGCCAATTGGTTATCTCCTACTTTAACTATGCATGTACATGTACCATGCATGCTTACATCCACACAATGTAGAATAAAACTTATGAACCCACATTGACAATGGTAGAAATGTTTTACTTGTATCCAATTCCTCTCACAATTTTGAATGTGTGGCATGGGAGGTGTCTTCCCATCATATACTAGTGTGTGTGAAGGAATATTATTTTTGAAAAGCCTTATAAAAAAGGAAATTATTATCTCATGCTAATTGATTATATTGTTTCTATATGCAGCCCACCATCATGTTGTCATTCCCCTTAATGAGTATACCAACACATTCCTTTTATCGATTCATTTCAAAACTGGTCCTCCATTGCATGTCCGAATGAGTCAAGATTATCTTCTTTAGTATACCTTGGCAATGAGGTCTTTCCTAGCCACCTGACTAGATGTGGTCTAATTACTCTTGTTACTCTCTTCCGTGACGCTCTTAACTAACCATATCATACATACTATGATCCCAATTGTGATAAGAAACATTGGTAGTGTCCCTAATGGAATGTGCATCTCCACACTTAAGAACTCCCTCATTTTTTGGCTCAATATTCTCTCGTATCACACGCTATCTATGCATAAACATGGTTAAGTTCCTCTTCACTTACAAGTTCTATATATGGTGCATTCTTTGTGTCGATGGATCAAGATCACAAATCATTCCTCATTTTCTAAAATATTACACAATGCTTGTTAAAGCACAAGTATGCATTGTTAGCATAACACCAAGGATGACCAAGTAGTGTAGGAAAGTTTTCTACCTCTATCAACTCTAGTACCTTAAATTTACTTTGAATATTTATCCCTAAATGCTGATAGTGTCATTCTTCAATACTCCAATGGGCATGACCCTTGTTTTGTTTTCCATATACAACATGCTTAAAGATGATTGGAATAGTGACCTTCCCATCCGATTCCAAGAATCAAGTATAAGGAAATTTACATCTACACCTGTAATAATCAAAATGTTACTTACCAACCAACCATCTATAACTACATATAAGGTAATATCCTTATCGTATTCATGGTCCTGGGGTGGAAAATTAGCACGTGAAACTTTTCCACACAACCATTATCCTAACACATGGATAATATTTTATTATCTAAGCATTATACATAATTTCTTAAGGTCATCCACATCCTTACAAATAACCTCAATTTGCTTGGTGCACTCTATCATGTGTTTGTTCCTTCAAGAAAAGTATATCTCCCTATAATTATCTAATCAATCCCATGGAATCTGGAAGAATTCATTTTTCTTCCCTACATCTTGATATGTACTTGGCTTTACATTCTCATATTGTCTAATAAGTGACTTTGTTCTCCCTTGTTCACACACACAAAGCTTTTGTGCACATTATAACCAATAATGGTTTCTTCTCTTCTAGACCCAAAGTGTTGGACTGCCACTGTCCCTTCCTAGAGTGATCAACCTATATCATTTATATGCCCCTATCATTCTTATTTTTACACATGCATGCATATAAATCTGACTAATCTTCTACTTTATTCCTCTTTTGAAAATACACACAGTATTGGGTCTTCCGAAACTCACATTGATAATGGTCTTGTAATCCACATGTATAACACATACCAAGTTATCTCTCGAAAGTGCACCTTGTAGAGAGATGGCTGTAGGTGTTCTAAGCTTGCAAATTTTATCTCTCTCTTTTCATAGATACAATGGAAAAACCTCAGGTCTATGGGTATACCTATTTTGAGGTGAGTCTCCGGTATCAAGGCTGATTCCTTATTGATGTATCCTAAACTAATTTTTGGCATTTAAGGGTAAAAGATGACTGTAAAAAATGAATTAAAACTAAGGTGATACACCAAACTTGTATGAGGTCTTTGACTAAGTACATGTAAAATTGATATGGAATGAACTTTTGATGCACATGCCAACATATTTCTGAAGATAATTAAGGGTAAACACTTTGATGTATTAAGGGATAAAATCACAACAATAATTTGCTAAGTTACACATACACATTAATATCATCTAGAGATTACTGAATTTGCAATAGGGTAAGATGATTAATCAGGGAATTCAACATTCACAAGATTAATGGAAAATATACACAAGACTACAAATAATTGGAAAGGCAGAAAATACTTCACATTCAAAGGGAAAACTGGCAGAAAATTGCTTCAACACTCCTGTATCTAAAAAGTCCTCCCTTTGTGCTTTGCTAAGGCACACAATATATAGAAAAAATAATTTACCCACCCTTCCTAAAAATAGACTAAGGCTTGTACTCACCCATGCATTCTATTTTTATCCTTTATTTAATAATAAATAAAGGAATAAAATAAAACAAACTAGTACAAAGAGGCATTAATAGCCTTTGATTACATTACAGTCAAACTGCAGTTGACTGTCCTATTTTTAAGAAAAGCAAGGGTGAATAATTTGCTAATAATAAAATTTGCTTTTTGGGAAAGTCTCCTTCCTTTGCATGTGAATTCATCTTCTTGTCTGTTTTGTCCCCTAGTGAAGGCATGCAAAATTAACTCCCTGTGCAAGAACAAAATAATTACAATAAATGTAATATTTGCAAAGTAAATCATCTACTAGGGACCACTTGTCCATGTGCACATGCTTCCTTTTCACTCTACAATATGTGGGGCCACCCTTGCACCTCACCATAGTCTTCATTGGTTTGAACACTCTTGTGGACTTAGCAAATTATAAGGTCTACCACCTTTGATAACATACATAGCATACTATAATACTTAACCACCTTTTGATCATAACATGCCTTATAATTACTTGTCGGCTTTTGCATTATTCGAAGTGACTAAGGTGGACTTTACCCTTTTCGGTGATCATTACAACCATGATTTTGAAATAATATACTTGCATTATTTGGGAGTTGGAATATAGTTAGACTTTCGAAAGTCATTGCAATGATAAGTTTATTCAAACGTGGGGCTAGCCCCCTCTCCACGGTGACTCACCCCTTGGCATGTCAGTCAGTGGTAATTTAACCCAACCCTAATTAGGGTTTTTTGAAATCTCACCACGTTGGTACCTTATGAACTCTGGTTGAGTTAGGTCCTTTGATGCAGAACCATCGATCTCTGTACTGGTTTGATCTTTGGCATTGATTCATGACCTGTGGTTAGGGTTTTTAACCCTATAATTAATTCGGTCGGTAACTGACCATGATTGTTTGCATTGAATAATGTAGCTCGATCTTAAGGCTTTTATCTTTGTACTGTATTAAATTTAGACCATTTGATTACTAACTCCAGGTGAGTTAGGTTAAGTTGTGGTCATCGGGTTATTTAAAATGTTCGAGCTCCATCATTTTGGTCATTTCTTTCTTGCTTGCAGAGAGCTTGGTGAAGCCATGGAAAATTTGTTTCAGATCACCATTTTTGATCTGTTGAAGCTCGACTTTTGTTCTATGCTATTCTTGGTCTCTGTGAGTTTGAAACTTGGTCGCTCTTTCCTGAGAGTTCTGGAAGTGTTCGTATATTTACATTTTCTAAGTTCTGTGTGAGCTCTTTAGAGGTTTCCACCATTGTTTGAAGCTTTCGAACTCGGTTGTTGTGGGTTCTACCTCCATTATTGTGATCTTTGAGGTTGAGACCATGTAGCTATCATACTATTTGATGAGGGAAGGTAAGTCTTGAATTCCTTAGATATTATTGTTACTTCGTCTTCGTCACTTTGTCCTTTGAGAAATACTGATAATCCATTTTTCTTTGCATTTTCTATGGTTTCATGGCTCGGCCTTGGTCATTTTTTTGAGTTGACACTCATTCTGAGTTGCTCATTTAGGCTCTGATCTTGATCATTTTGAGAAACGTTCACCTCGACCCTTGTTGGTAAGTTCTTTCTCGATCTCTGTAAAACTTCAAATTTCAATTTTAAAGCTTGAGCCTGGATAACCCAAAAATGGGTATTTTCCCTTTAGCTTATGAGTTTTGTTTTGTGAAAACTTCCTTTTGATCCTGTAACCTGCATATTGAAGGTTAAAATGTTTCTGGAAATTGAAAACTAAAATCACATAGTTCTTTTAAAACTCTGTATTTCCCTCTTATTTGGCCATGTAAAACTGAGTTTGAATCTGAGTAATATTCCAAGCTGTGTTCATTTGGCACTTGTTTTCATAAGAAAAACTTCTTGGATCTAGATTGTTTATACTTTTTCCCCTTTTAGACTGCCTGCACATTGGTATTTATGAGTTCTAAAACTCATTTTCTTACATCTATACCTACATATTTTCAATTTGTGGCTTGAAACAAATGCAACCCAGATTTGGATATTTCTTCTCTCACTTCGATATCTCTGATCCTGTGGAGATACTAGGTCTGCATTGTTAATTTTCTTCCGAGGATCTGAAGAATATGTACCTTGTTATTTTGCTTCTACCATGTTCTTTGAAATGTAGTGATCATTTCTGAGTCTGTATAAAAGAATGTATTTCCTTTTCTGCTTATGGAGAATATGAACATTGTTGACTTTTATAGTGCAAAACTGGAACTTTGATTTCTGGGATTGCTTTGCTTTACTTGTTCTGTAGCTTAGGTTGTCCTATATTTGCTACCTTTCATGACTATGATGAGTCATTGATGTAGATGAATTTGTTCAAGCATTGAGTTTCTCCCAAAACTGTACTTTGTATTTGAGTTCTTTATGGCTTCCACTATTATAATTCATTATTCAGGATCAATTTGATTCATTTATGTATCTCTGTATAGTTTCATGACCTTTGTATTTTAAGACTACACTTTGAGATGTAAGTCTTTAATATTCCTGAACCTGTATCAATGTTATGAGTTTGATAAAGTCTGTAAAATAAAATGTCTGAAACTTGCATTCTTTTGTATCTATTCAGTTCATCTTCTGAAATGATCCCTTGTAACCTAGTAGTTGCATACTTTGATTCTGAAGATGATTCTATCACTTTGTTGGAATAATGTAATCTTGTTTCTTTCACTTAGATGCTTTATTTCCTTGGTAGTAGTATTTCTGGCATGCTGGAAAATTTGAAATGTTGATTTTTCATGGTGAATCCCTGATTTTTTTCCAGAATTTTCTCTTCCTTCCCTTTTTAGCTGTAGTAGTTGTATTTTCTGATTCAAAATATAGAATGTAACACTTTTCTGTTGAAGTTGATTTAGTAGATGGAAATTGAAACATAATAACTGTTATCTTGATCATGGCATGATTTTCTTCTTTTCTATATCACTTACTTGATTTACATAATTCTTTTAAAGCATGTAGTAGTTGAAAACAACATGATGAAAAGTCGTAAATGTCCATTTTACATGGCAAAGCCCTGTCAAAATTTTCCAAAATCTTCTTTTCATTTTGTTTCAGTGTAACCCTTTCTTTCCAATTAACTTCAACTTCTTGAAATCTGATTCTTCCTCTTTAGTTGCAAACTAAAACATGTACTTCTATTTTCCAGTTTCTCTTCTATACTATAACTTCTTCCATTTATAGGATAGTTATTGAAACATGAGTTACATTCTTCCTTCATTCCAGCATGTACTTATGACTTATCTATTTCTTCTTGGCTATAACCTATACCTACACACTTAAGAAAATAGTTAGAAAATACTTAGGATTTTTGGCCTCTCTTGTGTCCATGGTTTTTATTTTCTTTTCTCTTTCTTCTTTCTAAGTGAGTAAAACATGTATGTAGTTTGATCTTCAAGTAAACTATATCTCATGTTGTTAAGAGATTCATATGCACGAATTAGGACAATATAGGAATATGGATTGATCCCTGAGCTCATAACTGATAGTTATCTCTTCTCTTCTTTTCAGGTACAGTGACTTCTACAATGAAGATGAGAAGGAACAAAGCTAGAAATGGAGATGTCTCAAAAGAAGAAAACCCCCAAGGAAATGATGGGTTCACTCATACTCCTTTACTTTCTCTTTCATGCATGTGTACCTCTTATTTCAGTAGTTTTACTTTACTTTTTAGTTACATCCCATGGCTTGTGTGGGAAACATTTGAAAATTCCTTATGAATAAAACATTGAATTTTGAAAATGAGTTGTGTATTTCTTTCTGTATTTCAACTTTTTGTATGGATTGTATGATAAACTAAACAACTCAGTCATATAATTAAATATCTTAATCATAAAGGAAAGAACATTAAATAAATCTATAACAACTAGTAATGAACTCTAATTTTTGTAATATGCATTTATGGACCTTATATTCTAAAACTTATCATTTCACCTATTTTGTGATTGAATTTCTTCATCAAGACAACACAACTATCCTTCAGGGACTCGTGTTCTTTCTATGAAGATAGTCATGAAATTGTAGACTATGTGATCTGATATGTTTTGTAACAACACACATAGCTACAAATTTCATGTAATCATGATTTAATTCAACAGTAACCATATTCTATGAAAGAAACTCCCTAGCTTAGGTATACTTCACCAATGCTATCCATCGTAATGAAGTTTCGAGTTGCCCATTTTTTTACAAGTAAAAAATTTGTCAATAAACCCTAAGTTAATCTACCTCCATGACTTCAATGACCTCTACTAAGATATCCTCCTATGTAGCCTCCATTTTTGTTATTATGCCCATCAATATTTTGTCCATCATGCACCTATGAATTACTTTCTGCACTTTTCAGTGCACTCCCATCTCACAAGACTCATGGATCTATTTAATTAGATGGAAATTAGTTACTTTGTGCATGTGTAAATAAATAATTTTACAATACAATGAAATATTATTTTGTGTGATGCGTAGTAAAAGAGGGTAGTTCTAAACATCATGATTCTTATGGAAAATTTCACAAGTCAGTAAGTAGCGCGTGCATATTCTCGGATGGAAAACTATCCTTCATATACCCCTCTATGTTGTAGTCTCAGAAACCGGGTTCTACAACAAGTTTCATGTGCTTAATTGGTAGATAATGTTTCCACCGAGTGGTCATTACTGTAATTTGGGCTTCATGAAATTAACTCAATCCTATATCACACTTCCTACTTGATTCTACATGTAAGGCTTCCTATAAAGCTTTTTGTGGCTTTGTGAATGTTTTGTGTGAAAGAGCCCTTCAAAATGGTGTTAATAAGACACCTACGAACCATTGTGAATGCTAAATTTGATAGATGTCATAAGAGAGTTTGGAAAATATAGTATTAAATATCACATCATACTCTCTACCACTTTTGGATAACCCTTTCTTTATTTCCTTGAGCACACCGATGCTTTGTTGATCAAACTCAAGGATGTAAAAATCTATCAAGAAGACAACATGAAATGAGTTATATTCCACCACTATCTGATGAGGGTCATACTCCCCTGTACTCAAGTTATGTTTGTGACCTGCAATGTGGTTATGAAATTACTTACCATCCTATATGAGGATGTAACTACCTTGGCTCTCTATAATATTTCACACTAGTGTAAGTGTTCTATAACATCCTTAACTCCCCTATGTTCTAGTAGATGGAGCGATATATAATAATTAACATGCAACTATTGAGGTTGTTGTAGTGGTGTAGGCCATTTTCTTGGTGTGGGAACATATCCACATCCTAAACCCTACTAGGATTTCCATCACTTGTGGAGATACAAAGCCTCCAAAGCCTCCTTTTGTTATCTCGAGGACCTATAAATGTGCTACTTTATGTTCCCGTAGTAGTACTAAATTACATGCCAACCATTTGACTAGATATTTCACCTAGTGGAGTACTTCAAATGGGTATTAAACAAATGCTTTGTGCTGACATTACACCTATCCAATTACTCCCAAACAAACTTTGATGTCAAACTAAGGGATCTTGTTACACTTCCATATCCATGGCCTTAATATGTTTTGATTCTTACATTGATATTAACATGCTTCTTCCTATATATCCTTCCCAATGTGGAGATACTTGATTAATTTCCTATCCACAGTCATTGTGATGATATTCTTCTATGTGAACTTCTAAATTCTATGTACCAAATGCAATGGCTAGGGGTATGGGGTGGGTTAGATGCAAACCAATGGTTCTATATACTTTCTTAGAATCACTATCATTAGATGTCGAGGGTTCCTTCTTCTACGCTTTCCCAATACTTGAGGAACACGTCATGTGGTCCATTTCCTCTCACAGGGTTCTTATAATCACCACCTAGCCCCATTTCTCTCTATCTCATTGCATCTTCCACTTCCCTCTCTTATGATTCATTATATCTACACACTCTTTCCTCTCTATTTGTATCCTCCATCTATCTCAACGTAATCCTTACTAATACCATTCCTTTCCCTTGTGCGCGACAAGTGTTTAGCTAGCCATGGGTAATTTTTCCATCCCTAGCTCAATCATCAAGATCTTGGTGGCTAATGACAACATCTATAGATATGATCCCCTTAGCTTGCGTAAAAACTAATATTTTTCTTCTTCTCATGGCACAAGTATGTTAAAATGGAGTATTTCAAGCTATAATTCCACAACACTCCTTCCCACCAACGATCCACTGCACATGTCCATGGTTCATACAAATTAGAGAGTTCTTGGTACTTTTCCTAGTTCCACACTTCCTTCTTTCCCAATCGACTCCCTCTATTATGTGTGTAAGTTGTTAGCTAATCATATAACTCTATTGGGAAGAAACTAAAGAATGTCTTGTATAGTTCATCATACAAATTATCTTCTACCTATTTTTGTTGATTAAACTACTACCGATGCTATACCTATGTGCAAAATCATCCTCACTTTGGGTACCCAATGCTTAATATTATCCAATGACAAATAGAATGCCATGCACACACATCTTGAAGGTCAAATAAAAACAAGGTCTTTGCAATAAAAATAAAATAAAGTCATCACAAGCTAACACCACTTAGCCGGGTGTGTTGGCACTTCACTTACATAAATGTTCAAGTAATCACCTAAAGCACGGATAACCTATCATGTCCATTCTCTTTATACCTTAAAATTTGGATCATACACTTAACCATTAATAACATAAGGTAGAAGATATAATGAAAATATAAGACAATATAGAGGAAAAATATAACAAGTGTTTTGACCATTCATTCATTAATGCAAACAAATAACAAAATAATCTAAATGCCAATTAGACCATGCTCATCTCTACCAAACATTAAAATCTAGATTAGATCATCCATTTTAGAATCATATATGATCTCACAAAGTATTACATACTTAGTAAGCCCTTACATGCTTGTATCTTCTAGTCCTGACCCTTAATTACATAGGCATGCCAACTATATATAACTGGTGGGAACTTGTCCTTCACTTTACAATGCTTGATCAATTAATAGACTATCTTATACTTATCTTGATGCATTAAAAATCTTTCGTTAATCTCCTTTCTACGACTATCCTCAAGTGGATTGATACCTTTGAGATATAAATAACACTTTTTTTTTTTATCGATACCAATGTCCTATATTTAGATTTGTTCATGCACAACTGTGTCTACCCTACATGTGCTTTATCCTCTAGTGGTGTTTTATATTTATTGAGTCTATTTATGGGCTTGTCTTTTCGAACGTGTTGTCTCTGATTTTTTTAATTTTTAGGCCCCTCGAATTCTAGCTAACTCATGTACTCTATCCCTATGTGTGGACCTTCGTGTCATATTACCTCTTCAACCTTACGTTCATCTTCATGCCCTACTATATACTTGTATCATTTCCATGTTCTTACGCATGACTTTATGCATATCTTCCCATCTCATTGATACTTCTTCTTATGGTTCATGTGCACCATCCTACACTCGATATTCATCCTCTCATGCGAGGCTTGTACTTATCCAATTTATCAACCCAACATTTCATCTTGTTGAAACAAACATATTTTTTTCAACATGTTTAAAAATGTTTTTTTAACATGTTAAAAACATAGCTATTTTCAACATGTTGAAAAAACATTATGTTAATCAACATATTAAAACATAAAACACATTATCAATGTTCCACTAAGAAAATGATAAACAAACAACTAAATTTACACCATGTATGTGAATTGAATCATGACCCATGTGAATGGTGTTTTGGACGTAAATGATATTGGTATGTTGGCTTGTAAGAAAACTAATTAAAAGTAAGTGTTGCATACTAAGTGTCAAAAAAATCCTCAATCATAATTATGGGTCAAAATTTTTGGCGTGACAAAGAGAATATTCTATAAACCATTCTCATCTTTGCATACACAATCACATGGGATAAGAAACATAAACATATGGGCTATTTTATTTTATTAAATGTTAATGTATATTATTAAATAGTGTAAACATGAAGATGAGCTAATGACATGTTCTTAAATCTTGAAGAATCCAAGTACATATCTCTTCCCATAGAAACATACATCCTCTCTAATGAGTGTACATGTATATTTGTAACAATATTTTGAAAAAAGGTTAGCAAGATTCCACATTGAATTCTAACTGTGGGAAGAAAATTTGATAAAATGAACTCCCAAACTTTATTTTACAATGTTCCAAAGAATGAAAATGAAATCTAACCAACATTGATTCTCACCCATCCTGAAATAACATAAACAAAACCGCCCCTACTAGGTAATGCTAAAATAGTACAAAATCTGAGAATAGATCACAAATCATTGTTTTTATCTCATCCTAAAACTCACATTTAAAAAACTCACATTTATCATAAGTCCATTACAAATCATTGTTTCCATCCCTATCACTAGAAGGTGCTCGCTATTGTGCTTTACCTGTCCAATAAATCTTGACAATGACTAATTTTTCTCTTGGTTGAAGGGACCACTCTCATGATCCATTATTTGACTCTCCCATCTCATTCCATCCGTCAAGGATTTTAATTTCACTAGAACATCCATCATATCTCTAAAGATCACCATTCCTTTAGGGCATAAAATTTAGTCCATTTCAAATAGGATGTCAGTTATATCATACCTACATCATAAGCATAAATCTTTCCAATTTATCGTGAAAGCCTAAAATCATATAAAAATCTTTGATTAGTCCTATAAAACATTTTGACCTCAAAAATCACCATCATATTCATCTTCAAATACAAGCCCATATCAATAGTTGAAAATGTTGGCAAACATGGCCCTATCTAATTGCAAATCATATTAAAAATTGGCTAATGTGTGTAGAAGATTTTATCAATTTGGTGAATCTGATTTTTTTAACAAATGGTACAAATAACAACCAATTGGCTAAAAGAAGTTCACAGAGCTTCTACTCTTTCAAGCCACATTGTTACAAACTTGGTAATTAGTATTTAGGTCAAGTACTAAATATCTCTCAACATAACCATTGAAGGTAATTATGTTAGATAACAAATGAATTTTGAAAGGGAACATTACTTGTCTTGGTACATGCTAAAGACACCATTGTTGTGAATCATGTCATAAGTTGTAGGATATGTTGAAAAATCCTCACACGTTGAATCCAAAATCATGCCCTTATTATACCCCTAAATTGGCTTAAAATATAATATTTTTGTTATATACTAGGGCCAAAACCATGTATGTTTTGTATTTTGAACTTGGCCAATGAGAGAATCAAATGGATTTTTTTTTCAATAACAACATGATTGAAAAATTTTCCTTGTGAGGGTTGACCTCAATCTAGAGTCTTTTCCACTTGTTTATACTTGGGGAATGGTTCTTCATAAATTCCCAACTAATTGTTAGAAATGTTTTTGGGTTCTTGTGCATCAAGATTGATTTTTTTTTATGTATGCGATCATGAATGAAGTTTTTCAGTTTCATATAATGATTCATAGAATGGAATTTTACATGATAGTTTAACAATATTCATAGTATTTGTACCATGCTAGTTTTAGTGCATCCTAGGAAAAGGGTTTAGTGGTAGGAAATTCGATCGTGTTGGCGAAACCAATTGTTTTAGGATCGATGATAAAGACTCTGTAAATGGAGTGTACTCTCTTCATTTGCTTCATATTTGAGTGGTCCACATGAGAGTTTTAAAAGAAGGGTGTTTTTAACCACTTGGACATGTTTGGAATCAATGATCCTATCACCTAAAAAAATCTTTATTTTTTAAGAATAAGAATTTTTGGTTTTTCTATAGGTTTTGATTGATAGTCATCTCTTTGTAATGGTTTTAAGGTCCTTTGGTAAGAAAATCCTTTTCAATCAGGCTTCCCTTTCCAATAAATTCTTCTAAGGTGTTTACATGGTGAATTTCCAAGTGAAAAGCTATCTCATGGTGTAATTTTGTTACAAATATACTTGACAAGCTATTTATCTAAAATGGAGCAAGGAAAGCATTTGGGTAACCCTCACCATCATTGTAAGAAACCAACAAAGTTTTCGTTGTTGTACTATTTTACATTAAAAATGTCTATCATAGTGATATCACTCTCCATGTTGAATGAAAAGTGGTGAATGAACTTATCATCTAAGTCCTGGGAACATGAAAACAAACCCTTTGGGAAGATGGAGTAAACATTCAAATGCTTGGCCTTTAAGACTCCGTGGAAATAAGTGAATGAGGTAGTTATTGCTATAGGTAACTTATTAGTAGGCCATGAAGAATTCTTTTACGTGATCATGAGGATAACCTTTTCCCCTATATTTTTCAAATTTAGGGCACTCAAATTTAGGTGGAAAAAGAGTTCGTAACATCTCCTAATCAAAAGAATAAGAACTCGGTTCTTCAAATTGATATTTCTTATTGTGTCCAAGGTTTTATCTTGAATACCAACAAGTTTTCTTTCATAGATTACCACTCTTGGTCGGAGATTTGGCCACGTGAGGGTGTGGAAAGTATGCATATGTGGTTAGATTTGGAAGCTTCTCCACCATGGGTTTCAATGTAGTTTTCAACATAAGTCACCTTAGGTTTCTCGGTGTGAAAACCTTGATTTTCTTCTCGATGGACATGTGAAGCTAGGTTTTCCAATTGGCAACTAAGAGTTTGTAAATGTTGTTGTATGATGACCTATTCATTGTGGGGTTTCGATTGAGGTTCATGTTGGGGGTATTGGTTAGGTTTTTCACCCTCTTTTATGGTTTCGTGGTTGACTTGAATAATGGTATACAATAACCAGTTGTAGTCTTCCGAGCCTCGACTTCATAATTGTTACCTTCGGGTCAGGCCAAGGTAGAATCATGCCCATAATTTAAGATATCCTTAAGTGTGTAATAAGTAGTAGATTATGTTATTTCTTCTACTTGAATCATGTTTGTAAGGAAGGAAAGATCAAAGTTAGATGAAAAATTGGCCCCTAACTCTACTAACTGCAATAATACTTTAGCTTTGTTTTGTAAGGTGAAGTTATTCATGTGGTCAAGGTCATATTAAAAGGTATTTTGGGGTATTGTTTCTTCACCCCCACTATGGTTGACAAGGTCATTCTCCTCCTTAAATAATGGGTATAAAGGATTCTTGAGGAAAGGATTGGATGTGTACCTCCTATTTCCTAAACGTGTTACATGTGCCATGATGGGTAGGGACTTCAAAAAATATTTGGGATATGTGTGTAAGTGTCACAATGAATCTAGGAAAAAATGAAAAACGTAATAGTAGTAAAGTGAATATTTTTCCAAGGGTATGGCATGTATGATAAAAATAGCCAAGGAAAATCTATGAAATTTTAGATAGAGTAACAATTGCAAAAGAAGATTTTCCTAGGTGTAAATATCACAAACGTTGTTTAAGGAAACGATGAAAATCAGTATATTGCAAAAATACAATTTCAACACTTAAATCAAGGTTGAGAAAACAAGATTTAAGTATCAAAAGGGGTTGATATGATTTTGGCAGCGTAACAACATGATTTCAACACTTAAATCAAGTTTTAAGAAAATAAGGTTTAAGTATAAAAATGGTGTATACAATGCGGGCAGTGTAACAACACAATTCCAATACTCAAATAAAGTTTAAGAAAACACTATTTAAGTATCAAAAGGGAATGATACAATGCATGCAATGTAACAATGCAATTTCAACACTCAAATCAAGTTTAAGAAAACAAGGTTTAAGTGTTTAAAAATGGTTGGCACAATTTTGGCAACACTTCAGATAATGCATTTTTATAAAAAGAGGAGCAAAAATTTTGTGAAGGGGAATATGTTTTGTGAAAAAATTTACATGGAACAACATTAACAAAGTTTATCCTTGTTATAAACTAAAGTGGAAACTAAGAAAAAAATTCTTTTAAAGGTTTGATACTAATGATAATAGATATGGAAACGTTAGCCCCAATGCCAAATAACTTCCTAAGGATTTTGTTCTCAAAATTCACCAATAATTTTTGAACTAGTTTGCATACCAAAATAAATCATGGATACAACTATGCCCCATGATCTATATGAATGGGTGGTCACCAAAGAAAAATATGTGGTATCCTCATGGGTTTTACTAGTCAAGTGGGTAGTTGGGGAACTTCCTATTTTGTCACCCAGGCTGCCTCAATATGTTGACTAATTTGGGGTTCCCGTGGCACTACTTCACAATGAGTTTTATGGATTAAGCCAAAGCACTTCCCACAGTTTAAAGTGGATGGGTTTTAACCCTTATCCAAACCTCGAAAACACGGTATGATTTGTTTTTTTATCTTCTTTTAAAATGTGGTTGTCTTAAACACCTTATTTTGACTAAGGAAACTTGTACACAAAGTATTAGTAGTTTGTTTTGAGTTTTTATTTTACAAGTATAAATGGTCCTACACTTAAAGGATTATTAGTTTTCCATATGACCATAATGTTAAAAAATATCAAAGATCACAACCATTTTTGATTCACAAGGTCGCTCAAAGCACAAGAGAAGAGCATATGTGGTGTTTTATCAAATTAAATAAACATGGAAATTTTAAACCAAGATATCAAGCATTAGTAACATTTTAAGAGGAATTTTTTTAGAAGAGCATCCAAAATCATAGTCATTTTTAATTCAAGGTTGTTCGAAATCACAAAATAATAGCATACATGGTTCAAATACAATTATAAGAAAAAGGAGATTTCGCAACAAATACTTCAAATGCTAGCAATAATTGAAAAAATAACTCAGTAGATCAAAATTAAAAAAATGCATAAAACAACATTAAATTTGAAAATCAAAATTGAAATTTCTAGAAAATTTAGCTAAAAAATAACATAGTACACTAAGCGCATACATGAGGATGTTAGTACATCCAGATACAAACTTTAGCGCAAATAGAGGGATGCTAAAGCACACAAAATATTAAAGATAATGAAATACTAGTGTTCACACAAGTACGCATGTATAAGCAGTAAAGATGCTAGCACAAACAAAAGGATGCTAGAATGGATAGATAGATGCTAGTGTATGCTAGCCAAAAATAATGAGACACTAACGCGCCTAAAGGATTAGTATCACATGTAGAGGGATGCTAGCTAGCAGTACTGATAAATTATAGTGCATGCTATCCATAAAATAATGAGATGGTAGCATGTGCATAGGAATGATAGTGTACACAATAAAAAAAATAAATGCTAGCACAAGGAATGATACACATACGTGTGCAAGAATATTTTTAGTGTAACACCAACACATATAAAGAGATTAAAAACATGTACAATGATACAAAGCACATAAAATGATAAAGTAGTGCATACAAATGAAAGCTAATGCAAGGAATCTATGCCAACATATAAAAATATCAAAAAAATCCAAAAACAACATAAATCTCATATTTTTCTCATCAAGACTCAAATTTGACAACATTTTGCCTCCTAAATACATGAAAAGAAGACTCAACACTATCAAAAATTATCATACATTCCCAAAAATAAAACAATTTCAATAATTTGAAATAAATTTGCATGTAAAAATGAAGTCTAAACTAAGAAAACATAAATAATGCACATGAGACAAAGGAGTGTCCCACTAGGTGTGTCATATGTATGCATGTTAAACTAATATAAGTTAATGAAAAGAACCTAACACCAAGTAGATTCATAACTTAGTTAATTAAACTAATACATCATGATAAATCCATGAAAGGAAAATCTAAACTAATATGCATAAAAACATGAATCAACATTAAAATGTAAACCTCTCCTTTGATTTTTTGGATGGGATTTATATTGTAGATACTTCCTTTATGATTCAAATGTAACTATGCACAATCAAAGGATTTATCCAAGGAAGAGGAAGAGATCTCACTAATATGGCTTGATTGCCATTTTGGTTCTTCTCTTACTACTCTTTGCCAAGTAGAAAGGGGGTTTGAACAAAGCTTTCCAATAACATGAAAATGTTCTTATCAAGTGCAAATGTCTTACAAGGACATGGTGTAAGGTTGACAAGGTGTACTAGGTTCTTTATATAGATTTCCAATTTGGGAGAAGCTTGTAACCTAGTGAATGTGGGATAAAGGTAAAGTAGAATTAGAAAGGGATAAATATGATTAGAAGAGATTAATAAAAGATTAGAAACTCATGGGAGTTAGGGGTGATTTAATTAATCAACTAGGATTAATTAATAGACCAAGTTAAGCTTGTAGAATCCATTTGGAGATGATTTCAAGGAATTTAGTAGAATTTTAAGGTTTTGAGAGGATAATTTAACAAATAAGAGGTTTATTAGTTAATTACAAGATTGAAAGGATTAATTAATTAATAATGGTTAATTAATTAAGTAATTAAAAGAAAATTATAACTAATGAAATGACATTAATTGACATCCAAGATGAAGTATGAATCTAGTTAATTAATGAAGTGTCATTAATTCACTAATATAAAGGGGAATGTTATCTAATTAGAGAAAACCAATATGTATAACAAAATAATGGGAAATAGGATAATTAGTGTAATTTTAGTATTATAATTATGTAGTCATATTTAGATGTCTACATTGGTCTTAAGAATCCCTTCGGTTAGGGTTTCCAAATTCATGCCATCCATAGTTCACTTATGCCTTAAGTTTATACATGAGCATCACATTATCACTATTTGAGGCATCCCACCATGGAATGCTTTGTCTTTGGCTCCTATCATTGTTACACCTTTAGTTACTTCCATCACTAATCCACCTACTTCTATGCCTCAAGATGGCCCCATGGATTTGGTACATACTCATATGGATTCCAAACCTTTTACCATTCCTAGTGTTCCTTGTAAAAATCTAGATAGATCTCCTTCCCATCCACACCGTATCTACCGATCCCACAAACCACCTCATAGGGATAGGTATCCATGTAGGAAACACACTACACATATCATAACTAGGTGCACTTCACAGTATCTTTCTCCACATGCATGATATAGTCCTACCACACATACCTCACCACATGCACTTCTTAGTGACCATAGGTTTCTAGATCATGTTTACATGTGTATCTTTTTCACACTCATAGGTAGTGGTCCCTCACCCCCTATCCTTAGTGGATAGAGAACCATGTTATTCACACTTGGGGGAATAATTTCCCTCCTTGCTATGTGATGATGAAATATATGTTCTAGAGTCACACATGAATATCGAGGGAGTATTTACCTACATGGAACTCACTTTTCATAGATACATTGTAGAGAAACCTTTGTCCCCTCTCCTAGTCATAAAATATCATATTCTACATTTAAATATCTAAAAAAATTCAAAAACAATAGCTTAGAACTTAATTGGATGTATCTTTGCTTGCTTATAGTATTCTAAGTTGTACATTTCTTATCATGCTACTTTGATTCATAGTATGTTTTTGGTGAAATAATTTTTACAAGGGAAAACTAGGGGCTTTCACTAACACTATGGGACTAGGCCCCTTTGTTTAGGAATGGCTCAAATCTATTTATTGAAAACAAGGAACTATGTACACAATTATAACCATCGGGGATGGCCTTTCGACTAGGGGAGCACACACGAATGCTCAACTAAAAATATGTGGAAATGGAGGTGGAGGAAATGTGTGTGTATGAAGAGAGGAGAGAAGTTGAGAAGGGGGTTTTACTTATTAATTAACAAGTTGAGTTCACTGACACAAAACTAGAATATTTTATAGTTATCAATGAGAAGACAACAATATGTAAAGTAAGATAAACAACAAAATAAACACAAATTTTAACTACATTATATTCATCAAAATATGAATTCTTTCCTTGGTTGTGTAGGATTAAGAAGCTTTATTGGATTAGAAGTTAAGATGGAGGGGGATACATAAGAAAACTAGATATAACAATTGTAGTTTCTTACTTTTAGTAAGAAAATGGGAGATATCAACCAAGAAAATATAACTCATAAAAATGGAAATAACATTACAATATATGTCCAAATCCAATGTCTCTTCGCATTCCCATGTGACATTTCAACTTAAATTACAATCCTCAATAAATAAATAGAAAATTTAACTAACTTAAGTCACTTTTTACAAAAATTTCTCCTTAATAAAGAAATAGAATTCTAGAGAAAGAAAAAGAGAAGAAGGAGAAAAGAAGAGAGAGAGAGAGGATAAGCTCCAAGATTGAATGAATAAGGATGAAGAATCTATGATCATGAAGAAAATTGACTTTTATGATGAGCCGATGAAATGTTCCGATGTAGTGATGAAATCCTTATCCTTGACATCTTTTGCATTGTTAGAAGCCTCCTAGAATGATGAACTTCCATAGCCTTGTCAGGTACACTAAGAGAAGAAGTGAGAAACAATTAATGAGTGGACCATTAAGATAAATGAAGAGTTATCACTTTCACTTGAATAAATCCTTCCAATCCATCATACACTTGTATGCCTTTCTCGACCCTTTTGTACTTGATGATAACTTGAAACTATTGTCTTCACAACACAACCATAACAATCCTTCCACTTGGGAAACATAGTGACTAATGAAATGTGAGACCCAAAACCTTTTGACCTTGAGATGGGTGAAGGTAGGAGATTGAATGAAGAATGATTCCATATTTTTATCAACTCATCCAATGAGATGAGAAACATACTAAAACCAAAATTGGGAACCAAAAGGGCTTCCATTCTGCTTGAGTCACAATTCAACTGCCAATCCTCCGTAAGAATGAATTTTTCCTTATCATTCCTATGAGGAAATATCCACAGATATGATCAAAAAAATAGTGATAGGTGGAGATTTACATTTGTTGAGAAGTACCTTTCGAATGACGACTGTTAAAAATAGACTATTGTTTACCATAGGTGCTCCTGAAACTTGGTCACAATATGGTGCAAAGGCTAAAAATAGCCTTTGATTTTAAACAAGTGACCATTTACTCTGAATGACACACTTTGAGAGATTAATTTCTATCACATTTCATGAGGTTCATTCCACATCATGTTTCTAAATTTAGTATATTCACTCTGAGACACCTTATGTAGACACCAATATTTGGTATGTTTGTCCCCCCATCCGCGTTTTCTCCCCTTTGTCATCAATCCTCACATACATACATTTCTTCCCATTTAATCCCCTTTCCATCCTAAAAGATATTTATTCCTTTAATATTTATTTACCACCTCTAATACCATCTTAATTATGCCATTAAATTATCTTCCCTAATCACCATATAATCCATTTATCCTCCCCAAATGTCCCTATACCATCCCTAAGTCTTAATTTAATTTTTTCACCTCCTCTTTACCTTTATTTAATATTTTCCATCTCTCACCTACCCTTTTATCCATCCTAAGTAACCCTAGCTCGCATTTACCTCCCAAAACCCTAATCCCACTTCATAAGGGGTCTTTGTCTCAAGCTTATCAACCTTCCACCACCCAAATTGATGATCTTCACGGTCACCGTGACCCATCTAGGTCATTGTTGACCCTAAAGTATGACTTTATCCCATCCTTAAAAATGGATGGAATTTTGGGTATTATTGGCTTTGGATTTTTTCGTAGGTTCCTTCTCTTCTCACCAAAAACTACTGTCATCTTGGATCTTCCTTTAGAGGACCTCTTTCATCATTATGGGGATTTTAAGACACTTTGAGCTTGTGTGGAACCCACTTTGTATTTAATTTCCTCCTTTGATTCATCCTTGCAGGTTCAAAATCATTTTGGACCCTTGGCATTGCCCTATCCTTCATTTAGACTTCTACATCCTTCAATTTGGCTATTTTAACCTTATCAAATATTAGATATGTCCTGGTCACCATCAACGTGACTGATCACCATCGATCCACCCCCAGTTCTCCTATTTTTGGCTTTCTTCCTTTCATACCTCTGTGTTCTAATCCCTCTAGACCTCGATCTCCCAATCTTTCCATTATGCACACCTTTTCTTTAGATCTCACTTGCATTGCTCCCAATTTCTGTCGATCTACCCTGGTCTCATGTCGACCCAATCAATAGTTTTCATCTCCATCAATGATCTACTAAATTTCTTGCATCATTTGTGTCCTAATCAGATCCATATCTTTAGAAGTCTCCTAACATGACCTTAACATCATCATTAGTCTCAAACCAGTTCTAGATTCATTAAGATCTTCAACCTTTTTTTGATGTTTGACTTATCCTACAATAGTTTCCATCGACCGTGCTTGACCATCCCAGTCACCATCGACCCGCAAATGGATTTGATTTAGTTTAGCATTTATGTTTATCTGATATGCATCTTATCTTAGCTAGTTTAATTCATATACTCTATTTTAGTTAAAATTTTGTTCCATTTCATCAATTATTTGTTATCATATTTTATCTATCTTTTATCAAAAAGAGGGTTAGCATCCATCTTAAGAAGTTATCTCTTCTCGGACCAACATTATCGGAAACTCTCCATCCTATCTATTAATCAATTTTTTTATCTAGCTTCTCTTTGTGTGAAATTCATTAACCTCGCTATGAGGAGATCTTTTGCGCATGTATCCATTATCATCCCATTCAAAGGTACCTTAAACCCTCTTATATTTAGAGTTAATCATTTTATTTATTACGATTTAAGTAATATGAAACAACTACAAGAAAATCGGTTCAACATTTTGGCATGCCTAGTACAATCGACCATTATTTGGTAATTCTTTTCTTTATTTTTCACTTCCATTTGTCTTCTATAGTATTTCTACTAACCTCGTAGGTAGAATATTTTCTTTCTTGTGTGCACGGTGGATCACTTTACTTGGATTAATTTTTTTCTTTAAAAATAAAAAAGAAAATAATGTTATCCGTGTTATTTGTTTTTCCATATTTTATCCTTTTCCATCTTATTTATTTTCTTATCTTCTTTACTTCATTGAATTTCAAATTTTTATTTTGGGATCTAAAATAACCACCTCATCTTTCTTGAAAATATAGTCAAATTAGGGGTCAATTCTTTGCATATACTTTTATCACACACATAAAAACACACAAATTAATTTACACACCTAAACATATTCTACCAAGTGGAACTATTAGGATTTCATAACCCAATAGGAAAATTGTTGTAGTGTTCTAGACACATTATAATTATATTAATTATTGGTTTATTAGCTAAGAACCCAACATGCTTATCTTGCGAGTGTGAAGTGTGGGGCGTAGGTCCCAATATCGTGGTCCATACTGGGTAATAATCACAAATTTGAGCATCATGTACCTTTAGGTATATCGAGGATGCCATTCAAAATAACCTGAAACCATCCATAATGTTTGGACATTTCCTAGGTTCCCTTTGAGCCCATTTTCTTCTTTTTCACATCATTCTAAATAATCAAGATGATCAAAATTTTGTTGCTTGATTTGTTTATTAATAAACTATACAAATTTTTATTTTTTTGTTTCATGCATGTTAACACTCTTTCTCAGGGTAGGAAAACATAACAATCTACCTCATCCAACAACATCCCCACTTCTGAAAATATTTCCCAATAAACTTCTACACTTGCCATTATTTCTTCTACACCTATGATCACCATGCCTTTGGTCTCCCAACCCCTTATTTCTATGGTCTCTCTTCATAAGACCCATGTCATCTAAAAATATCCCCATCCTAAAACCAATCCTTTTATCTCTCATCAGTCCATTCCCTCTAGACCATCTACTCCCCCATCTGTTGCTTCTTTAGAGACCCTTGGACCTCAACTATTCCCGTGGATGCTTGAAGTTTAAATAACTCCTTGAAATTAATCCTATTACCCTTCATGACTATATTATTTGTAAATCCATTATGATACCCTAATCCCATCAAACCACTCAATTGGTGGTGCCCATTCCACCCAACTTGCCTCATATCAACACCGTCCCCACTTCTTCTATCCCCATCACTTCTTCATCCCCCATTTCCCTTACCCAAGATTTGCAAAGAGTCTTAATTAATTCTTTCTCCACTTGAAAACATGATAAAACTTCACTCCTCATTTTTACATCTTATATCCATGCAAATTAAATTACCTCAATCCTTTTGACATCAACCCAAACTCACCAATATCCTCTTCAAGTATCTTTCGTCACATGTTCCCTAATCAATATACGTAAACATCTCAACCACCCCATACCTACATCCCAAATATTACCATAAAAACCAATCCAACATCCCTATCTCCCAAAAACAAACACAATCTCATCCATATTATTACATCCATATCTCCCAAGAACAAGCTATATCTCAACCTATTCAATCTCAACCATTCAACTATCTTCCCCCTATTAACCACCTTCACAAATAACTATTCATCCTCAATCATATCAGTCTCATCCACAACCTAACCCATCTAATTCTTATATCCCACAACCTCATCCTTCAATCTCTCATCCCCATACATCTAATGACCCTATGCATGCTTTACTAAGTAGAATGGCTAATCTTGAAGCCGCTACTTTGGGGTCTAAAACCATATTCTCTTATGAACATATTTGCAATGAGCCCATCAACCCCTTAGTCCTTGTTAAGCCATATCATCCACATTAAAAACTTCCAAAATTATCCAAGTTTAATAATAAATAAGAGCCTCAAAAAAACATTCGTGCTTTTAGACATACATGTTATCTCATTGCTCATGACCAAGATCTAATACTTCATACATTTCCTATGCCATTAGCTAGGTGTGTGGTGTATTGATATAATGGCATACCCTAACATTCTCTTTTTCCTTCACCCAACTCACATAACTATTTCTAGAACACTTTTCTATCAACATTGTGTGTAAAATCACCATTACAGACCTCTACACCATTAGACAATTTGACAATGCATATATCACAAATTTCATCACTATATGGCATGTCATAACCAATTAGTCTTCATTGTCCCTTCCTAAGAAAGAGCTAATCAAACTCTTTTAACGGTCTTGTTGTTTCCTCTACTCTTCAAATAAAATCATTCCAAACATTTGAAGAGGTATTCACCATGGATCGTAAACTTGAACTTCACACCCTTGAGAAAGGCCATATCAAATTCTAATCCACTAAACTAAAACAAAAATTCATCAAGTATTTCACCCATATTGAAAAATCAAAGAATACATATAATGCCATTATAGTGAGTCCTCTAAAGGTATGAGCACAAAATAAATCACAAAAAAACAATAATCTTCTATAGTATACAATGTAATATAAATTTACATATTTATAGGAGAGTTCTTAGTCTATTGTTAGTGAGTTGGTAAAACCACTCACGTAACCAATCTACCAAAGAACCCTATTTTTGTGGGTTATTGTATCTTAAAAAAATCACCCAATATTACAATATTAAATAAATATATTAACAAATAAATTTTCTCAATAACTAATGTAAGAACTAAAAATATTATTCCTAACATTCCCCCTTAGTGTGAACATGGTAAAAAAATCCACACACTTCTGCAGTATGATCACCCTTGTGAAACATGTCCTATAATACGACTCATCATCTTGATAAAAAGAAAGGATCCCTCCTTATAACATTTTAAATAGGCTTACCATAAACCTTGACATGAACATGCCCCAACAACTATCTACCTCGTGTGGTTTTCTCGATCCTCCCAAAACCCTTTCAAGATCCATGAACCGACTTAATTTGGTGCTTTGGTTCACCACTATGTTTATACATTAGGAAGTATATAAAAATCACTACTCACAAGATATAACAAAATTACACAATATAAAACATACATGAAATTATTCATGTTAATTCCTATAAGAATGACAATGCTATTAATTATAACCACTATTATCGATCGATGTCACTCAATATCTAACAACATAGGAAACTACCACACCATTTGAAGCTTTCCTTGACTTTAGTTGTTTTAGGTACATAATGGAAATGGAACATTGGTGTCATGTTCCCCCCACAATGTGAAATTTCCACACATGAACAATGGGAAGAAAACTATCGAAGACATACAAATGACAGGATCTTGCTAGTTAGATCTTCTACACATGTTCACCATTGTAAGTGAACGTATTCACAAGAAGACCATATTCGAATGAAGTAAAGCAGTTAGAGGACCATATCTCACAAAGGATCACTGAAATCATCTGCAATCGAATAGAAATCTATTTCTAGCGTCCAAAATTATATAAAAAGGAAGATATATAAACTAAATAAGAACAAAGACAGTACACAAAAATAAAATGCCATAACCTTATTTTTCGGCCCCGTCAATCCTGGCAACTGGTGAGAGGATTATGCTTAACCTCCATCCTCTGATGCCTCTGTCCCTCTAGTGTACAAGTTCTTTGACTCGGAGGATGTGAATATGAAGTGCGTTTGTTTTTGTGCTCATGTGTAAATTAGAAATTTTAATAAATGAAACTAGAACACCTAAGAAGTTTCAAATCTTAAATAACCCAACAAGAACCATCAAGATAAGAGCTTAAGGAGGATAATTTCTTTAACATGTATATAACTTTGAAAAAAATCAAACTAACATGCCTAAATCAATATCTACTCTTTGAATGTTATCTTTGCAATAACCTAAGAATATCCTTAGAAATCAATTTTGATTGTTGGTATGATCTCAAGGTTTTGAGAATGGAGTCTCACCATTAATGGATACAAGGCCATGTGTTTCTCTCGATATTACTCAAGCTTGAGTTAATGGATGTACTATGAAGATATTATCTCAACAAATGGAGAAAATGCTCAATATCCTAATTGCATATAGTTTATACTAGAGGAGGAAAAGTGTTATTATAAATGATGAGGAGGGTTCTATTTATAGGTTTATCATTCCAAGAATGGTATGATTTTGGTGCATGTGGGACAAAAGGTAAGTCCAAAAATCACTTTTAGCAAGTCAAAGCAAGATTTGACTAGGATTAGAAGCTAATTAGTCTTTTTAGGATTAATTAAGAATTCTCAAGTAGGATTTAATAAAATTTCCATGAGGATCTAGAGAAGGTTTCAATAGATTTTGATTGTATTGGAAGTGAGAGTTAGCTAATAAGAAGGTTTATTGGTTAAATTGGAAGATAGGAAGTTTAACCAATGTATAGTAGTTAATTAATAGGAATAGAGGGTAAAATAATCCTAATTGATGAAGTATAATAAATTTATAGGGAATAGAAGAGTTAGTGCAATGTTAGTAATAACATTGCTCTGATAAAACTAGAGGTGTCTACATTTTCCCCTCTTTGGGGTGGCGGAAGCTATACCACTTTAAAGATAATAGATAAGTATAGACAAGTAAAGTTTTTGAAAAGGGTAGAAGAAAAATTAGTAGAGAGAGGGATGCCCCTCGAGTGTCGATGGGGTGATGATAAAGGTCGATTGATGATAAAAAAGATGGAGGAAATCGATAGAAGATGAAGATGCCCCAAGTAAAATAGAAGAAAAATGAGAGGGGAAGAAGGGAAGCCATAATAGTCTTGTTGAAATTGATTACTACGTACCCATGAAATATAATTCTATTGCTGTTATTGGTGTTGCTAATCTTCCATGTTATACTAAATAAGCACGTTGACCTGGGGCTGCTCTTTTCAATGACAAGAAACCAAATATTTTATATTTATATTGAGAGAAATGTGTGTGAACGAAGAGAAAGAATGGCGAAGATGAGTACGATAGAGATAAAAGGGGATATATAAGAAAAATTAGTATGAGGAAGGGGGATCGAGATAACATCTATCTAGTGCCTTTTAAACAAATTTATCTTCATCATATTTCTAGTGATCTTCATCATCAGTCCTTATTAAAAATGTAATCATGCGAAAAAAGTGTAGAATGACATGAAAAGACATAGTACAAACAACTTTCCATTACTAGAACATCAACTCCATGTAACATATAGAATGCAATGCAATACAAGAAAATAAACAAGCCAACCTAATAGGGAAACAAGTACAAACACACATACTTAAACCAACAATGTCTAAGATAGTTACACAAATGTTTTGTTATTGAGTTGTAGTTCCCAAATGTTCATGTATAATGAAAAGGGTTAAAAGTGGTGCCCCAAGAAAGGATACATGTGAGGGGAAATATGGTGGACGTAGGGGTCTAATGAAAAAGCATTCGTATGCTACGAAACAATACCAAACAACTTGTTGTGTCAAGATAGTACAAATGAAGCCAACAAACTAGCTTTGTTAATGAGGTAGATCCAAATGATCTATGATTCATAATTCTACGAAACAAGTGAGAATGCAAGAAAGATATAAATTGAATATAATGTGTTTGAAATAGGATTTAGTTATGTACTAGAGTTTTACCAATTTTTGAAAATATTGATTTTTGTTTTAGTTTTATATTTATTTTTGATTTTTTTAAAGAAATGGAGATTGAAAGAACACCTAAAAGAAATAAAAATTCCCTAGGGAGAAGAAACATGTGCTAGGTAGAAAAAATATGCCCCAACGGGATGAAAATGTGCAAAAATGATCATTTATTAAAAATAAACATTAAGGCAGGTGAGAGAGGAAGATTAAATGATCACGACAAGTCAAATTATGACTCTTTACCATCAAGGTGAGAGAGAACGCATCATGGAGGTTGAGAATGCATCACGATGGGGTCAAAATGACCACATATACCCCTCCTGGGGAGGGTTAAATCAATGCAAGTAATTCATTTATTACTAAGACCTTGCTGATTTACTATTGAATTTTTCTGTGACCATGGACAAGAAATAGTGTGAGTTCGTAGGCATATGAGGAAAGTAGAAACACTTCAAGAATATGTGTGGATGCTTGACGATGGACCCTATGTGAGTACCATATCTATCTTTTAATTTAATTGCATTTAACCCTATTTATTAGGGTAGAAAGGGGGTTGATAACACATGCACACACCTTAGGGACACACATACATTGTTGGGTATGCATAAGCGCTGGGATTTTGTATGCAAATGGGTGCATATATGGAAAATATGCATACGCACGTAGGTGCATATGTCAAAAGGGGTGTGAAAGAGTCCAAGGGGTTAGGGAATTTGCACATGGGCACAAGTGCAATAAAGGGTGCACATGAACATGAGGGGCATGTATGCAATGGGAGAAATGAGGGATAAATAGTTGTGGATGCATGCACTAGGATGAGAAGGCAAGATAGGGATGTTTATGTGTCGAAGAATGGTTTAGGAAACACTTATAATAAAAAGGGAAAGTTTCTAGAAGAATACATGGATAAATAGGCTAAGTGTTAGATGATTTTAGATAGAAGAAAGTATAATAAGTGTGTTGTTTGATCTTGCAGAGGTAGCTACCTATCTTGCAGTTGTGGGAGTGACATGGTAGGTTGGCCAAATTTGAGGTGAGAGTTAACACCTTTTTTGTTGTTCTGGTAAAGGGAAAAGTCAAGAAGTTGGAAAAATCTACATTTTTTTGAGTCATTTGTGCATTTTGTGGGTCTGTCGGACATTTTTGTCCCATGTGTCCCAAGTTCATTTGGGCTCCTGTTCACTGATCAGCCGCTTTACCCGAAATCTATTTTCTTGCGGGCCCATCGAAACTTTTTGTTCCAAATGTCCCAAGTTCACTCGAGCTCTCTGTTCACCTATCACCCACATCGGCCATCACGCACTTCACGTACTTTGGTCCTCATGTCCCAAAGCATTTGTGCATTCTGTCCCCGCATTACCCGCATCGGCCGAATCACTCTTTCGCATCCCGCGTGTCCCAAATGAACCAAAGGCCATCCGGGCTAATTTTTCCCGCTCTTCCCGATGCTTGCTTTTTGAGTTGGTGGATGTGTATTTAATGCACATTTATGACCTTTCTCTCTCCTAAATGGCTATTTAATAGACTACCCCCTACGCATTTTTGCACACTGCTTTCCCATTACCAATTTCTCATACCCTCGTAATTGAAATCTCTGTGCGCGTACCCATTCCCCCTGCAATTCCATCAAGAGTTCAAGCTGTAACTTTGTTTTTCAAATTGCTATCAACATGAAGATTAAATTCCAAGGTCAGGAGTAGGTTTCACCACTCGAGTCTGCCATTCCCGATATCGGGGATAGTGAAGTTCATCACCTGGACTTTGGAGATTTCTAGACTAGGTTGATAGACCCAAACCCCTCTCCTATGGCACAAATGATTAACGATAGTGGCTTGGCATTTTGCACTTGGTTTCCCGATCTCAGTGCAATGTGTAGACATGGTACTCACCTGGTGCTCACTTCAACCCCGACTCGAGTGAACTAACAAATGTGCATGGGGAGCTCATCACCAAGCTTGACACAACCATGCCATTGGCGCTGCCCTAAGGATTCCCAAAATGGATAATTCTATAGTCATCTCTCAGAACCAGGCATAGGCACTCTTCGACCAAGACAATGAAAAATACAAGGCAAGGGTGGTGAAGTCATGGCTAAAAACCCTAAAAAGGGGGCATCCCATCTATCCAAAGCTCTATTTCATTCCGATTTCAATGAGGAGCTATCAGATTTCATAATCTTGTTAGCTCGGGTCATGGGCTTACCCTCTACCAATGAGTTCCATTTCTGGATGTGCCCACTTATCAACATGGTGTGTGAGGGTACTCAAAACATCAACTGGGCAGAAATCATCAGTATGAACTTGGCAGAACAGTTGTCCAATGTACAACAAACCAAGAAGTTTTACATGACTTCTTATCTGATGTATACCCTAGCAGCATCTAGGCAGTGGTTTGGCTTCACATATATTGATGCTCATAAGGGTGATCCTATATATGCTTACTACCCTCAATTCACCCTAGACACTAGTAATCACAACTTCAGGAGGGTGAATGATGCTTTCACCATGTACATTGCAAGACTTCTGGAGAGTGACACTACAAGGAGGTTCTCTGATGAAGCCATGAGCCTAATAGTGAAGTACGGTGCCTACTTCATTAGTTTAGAAAATTCTCTTATATCAAGGCTAGCAGGCTATGAGAGCACCCCTCTCAAGCTCCCTATGTTCTGTAGTGACAAAATGGCCTTGATCGAGATATGTAGGCAATTGGAAAAATTGCACAGAACTTGCAGGGATAAGAAAATCACTGGTCTGCACTTCCCCATATCTTTGGGAAACTACACCTGCAAGATGGCTCTGGATGCACAAAACATAGAGAGAGCCCTAGCTCCCATCACTATCCATTTCTTCAGGCCCAAAACTTGTTTTGACTTGAAGAAATTTATTGAACAGAATCTCATAATCAATTACCATCATAGGGTAGACACAGAAGACTATTGGGCTGACTGTGCTTTGATGATTTTGAGGCAAGGAGGAGACATTATGGTAGGTTTTCTCTTCAACTGATTCAGGAGCTTAACTTGTATCAAATTCTTGAAGGGCTTCAGGATGAAAACTCTGACTTGTTATCATATGAATATGATACCTTGATCAAACACACTCCCTTGGAGGATTTGGATTGGTTCAAAAAGAGAAGGATGATCTGGCTGAAATCCTAGCCCCTATCCTAGTAAGAACCAAAATCTGGTGATGAAGAGTTCATGAGCTTAGAAAGCATTCGGAGAGTCCTCCTCCAAGGACACCTCAACACCAAGGAAGGAGGCACAGACACCCAGTTCGAAACACTGTGCATGAGACTCCTCCTGCCTCATCAACTAAAGGGCCTACATCCTCCACTCCTTCCTCATCCACTCAAGTGTATCAGAAGAAGGTCAAGGAGGTCAAGAGGGAGCCTGTTGAAGAGGATCCCCTGATAAAGCATTCAGAATTTCCCTCAGGACCAGAGAACATTATTGTTCTCAGTGAGAGTGAAGAGAGTGAAGTGCCAGTCTCTGTAGGTGCTTCAGAAGCCCCAATGGATATAGAGAAAGAAATTCAAAGCACTGAGCTTCCAAGCACCATTGACTCCTCTGTACCAGAAGCCTCAACTGCCCCACTCATATCTCAACTAGAGGCAACAACAGTGCACACTTTGAGTGCCATGAGTTCCCTTTCTCTCGGTCCTCTTGCCCCCCTTCTTCTTCCTCCTCCTCTTTCGCATGGGTGCAGCCTTTTGTTGATAGTAGGAAGAGGAAGTCTTCTTCTCGAATCTCGGACCCAACTTTGATGTTGTGGTGGCCTTATTGGGCACTACTCCTTCTGCTCCTACCAAGAAAGCCAGGACCACTTCAAGAATAGTATCTGATGCCCAAGGTCAGCAATTCCTGGAGATAGCCAAGCCCAAGGTTGACAAGCCAGAGCAGGATCTGCAGGCATCTGATCTAGAACTTTCGAGGATCTCCATGGGAGAGTCCACCCCTGAAGGTGAGATTCACAATCTTCAAGAAATAGTCACCAGGGTCATTGGGAGGGTGGAAAAAGGGCAACAAACTATAGAGCAGCTAGAAGAGCAGGCTCAGGTTCTTACAAGTTTCATCAAGTCACTGCTGTCCAAAGATAAAGTTTTAGACCCCACCCCACTAACTACTCTTCCACCACCTGTGCTCCTCAACCAAGACGAAGTCCAGAGCATCAAGGATATACATAGGTACTCCATCTATGGAAGGGCTATGGAGGCCATGGTAGATGATATGCTTGTTGCAAGGTTGAATTTCATTGGTGAAGCCTTCAAACTCAATGAGAAGGTAAGTAATCTACAATAGAAACTCTCCTCCACCATTGGAAATATGGATAAAGAGCTCAAACTCTGGAGCAGCTGCATAGTAGACCTTCACCTTATGGGGCAGACTGATGAAAATATTTTAATGGCAAGCAAGGTCTTTGATGATGTGAAAGATAATTTGTCAAAATCATGGGTATACAGTGTGGAGTGGAAAATCAAGGTGCTAGAGGAGGCTTTGGGAGAATTGAGAAATAGTTGGCAGAAGGGTGAGGCCTTCAAGACTTTGGTGGTATCTACTTTTAAGGATATCCATTGCCACCTCCATGATGAGACCTCAGGTGTGCCTCTCTCCTACTAGAAATTAAAGCTCAATTCAGAGCTTTTGTCAAAGAAAATCTGTTCAAAGAGGACTCCATCACTAAGGAAAAGATGAAGGAAATCTGCTCTCTCTCAGTCCATTGCCATTGAAGAAGCAAGCAAGGAGTACCATACACACGTCGAATTTGACAAAGAGATGGAGAAATGTCTCGATTTTTGACCCATTCTACTGCCAACACATCAGTTCCACGTGGCAGAGACATAGCAGAGGCTTTAAAAAGGTTTAGACAGTGGATCCTCAAGTCAGTGGGCCCTTCCTAATCATGAACACTTGTCTTCTCCTCCTGACTTCTCTTCCTCTTTCTTTTCTCATCTCAGATTTATTGTAATTAGTTGGGGTTTTGCGTTAAGCATCCCTTTAACTAAACATTAATTAAAAGAAGTAGTTACCAAGTGTAACTGATTTGTAAAACTATATAATGGTCTCTCTACACCATTTTGAAAGAGGGGAAACTTGGCTTATTTTTGGAAGTGTAAGAAATAGTAAAGCAATCAATACAAAAGGATCTTCTTTCTTTGTCCATCTGATCCTTTTATTCATGGCTATCTGATTGAGTATTGTTAGATCATTTGTCTACATTATGTCAAGAAGCTTTGTATTCTTGTAGATGTTATTTCTAGAACTGTGTGTCTTTTCAATTGCATCTCATTAATTCAAATACAAATGGTCTTATTCCAATTCATTATATTCTAGCACATATAAGGAATTATTTTGTCATCTATAATTCTGGAGAATGCCTTTCTGCTCATTTCCACGTCTTCATTCCTCTGTACTTTTGTGTTGATGATCTATTTTATTTCAAAATGCTTTCATGATATCCAAGTTCCACATTAAAGCTATGCACTGTACATATGTAAATAGGTTTTGCTTTTGAATAAGGGAACCTCTCCCATTAAAGAGGAGGGACTTCTTGTCCCCTGACTGTTGTTCTCATTGAGAGTCCTTTTTGACGACCAACAATTTTTGGCGACTCTACTGGGGAATCATTTTTCTTGACGTATTCCAGTTCTATAACCATTTATTGATCATCCTTTGATCTGGTGACTCCACATTTTACTCACGGGAGAAGGGCCCTTGGTATTGAAGATTCTCAGTTTCAACTTTTGGAACAACAAGGTTTTCCTTTCCCTTCAACAGGAAGAAATAGAAGAGCTCATTCAACAAGCACTCCTCCTATCAAAAAGAACCCCTATGGGTGGTATTCCTTCAGAGCAACTCAGTCCTAATCTCCGTGCTCTGATTCTTGCTTGGTGTTTCAGTTCCCCTTCAAGCCATTTTTCCAAGAATGGTAGTACCATTGCCTTGGGGCAATCATGTTGGGCCTCTCGCCCTTCCTCGCCTTTGCTTTGCATGAGTTACCCAGAGGTAACCAGAAGAACTTTCCCAAGTTCAGAGGTGATGGCAAGGTACATCCTGATGAACATATCGTGGCCTTCATAGTTACATGTGGAGTTCTGGGAGTTGAACATGAAGATGTCTCAGTAAGGATTTTTGTTGAGACCTTACAAGATAATGCAGTAGATTGGTTCTATCACCTTCTCGGTTGGGGCTATCACCAGCTGGAACACAATGAGAACAAGGTTTGAGAATCGTTTCAAACCGGAAGAAGATGTGCATGCTTTGTTGGCCCAAATTTCTCAAATAAAGAAGGAATCACAAGAACCCATGAGAGAATTTGTGGCTCGATTCAACAAGTTGATTAACAAAATCCCACCAGACACTCAACCTGTAGATCAAATCCAAAAATGCTTCTTCCTGAATGCCCAATTTCCTAAAGTTAGTTATGCATTGAGAAGAGCTAATCTTGCAACATTGGCCGAGGATCAAACTCTTGCTTGTTAGTGTCGAAGATGATTTAATCATGTCCGGGAAGTTGAGAAGAGATCCTTCTAAATCTAGGTCTTCTTCTTCCTCCTCTTCCACTCCTGGGCCTAATACTGATCCATTAGTACAAAAACTTGCAAATGACCTCATCACCATTAAGAAACAATTGGCTCAGCACGCCCCCTATGCAGATGTTCCAAGGAGGAATTTTCAGCCCAGAAATCATTTTCCTGCTTCTCAGACAAGGCTAGCACTTGAAGGACCACCTATTAAGGTCCCTGTTAATGTAACCTGTGAAGTTGAAGAGCCGGAGGATGAAGAGGTTAGTGAAGATTGTGAAGAACTTGTTGAAGAGGCCGATGAAGAAGAGGAACTTGAGGGATCTCGAGTTAATTTCTTCACTACTGAAGGTGTTGATGAAGAAGATGATTATGATGAAGTAGTAGCAGACATGAATAGAAAATCATACGTTGTCATGACTCGAGAGTAGACAAACAAAAGGGAGAAAGTGATGCAGCCTACCAAAAGATCCAAGGAGCATCCGATGACTATCCCTGTGATTGCAAAAAGAGGATCTCCTATCCCCATTACGTCCACACCAAAGGTGAGTCCTACCAATTCTTACTACTAAAGTTTCTTCTTCTTTCAACTCCTAAAACCGATAAGCCTAAGGTCCCAAGTGATGATAGCCCATCCACCTCTGGGTCTTTCGATATCATTGATCACCTGAAAAAGACCAAGGTTCAAATCTCAGAGGCTGAGTATTATCAAACCCATCCCAAGGCTTTTGCTAAAATGGTTCACTTTGTCAATTCCCATTCCAAAATTACCTCTAAAGGCCTTTTACCCACTCCATCCTCCACACCACAACCCAATCTAGTAGCTGCCATCACCTCACCCAATGACAAGATCAAACCATTCTATGTGACCCTCCTTATAGCAGGTCATAAACTCAACAACTGTGTCATAGACTCAGGGGCATCGGACAATGTAATGCCTGCCAAAGTAGCCCATGCCTTAGGCCTAACTCTCACACACTTATGGGTCTTGTTATTCTATGGAGAGTAAGGAAGTGCCCCTAGTCGGAAGAATTAAAGATGCACAAGTAGCTTTTGCTACTTTTCTTGAGAAAAAGGTTTTGGCTACTATCCTAGTAGCAGACATTCCCCCTTCATATGGAATGTTGCTAAGTAGGAACTTCTGTAAGGATGTGGGAGGAGAAATTCAAATGGATTGGTCACATGCCCTCATACCAGTTAATGGACAAATGAAGAAGTTGTTGCCCGAGAAGCAATCTGAGTATATTGTACAAAAAACATAGATGATCCCAAAGCGCAAATACTTTATGAGGATATGGGGCATGACAACTATATGATTATGTCTCTAGAGGAGATCCAACTCCCCAAAAAATCACTTAAGGATCCTAATGGTGTTTGGATATTAGAGTTTGATGGAAGTTGTTCCTCAGCTGGTTCTGGAGCTGGTGTAGTATTGGTGTCTCCTGAGGGAAAGGTTTGTCCTTTCTCATTCAAACTTACAATTTGAAAATACTAATAATACAACAGAGTATGAAGCTCTCATTCTTGGGCTTAATGTGGCAAAAGAAAAGGGTGTGAAGAATCTTCTAGCTCATGAGATGTGGAGCTGATTGTCAAGCAAGTTAGAAACCTTTTCCAGGTAAAGAATAGAAGGTTGAAACATTACAGGAATCAAGTTTGGGACTCTATCAAATTTCTTGATGCTTTCTCCATTGAAGCAGTGCCTAGGGAGGAGAACACCAGGGCTGATTCACTAGCAGTCTCAGGGTCATTATTGATACCTCATCTTGACTTCTCTCAAGATAGGTTTACCATTGAGATGATCCATAGGCCCAGTGTACCTGATAATGCAAGTAACTGGCAAGTTTTCAATGATGATCAACATTTTCTTTCCTTCCTAGAACTCAGGGATAACTTTGAATAGTTGTACTTTGAAGGAAGTGACAATTTTCCTCGTGAAAGTGTGCCTTCCAATAAAGAGGATGTCAATGAAGAAGAGATAGATCAAGATGGGTGTATCAAACTCAAAGGGAACAAGATTCCAAAGGGACTGGTGAGTTTAGAAGAATTGTTTGATAAGCATGATAGGTATGTGAAGTCTAAAGCTTCTACTAGGATCACAACAATCTGCTGAGTATGAAAAAACTAATATTGGGAGTTCTTGTTGACCCTAAACTCGTGAACATTGGAAAATGTTGTACACGCCAAAAAGAAAAGAAGAAAGTAATTAATCTTTTAAGGAAGTATAAAGATGTTCTTGCTTATTCCTATGAGGATCTAAAATCTTTTCAACCAAAGGAGATGCAGCATTTCATCCCTCTCAAACCTAGGATTAAGCCTTTCAGATAGAAACAAAGGCAATACAATCCTAAGATAGCTGACACTATTTTTCAGGAAATACAAAAGTTATTAAAAGCCAAAATCATTTTTCCTATCCACCATTCAACATGGATTGCCAACATTGTGCCTGTTAGAAAGAAAAATGGTGAGATTCATATCTGTGTTGACTTCAAAAATCTGAATCAAGCCTCTTTGAAGGACAACTATCCTTTGCCCATGATGGATCAAGTCTTACAAGTTGTAATGGGGTCTGAAATGTTGTCTATGCTTGATGGCTTCTCAGGATATAATCAGGTAGAAGTTAATACCACATAGATCAACACAAGACGGCCTTCACTACCCCTTGGGGTACCTTTTCCTACAAGAGGATGCCTTTTGGGCTCATTAATGCCGGTGCCACTTTCCAGAGAGCTATGGACTTGGCTTTTGGAAGTTTAAAAGGGAAATGTATTGTCGTATACCTTGATGACTTGACTTGTATTTTCCAAAGCAAGGGCAGATCATTTTCAGCATCTGGAAACAATTCTTTTGAAATGTAGAGAACATGGGATCTCTTTGAATCCTAAGAAATCTATCTTTTGTGTCACTGAGGGAAAATTGTTAGGGCATGTTGTCTCTAAAGATGGTATAAAAATTGATCCTGAGTGAGTTCAAGCTATTCAACAGATTCCCCTTCCAACCAACAAGAAGGGAGTGCATTCTTTCTTTGGTAAGATTAACTTTTTGAGAAGATTCATCCCTGATTTTATAGAACTAACTTTGAATATCTCTCAAATGATGAAGGGAAAACAAACGTTTGGTGGTCTCTTGAAGGGAAAGAAGCCTTTGAAGGTATTAAAAAGGCTATTGCTAAAACTCCCATCTTAGCATGTCCAGATTTCAACAAAGATTTTATTATCTATTGCTATGCCACAAGATAACACCCTAGCTTGCTTTTTGACTCAAAAAGATTCTAATGATCATGAACTCCCAATTGCATTTATGAGCTACATTCTTAAAAATCATGAGTTAAAATACACCATGATGGAGAAACATGCTTTCACGGTGGTTAAAGCCATCAAGCAGTTTCATTTTTACATTCTTAACTCTCACTCCACAATATTTGTACCTGACACAACTATCAAGTCCATTCTCACACAACAAGAGTTTGGATCCAAGAGAGGAAACTAGGTGGCCAAGGTTCAAGAATATGATATTGACATCAGACCAACCAAGCTAGTCCATGGAAAAGGCTTGTGTGAACTCATCACTGAGGGAGCTGGACATGAGTTACCTAAGGATAAAGTTGATCTTCCTACCATTCTATTTCTCAGCTCAATTGATGAATGGTATGCTGATATCACACACTTTCTCACATATGGAGAATGTCCCTCTCATTTGACTACCAAAGAGAGGAGAGCTGTTAAGTTAAGATCAGCCCAATATGTGTTGTGGGAGAATGCCTTGTTCAAGCGTGGGTTGGATGGAAGATTTCTAAAATGTGTGGACAAGGAACAACAGAGGAAGCTACTTTCAGCTTTCCATGATCAGGCATGTGGAGGGCATTACTCATCAACTATCACTGCTCATAAGATTCTTCATGCAGGATATTATTGGCCTACCTTGTTCAAAGACGCATCAAAGTGGATTGATAAATGTGAAGCTTGTCGACCTTTCGTGGGTAGACCCAAGTTGGCTTCTTTGCCCCTTAAACCAGTTGTGATCGAAGAGCCTTTTCAACAATGGGGTTTAGATTTCATTGGAACACTTAATCCCTCTTCTAGTGCTGGTCATACCCACGTATTAACTACCACAGACTATTTTACTAAGTGGGTAGAAGCCATTCCAGTAAAGAGTACTACTTCTGAAGTAGTATGCAATTTTATCAAAGAAAACATCTTGGTGAGGTTTGGTGTGCCAAACAAGATCGTGACGGATAATGCTTCAAATTTTTCTTCAACTGAGATGATGGATTTTTGTTATGGATATGGCATCTCCCTGGCTCACTCCTCAGATTATTATCCTCAGGGGAATGGACAAGTAGAATCGACAAACAAAAATCTGGTGGCCATAATAAGGAAATTAGTTAATGAATCTCAGAGGAACTAGCACAAGAAACTCTATGATGCTCTTTGGGTAGATAGGATCACACCTAAAAGAGCTATTGGGATGTCTCCTTTTCAGGTAGTATATGGAGTGGAAGCTCAATTTCCAGTAAGTAATGGGAACTACCAGCCTTGCATTTAATGAAGGCCATTGAAGACACCAGTTTCAATGATTCTTTGGATAAAAGGATCATGTACCTTTATAAATTGAATGAGGATAGGTTGAAGGTTGCTGATAGAATATCTGCTCACCAACAAAAGGTAAAGGCCTTGTTTGATAAAAAGGCCAGGTCCAGGATTTCAAAGTTGGAGACATTGTTTTGTTGTGGGATAAAAGACATGAACCTCGTGGTAGCCATGGCAAGTTTGATTCTCTTTGGCTTGGACCTTTCAAGATCAGGCACTTTGCTGGTGAGAATTCTTTTACCTTGATTATATGGATGGTTCTTCTCTCCCACTTCCTTATAGTGGGTAGTACCTAAATTGTTTAAGTCCTAGGTGATTAGGAAGTCCTTTGTATATTATGTATAGTGTGTGTGTTTCCCCTTCCTTTTTCTTGTTTTGGTGTTTTCTTCATTTGGGGTGTTGTTTTCTGTATTGGTTTGCTTTTGACTCCGTGGCCCAATGGATAAGGCACTGATCTACTTCCCCTAGGTTTTCTGAGAGTTCTTGCCTTGTCTCATTCCTTTGGACTTTAGCCAAGTCATCCCTAGAAGGAGCCAACTGTTGTCCTCTCAAAATTTCCCCTCTTTTGAAAAGTTAAAAATTGAAAATTTTGAGTTAACACCTTTTTCTATTGTTCTGTAAAGGGGAAAAGTCAAGAAGTTGGAAAAATCTACATTTTTTTGAGTCATTTGTGTGATTTTGGGTCTGTCGGATATTTTTGTCCCATGTGTCCCAAGTTCATTTGGGCTCCCTGTTCGCCAATCGGCCGCTTTATCCGAAATCTATTTTCTTGCGGGCCCATCGAACTTTTTGTTCCAAATGTCCCAAGTTCACTCGAGCTCTCTGTTCACCTATCACCCATGTCATCAGCATTGCACTTCACTTCACGTACTTTGGTCCCTCATGTCCCAAAAGCATTTGTGCATTCTGTCCCCGCATTACCCACATCGGCCGAATCACTCTTTCACATCCCGCGTGTCCCAAATGAACCAAAGGCCATCCGGCTAATTTTTCCCGCTCTTCCCGATGCTTGCTTTTTGAGTTGGTGGATGTGTATTTAATGCACATTTATGACCTTCTCTCTCCTAAATGGCTATTTAATAGACTTCCCCCTACACATTTTTGCACACTGCTTTCCCGTTACCAATTGCTCATACCCTTGCAATTGAAATCTCTATGCGTACCCATTCCCCCTATAATTCCATCAAGAGTTCAAGCTGTAACTTTGTTTTTCAAATTGCTATCAACATGAAGATTAAATTCCAAGGTCAGGAGTAGGTTTCACCACTCGAGTCTACCATTCCCGATATCGGGGACAGTGAAGTTCATCACCTGACTTTGGAGATTTCTGGACTAGGTTGACAGACCCGAACCCCTCTCCTATGGCACAAATGATTAACGATAGTGGCTTGGCATTTGCCACTGGTTTCCCGATCTCAGTGCAATGTGTAGACATGGTACTCACCTGTGGTGCTCACTTCAACCCCGACTCAGAGAACTAACAAATGTGCATGGGGAGCTCATCACCAAGCTTGACGCAATGCCGCCATTGGCGCTGCCCTAAGGATTCCCGAAATGGATAATTCTATAGTCATCTCTCAGAACCAGGCACATGCACTCTTCGACCAAGATAGTGAAAAATACAAGGCAAGGGTGGCAAAGTCATGGCTAAAAACCCTAAAAAGGGGGCATCCCATCTATCCAAAGCTCTGTTTTCATTCCGATTTCAATGAGGAGCTATCATTTCATAATCTTGTTAGCTCGGGTCATGGGCTTACCCTCTACCAACGAGTTCCATTTCTGGATGTGCCCACTTATCAACATGGTGTGTGAGGGTACTCAGAACATCAACTGGGTAGAAATCATCAGTATGAACTTGGCAGAACAGTTGTCCAATGTACAACAAACCAAGAAGTTTTACATGACTTCTTATCTGATGTATACCCTAGCAACATCTAGGCAATGGTTTGGCTTCACATATATTGATGCTCGAAGGGTGATCCTATATATGCTTACTTGCCCTCAATTCACCCTGACACTAGTAATCACAACTTCAGGAGGGTGAATGATGCTTTCACCATGTACATTGCAAGACTTCTAGAGAGTGACACTGCAAGGAGGTTCTCTGATGAAGCCATGAGCCTAATAGTAAAGTACGGTGCCTACTTCATTCAGTTCAGAAAATTCTCTTATATCAGGCTAGCAGGCTATGAGAGCACCCCTCTCAAGCTCCCTATGTTCTATAGTGACAAAATGGCCTTGATCGAGATATGCAGGCAATTGGACAAATTGCACAGAACCTGCAGGGATAAGAAAATCACTGGTCTGCACTTCCCCATATCTTTGGGAAACTACACCTGCAAGATGGCTCTGGATGCACAAAACATAGAGAGAGCCCTAGCTCCCATCACTGTCCATTTCTTCAGGCCCAGAACTTGTTTTGACTTGAAGAAATTTATTGAACAGAATCTCAGAATTAATTACCATCATAGGGTAGACACAGAAGATTATTGGGCTGACTGTGCTGATGATTTTGAGGCAAGGAGGAGACATTATGGCAGGTTTTCTCTTCAACTGATTCAGGAGCTTAACTTGTATCAAATTCCTGAAGGGCTTCAGGATGACAACTCTGACTTGTTATCATATGAATATGATACTTTGATCAAACACACTCCCTTGGAGGATTTGGATTGGTTCAAAAAGAGAAGGATGATCTGGCTGAAATCCTAGCCCCTGTCCTAGTAAGAACCAAAATCTGGTTTGACAGAAGAGTTCACGAGCTTAGAAAGCATTCAGGAGAGTCCTCCTCCAAGGACACCTCAATACCAAGGAAGGAGGCACAGACACCTAGTTCGAAGCACCTGTACAGACTCCTCCTGCCTCATCAAATAAAGGGCCTACATCCTCCACCCCTTCCTCATCCACTCAGGTGTATCAGAAGAAGGTCAAGGAGGTCAAGAGGGAGCTTGTTGAAGAGGATCCCCTGATAAAGCATTCGAATTGCCCTCAGGACTAGAGAACATTATTGTTCTCAGTGAGAGTGAAGAGAGTGAAGTGCCAGTCTCTGTAGGTGCTTCAGAAGCCCCAATGGATATAGAGAAAGAAATTCAAAGCGCTGAGCTTCCAAGCACCATTGACTCCTCTGTACCAGAAGCCTCAAATGCCCCACTCACATCTCAACTAGAGGCAACAGTAGTGCACACTTTGAGTGCCATGAGTTCCCTTTCTCTCGGTCCTCTTGCCCCCCCTTCTTCTTCCTCCTCCTCTTTCACATGGGTGCAACCTTTTGTTGATAGTAGGAAGAGGAAGTCTTCTTCTCAATCTCAGGACCCAACTTTGATGTTGTGGCAGCCTTATTGGGCACTACTCCTCTTCTCCTACCAAGAAAGCCAGGACCACTTCAAGAATAGTATCTGATGCCCAAGGTCAGCAATTCCTAGAGATAGCCAAGCCCAAGGTTGATAAGCCAGAGCAGGATCTGCAGGCATCTGATCTAGAACTTTCAGGATCTCCATGGGAGAGTCCACCCCTGAAGGTGAGATTCACAATCTTCAAGAAATAGTCACCAGGGTCATTGGGAGGGTGGAAAAAGGGCAACAAACTATAGAGCAGCTAGAAGAGCAGGCTCAGGTTCTTACAAGTTTCATCAAGTCACTGCTATCCAAAGATAAAGTTTTAGACCCCACCCCACTAACTACTCTTCCACCACCTGTGCTCCTCAGCCAAGATGAAGTCCAGAGCATCAAGGATATACACAGGTACTCCATCTATGGAAGGGCTATGGAGGCCATGGTAGATGATATGCTTGTTGCAGGGTTGAATTTCATTGGTGAAGCCTTCAAACTCAATGAGAAGGTAAGTAATCTGCAACAGAAACTCTCCTCCACCATTGGAAATATGGATAAAGAGCTCAAACTCTGAGCAGCTACATAGTAGACCTTCACTTATGGGGCATTGATGAAAATATTTTAATGGCAAGCAAGGTCTTTGATGATGTGAAAGATAATTTGTCAAAATCATGGGTATACAGTGTGGAGTGGAAAATCAAGGTGCTGGAGGAGGCTTTGGGAGAATTGAGAAATAGCTGGCAGAAGGGTGAGGCCTTCAAGACTTTGGTGGTATCTACTTTTAAGGATATCCATTGCCACCTCCATGATGAGACCTCAGGTGTACCTCTCTCCCTATACAGAAATTAAAGCTCAATTCAGAGCTTTTGTCAAAGAAAATCTGTTCAAAGAGGACTCCATCACTAAGGAAAAGATGAAGGAAATCTACTCTCTCTCCAGTCTTCCATTGAAGAAGCGAAGCAAGGAGTACCATACACACATCGAATTCAACAAAGAGATGGAGAAATGTCTCATTTTGGACCCAGTCTGCTGCCAACACATCAGTTCCACGTGGCAGAGACATAGCAGAGGCTTTAAAAAGGTTTAGACAATGGATCCTCAAGTCAGTGGGCCCTTCTAATCATGAACACTTGTCTTCTCCTCCTGACTTCTCTTCCTCTTTCTTTTCTCATCTCAAATTTATTGTAATTAGTTGGGGTTTTGCGTTAAGCATCCCTTTAACTAAACATTAATTAAAAGAAGTAGTTACCAAGTGTAACTGATTTGTAAAACTATATAATGGTCTCTCTACGCCATTTTGAAGGGGGGAACTTGGCTTATTTTTGAAGTGTAAGAAATAGTAAAGCAATCAATACAAAAGGATCTTCTTTCTTTGTCCATCTGATCCTTTTATTCGTGGCTATCTGTTGAGTATTGTTAGATCATTTGTCTACATTATGTCAAGAAGCTTTGTATTCTTGTAGATGTTATTTCTAGAACTATGTGTCTTTTCAATTGCATCTCATTAATTCAAATACAAATGGTCTTATTCCAATTCATTATATTCTGGCACACATAAGGAATTATTTTGTCATCTATAATTCTGGAGAATGCCTTTCTGCTCATTTCCACATCTTCATTCCTCTGTACTTTTGTGTTGATGATCTATTTTATTTCAAAATGCTTTCATGATATCCAAGTTAGCCTTGGTATTTGGTTGTGCTCTTGTTGGAAATGATGTGCGTGGACACATAGGGGATACTTATTTCTATCACCACACCTTTGATGACATTCACCATCAGATGATTATATGGAGGCCTTATAGACATTATTAGTTGGTAGAGGATATAGTGGAGCTCATCCTAGCCTTAGTTGAGCATTTTTTTCGAAACCGCAGATATATTACTGTAGTATTAAAGGATTGAACAAGTACAATGACAATTTGAGACAGGAAAGATGTCCCTAGTGTATAGATGTGGTATGGGTTCGTAATTAGGAGACTTTTGACATTGGTCCTTTGATTAGGATGTAGTGTGCTTTAGAGATAGCTTGGATGAAATGGTTATGCTTTGGTATGGGATCGTTTATGAAAGATAATGAATTTATGCACTACGGTGGCCTATGCTATATGGTATGTTACAATTCTTCCTAGGTGGCTCACTATCCCATAGGATGCATGGGATGACAGTGTGGTTTCCTATCTAACATTACAGCTCGATTCCCACTAGAGCATCAACCACATAGATGGAGAGGACGATGCACGGGGATTCACTTAGTAAAAGTATGGTATAGCACTGCAAGGGTATTAAAGAATACCCTTAATTCTAGTTTCTACCTCTAATTATTCAATTGATAATACCCCCTCCTGTTATATTATTAGAATGAAAATACCCCCTATTTTTTCCATGTACCTTACTTACCCATTTTTCAATTACAATTTTATTTACCCCTTTTTATTTCTACCCCAATATATTAGACAAAAATATATTATATTTCTCACTCAATTTTTTTTAATATGCATTTCCTTTCGAAAGATAGTTCGAAGCCATTGAATACATATTACAAGTCACCTTATATATGTTAAGCTTTATGCATTTATCAATAGTTCTTCAAATAATTAAGATGGTGAAATAATATCACTTGTGTTGAAAAGCATACTCAATTCTAGTTTTCTACCATCTTATTATTTCTTGGTTAAGAATCTAGATTTATTTATTAAAAAGAGATTATAGTTTAATTTACGACCACACTCCTTTTGCAATTTTAAGGTATTTACGTTTAAAAACTAGGGTTCAAACGTTTTAGTTTTATATTAAAAGTAATCCTCTATTTCATTTGGCTCATCTCTCTAACCTACCCCCAATACCTGATTCAAAACATTAATAAATTAAACCCTTTCACCCCCTCATGTCTACCGGTATATTGAGTTTAATTTTATTAATTTTAATTACCTCAATATGAACCCACGTGCTAGGATATTGCCTAGCTAATGAACCGTGGGACGATGGAGGGGCCAACAAAGCAGTGAGAGTGAGGATGAGAGTGATGATTATGATGTATTAGATGGAGAGGGTGGGGATGGACAGGTCATGGAAAGTGACCGAGAGCACAAAGATAGGTTCCCGTATAGCCATAGGTACACACACGATTCATAAGCTTTAGGTGGGTATGCAGGGTGGACGTAGATCTTCCTTTCGCAACATGTACTTCCATAGGAACATGTACAATAGCCTCCATAAAAAGATCCCATTGTTAGTTAACACACAATCTAGGAGGAGGAGGAGGAGATGGATGGGGAACTTCACCATAGTGTCCCATAGGTGGGGGATAAGATCAAATTCTATAGGGTGCGGTGAGCTAGCTACATTGGGCGAGTTACAGAGTCATAGCTCTTCACTCGTGTAACCTCAGAGGGAGACCGAGTTATCACAAAGAGGGATCCTATAGTTGTAAAGAGGGCCCAACTCAAGGGCGAGTGAAATTACTTATCCACTTAGTAAAACGGACATAGTGGGATACTAAGAGATATCAGTTGATAGTGCAACACGTGCATATATAGGTAGTCATAATGGAAGTAGATTACCTCTAGGCCGAGAGGTAATTAGTGTAGGCTGAAGTGGTTAGAGTTTTAGCAGAGGTAGTGTCCTAGCATCGACAACTAGAGCAGCCATTACACCATGTGTACATATGGACTTAGCTTCATTAACTAGATAAGCTACATATTATAGGTCTTTGTATTATGATGTCATCCTAGAGGGACATAAAGCTCCCGAATTTAGTCATCATTCCATGAGAAGGTTTGCTTTGTGGTCTCACAGAGAAGTGACATAAGCTAGATTAATAGAGTAGTAGACAATGCAATAGGGGCCATAGGTGATGGGACCCTCACCACCTTAGAGCCCAGGAAGCTCCCATGAGGGATCGAGTCGACATGAATCTTTATTCATGATGTATTTATAGATGTCTATATTTTTTTATGTACGCCTCGATATGAAGCCACTTTTTTATCGATATATATGCATTATTTTTGGCTATGGCTTGTTTAGAAGGAAAATTTTTTAACGATGCCCATGAGGGCATACCATGTATCAAAATGATTATGTATAGAGACACATTAAATATGGAGAGTTGATATTTTGATAGAAAAAAATATATGATTATGGACTTTATTTATTTATGATGTTTGATGGTCAGTATCAAATGTTCTTTATTTATGAGATAACATTTATGTATAGATGAGCTACTTCATGTTCTACTTATCACATTTTGTGTATGAGATAACAGTAGATGATATCATGTTATTTTGTATGTGACACTTATGATTTTCCACATTTTTATTATGGTCTATGTTTGAGGGGGGACAAAAGGTGGTCCCTCTTGCCCCTCGTGGTGATATTATATGATGTTAGCTTAACATACATGTTTAATTTTCATGTTCATGATGATGTAGCTTAGCTTTTATTGATAGATGATGTATAGATGTGATGATAGATGTTAGATGATACGATGACAAAAATTGTAAAACACAAATAACAAACACAATCTTAATCAAATCTAATTAACACGACACAACTATATACAATTATGAAAAATAAAATGAATTCAATTACTATATATAACAAATTAAAGCAACAAATAATCTAAGAAAGTAAACGTATCCATTTTAAAGAACACAATATGAAGTAATGCAATCAAAACCATACAAACCAACCACTAGAAGTAAGCAAATCACTACTTTGTTTTGTCGGACAATTTTTAAGTGTTTTTCTCTATTACAGGAGTTATCTCTTGAGATAATTTCGAAGGCTACTGTTAACATTGTTTTCAGGATTTTTGCAAGACAATGTTATGTTGTTTTTGTAGTTTTGTCTCCTAAAAGGGTTTTTCAAATGTTTAGGTTATTTTGAACATATTCACATGTTTTTGTTTTTTCTAAGGTTTTCCCAAGATATGTATAGAAAAAGAAGAATCGTGGATGCCCCAAAGATTATATGGGATATACAAGAGAAGAAATGCCACACGCTATGTTCAAGATGAAGAAAATGTGAAGGTGTCCCCAATGATAGATGGGAATATACAAAGGAAAACCCTTCACATCTATACAAGAATAGATGAACCGGATAAAGGACATGAAGGATGGGGTTCAAAAGGGATCTACACTTGAAGGATGGGGTTGAAAAGGTATCTATAACTTTAGGAAAACCTAGCCCTAAATGAAAGTAAGTGTAATCCTTCTAGATATGAGATATGATTGTGAACAATGAATCCTCCCAAGGTGTTAGAAACTAGTTTTCACCTAGGGACTTGTCCAAAGTGCCATAATTGCATGGTTTTTACAGTTGGATGACCTGTTTTATTTTTACTTTTTCTTATCTTATTAATTTTTTTGGCTTTTTTTTTTCTTTGATAAATGAGGAACTTCATACTCATGCATATAACCACTTGAGATATATTATATTAATGGGTTCCTTTATCTCCTCACCATCCGACCGAGAGTGAGTTTGTATGCCCCAAAACCATACTTAGTGACCACAACATATGGTCCTAAAAATTTGTGCAAAAACTTTCCTTTATTTTCTCGGTCCTTGGTGGTGTTGAACTGATTTTCTTTGAGTACTCAGTCTCCTACCTCAAAAGGGTGAGGTATTATCTTCTTGTTGTAGCCTCACAACACTCGATTCAGATATACCTTCAAGTGATTATGTGTCCACATGCATTTCTCATCTAGTATCTCCAACTCTACTAGTCAAGCCACTCAGTAATATTCATCCTTGACTAGATAGTCCCAGAGAGATATTATTAGGGAAGAAAGCTCAATCTCCAATTTTATGATGGCCTTAGTTCCAAATACTAGTGAGTAGGGTGTAGTACCAATAGGAGTGTGGATGGAGGTTCTATAGGCCCAGAGGGCGGGATGGATTTGTAAGTGCCAATTATGACCTATTTTACTTACCATCTTTTCCATTATGTGAACAAGTGTTTTGTTAGTGGCCTCAACTTGTCCATTACCTTGAGGGTAATAGGGAGTGGACCACTTTAAATAGATTTGGAAGTGTTGACATAATGATTTTACTATTTTTTTCTTGAAAGACCTACCATTTTATACTACAATGCCAACGCGGATGACGTAATGGCATATGGGGTGGTTCATAATGAATTTTGAAATTTGTACACCAGTAACATATGTAAGAGGCACAACCTCTACTCATTTGGTGAAATACTCGGTGGTAGTTATGATATGTGTGGGGCCATTTCAAGAACTAGGAGTGAGATTACCTTTGAGATATAATCCCCATTTTAAAAATGGACATGGTGTAGTAATTGGATGCAAAGATTGTGCTTTGGTGCATGAATCATATTTCCATACTTCTAAAAAGTTCACACTTCTTGACGTAATTATAAAAAATTGCTTCCATGGAGGGCTAATAGTAACCTATTATTATCAATTTATTAGTGAGCACCATGCCACTTGTGTGTGCTCCAAAAACTCCTTCATGTACCTCTTTGATTACTTGGACTGACTCAGCCAAATCAAGACAATGTAGTAGATTCCCATCATAGCCTCGACAATAAAGGGTGCCTCCTAGGAGGGTATAATAGGCTATATGGTGGATAAGGGGTCTTTTCTGAGTGTGGGAAATATTTGAAGGAAAGGTATTGTCTTGTAGGTAATTAAATATGGGTTCATACCAGAGGGAGAATGGACCAAAACTTTACATACTGTGCATGATTCTCACGTGTCATATATAGGCTATCACAAATGTTCCACAAACAAATATTTTTTTATTTTCATGTGGTGAAATGCAAAGAAATTTTTGATTTTGGCCATGACATCTGGTAATTGATTATGTGTTCTTTACATTTGTTCAAAATTAATACATAAAAATATTCCTTGAGGGTCTCAACCATCTTTTTATATGGGATGAGCTTGTCATCCTTAACCTTATATTCTTCATTGACTTGCTTGATGATTAATTGTGAATCACCACTGACTCTTAGTTATCTGATATTCCATTTAATAGAAATTTTAAAACCACAATGAGTGCCTCATACTCTGTGATGTTATTAGTACATGGAAAAATCAGCCAAAAATCATGTGGGATGAAGTCTCCTATTATTATGATAAGTACCACACCAAGTCTTGATAAATGATGAATTGAAATACCCATCGAAGTAAATATTCCATATGATGGATTCTTCAATATACATCATAGAAACATCTAGAAAATCTAGACACAAAGGTTCTACTATTGGTACAGAGCTTTAGCTAGCTGACCAACAAGTACCTATCCTTTGAGTGATTTTTGGTTTACAAATTCAATATCAAACTCACTTAGGAGGATGATCCAATTAGCCATCCATCTGGTAAGTGTTGGTTTAGATAGAAGGTATTTCAAAGGGTCAACTTTGGAAATGAGCTTGGTTTTTTATTGAGTAGATAGTGGCAAAGCTTTTGAAATACAAAGACCACTGCTAAACAAGATTTATTAATTTATGGATAATTCAACTCATATGTGATCAAAGTGTGGCTTAGGTAATAACCACTCTCTCTTTTTGGCTTATATCATATTGGGTAAGCAATGCACCAATAACATGTTGGGTAACATAAATGTACAATAACAAGGGGTTCACCTAGGGTAGGTGGCATGAGAATAGGGGGACTAGTCAAGTATTGTTTAAGCAATTCAAAGGATTTTTGACATTTAAGACCCCAGTTGAAGGTAACATCTTTCTTGAGTAGATGTGTGAAAGGATGACACTTATCCACAAGTTGTGAAATGAATCGGTGGATTTCCTGAATTTTACCTTATAAGCTGCATAGCTACTTAAGGTTCTTTGGTGGAGGCATCTCATTGATAGCTGTAACTTTAGTGGGATCTACCTCAATCCCTCTTCTTGAAATGATGAAACCCAATATCTTTCCCGATTGTATGCCAAAGATGCATTTCCTAGGATTCAATATGACTTTTTAGTCTCGGAGGCGTTGAAAGATACGCCTCAATACTTCTAGGTGTTCTTCTCTCGGTTTAAGACTTTCCCAAGATATCATCAACTTAATATTCCATGATGTCATTCATCATGTCATGGAAGATGATTTTCATTTCTCTTTGATAAGTGGTTCCGATGTTCTTGAGATTGAAAGGAATCACTTGGTAGAAAAATTTCCCCAAGGGGTTGTGAAGGAATTTTTATGCTGGTCTTCCTTTGTGATCTTAATTTGGTTATATCCCAAAAATCCATCCATGAGGGAAAAAAATTCATAACTGGAGTTGAATCAACAATCATGTTGATGTTAGGAAAAGGAATATCATCTTTAGGGAATGATTTATTAATATCCCTGAAATTTGTGTAGACTTGGATACCAACTAGTTTCTTTTATACTGGCATTATGTTTGATATCCATTCTAAATAGTCAATAGGTATGATAAAACCTACTGCCAATAACTTCTCTAGTTCTTCTTTAACCAAAAGTGTAACATGTGGGTGCATCTTTCTCAACTTCTGCTTGATAGGTTTGGCATTTGGGTGCACAAAAGGTTATTCACGACTAAGGTTGGGTCTAACCCTAGAAAATCTGCATAAGACCATGCAAATATGTCTACAAATTCTTCTAGCATCTCCAAAAATTGTTTTTGCTTCTCTGCCAAGAGTGAAGCTCCCAACTTTACTATTTTTGGATCCTCTTCTAACCTGATGTTGACATTTATGGTCTCCTCTACCAAAATTTTAGATGTATCTTCCATTTGTGTAGGATCAAGGGGAGATTAAGATCCACTTCTATAGGTGGCTCAAAAATATTATCATCTTCACATGGGTCAACTATCTTTTCCATTGATTTTTCTATTTGTTTGTCCACAAGTGCCTCAAAGAGGTTTTCACTATGGGACTTAGACTTATTCTTCTTGCAAGGCTTTTCTATAGGAATTTTTCCCTTTCTTATTATTTTTTTCTCAAGAAACCACACAAATCTATCTCTTCTCCAAAGTATGTGCATGTGTCTAGATTGATGGAGAAACCCTTTTTATGGTCACTAATCGGAATAACATCCCAAACACCCATGAAATATGTTATTCCCTCATTATTTTCAAAGACATCAACTGGCATATGAAGTTTTTGGCCCCAATCAATGAGGTTGGGATATAAAAGGGTAATTTTGAAATCGGCTTGGGAATTTGACCAAGAAAGAGTCAAGATGGCGAAATCTAAGAAAAGGTTGGTAGAGGAAAGGTCCTCGTAAATGCTACAATAGTAATATGTGTCACTCTCTAAATGAGGTGTATCATTCTCATGTTTTGAAAGGTGTCATCAATTTCTAAGGGTGGATCCCCATGAGGTTTAATGCCAAGGCCATGCTTATTTGATTTCCTAGGGGGATTAGATAGGCTCTAGGTTTCCTTGTGCATTTGTGTGATAACTAAATACCCGTAGCCATGACGTACATCATTCTACGTGCCTTGATGTATTCTAGAGAGTGGTGGCATGCAAATTTTTTTCCTTCGAGGGATCCATATTGTAGTTGTATCTAATATTTTCTCATCTGACAAAAGGCCACGAGGAACAAACTTCTCAAAGAGACTAGGAAAAATATTTCAAGATCTTATGAAATAAAACTTGGGCCTACCATGTGTTTTAGGTGATAGCAAGAGGTCAGGGACAAAAAGGGATTGTTGAAGATCGAGATCTTCACTTGGGCCATATGATCTAACCTTCAGCTCCCATGAGGTAAAAGGAGAGAGTGATGAGGAAGGATCCTTATTATCAGCCTGCAACATGTCAGAATCAACTCGAGATTTTAAAGCTTGTATTTGTAATGGTATAACAACGTCCACTAAAGGAAATTCATATGCTTCTTGAGAAAAACTATGTAGTGCTCTACAATGCACAAATGGATCAGGATATCCTAGGATAGTGATCATTTGCTCTCCATTATACAACTTAATGCATTGATGAAAAGTGGAGGGTATAACCTACATGGCATGGATCCATGGGCAACCCAAGAGCATATTATAAGGAAGATCCAAATCAAGGACATGGAACTTCATGTCATGATTTGTTGGCCCTACTTCCATAGGTAACACAATGGTACTAGTTGATTCACGCTCGACATTATCATAAGTTGTGATTATGATTATGTGAGCATCCATATCTACTTTTGTGTGCCCTAGCTACCTAACTAGCTTCAAGGTACAAATATTCAAACCTGACCCATTATCCACAAGCAATATTTTAATATTTCGATGAGTAACAAATACCTCAATGTATAGGGGTAAATTGTGTGTATGGTTATTAAGTGGGACTTCACTTTGATCAAAGGAAATGCAGTCATTAAGAGAAAGGTTTGTAACCATGGCTTGGAGGTGTGAAGGATCAACATCTGTTGACACTCCTGACCCTTGAAGGGTTTTATAAAGGATATCCTTATGATATTTTGATATCTTGAGAAGGTCTAAGATCAAAATCTTAGCTAGGGTTTTATCAAGTTGATCTACCAAGTCATATTGATTTTTCTGAGGTGTATGTAAATAGGGTTCTAGGATCACTAGATGAGTGTGTAATGTTGTTATGGCGCAACTATTTCTAATGATCTTGATGGTATTTACTTTCTCATTAGATGAATGAATACAACCTATGAGAAAATCAAAGGGATTATCAACTGAGGTATACACGTAATTTTTAACTCTATAGTCATCAAATGACTGACCTTGATCCGGATTTTTCATTCCTTTTTATTATGATTAGGAAAGGGTTTTTAAAGATTCCAATTTTTCCATTAGGTCCTTTCCATACTTAGGGGAGTCACTTCAATCTTCCCATCCTCAATGAGGTCTTGAATAAAGTGTCTCAGTTTTAAACATTTATCTATTTTGTGTCCCTTGACATGATGAAAATCACAATAGTCATGATCTTTATACCATCTAGTTTGGGTACATCCTTTGCATAAGGCACTATGGTCAGATATTGAACCATGTTCACCACCTCTAATTGTCTCAAAATCATGGATAATGAGTCTGTAAGGGGAGTAAACACCCATTGTTTGATCGGATTTTGAATAGGTCCTTTGGTAAGTTTTAAAAGAGGACCACTTTGAACTATTTGAACTTGTTTAGATTCAATGATTCTATATCATACGATGTTCTTATTTTTGTTAAATAATCTAGGATTGTCCACAGGTTTTGAATCTTGTCTTCCTTTGAAAAGGGTTTTATTGTTCCCTTTGCTATTAAAGCCTTCTCAATTTGGCTTCCTTTCTCGATAACTTCCTCGAAGTTAGTGATGCAGTGCATTTGTAAGTGGAACAAAATGTCCATATTCAAATTGGGCATAAAGATACTAACCAATTATTTCTTAGGAACTACGCAAGGGAAGTGGCTAGCTAACCCTTGCCATTGTTGTAAGAAACTGGCAAAAGTTTCATTTGGTCTTTGTTTAGCACTGCATAAATCTAACATGGTTACGTCATTCTCCATATTGAATGAGAAGTGACATAAAATTTCTCTACTAGTGTGGGCCATGTGATTATTGACCCTTTGGTAAATGAAGGAACCATTCCAACGTTTTTCCTCCTAAACTATGAGGGAAAAAGCATGAGGTAATTGTCACTATAGGATACTTCTTGGCAAGCCATGTAAAATTATTTGATGTGATCACGAGGATCACCTTTGCCTTTATATTTATCAAATTTTGGAAAATAAATTTTTTTTTTTGGAAATGGTGTTCACAACATGTCTCTTTAAAAGGATAAGGACATAGCTCCTCATACTGATACTTCTTACTATGGCCTATGTTACTTTCTTGAAGGGTCAGTAAGCATGTTTTTCATTGATTGTAACTCTTGCATAAAGAGTTTATCTTTTATAGGAGAAGATGGTCTAAGCACTCAAATTTTATTGAAGGCTTCATCTTCTTGAGGTTTAGTATAAATTTCACTAACCTTAGTCCTAGGTTTTTCTTGATGTGTACCCTTGCTTGGGTTCTTACTTACAGAAGAAGCTAAGTTCGCTAGCTATTGGTTAAGGGTTTGTATTTGATTTTGTATATGGAATTTACTTTATCATTTTTGAGGAGGAGGAGTAAATCCCCATTTTCATGTTCTACTCTAACCCTATGACATATTTTAAGGGGTGGCAGTTGAGAACCACCTTTTTGTCTTGATGTTTCACCTTTAATGTTGGTACCAGAGGTAGAAGCGTGTCTTCCCTCAATGCTATAATCCATGTTTGTGAAGGGATGTATTTGTGTTTATTCTTCTTTCTTATTAGTATCTTGGCTAGGGATTCTCGTTCTTGTGGCAATGTGGAACCTATCTCTAAAACTCATGCAAGGATTCGATCTCTTTTTGGAATAGGAAGTTGTCAAAGTGAGTGACATCCATGTTGTCGATATATTGAAATGAATCACTCTCATCTCCACTATGATCAACTAACCCATATGTTTCCTTTACTTTGGAGAAGAGAGGACCTAAATTATGACCCAAAAAAGGGTTTAACTCTCATTTCTTGGATTCTATTGTCATGATATGGACTCACAGTGAGTTTTTTTTTACACAAGGTTTTGTCTAATGTAATCAAGGGTATAAAAACCTAAGTGTAATGTGTAACTATTCATTTTATGGTCTCAAAGTATGTCAATAAATGGACCAAAGAATAATGAATCAATCAAGTCTATGAGTTTGATAACATGTAAGGAACAATCATGCAAGTTTCTAGTAAACCAATCAATCAACAAGAAACTACACCCTATGCTAATGTTTTTCAAAGATAGTTTGACACTATATGATCAACACAATGTCAATACTTAAGTCAAGTTTAAAATGAACAAGGCGTAAGTATTAGAAAGGGGTTGATGTGATCTCCAATCAAAGGATACTTATGACAAGTTTAGAGACAAGAAATAACCAAACCCTAAAACAAATGGAGGTTACACATGTGAGCCACGTAACAATACTACTAGGATATGTTACCCAAGATTTGCGAGAAAGCAAGGTATTAATATAAAAATAATATCAATATGACATGAAACAAGTAACCAAATATATTTCAAGATTGAGGTATTGTTTGAAATAAAACAAAGTCAAATTATGTTAAGGATTTGCTAAGATGTGGGTAGCGTAATGTCACAATATAGACACTTAGATTACATTTACTAGAAACAAGATGTAAGTATCGTAATTATGGTGAGGCGATGTGAAAAACATAACAATTATAAGGAAGATCAATGATGACTCAATCCTAACTATGATGATAATGCATCTCAATATGGGTTTGATACAAAGGAGAAATGAAGATGTACCATTCACTCTTTCAACACTCGTATTTTGGCATTACAAAATAGTCATGCAAATAGACTATAAAAGTGGTGGCAATGATTATTTCTAGCAAAGATCTCTGTGCGTGTTGTTCTCTTTTTCCCAAAATGGACAAGAAGATAACAAAGTTGTAGATCAAGTGAGGATGAAGCAATCTAAGCGTAACTTCAATAGAGTTTCGCCTTGTATTAAGACAAGTGAAAAACTAGGACAAAGTAACACTTCGTAGGTCCCATGATGAATAACATATAGTTTTAGCTTAAGTGGACTCTTGCACTTGTTCGAACAACAAGTTTTGACTCCAAACAAGTTATAAATTTATGATATCTCTATAAAACATGATGGCTTGATATAATAAAGTAGTCTCTAAGACAATATAACTTCCTATTTATTCTCTCACCTAGGTGTCACAAAATACCTATGTGAGCTCATTTTTCCAAGGAAGTCACACTTACTAAACCTTGGTATCCTGGATTTAATTTACCCCTTTGACACAATGAGCATAAAATGCATTAAGTTATGTTTTCACGGGTCAGTGTCATCACCAATCCGCACTATGATAATTCTTTACGAGAACTCCTTGTGCTATGATTATTTACTAATGCAAATTTTAGTTTGGAAAATGGAATGAAACATAACAATAAACATAACACAAGAATACCATAGACTATGATAAGAAGGAATGATGATAAATCTGAAATATAAGTGTAAATTATAATATCAACATGAAATTGTTACAATCTCACCCATGAGGTACTTCAAGTGTTACTGACTTCACTTTCCTTCCAACAATAACTATGGGAGAAACTTCATAATTACACCTCTTAATGGCTTCTTTAACACACCTTCAAAATGATGGCTTCCTTTACACAATTACTCATACAATATTTCTCACTACTTCCTTCTATGCTAAATGAGGGGGGTGGCCTCTCTATTTATAGAACTTCCAGGCTTATCCATCTTATCTCTAAGATAGGATAAGAAATCTACTTTGACAAATCATATTCCATACCTTAACTCTTATCTGTACATGTAAGCTTATCTTTTAAGATAAGATAAACCGTATCATTTCACATGGGTTCCACATTTTTAGACTTTTTACAAATAAAATACACAAAATATTTATGACCTCACTCCTTGTCCTTATTACAAATATAATATTTCTAATTCCTAATCATGTAGACCCTACTTCTCTACTTACCCTAACTTTGACATTTTAACATTACCGAACCACTTACGACAAATATTTACTTTTACCACAACATTCCTATTGTACTTTTGACTATTACCATACTATACATTATTGGCGGTGTCATACTACAACACCGTTATCTTCTATCGGATGCTACTACTAATTATACTTAACAACATCCTATTCCTAATACATACATTAATAAAATAGAAATTATGGAGGAAAATTTTAATGTCGACATTTTCCCCCTTCCTAGCTTCTACTCCGTCCTCGAGTAGACTCTTATGGACATTCTGAAGCTGGTGCCTGGAAAATCTTTAACTTGTCATGGTTGACCCATTTCATAATGGGAGTACCATCCAATTCCTCCAGTTGGTATGTACCATTTTCATGCACAACTGCTATTTTGTAGGGCCCCATCCATTTTGGAAGAAATTTTCTCTATCTTCTTTTTTTTGTATCTGGAATCATATACTAGAACCAAGTCATTCACATGAAATGGAGACCAATGGATATTTTGATCAAAGTATTCCTTCTACTTCATTTTCTTCTTATAGCTTGTATCCTTCACTATTTCCCTCATTTCCTCTAGCAAATGAAGATGTACCAACCTTTCTTTTACTGAATCACTTTCATCCATCCTTTCATTTTTCATAACTCTCACAATGGGAATATCAAACTCAATAGGAAGAACTGGATCAATGCCATAAGCCAACTGAAATGGGGAGTATCCTGTTGTTGACTTTGATGTTGCCCTATATGCCCACAATGCTGCATGAATCCTTTTATCCCACTTATGTACCTGCAAGGCTGCATTTTTTGCTAGAATTTGACACAACACAAAAATTGTTCGTTCCACTTGTCCATTTGTGCTTGGCTTGTATGTTGTTTCCTTCCTGTGCTTAATAGAAAACTTGTTGACTAGGGCTTCTACCACCTCATTAATGAAGTGGCTTCCTTGATCTGTTATAATTTCTAATGGGCAACCAAATCTGGTGACAATGCGTTCATATATGAACCTTGCCACTTCATCCATGGAAGTTGTTTTCAATGGCCTAGCTTCAACCCACTTGGTTAAATAATCTGTGGCAACTACAATATACTTATTTTGTCATGGGGTAGTTGGAAGTGGATCCTATAATTTCTATTCCCCATTTTTCAAAGGGACCAAGTGGAAGAATAGGGCATAATGGAGTAGATGAAGTCTTATGGTTACCATGTGTTTGAAAAATATCACATGTCTTACAATAATTATAACAATCTCTAAAAAGAGTGGGCTAGTGATAACTCTGCATCCAAGATCCTTCTTGTTGTAAGTTATCCAGAGAAGTGTCCTCCACATGTACCATTATGGAATTATTCTATCAGCTCCTTCCCTTGATCACGTCCAACTGCCCTCTTATACTGTCCATCAGTCCTATTCGAAATAATACTCCATGCAGAATAGAATATGGATGACTGGCTTGAGTAATCTTCCTCTTAGTCTTTGCATTGGCACCATCAGGAAACTTGAATTCATTCAAATAATTCCAAATATCTATGTATTCACTAGGGATTGTGTCAAGGGATAACAATGTTGCATCTGGGAAATCATCATCATCACAAGATGAACCTAAACCCTCATAGGCTCAAGAGAGTGCATCTGCATTGACATGCTTCTTTCCTGGCCTATCTATAATATCAAATTCAAATTCTTGTAGAAAAATTATCCATCTTACTATCCTCCCTGATGGGTTAGGCTTATTTACAATATATTTTAGAGCCTGATGATTTGTTACAACTATAAATTTCTGCCCTAGCAAGTAATTTCTAAACTTCTTTATAACAAAAATGATAGCTAGAGCCTCTTTTTCTATTATAGTATAATTTACCTCAACACTGCTCATTTGTCTGCTCCCAAAGTAAACTAGATGATCATTCCCATTTTCATCCTTTTGGCTCAGAGTACTTCCTAGTGTTGCATCTGAGGCATCAATATACACAATGAATGGCTTGCTCCAATCTAGATTCTTTAAAATAGGTGAAGACACCAAGGCTTCCTTCAGTTGTTCAAAAGCTTCATGCACCTTATTTCTGGTTCATAAGTAACATCCTTCTTCAAGAACTGGGTTAGTGGTTATGTAATCTTTGAGAAATTCTTGATGAACCTTCTATAGTAACCCACATGGCCTAAAAATGATCTCAACTTACTTCTATTCATAGGAAATGGTAACTCTTTTGATTTTTGAAACTTTATCAGGATCAGTACCAATACCATCTCTGGATACAACATGCCCTAACAAAACCTTTAGAACATCCAAAGACACACTTTGTAGGGGTTTAGTGAGGCTTGTGCTTCATCTAACCTTTGAAATGCTATCTCCATCTCAGTGCAGTGGTCCATCTTGCTCCCATAGATGTAAAAATCATCCAAAATACTCGATGAAGTTCCCATGTAGGGTTCAAACACCCTATTCATCAAACTGTTGAATGTTTCGATGGAGCATTACACAACCCAAAAGGCATAACTCTATAAGCAAACGTTCCCCAAGGAGTGGTGAACGTGGTATTTAGCTGATCTTTCTCCACTATATGAACTTGGTTGTATCCACTATATCCATTTGCAAAACTATAGCACTCGCCACCACTACTTCGCCCAAGATCTGATCTCGAGAATGGAAGAGGGTAATGATCCTTCTTTTTTTTCCTTATTGAGCTTCCTATAATCAACACAAATGCGTAGCTTCCCATTCTTTTTTATTGAGATCACAATGGGAGAAACCCATTCTGAATTCTCCACAACAAATATGAATCCTGTATCAAGCAACTTATCTATTTCTTCTTTTACAGTCTTGAAAAATTAGGATTCATTCTATATGGCATTTTCTTTATGGGCTTAACACCATCTACTAGCTCAATAGAATGTTCTACCCAACTTACTTGATGGAGTTCCTTGTAATCAAAAGTGAATAGGTGTATGTACCTTCAAAAGAGCTGGAGGTAGCATTCCTTCTCACTCTCCATCATAGCATCACCAATCTTTATTTGTTAGAGACGATCATCAATTTCTTCTTCAGATAATTTTATGGGTTCATGAGTCGGTGTGACTGGAAGGATATCCATGACCGAAACATCAACCTCACTTTCTTCATCTTTTGTGTCCACTTCACTAGGTACTAGAGTAATCAGAGGATGTCCAATCATCAGTTTCATCACTTGAATCCACAGGTTCTGCCTTATGATGCCGAGGGATCACATTTATCTTCACCCTCTCTCTGCCATCCAAGTGTCATGAAGCCTTCATTCTAGTAGTTTCTTACATGAACTCTCCTTAGCCATGGTCTTCCCAACAACATTGGGTATGCAACAGTACCATTTTTCATCACCTGAAAGTCTACCACACATACAACACCCATAACAGATATTGCCACATTTGAAACAACACCTTCTGGTTTAGTTTTTCCTTTATTTAATGACCTTAACATAAGTGTTGAGGGGCGATCAATTTTTAAACCCAACATATTCATTACAGACTTAGTCATTACATTAACTGCAGCACCTCCATCAACTAAGACATCATGAATTGAAATACCATTACATAATACCTCAGCTTGTGGAGCATAGGGATCTACCTCTACCTCCAAAATAGGGACCTCAACCTCCTTCCTTCATTCGAGCATTGAGTCCACTTCGCAGCTCCCGCCTCTTCTCAGAAGACATAGCCAAGAGTTGACCATATGTAATATTTGCAGGCCTTTTGGATAGATCTTCTAAGATGGAGTATGGTCCTTGTCCCTGTGAAATCAGAAAATCCTGCACACCCAACTTTCTTCTCCTATGTTTCTTACTAGTTTCTCCTTTCATCTTCTTAGGATCATTTCCATCTTGGTTATCTTTTTCTTTCTTTCTTTTTGTTACAAACACATCTACTTCATTATTTATACTCTTATCTACTACATCAAAAGAATTCACAGGTGCTTTTCCTTTATCATTATCTCTTGTACCGGATGTAGAAGCTCTATCTAGACAATTATACTTATAATGACCCTTTTTATGACAACCATAACATACAACTTCAGAAATATTTCTTTTTGGACCTCTATCTCCTCCCTGAGAACTAAATTCCTTTCCTTGAAGAAGATTAATAGTTAACTGACCCATCTTCTTGAGAAGATCTTCATACTCAGTAGATGTACTAGGAAAATATTTGTGCTCACCGAAAGTGGTTGTGGATTCTGACCAAAGGTGTTGGTGTAGGCTCTACCTTAGCAATTTTCTTTGGGCTCCTCTTCCATGCTTTCTTCTTGCCTTCTTGCAATCTCCTTTGCTTGTTCAATGGTAGTTGGGTGGTCATACTTCACTCATTGTCTGATCTCTAGCTTCATCCCAAGAATGAAGTGCTTACAGAGGAGATTATCCATGCCATTCATCAACCCATCCGCTAATCCTTCCTTCTAGATCTGGGCATCGAGCTTCCTCCTTAGCTCTAGAACACGAGCATGATAATCCCTTATCTTCTCCTTCTCTCCTTGGGATAGCTTTGTGATATCGATCATGAGATCTGCCATATTTCGTTGTTCACCAAATTCTTCAAGAAAACTTTCAGTTAATAAATCCCATGAGTTTTTCACATTATCACCTAGTGTTTCAAACCACCTAAGGGCTGAACCATCTAAAAAGGTAGGAAAAAATTCAGTCCATTGTTCCTTCTTATGAGGCCATTACAAATGCAAGATCGTTTAAACTCTTGAATGAAAGAGGAAGCATCTTCATTAGATTGGGCTGAAAAAATAGGAATCTTCCCCATTTTCAAAAATAACCACAATGAAATACCAACCCACAAGTACAATCAACAAGACTTATGTGCACAAATAATTGGAATCACTATAATAGAAAGTGACTTTACACCTTTCTACAATAAAATAGAAATGACCATGGTAAACTATGGTAAAACTTGACTTACTACGGTAAAAAATGACTTTACTGTGGTAAACACTATTCATGGTAAAAAGTGAAGTTATCTACTATTCACGGTAAATAAATACTATTCACGGAAAAAGTGACTTTACCATGGTAACTACTATGCATAGTAAAAACAAGGTTACCCTCCAAATGTTTTCTGACTAAGTGGGAATATCTCTCCAGAAAATCCACCAATGAGGAATGGTCCCGGCAATGGAACCAAAATGTCATCACCAATCCGGCACTATGATAATTCTTTACCGAACTCCTCGTGCTATGATTATTTACTAATGCACAACTTTTAGTTTGGTGGATGGAATCTGGAAACACAACAACAAACATAACACAAGAATACCATAGACTATGATAAGAAGGAATGATGATAAATCTGAAATATAAGTGTAAATTATAATATCAACATGAAATTGTTACAATCTCACCCATGAGGTACTTCAAGTGTTACTGACTTCACTTGCCTTCCAACAATAACTATGGGAGAAACTTCACAATTACACCTCTTAATGGCTTCTTTAACACACCTTCAAAATGATGGCTTCCTTTACACACTTACTCATACAATATTTCTCACTACTTCCTTCTATGCTAAATGAGGGGGGTGGCCTCTCTATTTATAGAACTTCTAGGCTTATCCATCTTATCTCTAAGATAGGATAAGAAATATACTCTGACGAATCATATTCCATACCTTAACTCTTATCTGTACATGTAAGCTTATCTTTTAAGATAAGATAAACCTTATCATTTCACATGGGTTCCACATTTTTAGAATTTTTACAAATAAAATACACAAAATATTTATGACCTCATGCCTTGTCCTTATTACCAATATAATATTTCTAATTCCTAATCATGTAGACCCTACTTCTCTACTTACCCTAACTTTGACATTTTAACATTACTTGAACCACTTACGACAAATATTTACTTTTACCACAACATTCCTATTGTACTTTTGACTATTACCGTACTATACATTATTGGTGGTGTCACACAGTAGTGCCGTTATCTTCTATCGACGCTACTACTAATTATACTTAACAACATCCTATTCCTAATACATACATTAATAAAATAGAAATTATGGAGGAAAATTTTAATCTCGACAATTAATGGATATATTTTTGACTCTAAAATCACAAGTGCAAACTAGTCAAATGGGTAAGTGAAGTGCTTCCTGTTTTGTCCACAAGGTTACCTCTTACATGGACTACTTTGGGGTTCCTAAGTAGCATCCTCTTTGTTGTAGCTTAAGGATTATGAAAAGGGAATTTTATCCTAGTTTAAATTGGATGGTTTACCCTTATCCGAACATGAAAATAAATTTTTTTGAATATGGTGTGTTTTCTTATCTTTTAGCTTAATGTGGTTTTTGTCGCACACCATTTGACAACCTACAACAAATGTGTTAGCCTTCATTTAGATCCCAATTATTTTTAAGTGATATGGTCCTTCACACAAAGATTATGGAGTTCAAGGCATTATAGAAAGAGGGTTAGATCTTTCTTTGATTCCTAAGATTGTCCTAAGACACGAAGGTAGAGCATACACAACGCAAAACCCAAATAGTTAGTAAATAATGACGAAAACATATAAACCAAACACAACTCATTATTTTTATCCGAATCTTGAGTTTGTTCACTTATAAATATTTAATGAAATGTTTGTTTTAAAATAATGAGAAAGGTATTGAACCATTTTTTATTCCCAAGATCACCTAGAAGGTGCGAGGGAAGAGCATACATGATCCAAACCCTATAAGTAAAAAGAATGCAACATTAATTAATTTTGAATAAGAAAATAAACACAAAATAAAATCAAATATACCCTTGAAACCACTTATTAGTCTTACACAGAACCTACCTAAAAGTGTTTAGAAAAACCCAAGAAAAATAAATTTACAATTTTTAAGAAATTGTTCAATCTTGTACTTAATGCCTATGCACCCTTTATGATGCATGCACACCCTTAGCGATGTATGCACACATTTTATAATGTATACACATCTCTATCAAAAACACAAAGAATAATAATATATGCACACACCGAGAGGCACTTGTATGCCCTTCTTGAAGTATGCACACCATTATTGGATTATGCACACTTTTGTTAAAAATCAAGGTAACACAAAGGAGTCTTAGCGTATGCACTTCCCAAGAGATGTATGTGCACCTTTGCAAACATATGCATGCCATTCTTAGTGTATGTGTGAGTATGTAGACAATTTTAGCACATAGGGTCAAAAATCACAGTAAGGCATATGTGCATGTTTAAAAATGTATGTGCATGCTTTGGAACGTATGCACACCCCAACCAACAAGTGCACATGAGTTTGAACGTATGTATGCCCCATCAAACACCTTCAAAGTACCTAGAACTTCATAAAAAATATGGAAAAATGATTTCTAAAAATGCAAATAGGTCATAACTTTTCTTTTAAATCAATTTGTAATAGAAACCATTTTTTATTATTGGTAAATAGTTTTGAAGGGATTATACCATGTTACAAAAATGGATCAAAATCAAGATAAAGAAGATAATTTAGTAAATAGTTTTGAAGGGAATATACCTGTTACAAAAAGGATCAAAATCCAGATAATGTAGTTAATACAACTATTATGGATCAACATCTAGATAATACATGAGTAGCCAACTATAGTTTTTTGAGAAACTATACAAAAAGGACCAAACAGGAACAAAACTGCAACAAAGTAGTAAGAAAATAACATCCTACTAGAAAAAAATAGTAAAATAGAGGTAAGAACATCCTTCACTTGTAATCTTTGTAAATCTTTGTCCTCACATTCTACAAGTGAAGAGTGCTAGAGATGTGATGTGGGAGGGATCATTTTTTCCAACTGTGAGAGAATCAAGTCACATTTTGTTCCCACCTCCCAAATGGCCACTGGAATGTCACTGAGCATGTAAACACTTTTGACATGTTGCTCCATGAAGTTATAAATAGCCTTGATAGTATAAATGGTGCAGTCATGTCAGCATTTTACATTTCCTAGTCTATTATCCATTGAATTGAGCTTCTTGTAAACTTCTAGAATTTGACCATCATCATCTTGCATCTTCCTTTTTCCTTCTCTCTTGGAAACTTGTTTGAGCTCTTTTTTCAAAGCCTCTAACTCCTTTTCCAGTTTTTCAATTCTATTTGTTAGGTCTTCCTTCTTCGTAATAGAGGCTCTTTTAGGGTTGCTTATATGCAACAAATTTTTAGCAGAGCCTCAATTTATTTTCTTCTATGAAGATTCCTTTGGGGAAATCGTCGACCCAACAAATAACCATTATGTTTGCATGAAAAAGGATGATTTTAACACATATAAGGTTAGAAAAATCTATTCAATCCTCTAAATGCATGGAAATGGTTAGAAAAAATGTTGTAAATTACAAAATATTGAAATCAACTTCTATGGACTATGGAGTAAGTCCCATCACCATGCCAAATATGCTCATTTGTAAATTAGAAAGATTAATAAATTAAACAAGAACACCTACAAAGTTTCAAATATTAAGTAACCTAGAAAGTACCATCAATATAAGAGCTTAGGGAGGCTAATTTTTGTAACATGCATATAAATTTGAAAAACAATTAAACTAACATGCCTAAATCAATCTCTACTCTTTGAATGCTAACTTTGAAATGAACCTAAGAAGATACTTAGCAATCAATTTTTATTGTTGATATGATCTCAAGGTTTTGAGAATGAAGTCTCACCATTAATGGCTATAAGGCCATATGGTTCTCTCCATATTACTCAAGCTTGAGTTAATCGATGCAATATGAACATATTAGCTTAAAAATGGAGAAAATTCTCAAGATCCTAATTTCCTATAGTTTATGCTAGAGGAGGAAAAGTGTTCTTAGAAATGATGAGGAGGAGGGTTCTATTTATAAGTTTCTCATTCCAATAATGGTATGATTTTGGTGCATGTGGGACAACAGAAAGTCTAAAAAGCACTTTTAACAAGTCAAAGAAAGATTTGACTAGGATTAGAAGCTAATTAGTATTTTTAAGATTAATTAAGAATCCCAAGTAGGCTTTAGGAAGTTTTCTAGGAGCATCTAGAGGAGGTTTCGATAGATTTTGATTTTTTTGGAAGCAGGAGTTAGCTAATAAGAAGGTTTATTAGTTAAATTAGAAGATAGGAGGTTTAACCAATGCATAATAGTTTATTAAGAGGAATAGAGGATAAAGAAGCCTAATTGATGAAGTATCATCAATTTGCAGGGAATAAAGAGTTAGTGCAATGTTAGTAATAACATTGCTTTGATCAAATTATAGGTGTCTACATTTTCCCCTCTTTGGGGTGACGTAAGCTACACCACTTCAAAGATAGTAGACAGGTACATAAAATAATTTTTTTGAAAGGGGTAGAAGGAAAATTAGTAGAGTGAGGAATGGCCCTCGAGTTTTGATGGGGTCATTAAATGGGTTGATCGACGATTTAAAATATGGAGGAAATCGATAGAAGATAAGATGCCCCAAGTAAAAAGTAAAAGAATGTGAGGAGAAGAAGGGAGTCCAAAGTAGTATTGTTGACACTTTGAGTAATAAGTACCCATGAAATCTAATTATCTATTTGTCTTTGGAATTTATCATCTTGCTCATCATACTAAATAACTGATTTGACGGAGGCTTTCCTCTTCGACGATGAGACACCAAATATTTTATATTTATATTGAGAGTAGTGTGCATGGATGAATAGGAAGAATGGTAAAGCTGAGTGTGATAGAGAGAAAAAGGGGATATACAAGAAAAATTAGTATGAGGAAGGGGATTGAGTTGATATCCATCTAGTGCCTTTTAAACAACTTTATTTTCATCATATTAAAAGTGATCTTCATCACCGGTCCTTATTAAAAATGTAAGCAAGTGATAAAAGTGTAGAATGACATGGTACAAAAAAATTGTCCATTGCTAAAACACCAACTCCATGCAACATACAAAATGTAATGCAATACGAGAAAGTAAACAAGCCAACCTAATAGGGAAATAAGTACAAATACACATACTTAAACCAAAAACATATGAGATAGTTGCAAAAATATTTTGTTATCATTCTTGCACTTCCCAAATGTTTGTGTATAATGGCAAGGGTTAAAATTTGTGCCCCAAGAAAGGATACATGTGAGGGGAAATATGGTGGATGCAGGGGTCCAATGAAAAAGTATTCATGCACTATGAAACAATACTAAAAATGTTTTTCCAAGATAGTACAACTAAATCTTGCATACTAAATTTGTTAATGGGGTAGATCCAAATGATTCGTGAGTCGTGATTACATAAATAAGTGAAATATAATCAAGATATAATTTGAATACAATGCATTTGACACAAGATTCAATTACGTACCAATGTTTTACCAATTTTTTTGAAATTTTACAATTTTTTTAGATTTTTAATGATTTTTCAATTTTTTGAAAATATTGATGTTTGTTTTTTATTTTGTATTGATTTTTGATTTTTTAGAAGAAATGGAGAATGAAAGATCACCCGAAAGTAAGAAAAATTCCCAAAAGGAGAAGAAACGAGCACTAGGTAGCAAAAATATACCCTAACAGACAAAAACGTTTGAAAAATGATCATTTATTAAAAATAAACATTGCGATAGGTGAGAGAGGAAGGTAGAGCGATCAAAATAGTCAAATTACACTTCTCGGCCATCACGATGGGTGAGAATGCATCATCATGGGGTAAAAATGACCACATATACCCATCTCAGGGAGGGTATATCATCGCGAGTAATTCATTTGTTATCGAGCCTTTGCTGATTTACTATTGACTTGTTCTCTCGACCCTAGAGAGAGATGACATGATTTCCAAGGTGTACGAGGTGAGAAGACATAGTTTTAGAGTATATGTGTATGCCTAGTGATGGACCCTAAGTGAGTACCAATCCATCTTTTAATTTTATTGCATTTAACCACATTTATTAGAGTAGAAAGGGGGATCAATAATATATACACATGTCTTATCTGAGCACATACATTGTCGAGAGTTCAAAGTTATGGGATGTCATATGCACATTTGTACATATGTGGAAAATGCGTATACATGTAGAAGCATATGTCAAAAGGGGTGCGCAAACATCTAAGGGGTTAGTGAATTCATGTGTGGATGGAAGTGCAATAAAGAGAATGCATGCGACATGAGATGTATGTATATGTTGGGATAAATGAGTGATAAATAGTCATGCGTGCATGCACTAGGATGAGCATGGAAGCTCTAGGAAGGGGGCGTATGTGTGTTGGGTACGCATACACTAACAAGGGCGAGCATGCATCACTAAGGACATGTATGCATCTTACAAGGGTTTGGGAAACACTTAGAAGAAAAAAGGGAAATTTTCTAGAAGAATACATGGATAAAGAGGTTGTGTTACATGATGTTAGATAGAAGAAAGCCTAATAAGTGCATTGTTTGATATTTTAGTGGAAACTACCTATCCTTACAGTGCAAGAGAGACATAACTAGTTGGCCAACTTTGAGGTGACTTTCTCACTACACCAGAAGGCCTACTTAGACATCACCTTATACACTACATGGATTAGCTACATGGCATAGATGCCTCACATCACCTTCGATCACAACCTCCTTACAACTTTAGTTGATAGGTGACATAGTGAGAGCCAAAGTGTTTCGTGCCCCCACCAGCGATATGAACATTATGCTTGAGGAAGTTTGGAGGATTCTCAGTGAGTACCGATCTAGGGGAGCTTGATAGAGTATGAGAGCGATGCAACACAAATTAAAGAGAGATTCATTGAGATATTTAGTGTAGAATAGATACCTTGATGAGATATGATCTTGTAGATGCATCAATGATTCATAGATCTGAGGTTATATCATGTACCATTGTATCTCATGGTGCTTTGTCAAAGGGCATTCTTCTTGTACTCACAAGATGGGTACATCATTTACCACTAGGCATGATCAATGTGATTCAAGGTCCGATGAGAGGAGAGCATTACTACTGGGACAATGTGTGTTTACACATTTATATTGAGAATTACACTTGATTACCTATCGCTATCCGAAGGCATTGGGTCCAATGACCTTGTTATAGATATGGGTCTGAACCATATAGCGATTGGTCACCCTATTGAAAGCATTATAATCTTGGGCCATGGATGAGCCTTCAATATTTTTATGGGCTCCTATTGGCGATGATGTATGTGGAAACATGGGGATACTTATTTCTATCACCACATCTTTGATGAAATTTAGCTACGAATGATTGTATGGAGGCATTATAGACATTATCAATGGGTAGAGGATCCAATGGAGCTTAGCTAGCCTTAGTTGAGAATTTTTGATCGAAATCCGTAGCTATATTATAGAGTATTACAGGATTGACCGAGTATAATGGTAGTTTGGGAAAATAGAGGATGTTCTCGACATAGAGATGTGGTACAAGCACCACATTAGGGAGGATTTTGATATTGGATTTTTGATCTGGATGCAACGCACTAGAGAAAGATTAAATTATATTGTTCCATTGACATGTGCTTCTTTACAACAAATCATGTATCCATGCACTACAAAGGGCCTATGCTACATGGCATGCTAAATTTCTTCTTAGGTAAATCAATATCTCACGAGTGCTACATGGGATGCAGGAGTGTGACCCCCACTAGAGCATCGACCCCCAGAGGTAGAGGATAGTGGTGGGGCTAGCAGAGTAGTGAGAGTGAGGATGGGAGTGATGATGATGATGTCTAGGATGGAGTGGGTGGGGATGAACAGGAATAAATATAGGGACCGAAATCATGAGACAGTTCCTATATAGCCATAGGTACATACACATATTTAGATACCCTAGTGGGGTATGGAGATGGGCGAGATATTCCTTTGCAGTAGGTACTTCTACAGCACATGTACATCATCCTCCATAACAAGCTCCCATTATTAGTCCACCACATAGTCCAGGAGGACGTACAGGTGATGAATGGGGACTCCACCATAGAGTCCCATATGTGGGGAATGGGATCAGATTCTATAGGTGCAGTGAGCTAACCGTGTTGTGACATCGCTATAATAGGTCATATCTCTTCAGGTGTAGGTCACCTCGAGAGAAGAGACCAAAGTTATCATAGAGACAGATCGTAGTTGAAGAGAGGGCCCAACTCCAGTGTCGATTGAGATTAGTTAGCCACTCGAAAAAATTAGTAGGCTACTGAGAGAGCTCATTTGATACCGTAATGGTATAATTATAGGCATTCACAACTAAACAAGATCAGCTCCAAGATATGCGGTCATTAGTGCATACCGAGGTGGCTAGAGTTTCACCAGAGGTGGTGTCCTTACATCGATAGTTGGAGAAGTTGTTACACCTTGTGTACATATAGAATTATTTGTATCCATGGGACATGCTACATATTATATGTCTTTGTATTATGATGTCATTCCAGAGGGACAAATATCTCTTGACCTTAGTCGACATTCCATTAATAGGTCTACTTCCCAGGTCTCACAGAGTAGCATCATTAACTGGATCAAGTAGAGATGCTTTGATAGCATAAGTAGGGACCATGGTGATGGGATCCCCACCACCTTGGATCCGAGGCATGCACCAAGAGGGATTGAGTCGAGACATGACTCTTTATTTATGATGTATTTACATATGTATACAATTTTTGATGTAAGCCTAGATATGAAGACATTTTTTTGATCGATATATATATGAATTATTTTTGGTTATGCCTCACTTGGAAGGAAATTTTATGAGTGATTCCCATGATGGCATACCATGTATCGAGATGATTATGTACATAGACACATTTTATATGGAAATTTGATATTTTGACAAACACACACACACACACATGATTATGGAATTTATTTATTTATTATGTTTGATGATTATATCACATGTTCTTAATTTATGTGATATATTTTATGTATGGATAAGCTAATTCATGTTCTAATTATCACATTTTTTGTCTTAGATACTAGTAGATGATATCATGTTGTTTTGCATGTGACACTTATGATTTTCCACATTTTTATTATGGTCTATGTTTGAGGGGGCTAGCAGAAGGTGGTCCCTCTTTCCCCTCGTGGTGATATTATATGATGTTAGCTTAGCATACATGTTTAATTTTCATGTTCATGATGATGTAGCTTATATTTTATTGATAGATGATGTAAAGATGCAATGATAGATGATATATGATATGATGAAAAAAAAATATACAACACAAACAATAAACACAATCTTAATCAAATCTAATTAACATGAGACAACTATATAAAAGTGTGAAAGATAAAATGAATTCAATGCCTATATACACCAAATTATAGTAGAACCTAATCTAATAAAGGAAATGTATCCATTTTAAAGAACATAATATGAAGAATTAATGCAATCAAAACTATAGAAACCAATAACTAAAAATAAGAAAACCACTACTTTTTTTGTGGAAAATTTTTGAAGCATTTTTATCTATTTTTGTGTTATCTCTTGAGATAATTTTCAAGGCTATTGTTGAAATTTTTTTCAAGATTTTTGCAAGACAATTTTATGTTGTTTTTTTAGTTTCATCCCCTAAAATGGGTTGTCAAATGTTTGAGGTTTTTCTAACATATTTGAATGTTTTTGTGTTTTCCTAAGGTTTTCCAAAGCTATGTATAGAAAATGAAGAAGAGTGGATGCCATCAACATTAGATGTATATAAAGGGTGGAAATGCAATGAACTATTTTCAAGATGGTGAAAATGTGAATATTTCATCACTAAATTTGAATATATAAAGGAAAACCCTTCACATATATACAATAATAGATCAGTCGATCAAGGCCACAAAGGATGGGTTCAAAACGGATCTCAAACATTAGTAAAACCTATCCCTAAATGAAATTAAGTGTACTCCTTCTAGATATGAGATATTATTATGAACAAAGGATCCTCCCAAGGCACAATAAACTAGTTTACACCTGTGGGACTTGTTTAAAGTTCCACAATTGCATAATTTTCACAATTGGACAACTTGTTTTCTTTTTTACTTTTTCTTGTCTTTTTTTTTTTTTTTGCTTGGTTTTTTCTTTGATTTTTTAGGAACTCCATAATCATGCATAGAACCAAGTGATAAGTATTGTGTTCATGGGTTCCTTTAATTCCTCACCATCTGAGTAAGTAAGTTTTTATGCCTCGAACCATACTTAGTGACCACAATATATGGTCCTAACTATTTGGGCTCAAAATTTCCTTTCTTTTCTCAATCCTTAGTGGTGTTGGACTGAATTTATTTGGGTACTAGGTATCCTACCTCAAACTCGCAAGGTATTATCCACTTTTATTAGCCTCATGACACTCGATTATGATATACCTTCAAGTGATTAAGTGCTCGTATGCATTTCTCATCTAGTAGCTCTAACTCTGCTAGTCGATCCACTCGGTAATCTTCATCCTTGTATAGATAGTACCAAATATATATTCTTAGGGAAGGAAGTTGAATCCTAATGGTATGATGGCATTAGTACTAAATACTAGTGAGTAGGGTGTAGCACCAGTAGGAGTGCAGATGGAGGTTTTATAGGCCCAGAGGATGGGATGGATTTGTAAGTGCCAATTATGACCTATTTTACTTACCATATTTTCCATTATGTGAACAAGTGTTTTGTTAGTGGCCTCAGATTTTCCATTACCTTGAGGGTAATAGGGAGTGGACCACTTTAAATGGATTTGGAAATGTTGACATAACACTTTAACTATCTTTTTCTTGAAAGAATTACCATTTTCTGCTATAATGGCAAAGGGGATGTTGTAATGGTAGATGAGGTGGTTCATAATGAATTTTGAAAATTTTACACCGCAAGAACGTATGTAAGAGGCACAACCTCTACCCATTTTGTGAAATACTTGGTGGTAGTTATGATATGTGTGTGGCCATCTAAGGAAGTAGGAGTGAGCTTCCTATGAGATATAATCCCCATTTTGAAAATGGCCATGGTGTAGTAATTGGCTGCAAAGTTTGCTTGTGGTGCATGAATCATGTTTCCATACTTTTGAAAAATTTCACACTTCTTGACATAATTACAAAAATCTACTTCCATGGTGGGCCAATAGTAACCTACTATTATCAATTTCTTAGCGATCACCATGCCACTTGTGTGTGCTCCACAAACTCCTTCAAGTACTTCGATAACTTGACTGACTCAACTAAATGAAGATTATGTAGTAGATTACCATCATAGCCTCAATGATAAAGGGTGCCTCCTAAGAGGGTATAGGGGCTATATATGGCGGATAAGGGATATTTTCTTAGTGTGGGAAATATTTGAAGGAAAGGTATTGTCTTATAGGTAATTGAATATTGTTCATACTAGGGGAAAAATGTGCCAACAACTTCACATACTAGGCATGATTCTAGCATTTCATATATAGGCTCTTGCGCAAATGATCTAAAAAGAAAGGCATTTTCTTTCCTGTGGTGGAATGCAAAGAAAAGGTGTGGTTGTGGCCATGGAATATGTTGATCGATTTGGCGCTTCTTGGAATTTTTTAAAATCAATATGTAAAAAGATTCCTTGATGGTATCAACCATCCTTTTATATGGTATGAGTTTGTCATCCTTAACCTTATATTCATCATTGACGCTATTGATGATTAATCATGTGAATCACCACCGAGTTTTAGCTATATGATATTCCATTTAATAGCAATTTTCACACCAAAAATGAGTTCCTCATACTCAAAGAGCCGTGAAACATGTGGGATGAAGTCTCCTATTGGTGTGATAAGTACCACATCAACTCCTGAACTATGATAATTGAAATATCCATCAAAGTGCATCTGCCATACGATGGATTCTTCAATGTACATCATAAAAGCATCTATAAAATCTAGACACAAAGGTTTTGTTCTTTTTGGTAGTGGAGATTCAAATAGTTGATAAGCAAGCACCTGTCCTTTGAGTGATTTTTGGTTTACAAATTCAATATCAAACTAGCTTAAGAGGATGATCCACTAACAATCCATCCGGTAATGGATGGTTTAGATAGTAGGTATTTCAAGGGTTTAACTTTGGAAATGATCTTTGTTTTTATTGAGAAGATAGTGGTAAATATTTTGAAATGCTAAAACCACTCCTAAAAAATCTTTCTCAATCTATGGATAATTAATCTCATATGCAATCAAAGTGTGAATTAGGTAATAAACAACTCTCTCTTTTTGGCTTATATCATATTGGGCAAGTAGTGAACCAACAAAATATTAGGTAGTGGAAATGTACAATAATAGGGGTTGGCCTAGGGTAGGTGGCATGAGAATAAGAGGAATAGTCAAGTATTTTTAAGAAATTTAAAGGCTTTTTGACATTCAGGACTCCAATCGAAGGTAACATATTTATTGAGTAGATGTGTGAAAGGATGTCACTTATCTACAAGATGTGAGATGAATCAATGGATTTCCTAAATTTTATATTGTAAGTTGGGAATTTGCTTAAGGTTATTTGGTGGAGGCAACTCATTAATAGCTTCAACTTTAGTAGGATCTACTTTAATCTCTATTCTTGAAATGATGAAACCCAATATATTTTCTCGATTGTACAAGAAGATATATTTCTAGGTATTCAATCTAACTTTTTATTCCTAGAGGTATTAAAAGATGTGTTCCTTAGTGATGTATGCACACATTTTATAATGTATACATGGATCTGTCAAAAACACATTCAACAATAACATATGTGCGAGGAGGCATTTACACATGCCCTTCGAGGATGTGTTCCCTTCGCGCATGTACACTTTTGTTAAAAAAAAAGATAACACAAGGGAGTCTTAGTGTATGCTCATCCCGAGAGATGTATGCACACCTTTGTAAGCATATACGCACCCTTCTTGTGTATGTGCATGTTTGTAGAAAATTTTAGTAAAGAGGGTCAAAATCATAAGTAAAGCATATGCGCACTTTTAAAAGTGTATATGCGTGCTTGGGAACGTATGTGTTCCCAACCAACATGTGCATGTGAGTTTGAATGTATGCCTTCCCCTTCAAACATCTACATGTGTACCTAGAACTACATAAACAAAGATGGAAAATTGATTTATGAAAATGTAAATAGTTCATAAATTTTCTATTGAAATCAATTTCTAATAGAAATCCATTAAGTTTTCATGCAAAAGGAATATTTTAACAAATATAAGGTTAGAAAAATCTATTCAATCCTAAAAATGCATAGAAATGGCTAGAAAAATTTATGAAAATTACAAAATCTTGAAATCAACTTCTATGGACTATGGAGTAAGTCCCACTGGGCATGCCAAATGTGCTCATGTGTAAATTAGATATCTTAAGAAATGAAACTAGAACACCTAAGAAGTTTTAAATCTTAACTAACGTATAGCACGAACCATCAAGATAAGAGCTTAGGGAGGCTAATTTATTTAACATGCATATAAATTTGAAAAATAGTCAAACTAACATGCCTAAATAAATCTCTCCTCTTTGAATGCTAACTTTGAAATGAACATAAGAAGATCCTTAGTAATCAATTTTTATTGTTGGTATGATCTCAAGGTTTTGAGAATGAAGTATCACCATTAATGGTTACAAGGCCATACGGGTATCTCCATATTACTCAAGCTTGATTTAATGGATGCATTATGAAGATATTATCTATACAAATGGAGAAAATGCTCAAGATCCTAATTTCCTATAGTTTATGCTAGAGAAGGAAAAGTGTTCTAGAAATGCCGAGGAGGACGGTTCTATTTATAGGTTTCTTATTCCAATAATGGTATGATTTCAGTGCATGTGGGACAAAAGGTAAGTCCAAATAGAACTTGTAACAAGTCAAAGCAAGATTTAACTAGGATTAGAATCTAATTAATCTTTTTAGGATTGATTAAGAATCCCAAGTAGGCTTTAGGAAGCTTTCGAATCATTAGATTAGGTTTGAATAAATTTTGATTGTTTTAGAAGTGAGAGTTATCCAATAAGAAGGTTTATTGGTTAAAATGGATCATAGAAGGTTTAAGTAATGTATAATACTTAATTAAGAGGAATAGAGGGAAAAGAAGTGTAATTGATGAAGTATATTCATTTTACAGCAGAAGTAGAAGAATTAGTGCAATGTTAGTTATAAATTTACTTTGATCAAGTTATATGTGTCTAAACTTTACATGTTAAGAATTTTATTTTCTTTCCTCCTACAATGTGAAACATCTATTTTTCCGTGACGCCTAGTAATACCGAATATTTTTTTGTTAACAAAATTTGAAAACTTGACTAGTGACAATAAACAAATATCCTAAAATCACCTATTTGGCAACAAAAATTTGATGAAAATACTATTAATAAAAATGACTCGACATTAATATGCATTACTAATTGATTCGACTCATACTTTAATTAATGATTTTTTGAAGACCACAATTTTGACAAAATAAAACCTTTTTTGGATGAAAATTTTAATACTATATAACAAAGAAATATTTGACTGAAAAATCAAATAAAATTCCAAATCAACTCACATGGTAATTAAAAATGTCATAAATACATATGATATCGATCGCAGCTTAAAAAAATGGACTTAACTTAATTATTTACCAAAAACTAACTCGTGTATGTGCAAATGTCCCAAGGTAGGGAATTAATGCATATAGATGTTACAACATGCCACTATGATCCAATTTTTCCCTTATAATTTCCTCAAGTATTTATTCAAGTGAAGAAATATATAGGAATCCACATGATTAAAAGCATTAATTAGTTTGCAAAGATTAACATTTGTTATGATGGACGCCTTTTTCCAAACACGTCAGTAGAAATGAATGCAAGTTGAAGACCAAAAAATTGTAGAAATATGTCACCCTTATTTTAGCTATGTTCTTACCTGACATGCCCAAATTGATAATTTGAACGTGGGTGGCTTAATTGGTTTCCTTCCAATTTTTCCTTTCTCACTTCAACAGAGTTGAGTCTCCACTCAAGTTCTTTAAATGCCTTCACACTCTCCTAAAATTTCAATCGAATTCCAAGTGGATCGATAATTGATTTGAGCTATGTTCTGGATGAAATATAGTTGTAAAATGACTTGTATCAATTAAATTTTATAGTTCCAATACCCAAGACATAAGTAAAATATTGGATCTCCAAAAATGAAACAAATAAATAAAAAATTTGATCTACACATGAGTTTGTATTTGATGGCCACAATATTGAATATATAATCACTCCATAAATGGGTCGATAAAACAAAAAAATGTGTTCTTTTCCCTAATAACACTCACATGGTCATACCTACTTTAAATGGAATACGATCCAAAGTCACATCTCTCCTCATAGATAAATACATGAAAGACTCTCATAATTCACGAAACAAGAATAATACATTGTTCCGTACTAAATAAAGGTATGAAAAAAAAAAATCACAACAAAACAATAATATTCTCTTGTATTCAACGTAATATAAATTTACATATTTATATGAGAGTTCTTAGTCTATTGTTAGTGAGTTGGTAAAACCACTCACATAACCAATCTAATAAAGAACCCTATTTTTGTGGGTTGTTTTATCTTACAACAAATCACCCAATATTACAATATTAACCAAATATATTAACAAATACATTTTCTCACTAACTAATGTAAGCAAAGATATTATTCCTAACATCCTCATCCACATCTACATCCCACACCGAGCCTCCACAAAAGGCTCCAAGACCAACCCCAAATTACACTCCCCTTGGAGAATCATATAACTCTATCTTATAAAAATTAATAGTTGTGCATCTCATCCAACTTCCCCTATCCGACTGTTGATGACTCATGACCCGATCCCTCATGATATCATGAGGATCATGATTTTAAGTATCACCAAGTCCATGGTCATGATATTGAAAAATTCCATTCTCATTGGTGAGATAATTTTCGGGAAAAATTGGTGGATTTCTTTCCAATGCTATAGAGTCTAAGTCCCTCTACATAACTCGGTGCAACTATCATATATGTATACACAGTGAAGTGATTTTTCTATAGGTTGGTCTTGCAACCAAGGATTCAATTGGGGCACTCCACTCGACCTTGTGGAAAAATCGAGAAATCTCGTGCTAGAGAAAATTTTTCTAAAGAACGGGAAAGGGGAGTGAGAAAAGATGCATGTGAACTAATGTTATAAGTAGAAAATTAGATTCCTACACACACTAGGTGGAAGTTTCATCACATGCACTAAAATTAAGAGGAAACACCTCTGCAAGTAGCAATAAGACCAAATAGAATTTAATGAGCACAAAGTATTAAGAAATCCATTCCTCAAAGAAATCTAGAAACTCCTTTTTGTATAATTGCTCAAACAAAAGTTGTACATAGTGGAGAAATGGAGGAAATTTGAGAATGATGGGATGGAAGAATTTTGCTATTCTTTTGTTCTCTCAATCCACTCTCGAGTTTATAAAATCAATCACCAACCCTTTGAAATGGGAATGGATTTAAAATTTATAGGAAGTGAAATAAATTTTCGCATACTCCCGAATTACTCTTCGTATGTCTTGACATGATTTAAGACTCTTCGCCTTCCTAGGAAACATTAAGTCCCTTTTATAACATAAAGGTGAATTATTACATTAGAAACATTAAGACATACAAAAAGTGCAACCCCAACACAAGATTAGAATATTGAGGAGAGAGAAAGTTGGGGGAGAGAAGAGGAGAGAGAGAGAGAGAGAGAGAAAGGAGAAGAAGGAAGAATGATGTCGATGATGATAGATTCTCGACTCTAGATAAATCCCGCCAATCCTTCTAGATGACTCGATGAAATGCTCCAATGTGATGAACTCTAAATCTCTGAACTCTTATACACACTGAGAAACTTCCTTTGGATGACATGTGAACACTGTGAACTAAGTGTTTAAAAACATTGTCGAATGACTCATTCGGTGGCCATGAGTATCACTCGTGAAGATCCTCCTCTAAAGGGACTAGAGCCTTGGAATGAATCTTGTCCTGACTCCCTATAATGTTGTCGCACTACTCGGTTAATTTGGACATGATCCTAATGAAGCATCTTATGAATGATCTAATGGTGTTGAACAAATTCCACCTCCCACATACCAATTAAAGCATGAAATGAGTGTCAAAAGACACTTGTTGACATCCTCACTGTCACCTACTCTACATAGTATGATGATAGAGACTACACTTTTTCTATCTCTTACTTGGAAGTGAAAGGCTATGTCGGCTTCTTCCTATCCATTTATGCTTCATGATTTATTCAGAAAAAGTAACTTACTATTTTTAGTAAGTATGAAAAATCAGCTACCTCGAACCTCAACTAGATGTTGCAACTCAAATTTCCTTTCTCCCTACATTCCTCTCACCTTCTAGATCAATTTTCTATTTTTGGTAGGTGCTCATGGGACCACTTACTATTTTTAGTAAGTGTCAATTTTGGACCAAGATGACCATTTTGATGATCTCTCCTTGCAATACATCTTCTGTGTTTAATGCCTCTTTCACAGTTTCTTTAATTGACAACTTTCCCGAAATGGCAATCCTCCATGTAGAAGACCTACTATTTTTGGAAAGTGAACCTCTAGTGGTTGGATCACTATGAAATGAATTTTTTTGATAATATTTTTCCTAATATTTCCCCTTTGAAATCTTGGACCTATCCACTCAATATTTTGGGAGATTTTAAATTTTTAAAATTTTGACTTGGCAGTGCTTTTGAACACGACAACCATTAATGGACCTTGAAAATTGCAGGTCTAGTTTTTTCTTTTGTTTGCAATAAAATTTACATTTTTGTGGTTTTTTCTTCTTATTCCACTAGTGAAATTTTTCTTTGATTCGATCACGTTAGTTTGATGGGAAATCAAGCTTTTTCCCCCATTGTGCAAAGAGATGGATTTCTTCACTACAAACATTTTGTGCTACAAAAGGAGGGTTTGAAGGTGAGGTTTTGATGTTTTTGTGAGACGATGAAGTATTATAAAATGGTTTTTCATTTCGTAGTGGTTTGCAAGATCTCTCCAAATTTCTATTTCACGACCATAAAGGATTTCTCTATTTCTTCTTCTTCATTCTTCATTCTTGTTCTTTGTTTGATCAATCTTCCTTCTGAGACCTACATATTACCATGGGGTAGAGGATTTAATTTATGTAGTAAATATGGTTTGGAGTTCATCAATGGTGGAGTGCTTTGGTGAGAAGTTACAGAGGAAGTTGTAGAGCAAGCAAGTCAGTGCACAGAGAAGTTAAAAGTTAGAATCCGGAAACAAGAGGGGTTTTAAAAATTCGAAATAAAGCTTAGTAGGGATGAGGTGCAAATTCATGGCCCTTATGTCCCTTAAGAATTAAGGTATGTGAGGGACATAAAATTTCACGTGGCTTTTGGTTGCAACATGTGGTGGAGATCCGAGGACGGGGATGAAGGATAAAAACAAATTTAACGCACTAGTGGGGTTGAGAAGTGGTCGCATGAGGAACCATGAAGATTCCCGGAGGGAATAGGAGAATTTTTAGAACTTGATTTCCCTCAAGAAAAAGGGAAAATAGGGACATAAAATTTCACAACATGTCTGGTCGTGACACGTGGCACTTGATCCGATGACAAGGGATGAAGGCTAGCTCCCGGAGCTAAAATGGTGGTTCCGAGAGATCACAAGAAGATCTAGAGGGATTATAGGGTTTGGGAGAAATTTTTAACATTTATGTCCCTTTTCTTGAGGGATATAAGGGACATGAAATTGTGCCAGGCTCCTGGAGCTGACACGTGTCCTGTTCAAAATTGACTAACTCTTGAACTCACTCCTAGAGGGCAACTTGAAATGGTGATAACTTGAGTTCCCGATGGAATATTTTGATGAAATTTTATATGATATTGACTAAAAATTTGCTTAGGAAGCCAATGGTAGGGTATCAAGTCTTTATTCCCCCATTTCTCCCAACACAATCAGATTTTTGATCTATCTTGCTAGCTATGCATGGAAAAAATAGTTATAAACCTATTGCACCAAGGTGTTGTGAAAATATGATTTCACCATCTTGTAGGGATTATAATTCCATTTCTGAAGATGTATTGTTTTTCTCCTAACTCAATCTAGAGCTCCTAGAATCACCTTCCAAAGCTCAACAACCTTTTTTCCTGTGCATTGCCTAGGCTTGTGAACCCTGATTTTAGTGAAACTACCCCAACTTCTCCGAATCCTTCTGAATCTTCCTAAATCACTTCCATGATGTTCCAAGGAATTTTATTCACTTCTATGTCTAGTTTGTATTCTTTTTCACTCCATGGGGTTGCTTCAATCCTAGGAAGGCCAGTGATAGCCCTTCCCATAGGTACTTGAAGTTTGCATCTTTCAATGAACTCCTAAAATCACCTAGGGGTTTTGAATTGAATTTCCTAAATCACCTAAGGGGATGGGTTAACATAAATTGGGAGGTCACTGGACTGACTTGGTAGACCCAAGGTGTCTTGGAAGGGTAAAACTTGATATTTTTTGCATAGGGTATAGTTGTCATGTTTGGAAATTGTCAATTTACCTATTGCACATTTGCATGACCATTTAAAGGACCTCATTCAATGACTCATATATCATGGGTACATTCAATTGGATAATCACAATGCAACTCCTAATCAACCTCTATATGTATTCAAACAAGTGTTTCCCAAATATGCACTAAATAATCCCCTTATATCTTAAACACCCAACACTAACATGATAATTAATTTGAGCCAAGATTTAACATTACCCCTCGCATCTTTTGTTCCCTATACTCTACCTAAACCTATCTTAACCACACTTATTTCCATATCTATGTACATTTACCATTATACCTACACTCACACCTATATCCACATATCCTAAATCTACCACAACTATATTACTTACCACATCTATCTTGACATCCTCATCACACATCCCTACATCTATATCCACTTGTATACCTTTACCCTCAACTAAATCCATAGTTGTAACCATATCCACATCAAAATCCAAATCTGTGTCCACTTCCATGTCATTCCTCAAAACTCCTACCAAGTTGACATCTTCCTTTAATCCCATTACAAAGGATGTCCCAATCCCATCTTCATCTCCAACAACTAACATCACTTATGTACCAACATCCACACAGTCTACAAATCCTTCCGACCTCATAAAATGTATTACCTAAAAACCAATTCCATTTTTAATCCCCACATCTAAAACAAAATCTACATCATCTTCTTCTACCTCTAAGGATGCCCCAATCAAAATAATTATAATTAATGGCAAGGGAAAATATCCACAACAATAATATGAAAACCTTGGTGCTCCTAAAAATCTCTTACGTATCCACATAATAAATTGGAGCTCCCTCCTTCAAAGCCCCAAAAATCCAAACCATCTAAGTAATCCAACACCTCATCATTTATATTAGGACCTTTCCCATCTATTTTGGGACTAGGCCCTTCATCTAAATCCCCCATCAACAAAGCAAAATCCAAACCATCTCTTCCTCCTCCCAAGTTTGAATAAAAATCATCTAAGTCACCTATGCCTCCTTTTGCATTCAAATAGTCTACACCTTCTAGGTCCAAATTGGAATCCAAGGATCCTATTAAACCTCTAAATTGTAGGGCACTTCTCTTACCTTCATCCTCCTCTCCCAAACCTAATCAATCCATAATCCACAAAACACTTTTCATAACAACCCCCACTTGGATATTATATAGAAATATTTTAATGAATCCTTTAATCATCCACAATAAATCTTCGTCATATTAAATCCTTCTATTCATGTGGGAGGAAACACATGTGGTTTGATCATAATGTCCTTTTCACTTATCTTCATACCCAAGGGCATGATACGTAATGTTGTAAGGACCTCAAAAGTCTTATCCATAATTTCATTGAAGAAGATGACCTTCTCCTCAACAAAGACCACCCTTTTCCTTCTATCTCATCCACATTCAAATTCAATCCTACAATCGAATCATCACCTCCTAAGGAATATAAGTTGGGTTCTTCGTCCAAATCATTCATCATAATCCCCCAATCTCTATTTATCCTAGCTAGAGGCCCTTATAGACGAAAAATTATGTACTTTGGGCATTATTTAGTCCCAGTCTCATACTATTATTCATATCGTTTTTCAAGTGTAGAAAGTACTAATTAACCCATGTCCTTTGGCCATTTTACCTTACTTGCTTTCGTAACTTCCGACCTCCCTAATGTACTTTCCTAGTGATTTTTCCTTTTAGAATCATTTTATCTCTGACTTGGTCACCCATCCCAAGATCTTAACGTGCCCTGGCACCTTGTACCATTTGAGATGCCCCTTTTATAGTTTCTCACAACTTTTGGGGCACTTTCTAGCAATTTTAGCTTTCCATATTTTTTTAGTCATCGGCCTTTTCGGGTTAATTAATAATTAGGAAAAGAGAACCATATAAATATAAAATTATGAGACCATAATGAGGGACCAAGCACTAGGAAATACTATCATCACCTAAGGTTGCATCCATCAAAGGATCCATTTACATCTAACTAACTCCATCATAAGGGACAAGGCTGGTTCATATGCATCACACAATATATGAGGGAAGTTTATTCCTTTCCATCCACCATTTTACTACATTCTACATCTAGTTATTGCTTGTTACTTTCACAAAGTGTGAGTGACACAAGAGCACCTGGGGCATGATCACACACACACACACACACACACACAAAGAACTACATTGGGTCTAAGATGTAGTGCAATGCTTAGTTAGTAAGTCCACCATTTTGGCTAATGAGGATGGTCCAACACCTTCATATGCATATTTAGTTTTTAGGGGTTTGATGCTTGTCTTGTGGTTTTGCAAGTCTTTTCATCATCATTGATTACTAAGTGACATCATGTGTAATTCAACGACACCAACATGAAAATAAGTGAAAGTAGGAAATCATTTAATGATACCTTGGAGGAAGGTTACATAGCGTTTTCATAGACCAGGTATCTAGATCTTAGACTAGAGCACCCTTGGTGCCTCGGTCCTTCTCCAGTGCACCAATCTAGCCCGTTGTTTTAGAATTTTTCTTTCTAGAGATTTTGAGTGATTGTTCTGCATTCTATTTATTTTTTCTTCTCTACAAAAAAGTCCTAAACAATCATCAAATCGGATATGATATTCTTAACCCTATTTTATTATTAGGGTTTCAAATTTCTACTTACTTAGTGGCTTTGGTTACTTTCCTTTATTTACATAGTTTTCATTTACCACATTCCATAATATTCAAGTACACTTTCTCCTCGGTCCTTTTTCTTCGTATGACCATCACTCATAGTGGTCACTTTGGGTCTTCTTAATATTTTGAGATTCCTTCATTCATTCGTATGGTTTCCAAACAAATGGCTGATATGCCTACTTCTGTATCTACCACTGAAAATCCCTTGGATAATTCACACAATGTTACTTTCCAATAAATATAAGCTCCGATAGTGAGAAGTTCTATGAAAAGATAATGTTGACCAAGATCAACTTAAAACTATTATTGATTTTTGACAAGCTTTTCATGATCACCCCACTCATCTTCTATATGTCTTACATACTTTGATTGGTGCTAAGAAGGCTTGTGATGCTTTCGTCTCTATAGTTTATTCCCCTATGGATCTCATAGTCTCTACCCCATCTATTTATGTTTCAGCTCCTATTCTTCCCACCACCACTCCCGCCTTCATGCTAACAAATTGTAATATGCAGCTTGTCTCTTCTTTGAATACTTATAATTTAAAATTTTTATATCAAGATTCGCATCTCTAAATTCTCTAGCTCTAGGGAACCACTTCTCATGTACTACCATCTTTAGACTCTATTACACTACTGCATACTCCTTTTGTTCCTGTTATAGCTTCCTATATATTGCCTCCTAATTTCATCTTTCCGAAATTACCCATCTTTTAGGGCCATGGTGATACCCAAGATCATCTCCGTGCTTTCCATGTTGCATTCCTAGACTATGTGGATGAATGTACCATACTATCTAAAATCTTTCCTCGTAGCTTACAAGATTATGTGATTCATTGGATTTATGACCTACCTATCCATTCACTACACTTTTTCATGCATCTCGAAGATACATTTTTCACTCAATTCTCCATTAACATTGGCTCTAGGATCTCTTATGTAAAAATACATAACTTAAACAGGGACCTAATGAACATACAATGATTATGTCTTGCACTATAAAAATAAATTAGCTAAGATGTCCAATGTACTTGTAGATTCCAAGCATTAAGACTTATTCATCCGAAGTATTTTACCACCTCTTTAGGAGAGTTTCCTCTTTGAGCCTTCTCCTTCCTTTAACCAAATCTATCACACTCTTAAGCTACGTGAAACCAATCTTTTAGCTATAGGAAAGATTAAGTATTAGGATCAAGCCTCATCCTCTACACACTTTCAAGGTAAGCCAAAATTAAACAAATATACGACTAAACCATAGGATACAAAAGTCACTATCAATGAAGTCTCTACTACTAAGGAACTTCAATCAAAACCACATTGGCATATATTGACTAAGTTTAGTAGACCCCGCATATTTTACTACTAAAAATTATCAGAAATAACTTTATCACACTCCCCTCTCTACTAAAAATCAATCCATTGTGACCAAAAATGCGTAATTTTGATGATCATTGCCATTTGACTATCATAGTGTGTCAAAAAATCCATCGATCATTGTCGCTGATTGTAGTTTATCATTTAGGGTCTGATTGACAATGGTCAAATCAAGCTTCTAGAATGTACGAAATTTTCCACCTATCAATGAGAATCATAAGCTCAAAATATTTAACAACCCTCTACCCAAACATGACATAGAAGTGATTGAATAATTAGCTAATTACGTATAACACACAAAGTGTCCCCTCCCGATTCAGGGCTATATACTTTTAGTTGCGCATACTAAAGCTTCGCACTAGTCCTCTCTTTTTCTAATCGCGATTATCATGTGACTACTACATATAATCACTTATATATCAAAGCATATATTTTCTCAATACCTATCAATAATACTAAGATTGACCCATCTTTTCCTATTAGCAAATGTTACATTTCATTTCTTGATGCGATCAAGGTTACCCTACATCATAAATTGAGTATCCTTTTAAAAAACCATATGGGGTCATCAAACTACCTATTACGGTTGGTCCTCTCACTTTTATGGTCCCTTTCCTTGTTAGGAAAACAATCAATGGTTGTGATGTGATTTTAGGACTCAATAGGATTCATAGGTTTTAATCTATCATCTCTATGAACCATTTGCACTCTTAAATTCATTCATAACAAATAAGTTATATCTATCAAATTTGTACCACTATCTATTCCTTGGTCATCTTCTTCTCAAGTGTCGATTATGCATCTCCTACATCATCTAGCACATCACATTCTATGTTGCTAAAAGCACAATCTATTCCTAGTCACCTACTCGCACATTATCTAAATGACCTCACCACTCCACTAGTATTCCACATAGTTATAGGCCCATTCCCAAGATAATTACTGCATCTCGATGTATGTTTCCACCTCATTTCATTCTATATGTGATTCCATCCCCCGCATTCAGCTTCCTATAGATCTCCATCACCCACACATTTTGTTGCACCCACACGATCATCATATATTTACCCATCACATGCTCATAAGATTCACTCGCCCATACAACATTTCTCTAATAGACCACCATTACTACCACATGGTCTTACACTTTTTCAGGTCATACACATTTGATGAAGTACCTTCTTCTCTCATTTCTATTTGCTAGTTCATTCATTCACATGCACTGCTTAGGGGACATAACATCTAACACATCCCCCTCCTATCTTAGCATTTAAAGCACATCTCCCATACTTGTGGCATTATACATCCTAATATTAGCACATGTGTAATCCCACTACCCCTTTAGCATTGTCATTACCTGATGACACACTCTTTTGCTTCAATTCACACTTGACTATTGAGGGATACATACTACACATGAACCCCACACACTATAATTACTACACCTTTGTCTCTTTACAAATCTTATAATACATGCCACATTTTGCATCTTATTTAACTTAAATCATTAGTGTTTTGGCATTTGTGCATCTATACATCATACATACTCTACACATTATACTAGTATTCATCACATATGTGTCACACTCCTATTGTCTATGAGTTTAGAATCATATATTACTCATGCTAAATACTACATTGCATTTTACACATTTTTCACATCATATGGTCATCTCTTATCATCACACATACTACATATTATTCTATGTGTTGCACTCACTACCCTATGATGCACTCTAGTTCCTCGGTCCATACTCAACTGTCGAGGGTTTACCAATCAAATGGACCTTATCATACACACACATTCATCACTCAAATTTCTATCATTTGACATTCCTAGGTTAGTGACACATGCTATAGGCTAAATGGTCACCTATTTCTTCATCTTATAGTGGTACATGCTTTAGGCTACATCATCACTACCTTTTTTCATCTCATTGTGATATACACTTTAGGCTACATTATCATGCGTTCATCTATAGGTCGCATATCATCAACACACATAAAAACTCATCACAATGCGTTAGACACAATACACACTTCGACCATTTCCCGATGATGTAATCTCTTTTTTGGTTCATTCTTGACTATTGAGGGGGCATACTAAATGAACCTCATTACATACAATTCTATTCACTTGGGGGCATGTAGCTCCTATCAACCATCTTGCATTCCATTCATCCATCCACAATATGTTTCATATCTTGGTTGTTTGTACTTTTTATCACATTTTTTGTATATGTTGATTTGACTACACATGATAGCTAGATCTCTTCTATGTCATTATCTATACCATACACACATGCACGTTTAAACCCTTTCTAGGTTTGATCATAGATATAGGTCACCTATAAAAGAATGGATGCTTACCTCCTATGAATCCTACAATGGTTGTTAGGGGCATCAACATTTGTGTCTTACAAGTGCTATCGTTTCATTTTATACTTATCACTTTACATTACTTGCTTATACACGCTTTTGACAGATGAGTTATCTTGCTAATATGCTAATGGGTGGTTCATGTACGACATTTGTTTACATGATTATTTTATTCCATGGATATTATTTTGTTTTTTTCTACTATTTGTCTCTTGTTTTCTATTGTATTTGGGCCTTTCCATTTTGTTTGGTGTGCACAATTTTTTGTTGTATGTGGTCATTGGGACCTTGAGTGTCTTTCAAAATTGTGAATAATGTCCCATGTTTGCAACCAGATTTGGCATCCATGGTTGTCTTCTTGCATGTTTACTTTCTTTACAAGTTCTACATTTTTGCGTAGCATACACTTGTCTTTTTACATGCATGCTTATTTCTACTAACAATTGTTTCTTGCCACTTGTTTGTGTGTGGCTTAGTTTCTACCAAGCATTCCATTCCCCCGAAGGGCATATTTTATGTGTTCGGTCCTATTTTGGGGCCACATCCTCCTATCTCGCAATGTTGCATGTTCCCCAAAGAGGGGGGGATCATTTGGGGTTTTAAACATTACAAAATGCTCTTTATAGGTATAGTTCAGTTTAGTTTTTCATCCTTGACATTATGGGTTATACAATGAGTGGGTTCGACTCAGTCCTACATGAACCCCGTACATAGTGGCTTTTAAAGAACAAGTTATCCTTATAATTTCATGGAGCTATTATAGGTTGGAGGATATAATGGATTTCCTCCCTACACTACTTCGGTTAGTGGTTTTAGATCACCCAAAAATTAGGCAAGATAAATATCTCTTCACACTATTCTTACGGAAGCAGTTACATGTTGAAGAATAATGTAGCTTTCTCCCTACACTTCTTCGGCCACATTGGCATGAGATCACCCAAAAAAACTCATAGTTACAGGATATCATTTTCTAGACACTTTATCTCATCACAGATCAAGTGCACATGTTCCTTTTACTCTTTCATACTTCCATTTATAGTATTTTTACTATATACATGCGATTTCTACATATACATGTGTATTTGACTACTTGATTGTATTCTCCTTTGCAGTCCATCTCGAAAGAGAAGAAAACAATCAACAACAAAAACTACAACAAATACATCAACAAACAACAAAAAAATTGTCATTTGGTAGTTTTTACCTCATACTAACATGTAGAACCTCACATATATTGACATCTACTGATATGCTTTTTCCCTAGGTTCACTTTAATTTCTTTTTGACTCTTTTGCATATTTAGTCTCCATGCTCCATTATTTTCTCACTCCACACTTATTCTAGTCCATCTCGCACATTTTATACATAACTCTACATGGATATCAAGTACACATATCTATCTAGTTTATGTTACCGAGCGTTTCAATCACCAACATAAAATGGGGAAAATGTAGACACAAAATCAAGCACTTTGGGAATTATTTAGTCCCTGGTCTCATACTAATACTCATATGGTTTTGAGTGAAGAAAGTATTAATCAACCCATTTCCTTAGGCCATTTTACCTTACTTGTTTTCATCATTTCCAACCTCCCATATGTACTCACCCGATCGGTTTTTCCATTTGGCATCATTTATCTCTAATCGGGCACCCAACCCAAGATTGGGAGCACCAGTGCCCTTTCCTATTTGGGGCACCCTTATCCTTTTACACTTTCCCACCACTTTTTGGGCACTTTCTAGCCATTTGAAATTTCCATATTTTTAGTGGTCGGCCTTTTTGGGGTTAATTATGAAATTAGAACAAGAGAACCATATAAATATAAAGTTATGAAACCATAATGAGGGACCAAGCACTAGGCACTACTATCATCATCTAAGGTTGTATCCATCAAAGGATCCATTTGCATCCATCTAGCTCCATCACAAGGGACAAGGCTAGTTCATCTGCATCACACTACATAGGAGGGAAGTTTATTCTATTCCATCCACCATTTTACTACATTTCTAAATCTATTTATTTCTCACTACTTTCACAAAGTGTGACTGACACAAGAGCATCAAGGGCATGATTACACACACACATAGAAATACATCGAGTCTAAGATGTAGTGAAATGTTTAGTTAATAAGTCCACCATTATGGATGTTGAGGAAAATATGATCCCTTCATATGCATCTTTATTTATTTATGGGTTTGATGTTTTTCTTAGGGTTTTGTAGGTTTTTTCTTTATAATTGATTACTAGTGATATCAAGTACAATTCAACCAAAAAAACAACAAGAAGTGAAGGAAGGAAATAATTTAGCGAAACCTCGAAGGAAGGTTGTAGATATTTTTCAAATACAAGAGCAACCAAGGTGCCCCAATCCAGCCTATTGTTCTAGATCTCATGCTTTATGTTGCTTTTGAGTAATCGTTCTTACATTCTCTTTTATCTGTTCTTCTTTACGATACAATTATGAACAATCATCAAATCAACGAAGCTCTTCTTAACCATATTTTATTATTAGGGTTTCATATTTCTACTTGCTTAGTGGCTTGGGTTACATTCCTTTATTTACATAAATTTCATTTACTCTATCTATAAAATTAGATAAAATTAGAATAACCCTATTTTAGTTAATCAACCCCCTATCTTCATTGATGTAGTCCACATTACCAATTCTCATCCTCATGATGCTAAATCTTCTATCCGATAAAACCTAGAGTCATCATCTCTCTCCTTATAACGAGCCTACCCTACCTCCCTCAAAGACCACCTAGCTCATCCATATCTACATCCAAGTTTCCTAATGTGATGCATCATATATCACTTGGGAGTATCCACTTGATCCAAAAATTATGAATTTTTATTCACTTGATCTCGGGCCCCTATAGGCTTATTCTATTTTTCGATAATTTACTCCTTTTAAGTAATCAATTTAAAATTATTGAAATCATATAATTACAAAGTGCACAATAATTGATTACGGAGTTTGGCAATTGATTACGTATCCAGGTTCTTATCGAATCATTCCATTATTCAAAATTGTAAGTTACAATAGTACTTTCACAAGAAAACCTAATGGAAACTATTAAGAACTTGCTTAGAAGAATAACCAGACCTTTAGATGACAAGGGTGAAAAATAACACCTGAATTCCCCTTTCTTGGCGTATTTAGCAAGCTCTATGGCACCAGCTCCACTATTCAGAATCCTCCAATTCTTGATCAGCCTTCTAGATGCTTTGTAATGCACTATGGCACTCTAGTCGATATTCCAGCCCTCACAATAATTTGGTGGTGGTATGGGCCACTAGTGGTAATGGGCCGACTAGGTAGTATTAATAAATCCTAGTAAAAATAATTTTAATTTTCATTTGGGTATGTGAATATGTGTGTGTGTGTGTGTGTGTGTGTGTGTGTGTGTGTGTGTGTGTGTGTGTGTGTGTGTGTGTGCACGTGTGTGTGTGTGTGTTACAAAGAAATGGGTTCCCTATTTATACTAAAATAGGGTCCTTTAAATAATGTGAAATTATTTATCCTTAGGCTAATAATAGCCTTATCTCATATCTTTTAGAATGGGCTAATATCCCCTAGTGGGAGAATTGCACTTAGGAAGGGATATATTCCCTTAGGGGTGGATATGGTTAAGTGGGTTATATCCCACATTTGGTGGAGAGGATAATGTTTTAGGATTTAATAAGCCTTTCCCATGCATGTAAAAGTGGTCAAAGGACCACTTGAGGCTTAACCACCCCACCTCCTTCTCCTCTCCACGTGGAAGCTTCCACACATGGCTTGGTTTTCCCCCCACCACCGCTTACCACCACGTGGTCTTTGGCATGTATATTAAGGTTGGCGGATTTGTATGGTTGGTTGTATTAATGTTTGAACATTAATATGTAGAGGTTTATACATATATATATATATATATATATATATATATATATATATATGCATGTTTGTGGCATAATGCATGGCATTTGGAAATAATATGTGGCAAATAATTACAAAGTAATATGAAATTCAAACCACATGAAATAAGATGAATAAAACACCTGTCGACCCGTGATTGGAAAATCGAACTCGTAGTGGCAAGCCACGTGGTGGTTTGAGGACCCACCATGTCGATGATAAATAATCATCCTCACGGTGGTCGGGCTCCCCTCCGTAAAAAAATTTGAGCCTCTTGTTCTGATGGGCTATTCCATTTTACGATTGTTGAAGACCGGTAGTTAAAAACCCTCCAATTTTTCCAATGCCTTTTTTCCACGTGTCATAGTGCGATTGGTCTAATATTGACATGTTGACCAAAGTTGACTTTTTGTTGACCGAACTTTGACCCGACTTAACTAGAGCTCACAATGTCTATTTTTCGCATTCATATAGTCATCGGAAAGATCTTTAAATGGTCTTATACATTGACACAGTTTAGGGATGTTTAGGGAGCTTTTGATATCAAAACTTATCCCCGATCACCACTACTTACTCTTAATCCTCTCACATCTACTTCTTTGTCCACATCTCCCATGCACATCAATCGATCTTCTTCTCCATCTACCAACCCCATGGACATGGATAACACCATGTACCTTCCCCCTTATTTATTTTAATCTCTATCACTATTCTAGAAAGGAACCAATATGGAAAATTTTCTCCCAACTAGATTGGATCTATTTGCTCCAAAAATAGCACCCCTGGGAGATGAGTAGCTAACTCCGAGTGGGATGAATTTTAGAGAGTTATGAACAATGAAAAGTTCTTGTCATTGATAGGTGGGTTTTTGTTTAACAATTAACTCAATGACTCAAATCAAGGAGGTGATCAAGAGGCACCTTCAAAAAGGGTATGGCTTTACCCTTGTAATTATGGCTCTTCCTAAAAAAAGGTGAGAGGACCTAGTTGGGGGATTTGAACAATGGAAAATCTCAATAATTGGTTTCTTTTATGGTTTGTGTAAATAAATTTAAAGCAAGTGCAGATAAAAATACAATACTTATCTCAAAAGAGTTGTCACTTTATTTATCAGCAAGTACTTAACAATAAAACAAATATCTAAAGGAGGATAATAAAAAACTTTAAATATTGCATTTGCACAAAATTATTTTGTAAGGATGATTTAAATGGTATTAGATCATAGACTTAGTGGGATTTTTGGCAAAGCTTACTAGTAATGAAAAAATTTAAACCTCATCTTTGCGAATAAGCATATGTTTGGTTTACAAGTATGATATGATTCGTTGGTATAAATATAAATGATATATTGTTAATTAGGATTTAGAGGGAGGAGGGTGGATGCTTTCATGACCTTAATAGAGTAATGTACCCATGTAATTAATCCATCCTTAACTAAAATTATTGGAAAGAACAATCAATTTAGCACAATTTGTGAAATAACATTTGCATTCATTGATGGTCAATGTGCACAAAAGTTATCGATAATATTCAAAATCCTAACTATAAATCATGGAGTTAGAGCTGAGATAAATAAATTGCTATATTTATCTTATTAAACAAAAATACCCTTAAGGGAATTACAAGAACTTCTTAAAAAGTGATGCTTCTTATAGGATTTTACAACTGATTTTAACCATTACAAAGTATACACTATTATGCAATAATTTCACAGTAACTAGAAGAATAAAATGATTAAGAAAGAATATTGTGTACTTCACAAAGTAAAGCCACTACAAGGTAGTAACAAAAATAATATTACCTCTTTCATTCCTTTAAAACATAAGAACAAGAAAGTATAGCTTGATCAATCATAGAGAGATCTATTTTGTAACTTCTAGCTAGGGGAAACAAACAAATGCCTTCGAAACCTACTAATGGCTATACATCGCAACCACTATAGCTCTTCCTTACAGAATGGATACAAAAACTATTTTCCAAAAGCTAGAAGCTGAAACAAAAATTGAACTTAATAAAAAAATCCTAGAACTACCCTAATCCATCCTCCTCGGGCAAATGAAAGACTCACATTATATAAAAAATAAGAACGAGAAAGAAGAAAATTTGTATTTCCTTATACAACCACTAAATAAAAGCACTAAAATATTGCAAAGGAACATGAGATGCATGCCAAAATAATTCATTTCTTCTATCTTGTGTGTTTAGAGAAGAAACAAACATCATACTTCATCAATTCGGGTAGTTGACCAACACTAGGACTACAAATTGAATGTAAAATATATTTCTACTATTTATCCTACAACTATCATCAATCTCTCGAATCGATGATGCCAAAGTTAAGGGATTGAAGAGAAATTTCTAACGATATAAATTTTACAAGATTTGGAGCACTCGATCGAAAGTTTTAGCATTTTGAAGTTTTACACGTCAAGATACACAAAGTGTGACACATGGAAATATTTGTTTTTCTCAAATATTTCCTCTTTCTAGTGTCTAGAAGTGTGGTTTATATGTTGATAATGTAGTTTTACAAAATGCAAAACTACAAAGTTGTCCTTCAGGCCCAAAGATATGCCACATGTCCACCCCTTATCGGATGTGCGGGATGTGGATTTATTTACATTTTTTATGTTGATTGATGCTTGTTACTTTACTCTTGCGAGGCTAAAATGTTCAATGTAGCCCTATTCTCAATGCCCTTGACTTTAATTTCACAAAGGACCTGAAATAATTTGAAATATGGTTGATTCCATAGACTTGAGGTCCGTCAAAGCCCATCTACATGAATATTTCTAGAATGGTAACACATGTCCATGTTTGGTCATTGATCTTCTAAAATTTGTTGGCATGTTCAACTACCACATGTCCTTTGACTAATTTTGACCCTTCTTAGACCCGATATAATTATCTAATACAATGTAATCTAGGAATTTGATTTCCGTGGAGCCAAAATTATTTAAGGAGATAAAAATCTTACCATGCAGCCCCTCCTTTCACCCTATAAATTCTTCTATGCATCCCTGTGACCTTGGAATTGAAATTGATGACCATTTAGATGTTTTTGTCTTCATTAAAATGTCTAAGTCCATTTTAACCGAGATTTTTCAACCATTCCTAAAATTTTTTCCTTCATGGTCAGGTTGCATGTTATTAGACCTTTAGAGCTTTGGATTGTTGGATCGCTTATGATGATTTAATATTGAATGCAAGCTCTTATTTGCAAGACGTAGCCCTAACTTGACCACCAACGAGCCCACAACTTTCATACTTTTATTAATCAGTATATTGAGCAAATCCCTCAACATTTTTGCTGAATCTTTTTTTAATTTAGATAGCACATGAAATTTATAGTAAATAGACACTTCCCTTTGACTTAGACTGATCTTTGATGCACAGGGAGTAATATAAAGTACAAAAAAATTAGCTACATGCATGTGGAGTCTATTTAAAAAGACCAATTTAATCCAAGGAATTGAATTGAGCACCAACAAATGATTCTACTCAGATATGGGCACCCCTTATGGGTGCCACGAGAACAAATATTAGATGCCTAGTCCATTAGGTAAGGAGTCATGGGTTAAAAACACACAAGGTTTCCAAAATATATGCAAAATAGGATGTAAACAAAATAGAAAACTATAGAAACCTAGTCATTGTAGACTAGAGCACAAAAAGGGAAAGAACAACATAAATAAAACAAAACAATGAAAAAAATTACACAATGATTATACTTGATCATTTGGATAAGGCCATGCTAGGCAATTCTCGTAATTCTTCAAACATTGGGCATAATATGGTTTTTTTTTCTCACTCTACATCCCAACTAGACCTTTCTATGATTTTTAGAAGTATTCGTGTTACATTCTTTAACATTTTTAGCACATAGATAGTATTTCTCATGATGATGTTTGTACTATCAAAATCTAATTCCAAATTGACAAATCATCTAGAACAACATCTGTCTCCATTTGAATTACTTCTTACCCAAAGATGGTTTCTTTTTCATCACATTATACAATAATATGCTAAAAAAATTTATTTTATCATTGAATTCATCTTCACACTTTAGAAACCTTTAAGTGTGATCATCATCTTTAGAAACCTACCCATGTTGAATGTTTTTAGCTATAGAAGGTCAAACCAAGACTTTTACTTAATTTTTGTAATAAGGAGACACGGTTTTCATTTTCATATTTCTTTGGAGAAGTTAAAACAACTCCATCTCCATTTCCAACATTGGAACATTCTTCATCAATAGTTATGGTCTGGGGACATTGATATCTTCAAGGTGTACACTAGAAAGTTCAAATGTTCAGACAAATCCATATCAACATTAACTATGGGAGGAAAATATAATTAATTGATAGAGGCCCAAAATTCATTTGTAGTTTTGGAATTTAAAATATCAATAGAAGTAACTCCTTGTGGTGAATCATTTGGGTTTTCCATCACACATACATCACTCAAATTAGGTTCCTCATTAATATCACTATCTTTAGCAAACTGTTCACAAGAAGAGTTTGGCAATAAACATTTATCACACCACTCAATGATCTATTTTTCTTATATTGTTGAAACTCTTTATGTCAATGGATCTAGGGCCATATTATTGCCATATTGTAAACTGAAAGAACTCATTTCAACCCAAGAGCTAATTGATTTGTTTGGTGGCAACTTATACCATTTCTTGGCATCTCCTTTTAATGTATGTACAGATAATTTAACATGAACATCTTCATGCTCTATTCCATATCTATACATATCATCCTAAAAAATATGAGATACTGATCTCCATTTATAGCATTATTCCCTTGAAATTTAGGCAACATCTCTTTAATTTCATGTGGTACTTCATTAGGATAGCCCATCATTCCATGGAACCTTATTGGTTTATAAGTAGTACCCACAAAAGGAAATCTTGGTGGATACTTTTCCATATTATCTGATGGAGATGTTTCAAAAGAAGGATTGAAATGGTGGGGAACTAGGGAACTTTGAAGGTAGAGGAGTATGATCTTCAAAAATGGAAATCCTTCAAGGACTCAGTTTCACAAAATACTTGATTCTCATGAGTCAACAAAGAAGGGAGATGAAGAATACCTTTATTACTTGTAGATGTTGAACCTTCTTGAAATAATGAATGAAAATTAGCTTGAGGACTACCTGAATCAGAGCTTTTAGGTGTGTTAGAGTAGTCTTCCACTAAATGCTTTGATCAATCTCAACAGTTTGAAAAATATTTTCTTTTGACTTTTGACCATCCACTTGATTTCTAGATCTTCTTATTTATTAAATGTTTACCTTCCATCTATGGAAGTAACATTTTTATAAGTTCGAAATTGAAAAAGGACCTTATTCCTTCCATCTTTGTGAAGGGGAGAATTAATCAACGAGTTGTAAAAAATTTGCACTCGTATATCCTAGATTTATTTTGAAAGACAGATCTCGCCACTAAGATCTTGCACCTTAGATGCATAGATTAGCTCAAAAGGCTCTTTATATGATAACTTTATAAACTTGAAGGCTAAGATTTGTACATCTTTATGAGTTTTCCCACATTTTTTCCCAGGTGGAGTCGGGTTTTACAAAAATCCTATTGATAATTTGGAAGATTATGAACAAGATGTCTAATAGAGGCCCATCGACACACTATGTTATGAAACCACTCTATCCCAACTTTTCTTAGGATTCACCACTCAAATATAAAATTCTAGAAATAGAGGAACCTTAAAATTATTTGCTTGAAAAAATGCCACTCGAGTGTTGGCTCCCAAAATAGCACCCTTGGGAGATGAGTAGCTAACTTGAGTGGGATGGCTTTGAGAGAGTTATGAAAATGAAAATTTCTTGTCATTGATAGTCGGGATTTTTTCAACACTTAACTCAATGACTCAAATCAAGGAGGTGATCGGAGGCACCTTCACAAAGGGAATGGCTTTACCCTACTACTTATGGCTCTTCTTGAACAAGGTGAGAGGACCTAGTTGGGGATCTAAATAAAGGAAAATCTCTCAAGGTTTGGTTTCCTTTATGGTTGGTGTAAATCAATTTGAAGAAAGTGCAACAACAGATATAATAATTTTGTCAAAAGATTTGTGACTTGATTTATTGTAAGCACTTGAAAATCAAACATAGATCTAAAGGTAGATTATAAACACCTTTAAAGATTGCATTCACATAACATTGTTTTTCCAAGGCCTATTTAAATGATATTAGATCAAAAACTTGGTGGGATGTTTGGAAATCCTTACTTGGTAATGAAAAATTCTAAGCTCAACTTCGCAGAATAAGAATATGTCTAGTTTCTAGGTATGATATGCTTAACTAGTATAAACATAAATGGGTTTTGTTAATTTGGGTTTGTTAGGGGAGGGAAACTGATTTTATGACCTCGATAGATTAGTGTTCCCATGGAATGAATCCATCCTTAACTAAAATTCTTGGAAAGAACAATCAATTTAACATAGTCTGTGAAATACCATTTGCATTCATTGAAGCTCAATGTGCATAAAATTCATCTACAATATTCACAATACTAACTACAAATCATAGAGCTATCCGAGATAAATAAATTGCTATATTTTTCTTATACAAATAAAATAATACTTTAAGATAATTACAAATAAATTATTTAAAATTGATGATACCTATAGGATTTTACAATTGATTTTAACCATTGCAAAGTATACACTATTCTGCAATAATCTCAAAGTAACCAAAAGAATACACCAAATGAGAAATAACCTTGTCTACTTGACAAATTTCAGCCACTACAAGATAGTAATGGAAGAAATATTGCATCTTTCATTCCTTTAAAACATAAGAAAGGGAAAGTATAACTTGATCAATCATAGAGAGATATGGTTCTAGATATGGGACATAAACAAATTCCTTCAAATCTTGGTAATGGTTGTAAAACGCAACCACCTTAGATATTCCTTACAAACTGGATACAAAAATGTTCACTAGATGCTAGAAGATGAAACAAAACTAAACTTAATAAAAAAATCCTACAAATACTCCCAATCTACCTCCTCAGGAAAATGAAATATTGTAATATTATATAGAAGATGAGAAGGAGAAAGAAAGAAGAAAAATATGATTTCCTTTTACAAAACAAAAAATAAGACTTAAAATCTTGCAAAGGAGCATGGGGTGCCAACCAAAATCATTCATTCCTTCTATCTTGTGTGTTTATAGAAGAAATAGACATCATACTTCATCAATTAAAGTGGTTGACAAACACTAGATCTAGAAATTGAATGAAAAATATGTTTTCTACTTTTTCTCCCTCCAAATATGATCAATCTTTGAAGCTGTTGATGCCAAAGTGAAGGTATTGAAGATACATTTCCAACAATATGATTTTATAAGATTTGGAGCACTTTGGACCGAAATTTTGTCCTTCTAAAGTTTTGCGTGTTAGGTACTAAAAAATGTGACACATGGCAGCCTTTGATTAGCTCAAGGACTGCCTCTTGCCGCCAAAGCATGTGCATTTATTTTTCTTGGCCATGTGCCAATCTTCTATTGCCTATGGGGAGCAAGGATTCCTCTATGGTTTACATGTCGACAATATAGTGCTGCGAAATGCAAAACTATAAAGTTTTCCTCATGGCCCGAAGATATGCCACATGTTTTCCCCTTATTGGATGTGTAGGGAAGGGGTTTATTTACATTTTGCATGTTGAATTATTCTTTGTATTTTACTCTTATGGGCCTTAAATTTTTAACGTATCCTTGCTCTAACCACCCTTAACTTTGCTTTCGCCGTGGACCCAAAATGCTTTGAAACATGGCTGATTCTATGGACTTGAGGTCCATGGAGCCCATCTGCTTGATGATTTCTAAAATGGTGGCACGTGTCCACCTTTGGTCATTGATCTTTCAACATCTTTCATCTCCTTCATCCTTTATACGTCCTTTGACTTGACTTGACCCTTTCTAGGCCTGATATAATAATCTAAAACAATTTAATCTCGAGACTTGATGTCTATGGAGATAAAATGATTTGAGGAGAGCTAAAATCCTACCACGTGGCCCCTCCTTCATCATCTTGAAATTGTTCCACGTGTGCCTGATGGCCTTGGCATTAAATTTGATGGGTCATTCCATTGTTTTTACTTTGTTAAAATGAGTAAGTGCATTGTAATTGAGCTTTTTTAACTATTCTGCAACTTTTTCTTTTGTGGTCGGGTTGAATGCTCTTAGACATTAATAACTTTGGATTTTTGAAGCGTTTTGGATAATTAATTTCTGATTGCAAGATCTTCTTCACAATATGTATCCATATCTCAACCACTAGTGAGCCCATAGATTTCATACTTAGATTAATCAATCTATTGAACTAGTCCCAGAGACATTTCTGTTAAATATTTTCTTTCATTTAGCTAAGGCATGAAATTTATAGAAAATAAACACTTCCCTTTGTTTCAGACTAATCTTTGACGTAAGGGAGCAATATAAAGCAAACATAATTAGCTTAAATGCATGGGGATTCTATTAAAAAATAATAGTTTAATACAAGGATTTGGATTGAGCACCAACAAGAGCATATATTATCACACATAAGTATGGGTCTGGGCCTATCGTTTAGTGTCTCTAGATGGTAAACTAGAAATAGAACCTCTCAACACCTTACACATGCGGCCCTTATACTATTAACATAACTACCAACATGATCTTAGTCATATCAAAGATCTTGTCTTCGTCATCATCCCTCCCATATCTCACTTTAATGATTTGGAATTATGTGGTCTATTGTCACTTTCTTATCTATGAAATTGAATATGGAAACCAAAATTTTCTCATAGCGTATTAGTTTTGGACAAGTTCATACTCTTTGGTAGGAACCCTACAATCATTACATTCGTCACCCTCTTATCTACTAACTAGAACCATGCTAAGGGTCCACACATGTTGCGTGTGCATCTTATATACTCTCACAAGTGGTCTACTTGGTTATCCCCATATCTGTCCCAAAGTAAAAAGTATAGATGCTCATATCAAAAATTATCATATCTAAAAACATACTACTCCGTCCAAGGACAACTGTTCATGTAAATAAAAAAAATTCAAAAATATAGACTGATCCGTTGAAGGAAAACTATCATGCATATCTTATCATGCTATCTAAAAAGTTAAAGTCAAAAATCCAAAAGAATAAATCTTAACGTAGACCATTCCTCGAAAGATGAATACTATATTATATCATTCTAGTAAAAGGTTTCTCACATTGATCAACCTTCTTAAAAGTATCAAAAGAAAAATAAAAATGTTAAAAACAAGCATCCTTAGAAAAATTCCCACTTTGAACAACTTTTCGCTCCTTCGAAAACTTCCCGTATTGATCAGTTTTTCTCTATTTCTCGGAGGCTGGGGCATAGACCTAGAAATCTCAGCCAAAGGTAACCCATCTTCCCTTTACAAGCTCCATCTTAAGCCCTTGGTCATGTCTACAGTAGGTATATAATCTCACTTTCCATCTTTCCCTCAAGATCTTAAGTAATCGTTAGTTATGTGTTAACACCTGTTAATGGTTATAAGTGAATTTCTTCTAGCGTCATTCCATTTCATGATTTACCTCCAATCCAGTCTAAAAGCATCTATCATATGTGCACTCTTTCTTATGATGGATTGTCCTTCTATATTTCAGTCCTCTTTATAAGGTCACATTTTATTTATCATATCCAATCTAATCAAATCACACCATCTTATATCATCTCATTAATATTTTATCTCATCTCATAAAATTCATCTTATTTGATATTTTATCTTATCTCATCTAATCAACTATCTTATCAATATTTCATCGAATCCATCTCATTATTCTCTTATCTAATCTCATCCAATTCATCTTATCTTATATTTTATCTAAACTCATCCAATCTCTTCATCCAATCCTTTTATCTCTTCCACTTTAGGCTTGTGTGTCACCCATAACACATTGAGCTATGCCTTATAAGCCTCTGTTAGGAAATTAGTGTTCATAGTGTGAACATATGGTTTAAATTTTAGTATTATTTAATATTTAAATAATAAGCGAGTGTGCATAATTAGTTGTCATGCACAACTCATATAGAGATAGGAATGTGTAAGAATATCTTAGGATTGAGAGTAAGATGAGGGAATAAAGGAAAAATATGGGAATAAAATGATAAGACTTGACTCCATGATTTTAGGAGCAAGCAATTGTATAAAATGCCCTCTCATATTTAATAGAAATTACTTCATTCTACTTTCATTTATCTATATTTTCTATACTTTCCATTTCATGAGTTAATTTGATTTATTTTTGTTGAATTATTTTTGAAAATCTAGATATTTAGCATCATTTGGTATCAGATCAGGTTTCCTTCTGCAAGTGTAGAAGAAGAAGAAGATGGTTGAAGGAATCCCGTAAGAAATTTTTTAGCAGACACATCATAGTAAAAAGAAAGTTTACTCATATGACATCTGATTGATGTCTCATTTTTTTCTGGAAAGATAAGAACAAGATGCACAATATTTCAATTTACATCAGCTTCAGATTCATCTTGTATCTATGCGTAAAATTTTGTGTAAGTTGAGTGAATTTTTTTTTTTTTAAAACAAACATTTGATAGATTGAATGTATCTAAAAACACAGATTTGAAATATTATGAAATTTATTGGGTTTTTTTAGTTAATATCTAGAAAAGTTCTCATTAAAATTTTACGAAACCTAGTTTCTATTTTAAGAGAAAAGTGGAAATAAAGACAAGGATCTGAAAAAAAAAAAGTGGTGCAAATGGATGGAATACTAGGTATTATTCAACTTTGGATTTTTTTTATAGGTTTCCTCTTTCTCACCAACAACTATTGTCATATTGGATCTACATTTGTAAGCCCTATTTCATCATTTTAAGGATTTGAAGACACTTTGAGCTTTGTGGATCCCCCTTTTCCTTTCCTTTCCTCTTGTCTTTCATCCTTGCAGGTTCAATTGTGATTTTTGACCCCTACCATTTCCCCATCCTTCATTTATCCTTCTTTATACTATGCTTTTATCTATTTTAACTTATCAAATATTTGATCTATCCCAGTCTTCGCTCGACTTCGACTTGATCACCATTAATCCACCATGTATTTCTCTTATTTATATCTTTATGTCTTTCCTTACTCTATTTTTTTATCCCTCTGGACCTCGATATCCCAATATTTCCATTATGTACACATGTTTCTTCGGATCTCACTTGCATCATACCCGATCACCATTGATCTAACCTAGATGTTGTCAACCCGATCAACAATTTTCATATATATTAGAAGATCAAATAATTTTCTTACATCCTTTCTATGCTAATAAGATCCATATATTCTACATTCTCCTAACACCACCTCAACATCATCATCGGTCTTAGACTAGTTCAAAATTCAAAAATTTACACATTTTTCTTTTTGTTTGACTTATCTTGCGATAGTCTCCATCGACCGTGTTTGACCATCCCAAGTCATCTTTGACCACACATATTTGATTTAGTTTAGCATTTATATTTATCATTTATGCATCTTATCTTATCTAGTTCACTTCGGATCCTATATTTTAGTTTATATTTTATTCCATCTCATATATTATCCATTATCATATTTAATCTATCTTTTATCAAAATTTGGGTTGACATTCATCCTAGGAATTTTTCACTTCTCAAGACCGAAATTGTCGGGAAACCCTCCATCCTATCTACTAATCCATTTTTTTATTTCTAGCTTCTATTTTTTGTATAGGACATTGATCTTGTTGCGAGGAGGATATTTTGTTCCCGTATCCATTATCATCCCATTCATAGGTACCTTAAACCCTCTCATATTTGGAGTTACTCATTTTCTTTATTACTATTTCACTAATCTGAAACATGTACAAGAAAATTGGTTCAACACCTTATGCTTACCACATCTAGAAATGATGGAATTTGTTTTGCAAATTGTAAAATCAACCTCTGTGAAGGATAGGGCCGATGATACATGAAGGGGAAGAACATGTGTGACCATTTTTAGCTCATTCTGAACACTTACTATTTTTAGTAAGTCATACATGGGTGTCTATTTTTAGCAATTTTATCAATTTGTCATTTTTGAGTGTTTTGATCTTGGAGGAATGAATTAAGGTATTGAAAACCAACTATTTCTTAGACTTACTATTTTTAGTAGGCTATCTATTAGAGACTTAATAAAAATAGATTGGATTTCTAGGTGTGAGAACAGAATGAAAAAAATTTCTATTTTACATATGAGAAAACATTATTTATGGCTGGAAACTTCATGTGCATATAAAAAAATAATAACATAAATAGAATCCATCTTTAAAAAAATTTTATAGAGGAAGGGATGGTCAAAATTTGGAGGAAAATGGAGCTTGGAATCAAAAGTTATGAAAAACAAGATTTTGACATCTAGGGAACAAAGGGGAGTTTTTATGGTGGGAGATGATGAACTAGATTAAAAAACCTTTAATTGCATCATTTCTTTATTTATCATCTTGATTTATGTTTTTGTGAGGTGTGAGCAAGGATTTGTGATTTTATATGGTGGAAGTGAAGCGAAGTGGGATGCACATGGGAAAGTGGGAGAGTGGAGGAGTGTAAGATGGGGAAATGGAAGCCTCCTTGCACTTGGACACACTTTTGGGGTGAAATTACACCTCAAAAGTGAACTTGGGATGCAATGATGGGAGAAGAGTCCACCATGGGATGAGGATGAAGAGATAAAATGGAATGCACATGCTCATGTGGGAGCTTTTCTCATGTTTTCTCCATGACTTGACATGCACCAAATAAAAAATCCCCACCAACATAAATAGGAAACACTTTTGGGGTGCAATTAAACCTTTAAAATATCCCTAAGGTGCAAATGGGGTTCAAATATGTGCTTAGGGGGGAAAATGTGGTCCACTTTCAAGTTAAAACAATTTGTTAAGTCACTACATGCACATTTTTCTCTCCCTTATGTTTTTAACTTGTCAAAATTCATCTAATAGGAAAGGAAAAAACTTTTGGGGTGAAATTTCACCTAAAAAGTGTGCCAAGGCTGAAAAGGGACACAAAAAGTGCACCGGTGCCTGACAAGTGAGGCTTTAGAGCATGGTTTTCACCTTCATGGTGCACCTCATAGTGTTTTCTTCGTTGTGGAGTCCATCCTTGATGAATTTTTGGTCATATAATATATTAAATTAGATGGAAATAGTACAAAAAGCTAATGAGCCAATTTAAGAATATTAAAAATAAGTTATTCAATAATTTATACGTATATATTTAATTTTCCTAAAGCGGTGTCTTTGACGAGTTGAGTGGAAAGAAGAGTTTTTAATGAAAACAAACTAAAAATTATGGGTCATGAAGGGAAAAATATAATTTAATTTGATATTTTGTAATCTACTAATTCTTCTCATGCTTCCTAAAACCCTTTGAGAAATTTCCACCTTGTAGAAGGACTCTTATGCTATATTGATGGACAAATTTCTACATTTTTATACTATAATAATTTATCTTGATTATTGAGATATGAAGTAAGATTTATCATATTTCTAATGCCCAGGATATGAGCTTGCAACATTTCATGAGGCTCTAAATTGTTTGAACAAGGTGACTAGCTCTTTTGAAACTTGCATTTCCTAGTGCCTTGCCATAAAATACATAGTTTTGCTTAACTTGTTCCTAAACTCGATTATATCCACAAAATATTCCTAAAATACCTTGGGAAACTTCATCAATCTCCCATAAAAATCCCAAATTTTTGAATTTTTGTAAGCTTCCGAGAGGCTATTCACTAGTGACAAAAAGACATGAAATAACCCATTTAAAGCTTTTGGGAGCTTCTGTTCTTTCTTTTATCTTAGTAGCTTCAAGAAAAAGCTAGGTAAAATTATATACATGTGAAACACACTTGAAAATCATGTTATCATGTTAATTTTGGACAAAATGAGGATAAAATAGTTGAAATGTTGGTAAGAGGAAAGGTTTACATTGATCGGGAAAGGAGTGTGGGTTTGGTTGTCATGACCAAAATTTTAAATTTTTCATGCTACACATTTAACATGGAAATTGCTGGATCTTATTAGGGGACTTGTTTTGGATTGGGAAAAGGAAAAAATAAGAAATAATGCACCTCAATTATCTTATGGGGTGCAGATTAGTGCCTTATCCATATGGAAAATATAGTCACATATCATACCAACAATACAAGCAAGATGCGTAAAGAAAAACAACCAAAACAAACTAACAACAAAAAAGGAAACTCACAATAGAAAGGAAATACACCACATGATAGTGAAAACAACCTAATGGGTAACACCACCTAAATTGAATATATGGTACATGTAGGGGACAACCTTCTTTCACTATAGAACTTTTCTCCTTTTGAAATTACCTATGTGAGGTAACATCAAATGACTTTGTTTTCTGCAAATCCATTGACTAGTTTAATGAGGTAAGACCCCTTTCTCAACATATTACAAAATAAAGGTGTTATATGATTTCTAATTTACCTAATATGAATAGCTCACTTTTATTGTTTCCGTAAAATTGCATTTCAGGTTTACAATCCATTGTTACATTGATTTGTGCTTGTCATTTTACATTCTTCATTTTTGAATTACCATAAGACTAATTATCAATCATATGAGGATCACCTTGTTTGCAGCTATCCTTGCATTATCCACGGCTAACTTCTCCTATTTTTCATGTTCTCCATGACTATTACATCTGTGAGATGATTCTTGATAGATAGTTTGAAGTTTTCAACATTATTATATATCCCTCACTGATATATATTTAATGGATGTTCTAGGTGTTTTTATTTCACACATGCCAACTAATTATTGACCTCAATATCATTTTCTATGATGGAGGTATTATCCTCATGAATGGAGACATCAACATGAGATTCAAGCATTTCCTTTCCTTTCCATTCATCATGAATACAATATTCTTCCCAAAATGAAAAAGAGAAGGAATCATCTTCAAATTCATTCTCATCAACTAATGTTTAAAGAGTGATACTGACCTCCTCAATTTGTTCTATTTAATTATTGAACATTTTTACATAAAATGAAAAATCAAAATCATACTCATACTTATTTTACATATTCATAGTATAGGTTAGGATATCAAGGTTAAGTAGGGGGTATTTAGTTTCTTTTGTAACCTTGAAAATATCTCATACAAACTCCTTTTTAAAATCTACTACACACTCATCTTCACATTTGTTTTAAAAACATTCACTTTGGGGTCTTAGGGAGATGATTTGAAACATAATCATCATAATTTTTAAACAGGGAAACAATATCCATGCTAAATGGGAAGGGAACACTTTCAAATTCAAGATCCATTAAATCATCCTCATGTTCCTTGATTGTTCCATCACCTTCGAGAATGTTTCCATCAAGATAAGAAGTTAAAAATTTTAGTTTGAAGTTATGAAATAGTTACAACATATTTAATGTTGATATACAATGTTTTCCCTTGGATCATCTTCCTTTTGAACGATATATTTCATTTTTATTACTAGAAGGAGCTTCTTCATGGAACCCTTGACTGGTATGGTGGAAAAATACCAGTCCAAATTATCTCTCCAACAACATCCCAAATATAACATTGGGTCAATGACATCCCATATACAACCGACACGTTTTTCACAATTATCTTGATATTGATCTTCTTATTAGGAAAGTCCACAAGTGCTACTTGAATATATTTGACTTGACCAACAAGAGGTACTTATTTGGTCTCCATGGAATAAAACCAGAAAACAACAGGGACGGGAGTGAGACCAAGATCACATGCAAATTTTATAGGTATGTAATTATCCAATTCTCAAGAATCAATGATACCATTATTTAATTTAGATCCATTGATAAATAAAAATGCAGAACGTTTCTAATTTTATAGAAGTGGAGGGTGTGGAGGCAATAAGGTTTTGAGATACAACATTTCTAGGAGCAAGAAATGACTATTTTTCAGGGAGGTTTCTAGCACATGAATTCAAATTAATTCCTTTGATAAACTAGACAAGTTTATCAAATTTCTTGGGATGAGTCCTCAAATACTCAAATTTGGAAATTTGGACCTTGGAATTCTTTACATGTTCAATTATGCCAAAATAAGACTCGAAGGAGGGTGAAGGTTTAGATTTAGTAGCGAGGGTATGACTACTTCTTGGAATGGAATTGAAACTATTTTTATTCATAAAAATACATTTGAATGCAGAAATGGGGAGAGAGCATAAAAAGGAGAGGAAGACTTACCCATTTGGAAGATGTAAAGGCGATTGCAGATACTTTGGGATTCTTATTTATTAATGGCATGGGAGAGGGAAGTGGAGATCATTCTTTTTTATTGTTTTTTCTAGAATCACCACTTAAAGATATTTGAATTTGCAATAATTATCCCTCTCTTGAGCCTTTGAATGGGTGAAAATTGCATAAGAATGACTATTTATATCAACAATGGTTTCATCATCTTCATCATCCAAAGAGGGGGTATATTCACAAAAGCTAATTTTTCCTAAAGAATCAATCTCATCAATAGCCAAAATTTTCTCATCATTTCATATTAAATTTGAGCCTCCACATACTATTCTTCTTTCGGATTTACATCATATTTGGCGTTAACATGAGGTGCTTAAAGAGGAAAGTTTCTTTCTCCTCTACCTATTTTATTTCTATTATGGTCTCAATATTTGTTTGGATAACCTCCCCTTGGAAAGGTGGCTTGTGCAAGTTACTTCTTCAATAAAATCACATCATTAGCCAATTTTATAACTAGAGAAATATTGGAACCTTCTTTGGAGATTTGAACCTTTTTCTTACCATTTGGATTCTTCATTTTTCGAGACAAAATCAAATCATTTTTTACTTCGATGACATATTTTCTCACACTATAATATTAAATCACATAAAAATATCCACCAAGGTAATATAATTAAAGAACTAATATCCATCAAAAAGAAAATGCTCCTCTTTATAAAACCATATATATTTTTTGAGTATTATGAATTTTAATCTATATTAATTTCATAATTGTCTTTTATACCTCTATTTTTGTAATTATACACATCTATCTTTTCTTATGTATCTTTTTTTTTTTCCTCCAATTTGAATAAAAAAATATACGATTTCCAAACCAGGACTAATTCTATACACAGTAAAAATAAAATATAATTTTTTAAATATTTTTTGGTAGTTAGTGGGGGGACACATGGTTAGTTATCCACTCTTCCACCATTTCCATTATCGTTTTTCATGAAAAATGATTAAAAAATACTCATTAGAAAATTATTTTAACAATTGTGTCCCAAACAAGATGATCTTATGTAACTTTCCACCAAAGAGTTATAAAAAATAATAAACAATGAAAAAAACATATGGGGAGAATGATCAAATATCCACTATGTTTTTTAGAAAAATAAGAGCACTTGCTAAAATTTTTAGTTTGTTTGAACCACTAATGATTAACCATTTTATATCAAATTTAGTAGTTTATAAACTAGAATCGAAATGGTACAGTTCATGAACATATTAAATCATCATCAAAATTTAAGTGTATCAACCTCAAATAATTTGTACAAGTAAACATTTCTCATTTTTCAAAAAAATGTCCACTTAAGACCAACTTTTGGCACCCCATCTCAATGCGATTATCCATAAATGTCTTAAAAATGCATCATATGCATGCACATTTTCTATCATTTCATGCAATATCCTTAGGCTTGATATGCTTTGATGCTAAAAATATTGGAATATCAAATTCTGAGAATTGATTCTTTCAGTATATCATAGTCTACCACCACTTACTAAGGGTGATACTTGTGATACCAAGTATGTGTGTTATCTAACAAAGTTGTGGAAATTTTTCTTTCCTTACACTCAGGGGAGATGATCCCCTTTTTATGCAAGATTCGTTCACACTTAGGATTGTAATTTTGGCTATGTTTTCTACCCCACAATATTCTAGGAATGTAGAGACATATTTAATTACACCAGAGGAATGGCTACCATTCACTAACATCTTTACGATGACGGTGTGGAGGTTAACCTGTTTGTCATCCTTATCCTGCATTCTCCCTTTCCTCCTACTGCTTGGCTACTTGTTTGTGCTTGCATGTGTTTCCTCGCCAAATCCTACCCATGTTTGTTTATTTATCTTCCAAGTCAAATGGTCCTCAAAATGTAGTATCACCTATTTGCGATCCATCCTCCCATGGAGATGATAACCACTTTTGAGCCCTCAAAAACTTTAACTCGCTCCGTATGGTCCATACTAGAAATTCATGTGTAAAAGCTCAAGAAGAGCTCGATTCTTTTGTAGGGAAGAATTGACTGGTACATGAATATGATCTACCTCATCTTTAATATCTGTAATAGGTAGTGAAAGAGACACTGCGGCTTTACCCACAAGCTCCTCTGCTCCTTCCACACTTCTCTGTGGAAAATACCACAGTAGGAGGGTATGAAATACCACAGATGACTCAAATTCTGGTAAATGCTTGGGCCATTGGCAGAGATCCAAGTGCTTGGGAAGAAGCCATGGAATTCAAGCTAGAAAGATTTTTGGGAAGCCAGATTGATATAAAGGTCAAAGTTTTTAGATGATACCATTTAGTTTGGGAAGGAGAGGATCTCCTAGAATCGGTTTAGCCCATGTTTATTTTCTTCTTCTATTTTTCTTTGTCTAGCTCTTCATTTCTGTGTGTGGTTACTGCCAGGTCTCATTTTCATGTTCCTTGTTTGCTTTTGACATTCTACTATCACCCCTTGCTGCAAGATTCATGCACTACACAGGTTTGACTCATTTTCCTATTTTTCTTGTAGGCCGCACATATTAAACGAACTACTTCCAGGGCCAAATTAAAGGTATGGAGCGCCCTAGGAAATAGGTTTAGTGGACGCCCTCCTCACAAATTTATTTAATATTTTTTCCATAAAATAAATAAATAAAACATGTCTATTTTCTTGTATTTTTAAATTTACATCATGGTCCTAATAAAATTATAATAAAAATATATTATTAAATTATCACATAAGGATGATAAATATTTAGTGGATGGAAAACATTAACCGTAGGAGATGCTCAGAATGCAAAAATACAATATTTTATACAAGACTTCTTACTGCTCCTACAATTAACCTTTTTATATACAATATTTTATACAAAAAGGAATTTTTAGATTCAGGCACCCCCTGAGTGTTGGTGCCCTAGGCAACTGCCTAGTTTGCCTAAGGCTTAATCCCCCTCGACTACTTCATCCATATTATAGTTGTTTCAACATTATTGTGTCTGCATGTAACTGTACAACAATTATATCATAAAAAAATCAACATAGACTCTTAAAACTATGGTTTTCAACATCAGCAAGTCAACTATATTGTAGTCATATTAGGACAAAAACAAGAAATAGAGTTTAGTGCATCTACCTTTTAGCATCTTTTTGTACCACACAAGGACAAAAATCATGCCCCTATCCTACTACATGCTTCGATTGAATTCAAAATGAAATCATAATTGTTGTTAGTAGTGCAGGCCACTATACAACTTTAGGCTACACTATTTTTTTACAAAATTCCGCTATCCTGAATCCTGTACACTCTTTTAATATCTACATTTAAAATCCTGATTTGCCAAGATCCCACAAGAGGGTAAGAAAATAGACACTCTCATCAATTATGGTAGGGGCTTTATATTTTCCACTCACATGTTTACACCATATGACAACTGTTAAATTTTGGAGTGTACTGGAAAAATTTCCAACTGCATGATTTATCCAACATCTTCTCTTAGATAATGTTTCCTATAGATGCACTATCCATGCTTCACCAAAACCAATATAAATTAATCCAATCTACTCATCAATAGATATACCTATCAACAAGTGAGACACCTCACATATGCATTGTTAGTGTTGTGAACATAGGTAGTAACAAAAATAGTACATCAAAACACAAACAAATGGTAAGTGGCTTCTTTGAATTGGGATGTCAATGCTTGATTAAGTTTTTATATTTCATTGTTTTTTCATACTTCTTTGTTATTTCTTTATGTGACCCATTTAGTTGTTCATTTAATAATTACATGTTCTTAACTTCTTTGAGACCCTGAAGACTTCAAAGTTTCCTTATCTCACCTTTTCCATTTTCATATGGTTTTTGGTTTCCTTCATTTGCTTTTGCAGAGCTTCATATCCCAATGTTTTTATTCATCCATTTAAAATTTCACATTGTTAATACTAACATTTAATCTTTCAAAAACTATATTGGTTTTACAATTCTTCATCATCTTTACCGATGGTGATGTGATTTGTGGGCTACATGAATGTTAGACAATTCATAGTAGTATTAAATTATGGGCCTCAGAGTGACATAATATTGATAGACAACAACATTATTCTCATTCATTCAAGTAAATATTGGGTTACATTGATACTGCTACGGGTATTATGGCAACCCAACCTACTGAGTATGGTTTATATTTACTAGAATAGTATCATGGCAACCCAACCTACAAGTATGGTCTCTATTTATTAGAAATGGATATGAACCAAATTTAAGGTCATCTTATCTTACATAGGTTGAGCGTTAATCAAATAGATATATCGATTGTCCATATTCTATCTATTAGGTATGCCAGAGTATTAAACATACCTCAAATCGCAACACCTTATTACGAGACATATACACTAGATTTCTACCTTTTCTTACAGTCTTCACTAGTGACCCAACATGTGATAGATGTTTTACATGTTGTACCATCTTCTTCTCTTCTCGTTGATCTTTTATACATTGGGTTTATTGATAGGGCCAAAAAAACCTAATTTTGCATTTATATTGTTGATAACATGTTACTTTTGGCTACCCATGTAGTTCATTGTACATGTTTCTTATTACTAATGTCATTGGTTATGTTGCATCGATTCTTTATTAAAGTGTAAAATAAATCTTGATTTATAGCTCTAAAATCAACAACACAACTAAATATTTCACAAGTGTATTACATATTACCATACATACTTATTACTTATATTGCACCCATTATTACATACTAATAGAAATGGGTGCACATAGCGATATTTTAGCTTTTTCCGAACCATTAAAAAATTACACCCATACAATATGAATTGGGTGTTTGAGGGTAGAGTAACTCATGAAGGAATAATACACACCTATGTCAATGAAATAGGCAAGGGTGAAGTTATGAATTTTAATGTATTCGATGCCTTAGGTGATGACATGAACTTCATTTTCTTCATCAATGCAACTTCTTATTATAACAAAAAGGTTCGGGTTGATAAGGTTTATTCCATGTCAAGATGTACCTTCAATTATGTCAAACCGAATATACACTCACCAAAAGTCCCTGGGATCTCATTTTGAATATGGAATCTATTTTCCACCTGTGTTTACAACCTACAATAAAAATTCCCCTCCATCATTTCTATCATTACCCATAAAGATGCAAGTTTTACACAACATTGTTGTTCCCATTAAATACTAGACATGATATAATATAACCATGACCTTTTTGGGAGCCTAATGTGATGAGAGGACACACATCTCATTACCTCAAGTTGTTCCTTCTAACACACATATACCAATATTAGCTATTAAAATAGCTACACTTATGACATTCAAACAAAGAAGCTTGACCATAGGGGTTAATAAGTAACAACATAAATTCCCCTTCTTCCAAAAATCAAGGAGGTTTTGAAATTAAGGAGAGAATAACAATTTCACCCAATGGAAAGAGAAAATCTATCTATGAGAAGAGATGTATAATGATAAGAAAATGATCTCTGAAAAGAGGTGTATATATTTCCCAAAAATAGTGAATTACAATAAATACTTCTGTGAGGAAATGTATGCATTTCTTTTTTAGGGTACATATATTTATATACTAATTTTAGAGATAGAAGAGACACCTCAAAGAATGTGGAAAGTCATGAATCTCAAGGGAGACTAGGTGGTTCATCTTCTGTGAGTCACATAGTTGCTAATTTTGTGAATCTACTATTTTTAGACAACACTACAAAAATTACATTTTTAGGCCTTTAGATGTAATATTCCAGGGTAAAATTTTTTGAACAAAGTTACAAACCCTTTCATAATATTTTGTGCGTTCCAAGATTTCTATTGCATTACGAATGGAGTTAATTAGAGTTACGGTGTAGAAGTTATGGTTCCTGAAATTTGCTCCACTTTAATTACCATCCGGGTTGTTGTCTAGATCACCCCTCTACCATTTCTATTACACCATATAGTTGCACTTCAATCCCTACCACTTGGGTCTATATTTGATGTTATTGGTGTTGTAACCTCTACATACGGCATTTCTATCATTACCCATAAAGATGGAAGTTGTACACAACATTGTACAATTTACATTAAAGACTAGACATGATATACTATAGCCATAACCTAGTGGGGAGCCTAATGTGATGAGAGTAGACACATCTTACAACCAAAAATCCTCATATAGACATACATATACCAATATTAGCTATTAAGATAACTATGCTTATGACATTCAAACAAAGAATCTAAACCACTGGGGCTAATAAGAAACTATTTTTAACACCTCCCGTAGAGGAAGGAGAAGCCCTTCATATTTGGGTAAGTACCAAAGGAATAACCGATGCTTCAGTTACATTGAGTGTAAAATATTGGTTGATAAAACAATTTCTAACATCCAGGTACCCACTATACAAAACCCATTCCAACAAGTTGCAGTTGTTGGAACCATTACACATATCAATATGCAAAACTTTTGTTATCATATTTGTTCTTAGATGGTTAATGGTAAAAGTGCCACAAAAATGTTATATCTACATATGATTCTTGGCATTGCTTAAAATGTAACTTGGATTCTACCTTTTATGAACATGAATATGAACTACACATGATGTTAGAGGACCCAACCGACACTATATGGGTAATGAAATTCGATGATGTAGCTAAAACTCTATTAGGCCTACTCGTAGATGATCTTACACAACTAGATACAAATACTAATGTTGTGTGGGAAATTATTAAACAAGCACTCTTCCATGGATTCAAATTCACCATTTCCATTTTGATAGGCACCTATAATGGTAAAGGGAAAATATCATGTACTATACAAAATTCAACTACACGTGAACAAGATGTAATCTATTAAGAAAGTTAGGATTTAGACAATCAAACAAAGAATCTTGACCACATGGGCTAATACAAAATTATTTTTTTGGCACCTTCATAGAGGAAGTAACAAACCTCTGTATTTGGGTAAGTACCATAAGAATAACATATGCTTCAACTATACTAAGTGTAGAAATACCGATTAAAATATGATTAGTGACATCTAAGAACCCACTTTAAAAAACCCATTCCAATAGTTTACGGTTGTTGCATCCATATTTATACATATCAATATGTAAAATTTTTGCTATCCTTTTTGTTCTCAGATGGTTAATGGTAAACATTTCCATAAAAAGGTTATAGGTACCAATTATTCTTGACATTACTTAAAATGCAATTTGAATTCTACCTTATGCAATTATAAATATGAATTACACATGATGTTAGAGGACCCAACTAGCACTATATGGGAAAATTCCTTTGATGATGTAGAAATGCTCTATTAGGCCTTTGTACAAATGATCTTACATAGCTAGATACAAGTACTAATGTTGCATGGGAAATTATTAAACATGCACTTTTCCATGGGTTCATATTCATCCTTTTTGTTTCCATAGGTGCCTACAATGGAAAAATCAAATATCATATACCATATACCATATGCGGTTCAACCGCATGGAAACATGATGCAAGCTATTAAGAAATACTTTTATCAAATTTAAACAAAGAAGATGGACCACAGGGGCTAATACATACTTTTTTTTAGCACCTCCAATAGAGGAAGCATAATCCTCCTATATTTGGGTAAGTACGACATGAATAACGAATGTTTCAGATTACACTAAGTACAACAAAGCAATTGGAAAAATGATTTTGATATCTATGAACCCACTTTATAAAATCCATTCCAATAGCTTGCATTTGTTCCAACCCATTATATATGCAAAAAAATTGCATGGTTATCAATATGCTTAAAAATGATTTTGGAATTGCAAAATGCTTGGATTCTAAATTATGTAAATATAAATATGAACGCACATGATTTTAGAGCACCCAACATGCATTATATGTGAAATGGTCTTCGATGATGCAACCAAAACTCTAAATAAAATACTACAACATCCATAACACATATATGTTTGTACACGATACCAACACCTTGTAAAAGTATGTACATACTTGGGATAATGGTTATTTTGTAGATAGGAAACATGCCACTACATTCCTCAAAAACCTAAAACATCATGTAAATCAAAATAACAATGCACTTGTTGTAAACAAGACCCCTATATTTCACACACATCCATATGTGTGTCTATATGCATCTTTGTGTGTGTTTATTTATAAATGTTTTGTGAATGTTTGCATGCTAAATACAGCCACCAAAACACATATATTAGTTGGAATCCCTACACCACATCCATATATAAAGTAATCCATGAATTCCAAATTTTCCATGTATTAATATGCTTTAGAACACTACCTCACATGCACCTTAGCCAATACCAAAAAAACCATGTAAACCCCACTAAAACCCATCTTTTTCACTTGCCCTACTTGCCCACCAACACCATCATAGTTGTTGTAGGAAACCAAAGGTACTTGTGTGATGTAATTTTAACCTTCCTTATTCCCATGTAAACCATTTGGACATATGCTCTTGATAAACGGGAACACCCCGATAAACATGACAGTTGTTATTTTCTCAACTTTCACTTCATTCAACATCTTAAGCATTTATTCCTATGTTTCTTTAACTATTTTTGTTCATTCATACTCATTTCCAACCTCACACAACTCCCCCTCATTAAATATAATCCATTGTACATTGTAGACATTTACGAACATATGCTATGATTACAATTCACAATAGTAGTAATGCTAACCACCAACTTCTGGCAACAAGGCAATAACACTACTAAGCACTTATTCAAAACTTTCTACTCAAAATTAGGAATGCAATTTCCAAAAAGAAGATTATAACCTTTTGATATCTAAAACTCCACCGCGCATCTACCATACACAACATGAGTGCTTCACGAGATGCAACACATATATATGACACCAAATCATTTCCCACTCTACATATATATGAGCGTTGAAACCTTTTAATTGCACTATCCAAAGTAGAACAAAGCACATACCAAAGTAAAAACAAAAACAATATGCAACTTAAAATCACACTCCTCCTTTGCATAGGTGAACAAGAAATGCTAACTACAAAATTATGTGTATGATTCGGCCTTCTTGATGGAGCTCAAGGCCGACCATTACTATAATGTATGGATGAGGCTATAAACCCCAACTTTTCTAGTTTTTGTAGTTTCCAATGCCAATAATATACAGCTCCACCAAGTTACATTAAAATCCCAACACACCTTCTACCTCCATCAATCATAGTAGGCACCCATCGTTAGGTCCCCCCACTGAACAATATAGGGCACACCGAACAACAACCTTAACTTTTATATAACACTATCATGTGTTCCTACTCTTAAAGACTTACATATTCTCCATCATTCTTCTCCATCAACTAGTACAAATGATTAAAGGAAGATGGAAATGCCACGACTTAGCTACAAGTAGAGACCATTCTCCAACACCCCCACTTCCCCTACACATCTCATGTACATACATCCACTAAACCTTACAATGTTGTGCATGTCTTCCATGCATGATCTATAAATCTCACTATAGATTCCAAATACTTGAGTACATGATCCAAATTTATGATCTACTCACCATGTGTTTCAAACATACAACCTATATTAAAATCATATGAATGCACCCTAAAGAGGGTAACAAACTGCTATAACATGGCTCCATATGCTCACAATTAAAGTAGTAACATATAACACATACTATTTGAATGTGTAGTAGACCACTTCTAAACTACCACCCTTGTGGCCGAAGATATAATTTTCAAATGCTACTCACTCAAAAAAATTAGAACAAGCACACCAAATGCTACAACAAGTTGTAATTGAAGTTGAGGATGCCTAAAAATCCTCATAGAACTACTATAAGAAATACTATGAAACCAAACCATAAATAATCACCTACATACAATGTACAACTCTGCAAGACTTCACATATGTATACCACCAATTTTGTAATGTATAAATATATATCCAACTCTGAAAGTAATGGGATCCATTATAAATAGCCTTGTTAATTTTATCTTATTTGCTGACACTATATGTGCTTGAATCTTTCTATTTATAATCTACTTGGAAGGAAAATAGTACACAAATTCTGTTATAAATTTCTACCCCAAATGATTGACTTGTATACATTCTCTGCATGAGTATTTATGCATTTCATCGAACATCAAGTCATTTTCCTTACATTATGCATCTCTAAAACTCTTAATTTCATCTACAATCATTATGTTGGAGCTCACCATGTTGTATGTTTCTTATTATGCTACACATGAAATAAATTTTTAAAATTCTGCATGTAAATTACTTAAGATTTTGGCCTAAATATCAACATTCAATCCAAAAACTTCAAATTTATTTCCCAATCAAATTCACCTACACTATAAGCAATAACCAAATTCACCTTACAAACCCACAAAATTCATGCTTATACATTCCAGATAAATTTAGTATCACCACATGATACTTACATGTTCACTCTAAATCTACACTCTAAATTTCAAAACAACATAAAACATGACTACATTCAAACCCTACAACACCACCAACTTGGATTTTCCCAACTATACATCCCTCCTTCTTCCAACACTACATGCACCATATTGGCGTAGAATTTATCCTCCAGAAGAAACCACTAGTAAGATATGAGTGACAAGAGCAAGATGTGTAACAACTACTCTCCCTTATACTAGGGATCATGTCCTTTGTCTAGTTTTTAATGTTCTTTCACTACTACCAATTCTAGATGCAACAAAAAAAAAATAGTTTTCTACTATTGTGTGTGACTTACTTGTATTGGAGAACTATTTCCAGTTCCTCATGCCTACGAATTACTAATATCTTGATTTATTGGCTCATTATCCATCATCCCAAACTAAAGCATGCTAAATGTATTCTTAATAGGCCTAGGTGGTTACCCACATGGTTTTTGAAGTGTGAAACTTGTTGCGATAAAAAAAAGGAATGCTTCATTCATACCATTTTTATATTTCCCTTTTCCAGTTCCTCATCACTATCATTTTGATACTTAAAATATTTTCGTTATAAAAATACCCAATTTGTATGAGCATGTGCATTGCATTGAGAAAGTAGGCCATCAATGTTGTACTATAGATTAATATTCTCAAAATATTTGTCTTTTATAGCAACATGTGTATCTTTATTTCCCATGGCCTCTTCTTCGCGGTGGTAATTCTCATCTCATTCCTTTATTAGATGCAGTATTTGTGACACTTATATAGTCTAATTTACCATCATGTTAAAGACTTATTTTGTCAAAGCCTTTTAATGAGCTTCCTTATATCATCATTGTTGCTAAGTGCTCATGCATCTAAATCATATATTTTGTGATAAAGTTTCACTCTTTCCTTCAACCTTTCACACCACCCATGCATGTAGGGGTTTAGTTGGCCATACAAAATTCTCAATCTCAAGGTATACCATAAAATTTGTGATCTCAAGGGGAAGTTTTATTAAATAAGTTATACATGGATCTTAGAAGAAATTAAACTTTTCTTCCTTAGCGTAGGAGCACATGGAAAATTTGTATTCCATACCATAGCTACTGAAGCACTCCATTCCATCATAAATATACCATGTGTGTCCAAATAATGTCTAGCTTCATGATTATCTACACATTCTATTTTCTAATTATACATTCACCCAAAGTTTAGATGTTGTACATGGATAAAGCAATAAACCAAGCATGTAAGTTTGAAGGAGTTCACCAAATAATTACTTATATAGAGAGTCATAATGGTGTCTTTTGGTAATAAATATATGTGACTATAATATTTTTACAAAAATTTCTCTTCCACCATCCCCAAAAAATTCTCATTGTTATTTTGATGATAAGCCACAACATATTTAGTATATACCATCATGGAAACACAATATGACTAGTCCCAAAAAAAACCAAAATGTTTATCTAATTTACCCACTCTGGTGGAACCTTATGCACATGCCTAAGTTACCACTTTGGTTGAAACGTGTAAGGTAACTCCTTCCACTAATAAATCACATAAGGGATCCACCTTCTACACTCACTCAAAGCACGAGAGTAGAGCATCACCTTCAATTCTATATGCATCATGACGTATTACTAGGTTCACACTTACTCTTATTTTAATAAAAAATTACACATTAATACCCATAAATGCATGTAAGAACAAAATGAAACAATTATTAAGCATAACAAATTGATAATATGATCACTATGTTTCACCTTAAACCTTGATATTGTACACCCATAATAATAATTTTCTCAATAAGATCATAATAAACATTCATGAAGTCAAGAATATTTAGTTATAAACATATAATAGGAACATCCTTTTATGTAAGATCATATTGACCCATGTAATCTGGTTCTTAGAAATTTAAACGTAGAATTTGAACTCTTGTTCATGTTTCCAACCAAGTAGCATCAAATTCTATCTCCTTCCTTATTTTCTACACATGTATCTAGCTTCATTGAATATCTGAGTACCATATGGTCATTATGTGTACTTATAACAATGCTCTTGCATTTTCCTCTCTTTAAGTACCACATCTATATATTGTCCTTTATATCCCTTTAGCAAACAAGAAGAGTAAACTCTTACATTCACCTATTACTACTTTCACCAATGATGCTAAAGAATATTATACTCTTACATTTACCTTTAAACTCACCCCCAAAATTTATGTCAATATTTTAGAGTACCCTATATTGAAATTAAGAATCTCACAAAGTTACAAGACTCAACTCTTAATCAATTAGTTCACGTTAACGAGAGAAACCCAATTATGAATTTAAGAGGATTCACTTCTGTAACTCATCCAAGAATTTCATAAATATATTGCATGTGTGGGCATGAGACAATATAATATATTTTGTAACATGAAACAAACTCCCTGTAGATGTTTTTTTCCTAATCTTAGCCCCTGAAACTTAATAACAACAAAGATATGAAAATATTTTTCTAAAACCTAGCCTTGGGTTTTCTAAGAAAATGATAAGGAGAAATGAACTTATCTTTTTATTGAAACCTCTTCATAACCCAAATATTGTTGGAGAATCTCTGCATGACCTTTATATAAGTTCTTATTTTAGTATACTCTTTTTGGTGAGGCTTCTATATACCCACACAATGTGATTCACTATAAATATTTCACGGTTAATGGAAACAAGACAAATTTCAAGGGTATTTACAAGATAGTATAGTCCACTATCAAAAATTCAACTTCGATTCCATTAAAACACATCCTCCACTTCAATGCAACTCAGAAAGATGAAAAACTTTGATAAAATCTCAACAATTCTTCTTGAAACAACATAGTCTATGTACATAACACATTATATTATGTCTGAAAAGAGCCTCTTTAGAGGCTTATTTCATTGAAAAAACCTCTAACTAAAATTTCCAAAACCTAATAAAACAACTCTCATAGCCTCCATTTATCATTATTTCACTCCTCTCATAAAATTTTTGAAGTACTTCAGAATATAACAACTCTCCAAGTTTAGGAGTTGTTGAAACAACCTCCCAAATCTTCTCAACAACTCACACTTGGTCAAATTGCTAATCTAGTTCTTCTCAACGTAGATTTATCCTTATCGGAGGTTGATGAGGAGTCTTTGATAGCTTCAAATAGTTGGAATAATATTTGTAAACTCCCAAGACCCTTCCCTAAGTCTTACACATGACCATAACATTCAAATTTTCTAACTTTTCCTATTTGAAGGAAATTCCAAACTATTCCAATACAACTTCTTTAAGAATAAATGAAGCTTCAATGGCTTCTCATTAAATCAGTAACACCTCCTAAGACACCCTTACACCATGAATGAGTGATAATTATAATATTTACATCATGTATATAAGCTAGATCATGATGTTCCTGTATCACAAATTAACATAATGTAGAATAAACATGAAGAAGCCCTTCATTCATTCAACACATAGATCTACAAACACTATGTTAAAAGAATAACCATTATAATATATATCAAAATTTATACCAATACCTCAAAAGAGCATATATAATAATGGGAAATTTCCCTTCATTAGCTCATCTAATAGTTATATTGGCCCTTAAGTGCTAGTTTATAATGAGTTAATGAGTTATTTATAGTTGGCACATTTGTAAGATGACACCAACCTTATATTTAACTTAAGCATGGAGGCCTTAACATATTTACTACTTTACTTATCTTTTGAATTTCCTTTTAGGTCAACTTTGTCATGTTTGTTAAAATTACTTTCTTTCATGCACTTCATATATTATTTAGTAATTTAAAGTCAATCATGATCCTTATTGCCACCACTTAATATCACACAAAAATTATGCATGAGGTTTCTTGGATCTTTAGTGTGATCAATTGTAAGTCCCTTCTCTTCTGCCACACACACCAATTATAATGGCCTTTTATGTCCATACGCACGTTTAGTTGTTAGTGAATGGAATTTAAGTGTAGATACTATGTTCAAAATCCATCTCCATGTGGATGTATGTGCTCCTCAAATTCCTTCATATGCTCTGAACAAAGGGATACTTAGCCAAACATATATACTTCGAAAAAATATGGGTTCAAAAAATGGTAGAAGAAAAAGGGAGGTGCTTGGAAAAAGTGGAGACTAAGGTGAATGTTGTGGATTCCTTGACTAAGGTAACGAGCATTAAGAATTTTTCTTGGTATAGGAAAGAATTTGGCTTTATAGATTGCAATTTACGAGGAATGAATTCATGTTCTCTCTTATGGATGTAGTCAAAAAGTGGGAGTTGTTGGATGTTAACCTACTATCATGCACTGATATTTGATTAAGTGGTATGATATTTATTGCATTAGGAAAAAATACCTCCTATTGTAGTGAAGCTATATTTAGCTTTTATTTAGAGTATTGTGGAGAAAATCATGACTATGTTTTAAAGTATGAGTTTTAACCTAATTTGTTGTGCAAGTAATTATAATTATAGAATTTTATTTGGTAAGAAAATTGGATGCTCTAATTGTGAGAGATAAAAATATATATTAAAATTAGAGCATTGAAGGTTGGATATTATATTTGTACATTGTCTTCAAATTAATACAATAAGTAAGGTTCTAGTTGGGTTTTTTACTCGAAAGGATTTTCCATGATATATAATGTGTCAAAGTTATTTTCATGATTCTATATGTTTCAAATCTCTAATTTTAAAATGATTCTATATTTAGTATATTACATGTATATTGCCTAATCAAAATAAAAACCATGAACACGAATGAGTTAGTGATTAAGTTAATCATGTTATGGAAGAATATTGTAGCACATAGATGTATCCATGTTATAATGAATCAACAAATGCTAAGAAATTGTACTTAAATGAAAATAAAGTGAAATTTTTGATCTGTTGTCACATATAAGAGTTGGCCACCATTCATCTAGTAGTATACATGCCTATCAAAGTAATTAATATTTTTAATAATACAATAATTATTTAGAAAGTTGGTGGAGAATAATCAAGATGATAACACTTGAGATCATTACTATGCGTGAGAAATCAATTGGTATATGAAATTATTGGTCCCAGTTGAGAAGGGAAGGGTGGAAGGTGTTTAAATAAGGAATGAAAGGGGAGAGGGTCAAAACAACCATGTCGAGAGAATAAATTGGTGTAGGAAAGGTCCTCATAAAGGCTCTGAAAAGGGACTCGGTTCATTATCATAATATGAATATTGTTCCTCGTATTCCAAGGAGGTGGCCTCAACTTTTTAGGTGATGATGTGTAGGGCCAAATAAATATTTTGTATCTATCCATCTTCTCATGTGCTAGAAGGGTTCCCGCACACCTTGCTCATTTAGGCTACATCCATATCCTTTGTATCCCATAGCGTACATCATCTTATTATGTATGACATATTCTAGGAATTGATAACATGAAGCCATCCTTTGATTAGGGGTTGAGATGTATAAGTGTTATGCACTTTCTTGTTTTCCAAGAGATAAAAATGATGAATTTGTCAATATTGTAAGGTTCCTAAGGTCATAATAGCTGAAAGTTGGGCCTATCATGTGTTTTGGGTGATAAGGGGAGATTTTAAATAAGGAGGGCCTATTGGAGATTGTATTAGCCATAGGTTGGAGGAAGGACTTTAATTTCCCATGTAGTAAATTGGGATATGGATGTGGATGGACCTATTTCATGTGGGTGTACTCTATCAATATTGATGCGAGCTAGGTGAGGGCCTCTGATTGAATCTCAACAAATATTTCTATAGAAGGAAATTCATATGATGTGGGGTAGTGGCCGGATAATGCTTTGTAATGGGAAAAGGGTTGCGGGTCCCCAAGAATGGTAAGTGCTTGTCCTTGATGATAAAGTTTGATACACTGGTGAAATGTTGAGGGAACCATAATATTATAAGGTAGTTCCAAGTCAAGGACATGGAACCAATTTTCATGCATAATAGGCCCAACTTCCATTAGTAATGTAATCAAGCCTACTCATTGCCTCCCGAATTATCATAATCCTTAATGGTGATCACATTAGGCTCTAGTTCAGTGTCATTGTGTCCCAAATATTTTATGATCTTCAAGGTACATAAGTTAAGACCTGATCCATTGTCCACAATCACCCTTTTGATCTTTTTATGAGTAATGATCACTTCAATATACAATAGGAGATTATACATTTAATCATCTATAGGAATCTCATGTTGGATAAAGGTGATTTGTTTTGATGGAGTAAGTTTGCACAAAAAGTCTTAGAAATTTGGAACATCAATTTCCATGAAAACTCTTGACTCTTTAATGGATTTATAAAGGATATCCTTATGAACAATAGATATCTTAAGAAGATCCAAGATAGAGATCTTGGTGGTTGTCTTCTCAAGCTTTTCAAGGAGATCATAATGACCCTCCGAAGGAGTAGGAAAAGGATTCCCTAAGACAATATGATGAGCACATCAAGTTTCCATGAAACACTCTAAAATTTTTAGTTTTATGGTATTTATATACTCAATAGTGGGATGGACATAGCCAATGATAGAATGAAATGAATCGGGTTTTTGGAAACAACATGATTGGAATTTTTTCTGCCTTTTTATGCTTAGGGAATTGTTCTTTATAAATTCCCAACTATTTGTTAGAAATTTTGGTTGGTTCTTACATACCTAGGTCAAGTCTCCTATATCTATAAGGTCCCAAATGAAGTTTTTCAATTTCAAACATTTATATGTAGCACAAAATTTAATGTGATGGTATTCAAAATATTCATATTATTTGTACCATGATGGATTTGGTGCATCTTTGACAAAGGGTGTAGTAGTGGGGAATTTGACCATGTTGATTATGTCATAACATCTAGTTGTTTCAAAATTGATGATAACGACTCCATAAGTGGAGTAAAATATCTGTGTTTAACTTCAAATTTGGGAGGTCCTTGTGAGAGAGTTTTAAATGAGGAGTCTTTTGGACCATTTGGACATGTTTGGCATTCGTGATTCCGTCACCTACAACATTATTAATTTTAATGAAAAACTTGGATTTTTCCATAGGTTTGAAGTCATGGTTATCTCTTTAGAAGGGTTTTAAAGTCCCTTTAGCAAGAAAATCCTTTTCAATATGGATTCCTTTTTCAATAACTTCTTCAAATCTTTGTACACAATGCATTTGTAAGTGAAAGGATATCTTAGGATGTAATTTATGTATAAATACACTAATAAGTTATTTATCTAGAATAGAGCAAGGTTAAGCAACTAGCTAGCCCTTTCCATAATTGTAAGAAACCAATGAACTTTTTCAATTTTACATTGTTTAGCATTACAAAGGTCTATCCTAGTGATATAAATTTTTATGTTAAATGAAAAGTGGAAAAAAAATTATTAGCTAAGTTCATGAATGTGAAAACAAATGCTTTGGGAGATGGAAAAACCATTCAAGTGCACTAGCTTTGAAGACTCTGTGTGAATAATTGAATGAGGTAATTTTCATTATAAGAAACTTCCTTGTAAGCCATGATGAAATATTTTACATGATCACGAGGATAAAATGTTCCCCTATATTTATCAAATTTAGGGAAATCAAAGCTAGGTGGAAAGGGAGTTTCATAACATCTCCCGATCGAAGGGGTAAGGACACATTTCTTCAATTTGATATTTCATATTGTGTGCAATGTTGTTTTCTTAAAAACCAATGAGTACATATTTCATGTATTTCTAATCTTGTTTGAATATTTGGCCACGTGAAGGCATGTAAGCGTAGGTATGTAGACGTGGTTGTATTTCTTTGTTTCACCACCATGATTTTCAGTGTAATGTTCCACATAAGTCACCTTAGGTTTCAAGATGGGAAGCTCTACTTGTTTCCCTATGGAAATGTGAAGCTAGGATTTCCAACTAGAACCTAAGAGTTTGTAGTTATTATTTTAGAATGAATTATTTGTTGTGGGCTTATATTTGACGTTCATGCGGGGGGTCTTGCTTAGGTTCTTCCCACTTTATTCTAGATTTTTGGTTTTTTTGAATAAGTGGTATGTAATAACTAGTTCTATACTTTGGGGATTTTTCTTCCTTATTATTTTCTTTACGGTTGGGATGAAGTAGAAGCATGTCCATTGTTTAATATTTCCTCATCTATTCAATAAGGAGGTTTTGTTCTTTCTTCTCCATGAATCATGTTTGTAAGGATAGTGAGATAACATTCCGGTGGCACTTTGACCCCTAACTCTACCACTCGTGCTAAACCATGATCTCTAATTTGGAAGAGGAAATTATATATGTAGGGGTGGTCATACTAAAATGTATATCGAGGATTTTCTTCCTCATCTCCACTATGGTCAACTAGTGTTCCTCTTCATATAATCGTTCCAAAGGGTTTTAGAGGAAAGGATTTAATCCCCTCTTTCTAGATGTGTCAATCTTGTAGTTGGTGACATGATGGAAATTCTCTTGTGAATATTTATGATGTATGTGAAAGTGTCAAAATGAATCTAGGTAAAAATAATAGTGTAACAACAAAAAAGTGAATAATTTTCCAAGGGTGTGGAATGTATGATGAAAGTAGCCAAGGAAAATCTACGAAACTCTAGACAAAGTAATGTCTACAAAGAAATATTTTCCTACGTGTAAATGTTGTAAAAGCTATTTAATAGTACAACAACACAATTTCAACACTTAAATCAATTTTTGAGAAAACAAGGTTTAAGTATTAAAAATGGGTTGATATGATTTTGACAAAGTAATAACTTAGATTTCCACTCTTAAATCAAGTTTAAGAAAAATTTCTTAGGTATAAAAAATGGTCGATACAATGCAAACAACATAAGAAATTTTCAAAACTTAAATCAAGTTTAAGAAAATAATATTTTAAGTATCAAAAGGGATTTCCACAATGCGTATAGTGTAACAATGTACTTTCAACACTCAAATCAAGTATTAATAAAATGAGGTTTAAGTATAAAAAATAGTCGATACAATGTGAACAACGTAAAACGTAATTTTCATCACTTAAATAAAGTTTAAGGAAACAAGATTTAAGTATCAAAAAGGATTGATATAATGCGGGAATCATAACAATGTAATTTCCATAATCAAATCAAGTTTCAATGAAAAGAAGGTTTAAGTATCCAAAAATGGTTGGTACGATTTTGGAAAAATTTTAGATAGTGGTCTCTTAATAAAGGAGGAGCCAAAATTGTGAAGTGGGATATGTTTTATGATAAAAATTACTCAAAAAAACTTTTGAAGAGTTTCACTTTGTTCTAAAATAAGGTAGAAACTAAGACAAAAAAATTCTTGGTAAATGTTTGATACCAATGATAATGGATATGAAAAATTTTTTTCCCGATGCCAAATGACTCCCTAGGATTTTGTTCTCAACACTCGCCAATATCTTTCTAAGAGATATACATTTTTAAGAATAAATTATAAACAAAGGAACATTAACCCATGATAAAATTAAAGAAATAGGCCTCATACAAACAACTTTTATCACTCATGGGTTTTTCTACTCAAGTAGGTGATAGGGACCTTCTCGTGTTGTCATCCGGTTCCCTTAATGTTCTAACTACTTTGGGGTTCTTGTGTTACTCCTCACAATGAGCTTTATGGCTTAAGCAAAAAGCACTTCCCATAATTTAAAGAGGATGGGTTTTAACCCTTATTCGAACCTGTAAATACAATGTGATTTATCTATTTTTATCTTTGTTTAAATGTGTTTGTCTTAAATGTTGTTCTTTAACCAAGGATACCTAAACATAAAGCGTTAGTTATTCATTTTGATTTTATTGTTGACAAGAAAAATGGTTCTACAATCAATGGATTAGTAGGTTTTCATATCACCACAATGTTAAAAAATATTAAATATCTTAACCATTTCTATTTTTCAAGATCACTCAGAAGCACAAGAGAAGAACATATGTTGTGTTTGATTGTATTAAACCAACATGGAAATTTTAATCCCAAAATATAAAGTGTTATCCATATTTTCAAATGGAAATAAAAATGTTATAAAAGAATCAAAATCAATGTTGTTTCGATTCTCAAGATCACTCAAAGCACAATAGAGAGAGCATATGTGGTTTCAATGAAGTTATAACAAAAAGGATATTTGTAACAAATACTCAAAAATTACTAATAGTTTGATAAAAAAATGCATGTTAGAATAAAAATGTGTATAAAATCTGCAGGAAATTAAAAAACGAGCTTTGAAACTTTTAGAAAATTTGAGAAAAATTATAAGAAAAACTACAAAGAATGGTAGAACATATACATGAACGCTATCACAATTAGATGAATGCTAGAAAAGGAAGATGAACTTCGACACATGTATTCAAAAATTCAATGGAATGTTAGCGCATGCAACATTATAGAAACACACATAATGAAAATTGACACATATAGACAAAAAATAGTGCACATTGACAAACTCTAGTGCATGTAAGAAAATAAAATCAAATAGAAAATGCTAGTGCAAAGAATAGAAAATAGACACATGCAGGAAGAATTTCAATGGAACACTAGGAAATGTAATTTTATGGAAATAAAGATAGATGAACTTTGATTCATGTGAAAGAACACATATGCACACAAAGTAACACTAGAGGAAAGGACAATGTGATGGTAGTGCACACAGATGAATGAATAGCCTATAGAGATGCACACTAGCATAAGGAACCTATGTCTACATTATAAAAATGTCAAATCCGAGCCAAAAAAATCATAAAGCTCAAATTTTTCTCATCAAGACTAAAATTTGACAACATTTTACCTCCTAAATATGCATAAAGAACACTCAACACTATCAAATATCACTAAACATGCTAAAAATAAAAGAATTTTAACAATGAAATAAAGAACATGTAAAAGATGAATTCTAAACTAAAAAAAAAGAATGTGTATGAGACAAAGGGGATCCAACTAGGTGTGACATATGTATGCATGATAAATAAAGCTAAGCTAACTACTAGAACGTAACACCATGTAGATTCAATAACCTAGTTAGTTCAACAATTACATCAAGATAAAGCCATGAGAGGAAAGCTTAAACTAATGCATAAAACATTATAAAATATAAAATTCAAACCATCCTTTAATTATTTATATGGGATTTAGATTATAGATACTTCCTTTAGCGAGTCGAACACAACTACGTATGATCAAAGGATTTATCCAAGGAAGAGGAAGAGATATCACCAATATGGCTTAATTTCTATTTTTGGTTCTTCTCTTACTACTCTTAGCCAAGTAGATTATGGAAATAGTTGCTTGATTAATAAGCATTCAAGTATGAAATATTGTTATCATATGCGGATGTATTACACCATGGTGTAAATTTAGAAAATGTGTATTAGGTTCCTTATATAGTTTTTAGTTTTGAATAAGCTTGCATCCTAGTGAATGTGGGATAAAGGTAAATTAGAATTATAAATGGATAATAATGATTAGAGTAGATTAATTATAGATTAACAACTCATGGGAGTTGGAGGCGATTTAATTAATTGACTAGGATTAAATGATAGGCCAAATTAAGCTCATAGAATTCATTTGGAGATGATTTAAAAGGAAATTAGTAGAATTTGAAGGGTTTGAAAGGGGATTTAAATAATAATAAGTTTTAATAGTTAAATACAATATTTAAAATATTAATTAATTGGTAATCGTTAATTAATTAATTAAAAGAGGATTATAACTAACGAAGAAATGTTAATTGGCATCTAGGATGAAGTATGGAACTAGTTAATTAAAAAAATGTTGTTAATTAACCAAAATGAAGAGGAATGTTAGCTAATATGTGGAAAAAATAATAATTATAATGAAATGAAATGAAAGAGGATAATTAGTGCAATTTTAGTATTAAAACTATGTAATAAGATTTAGGTGTCTATAATAGGCCTAATTGGTTCCACACACAATATTTTGAAGTGTGAAACTTGATGTAGTACAAAAATAAATGCTTCACTCATACCATTTTAACATTTCCTTTGTTTAATTCCACATCACTATCATTTTATACTTAAAATCATGTCTTTATAAAATGACCCCAATGCATGAGCATGCGCATTGGGTTGGGAAAGTAGGCCATCAATTTTTATTGTAGATAAATATTCTCCAAGTCTTTCTCTTCTATAGAAACATGTTTATATTTATCTCCTAGGACCCCTTCTTCATGGTGGTAATTCTCATGTACTTCCTATTCACTACAAGTCTTTGTGACACTTTTATAGTTCGATTCACCCCATGTTAAATAATTATTTTTTTCAAATCCTTTTCATGAGATTTCATTTTATCATTTTTTCATGAGTGTTCATGCATCTAAATAATATTTTTTTGATACAATTGCACTCCTTCCTTCAACCTTTCACACTACTCACACATGTATGGGTTTAACTGGCCATATAAAAATTCTCAATCCTAAGGTCTACCATAAAATTATTGATCTGATGGGGAATTTATCTTAAATTAGTTATGCATGGATGTTAGAAGAAATGGAACTATTTTTCCTTAGCATTGTAGTACATGGAAACTGTATATTCCATAAGGTATCTACGAAATAGGTAGTTTTTTCATAAATATACCACGTGTGTCAAGTAATGTCTATCTTCATGATTATTCATATAGACTCTATTTTCCAATTGTACATTCACCCCAAATTTATACTTTGGTACATAGATAAAGTAATCAACCAAGCATCCATGTTTGTAGGAGTTCACCAAAGAACATCTTGTATAAAGATTCATACTAGTGTATCTCTACCTAAATTCAATGGTGATAAATATCCATGACTAGGATACTTTTGTGCAAATTCCTCTTCCACCATCCCCCAAAAATCTCAATTTTTTTGAGTAAGTCAAAACATATTTATCTAGTAGCATCATGACAACACAATACGATGGGTGCCAAAACATAACCAAGATGTTTATGTAACTTACACACCTAAAGAATCAGTGCACATGCTAAAAAATTACCACTTTGTAACAACATGTAAATGCAACACCTTGTGCTAATAAATCATAAAGGGGTAACAATAATTTTTTTAAAGATATATTGGGGAGAGGATCTTCTAGGGTTTTGATCTAATGACTATGCTAGGGTTTAGGTCCATGCTTGATGTTACTCATATGATTTTTCTATCATAATACCATTTTAGTAGGATTTTTCATATTCTCGCCTAGTTATTTCATTGATTCAACCATTTACTCCACCCTTTGGGAGGTTATAATCATTTATTTATGGATTCCATCTCACTACCTCCATCTATTGATGTAGGTTTTGTTGATGAAATATCAGCTCCCATGGGTACCAAGAAAGCAAGGAAGTTTTTCCCAAAGGTCTTTGACAAGGTAATCACCTTGATTTTTAGACTACTTTACTTGATGTTGTTATGAATATACTTGATTTTGATAAATCTTATAACTAGCTCGAATATTTTACCCTTGTGGGTTAGTTAGTTGGCCAAGTTCCCCTTAAAACTTGATAAAATAGTAGGTTCACAACCACCAAAAACACCATGGTGTCAAACTTGAGGGAATTCAAAACCTCACTAAGGGTTTCTTTCTTTTTCTATTCAAAAATATTGAGCACTGCCAAAGACATTGTCAACCATGGTCCATATTTTATCAACAACATGCAGTGGTGTTTTCACACTTTGGACCAATGATTTCTAAGTAATAGAATAAGCCAAGATTAATGTTCCAGTTTGGGTTAGGTAGACACTAAATCACACACTTTGGGTATCTATCTAGTCCTGATCACATACTAATATTCATATGATTCCTAAGTGATAAAATTACTAATTAACCCATGTATTTGGCCTTATTTCCTTGCTTTTTGTTGCCTCTATTGATCCTACACTCCTTCTATCCTTGTTTGTGTTTTCAAACTTCGACATTTCTCACCCTTCACACAAGTTCCTAGGTAGGACATCAACACTAAGTACCCCATCCCCTCGGATGCCTCTCGAACTCTTTGTACTATGATCACATCTTTTGGGTCCTTCCTATCCATTTGGAAATATTATCTTTTTAGTAGTCGACCTTTTTGAGGTTAATTGCAAAATTGAAGAAATGGAATCATATTAATATAAATTTATGTGGCCATAATAAAGGACGAAACACTATGCATTAACTATCAATACTTAAGGTTACACCAAAAGGAACTACAAGAGAATTAAAACATCCATATAACATACACACAAGGGCAAGGGAAGGAATTTTTTTCCATACACTTCATAGGAGGGGAACTTTATTCCTTCATGCACACATCTATTTACATATTTTACATCAAGCTCCTTATTTTTCTATCAAGTGTGACATGCACAAGAGCCACCTAGGGCACAATCTCTTCACAAACACATAGAACTACATTGGGTCTGAAATGTAGTGCAATGCTCAGTCGTAAGATCACTCATTTGATAACTAAGGATAGTCCGACCCCTCATTTGTTTTTTTTGGTATTTGATGCACTTTTGAGGGTTTTATATGTTAGTCCTTCATTGTAGGTTAAGAGTGACATCAAAGAACTTGATGAGACATACTTGTAACAAGAAATAAAGAATATTAAATACTTAGTGATCCTCTAAAAGGTTTTATGAGGTTATGAGTAGTCACGGTAACCCGATCATGTATGTAATGCCCGCAGGCTCCTTGACCCATTCTAGGTGCCCTGATCTAAGAAAATATTATATTCACACATTTTTCTAAATCTCATGTGACACTTCTCCCACTTTGTTCATTTTTTCATCACTTTTGTACAATATGGAATTAATCACAAAATAGCTAAGTCATTTTATCTCCTTATTTGCACTTAGGTTTAAATCTTAATTGCTTATTTACTTGGGTGAAATCTGTAATTCATTGTTTATTAATGTATTGCTACATTGCAATAAGATTTAGGCATTTGAAAATTCTATATTTTCTTAATCATTTGGTGAACCCGTACTCGATTTCCAACCTTCTTCATTTCTTTTTATTCTTACACCCATAATTTTTAGTGGTCTCTTTGGGTCTTTTGAGCATCTTGAGATTCCTTCTTCTTCATGTAGGATTTCTCAATCAATGGTTGAGGTTCATGCATCATTGGATGAAAATAAAAATACTTTTTACAAATATCAATGTGTTCATCTTCGCGAATCGAAACATCTGATAGTGAACACTCATATGATGAAGACATGAATGTTGATCAAGAGAAATTAGATAAGCTCAAATTTTTTTGACAAGATTTGCATGACAATTCTACTCATCTTCCACATATTATTCATGCATTGATTTCTCTAAGAAAATATCATGATGCTTTACTTTGACACATCTTATCGATTCTTCCTTGGCCACCACGGCCTCTCGCTTAACCCTTTATATTCTTACTTCCATTCCCACTACCACCGCTCCCATAATTCAACCTCATGCTTCTCATGCATAACTTAGTGCTTCTAGAAATACACCTCATCTCAATTTATTTTATCAAAATTTGTAAACTCAAATTCCTTAATTTCAATTGGATACTTCTTGTGCATCTCTATATTTAGATTCCACTTTTTTACTTCATACTTCTTTCACACATGCCATCTCTAGCTACCAATTTCCTCCAAAATTTTTCACTCCTAAGCTACCCATCTTTAAAGGCTATGATGACCCTCAAGGAATATTTGATAATTTCATGTAGCATGCCTATATTATGTGGATGATCACACTCTATTAGAAAAGCTATTACTTAGAAGTCTTCACAAATATGCAATGCTTTGGTTTTATGATCTATCTATCCACTTAATAACATATTTTATGCATCTAGATGATGCTTTTATTGCTCTTTTCTCTATCAATATTGGCTCTAAGATATCTTATGATCAACTAGTGAAAATTAAAAAGTCTTTAACAAACATCTAGCGGATTATATCTTTATATCTTGCATATAATAATAACTTAGCTAATATGTCTATTTGTTCGGGCTCTACAAAAACTCTAGGAGAGTGTTATCTTTGCTACCTATTTATCATTCGATCATTTTTGTCACACTATTACGCTAAGGTGAATCTAAACTCTTATCTATCGAAAAGGTTAAGAATCAAGAAAAGCTACATATTCAGCATGCTTTCAAATCATTACAACTTTCAAGCCATCAACGAAACCCACTAGAGCTAAAACCACTATCAACGTTGTTTCTAATTCTAAATAGTATCAATGGAACCATCTAAGTGTACATATTAAAAATAACTATTTCTCCACATCTTCTCTTGCCACAACTTATCGAGAGAATTTTTTTACACTTCCTCATCCACTCAAATTAGACCCATCTCGTCGTAAAGGTCATAATTATAATGAAAATTTCAGATGTGACTATCATCAATATGTCAGACATTTTATTGATTGATGCTTTAAAGTTTGCAATCTCATCGATAATAATGCAATTGACCTTCCAAAGCCTATAAATTACACACCAATCAATACAAATCACAACCTCAAAATATTTAACAATTCTCTTCAAACATGATAAAAAAACTGGATGATTCCTTAACCAATCATATATATCAAGTAGTGCCTCCTCCTGCATAGGGGACTCTTGAATTTCTAATTTCCATCCCCGAGCCATCTCCACTAATCATTACTTTCTCTGATCATTAGTATCATGTAACATTCTCTTCTCTTCGATCGAATGCACATTAGTGCTTGTATTACTTCAAATTCTATCAATAACACTATGGTCAATCCTTCATTTTGCATTAGCACATATTCTATTGTACTACTTGTCACTATTTTCTATCCACTATCGCAGATTTTATATCAAAATCCTAATTCATATGGGTATGTTAAGCTTCCAGAAATGTCAATTTTCTTACCTTGCTCATTCCTTTTCTTATGGCACCTTCCATCAAAGGGTGTGACATGCTCTTAGGTCTTCCCTAGTTACATGTAACTAAGACTATAATCTTTATGCATCACTTGTGTCTAAAGTTCAATAACAATAGGTAATTCATTACTATCAAAGGTGTTTCACCATCCAATCCATGGCCACAACCTCCCCTTGAGGTTTTCATTGCACTTGCTAGAGCATATAAGTCCATGTGGCCTCTCAAAACTAAAGCACATTTTGCTCCTAGCTCACCTGTTTGCACACAACCTATATGGTCTTATTGGTATGCTAGTCCCATACATCAATTTAGCTCCACTACTCGTACATCACCTTTACCTCGGTATAAATTACCGCATTATTTTGATTCACATAGATGTCCATCACTTCTATGTTCTACTTCACATAAGTGTCTATCACCTCCGAATTCTACCCTACATAGGTGTTCATCACCTTTATAATATCCTTCAGATAAATGCACATTACTTTCAAGGCCTATTTCACCTAGGTCTCCCTCATCTCCTAGGCCTCATGTACATTCACGAATATAACATGTATCTAATATACCACCAATTTTAGAGCATTTTCACACAAATTTATATCCACAAGAATCATGCAATACCCTCATCTTTTAATATCATTAGATAGCACATTCATTAGCATTCACTCATGGGGCATCATATTTATTCTCCCCATCCTCTAGAACTACACTACACATCTAATATTTCACACACATCATGCAAATTTTGATACAATATTGTATTGTAATTACTTGATGACGCACTCTCATGATTTTTTTCACACTTGACTATTGAGGAATAATATACACAAGAACCTCACACACAACACACTACACATTACACATTACACATTACACACTTCACATTTCACACATTCATCTCTTTTTACGTAGCATCTACTCTACGGATTAATGATATATCTTTATGGCATCTACTTCTACACGTTTCAGGTTGTTTTCCTATGATGCACTCTAGATCTATAGTTCATACTCACTACTAAGCATTTAAATATGAAATGAACTCACCAAAATCAATCACTCAATCACTAACTCATGTACTCTATAAGATTTATGCTTTCCGATCAAATATTTCTAGCAAATAATTCAAACCATTTCTCTATGACGCATTCTTGTTCTATGTTTTATTATTAACTGTTGAGGGGAATTTATAAATGAAACTCATCACATGCACACTCATTCACATTCAATTGGGGAAAGCGTCTCCCATCACACTCACACTACATTCCATTCCATCTCATCTACAACATACTGCATATCTTGGTTACATTTCATCTTGCTTGAAATTACTTGTTACATGCACACACTTTACACATGCTAGTAAGATACTTTATATGTATTATATTCTATCATACACACATGCATGTTCACTTGCCTTCTATTTTTGATCGAATGTTTCACATAAATGTTTACACATAACATGGATGCTTAGCATAATACCTCATACAAGTCCCATAGCAACTCTTGGGGGCATCCAATTTCATACACACTACAGTGTTATTGCTTAATTTTCATAGAAAAATATTATATCTGGAATATTCACAATTTTCCATACATTTTATATTTATAACATGATATCGGGTGCTTCACGTGCAACATTCGATTTGAGGTCTATTTTCTACCATGGTTGTTTGTTACATAGCTTGCTATTATCTATTTGTTCTTCTTATTTTCTGCTATTGTTTTTGAGGTTCGCCATTTGTCATGTGTACACACTTTCCTCTTTTGGCTATATCGACCTTACATATCTTGCAACATTGTGACTAATGTCCCATGTTTGTAACCCTCTTTTTTAGTCTACATTGTCTTCTTGCATATTGTCTTCTTATGTGTTAGCTTACACATTGTCTTCTTATTTGCTAGCTTACATCTTGTCTTTTACAAGTGTTTGCCTAGTTTTCACTAACACTTGTCTCCTAGACATTTTTTTGCGTGTGCCTTGGTTTCTACCAAGCACACTCCCTCCCCTATAGGGCATCAGTTTCAACATAATGGTCGGTCCTCCTTTGGTCCACATACTCCTCAATGACGTTGCATGCACCCCAAACTGGGGGGGAATCTATTAGGTGAATAAGTCACCCCATTCAACATCTCATAGTCACATTTTAACATAGGTCAGTATTTGTACAACATATCCATCAATCACATCAATGGCTCATATCCTGACTTAGGTCCTCAGCACAACACAGCAAATAGCGCTAGACCCGGAAAGTAGTGCCCGATAGCCCCGGACCCTTCCGGATGCATGTTACTAGGAGACGTTACACAACATTTTTTAAATCAGCACAATTTTCAGCAGGTTCACACAATGGCTTTTATAGTACACACAATCCTTAAACACTTGACATGCATGCACTACACCTTGTCTCCTTTCACGTTGGATCATAATCATTTGAAATAGATCGGTGTTTTACACAAAATCTGTAGTGGTGTTCTACATTATGGGAAATAATTAAAGATTGAAGGATGACACCATAATCTTCTCCTACATTTCTTTCATTTCTAGCATGAGATCGCCCAAAACTCGTTCTTCTACATCATCTTCAGGATTCTTTCTATCTTTTTTTCTCATAACGAATCAGGTCACATGTTCCTTTTTCTTTTTATTGCATACGTTTACACACTTTTTACATGTATTGATCATAGATATGCATATTTTCCTACTTGTTCATTCTTCTCTTTTGCAGGTCTATCCTTATGGGAAGTGGTAGTCACATCATCACAACATCAAGTGACATTAAAAATAGGTACAATCACGACATCTACACATACGCTTTCACCCTAGGGTCATCATCATTATCATCACTTATTTTTCACTTCCTCTTCTCTAGTTTCCATGCTTCACATTTTTATCACTCCACACTTTTCCTTGTCTCTCGACATTTTTCGCCATCAATCTACATGGTTATTAGGTACACATATCTTATCTACTTTATGCTATTGAGCATTAAATTAACAACATAAAGTGGGGGAAATGTAGACACTAAATCACACACTTTGGGAATCTTCCTTCTCCTTCGATCACATACTACTATCATATGATTCCTATGTAAGAAAAGTACTAATCAACCCATGTCTTTGGCCATGTTTACTTGCTTTATGTTACCTTTGTTGATGTTACACTCCTCCTATCCCACCTATCTTTTCATACTTTGATATTTCTCATTCAACACCAGAGCCCAACTTGAATGCCAGAATTTCACAGTCCCATCTTTTTGACACAACTTTCTTCTCGCAGTTGTACTAGATATTAGTTTCTCCTTTCATATTTGTGCCCCCGCAATATATACACTTTGCTCATATCTTTTGTGTCCTTTTTAACTATTTAGGCATCTTATCTTTTTGGTAGTCATCTTTTTTGGGGTTAGTTATGAAATTCAAGAAAGTGAATCATATAAATATAAAGTTATGTGACCATAACAAAAGACCAAGCACTAAATATTAGTTATAACTACCTAAGGTTATATCCAAAGGCATTACAAGAGAATTAAAGCATCCACACAAGGGTCGAAAATGCATTTTTACATACACTTCATAGGAGGGAAGTTCACTCTTTCATACACACATCTTTTACATCTAGTTACTTACTCACTATCAAGTGTGACATGCACAAGAGCCAAATAGGGTACAATATCTTCACACACACACATAAAACTACATTGGGTTTGAAATGTAGTGAAATGCTTAGTCATAAGATGACTCATTTGATAACCGAGGACAATTTGAACCCTCATTTGGATTATTTTTTTTTCTCGGATTTGATGCACTTTTGAGGGTTTTCTTTTTTCAAAAAGCTGGTCAATTGTTCATTGTAGGTTACAAGCAAAATCGACAAACTTGATATGATATACTAGAGACATGCACCAAGGACATTGAATACCTTGCATGAATGATAATTTTAGTGGTGAATATTCATAATATAGCGAATATTCCATTTTTGATAAATTTGAAAAGGTGAATTTTTTTGGCACGGGTCATGACCCATTCACCTAAAAATTACAGTTTAATTTTTTTAGGGGTCAACTCCGCCTACCCTTGAAACTATCCCTTATATAATCCTAGATTAATCGCCGGGTAGAGCACTACTTAGCTCACTCATACCACCTAAGGGCATATGTATTATCAAGTACAATAAATAGACTAATGGAGGGAGGAGGTCAGGATGTGCAAAATGCGGGTCAACATTTAGGGAGAGTTTGTTGATGCGTGATAGGAGTGTGGAGGAATCGATGCACGACAGAGTTTGTTGACATGAGACACAACACATTTTGTTGTTGCATGACTCACCGAGGGTGGAGGCTACAGACGCACGACATAATATTTACTATTGTGTGTCTGTAGCCTTCTATCACACCACTTGAAAATTAGGAAAAAAATTGATTATACAACCCCCCAAAAATTTACCTTCATGTGAAACTACTTCCGAGGATATTTGCCGTTATGCGAGTATTTTCCACCTCCGATTTCCAAGAGGTTTCTTAAAATGAAACCTACCTTGCAATCCTATGAAGGAGGTTTTTTACCATTGTAGTCACAAGCGTCGAGAGCACATTTGCAGTGCCCACAGTGCCGTGACCCATTCTAGGTGCCCTAGTCCAAGAAAATCTTGTTGTCACACATTTTTCTGAAGCTCTATGTGACACTTCACCCTTTCTATTCATCATTCATCACTTTGGCATGGTTAGGAATTAACCGTAAAATAGCTAAGTCATTTTATCTCCTCATTTTCACTTAGGGTTTAAATCTTAATTACTTATTTTCTTGGGTCAAATTATTTACTTCATTGTTTATTCATTTATTTGTACATTGCAATCAATTTAAGTATCTATAAATTATATGTTTTCTTAATCAGGTTGAGTTCCCCAAGCTTCCTCTCCCCCTGTGGGATTTGTTGAGCATTAAATCAAACCCTTGGGGAGACTTATTTTTTTGGAGAAACCCAAAATTTTCAAAGCTTGCCCTCAAAAGTGAGTTTGGGTTGAAGTTAACCTTTCCAAAGACCTAAAATACACCATTAAAATTAAAGTTGGGGAAACCCATTTTTCTTAGCGTGTTGTATACATCAACTTAACCAATACCTTCTCCCACTATCAAACATCCAATCATATGATATAGGAATGTTTTCTTATGGTTGAATCTCTCTTGGGACACAATAAAATCCTTAACCGAAACCCAAAGCCCCCTTGTTGGGAGATTACTTTGGAACATAGTGACCAACAAAAGAGACTTTTCCCACAACCTAATGAGAGCCTCAACCTCTTCATATCAGCCACTCAATAATCATGGTTCAAGGTCCTCCACCGCTCCTTCCAAACAAGTTTTTTTCTCATACAACTCCAACGGCTCTCCCCCTCTCCACTAGCCACCTTGGCTGTGATACACGTGAAATCTTATGTTCTCTTGACCTTTGTTTTCTTCAACTTCCTAAGTCACCTTTCATGAATTAAAATAACTCACTCGTGGCTTGAAAATTTCTTCTTATCTTCTCCTATATCCTAACCCTTGCCAAAGATGGAGAATTTTTTCAATGAAAAAATCAGACCATGGTTAGTGGAAGATGTTTCCTTGATCAAATCATCTCACAATTGGTTTTTCTCCTCTCTAATATTAATGATGAGGAATCTATAAAACTTGATTATGTCCAATGATTGTGTATTCTTGGAATAAACTTGGCCTTATTGATCCCACTTGAAAATATTTTGTTGGGGACAATTTTCTTCACTTTCATCATATGCATATTCTCTTTTTGGAGGAAGTTATACTTGCAAGATTTATTCTCTAGTTTATCTTTGCTTGCACAATTTATACCCAAGAAACATACCACATGTCCAATCATGAGCTTGGACATGGAGGGGTCATGATATTGATTTCTCCCAAATTTTAAAAATTTGATTTCTTGGTTCTGAACCAACCCAACGGTGGTGTGGACCCTTTTCGATTTTGATGGGCATATCTTCAATCTTGATAACATTTATGCTTCTAATGATGCGATCAAGTGAGATATTTTATAGATATGTATTTCCAAATCCTTCCTAATTCCCTATGGATTTTTTGTGGAGAATTTAATATGGTGGAATGCTAAGAAGACACGATCATCTTCTTCCTATGTGGTGGTGTGTGGTAGAATGAGAGGCCCGGTTCTATTTGAGACATAAGATTGGATTATTTGATTCTAATATCCATTTCAAGGATAGTTCTTCCTCTTCTTGGTTCACTTGGTCCAACTTTTAGCTATGGGAAATACTATATTGTTCAACATTTTGAATTTTTCATGATGTTGAGCCAAGACTTATTCTATATTTCTCCCAGTTTGGCCACCACTGTCCTTTATTCTTTGACACTATGTTTATCTATGATCACTCCCTCTATATTCTTCAACATCACTTGTCTTGCTCTTGCAAAAAAAGGGCAACTCTCAATTTTACCTCAATACTTGCTAACCTAAAACATGCAAATACTATGGCACACAATCAACATGTTTGGAACTCAGTTGCTCATCCTAGTGGTCGCAAAGGCTGGATATCTTGGTGGAATGATGCCATCACTAGGACCAAATTTTTTTCACATCTATGAAAACACGATGCTCTTTTCCAATAGGATGCTCACAATGCTTCATTTTATGAATTCCACCTAATCTCACAAGATCTTAATGCCTCTCCTTTAAATAAAAACTTACACTTCAAGCCACTCACTAGAAAACCAAACACAAAATTGAAGAAGTTTACAAAGACAAAGGTTATCTTCTTCATGCTTGGCTTCATTAGTTTAAAATCATAAACATGGCCTCTAAATAATTCTTTGTTATGCTTCATGCCAATATTTGTGCCACATATATCAAATCCATCTTTCAAGAAAATGTTTGGATCACTTCTTTACCCAAATATTTTCAAGCATTTGTTCACCATTATCATGATCATGTCTTTGCCTCACATCCTGTAACCCAAGCGATAAAAGAGGCATTGCTTAATAATTTACAAGTTCTGTCGTGTAAAGTCTCTTTCACTCAACGTGTTGTGTGTGATTTTCTCTATCTCTAATAGAGATTAAGGAAGCTACTTTTTAAATGAATTATGATAAAGCTCTAGGCATTCAACGCTTTCCCTTTGAGTTTTATCAAACCATGTAGGATACTCTAGGAACTCATATCTACAATGTCTACCTCGGGGCTCTCTCTTCCAAATCCCTTGGTGAAGTGATCAATCAAGGAAACATCAAGTTTATCCCTAAATCGGGGAGACCCTACAAAAATGTCTATTTGATGGACTATCACTCTGTTTAATGTATCCTATAAAGTCACCACTAAGGCTCTTTTAAATATAATCGTAAACCTCTTTCCTTTTGTTATCCACAATAAATAAATGGGTTTCATCAAACATAGATATATCCTTGAAAATATCATTTTTGTTTGGGAAGGGACGGAATGGAATTGACAGTTTAACTAGAAATATTTATTTATCAAAATTGACTATGCCAAATCATACGAATGCATTGAGTGTTACTTTATTTTATCTATTCTTCAAGATCTTGGTTTTGGTCTAGGTTTTTCCACGTTGTGCATATGCTCTTCAAAATTCTAGATCTTACATTACCATTAATGGAACTCAATCTTCTAGGTTTGGTTTGGTCGGTTCTATCTCATTAAGGGTTCCCTCTACCCCTTTTTCTTTATTCAGCTTTAGCTACCACCTTACCACAATGTTTCTCAAGGCCTCATTAAGGTGGTTTCTCTTCAAATAATTGATAAACAACTCATCAATGGCCATTTTATTGATGACTCTTTCCTCACTCTCCTTGAAGAGAAATCTATTCATGGCACTTTGGATTTTCTATATACTTTTTGTTTGGCCTTTGGATCATCCATTTAGTGGGAGAAAATCAATTCTATAGGAAATAATAATCTATATCCTTCTATGGCTTTCGGATTGCAATAGAGTTGGATTCAACCATAAATTCAATTCAAATTCCTTGGCATTTTTCCACCTTCCAGGCCACCTCTACTTAAATTTAGAGCTATTTGGTCATACGAGTTGAGCTCAAAATTTCCTACTAGATTACCAATCTGTGGTAGGTAAATTTCAAATATTCTCCAAATTTCTTCCTATCACCCATTTACTATTCTTCATGTTGGGATCCTTCTAATGCTTCCTATTCCAAACTTGAAAAGCTTCTAAGATACTTTCTCTTGGATAACTCTGAAAGCCACAATGGGTTTCATTATATGGCATGGGACACGTTTTGTTGACCTAAAGAAGTAAGAAGCCTTAGCTTACTTGACATCAAGCTTCAAGGGTGAGATCTCTGTGTCAAATGGCTAATCCATAGCCTAGAAGGGAACAAATATGAGAAGATTTTTCTCTGGCATTACATCTATCACAAATTTCCTATTGGAAGAAAAGATTGAAAGGCCTCAACTTCCAATCCCCTCTCCTTTGCCCAATTTTTGTCAAAATCAAAGATACTTTTATAGCCTAGAGTATCTTGAAAGCCGTGGAATTACTTGAACCACACCTCATTTGGAAAGGGGATGGCTTCAGATCTGGCCTATCCATCAACTCCTGTTCTCACTCTGTGGTCATCCATTTTCACTTTCCATGAGGCCTCTCTTTACGTAACCCCTTGGGATAAAACTATTCATATCTTCAGAAAAGGCATCAAAGTGGTGCGGGATTTATTTTTAAGCATTCTAGATCTTGGATTTCTTAAGGAGGATTAGCTATTAAGTTTAACTTTCAACATCAAGATGTCAAGTCAATTCGAATATCATTACTTATATACCTATGGGATTATTGCACAAAATTGGTGTCACTTCAAGTGTCCCATGGTGGTGTGATTGGAATTGGCCTTATGCTTACTTTGCTCCTACATTAAAAACAACCAATGTAGCCAATGAATGTTGAATCAAGCAACCAATGTTGGAACACTTCCTTCAAGGTGTAGGTGTGGAAACATTGGTTTGAAACGGTTTGGTCAATTATTTTTGAACCCAAAAATCTCTAGTTTCTATGCTGCATTTTACACTAGGGACTTCCGTAAGGGTTCATGCTTAGGCATATGGGTGTCAATCACACCTGCCCGATTTACCACCAACCTGATACTATCAAGCACATCTTTTGGTTTTGTCTGCATGCTAATCAACCTAGAAATGGATTCATTCCCTTTTCCAACCCTTCTCCCTATACTTTTTCACCTACAAGTTGTTTCGTTTAGGGAATCAACTCATTACTTGTAATTCACATCAAATTTTGGCACATATTTAGAGATGATATTTTATTTCATCTATGGAAATATAAATAATCCCATATTTAAAAATGTTCCTATGGATAGAATTTTTTTGTTAGTAATAAAGTGGTTATTCTCTCCATTGTAATGCTTTAGATCATAACTAGGTTGAGAAGGTTCACCGGAGGTTGAACATATCCACTCTTTCTTGACCATTGGTCCATTGCCCCCTACACATTCAATTGTGTTCTTCCTAATGCTCCCACTTGTCGTCTCGGTTCATTGCACTTTGCTCTCCCCCTCCTTCCCGTGGAAGAGGGTTTCATGTAGACGCTGCTCCCAAAGTTGGCGAGCTCCTCTCCTCGATAATGGGGGTCCCCTTAGGTCTTGTCCCTCCTCCATGGCTTAGGGTGGGATTTTTGGCTACCTTGGTGGTTCTGAGTGGTTTACCCTACACCAGACAAGCTCTCACAACTTTATCTTGGCATCTCTCCTTCTCGGAAGCCTAACGATTCAAAACAACAATAACTGTAAAGAAACTGGATGGGAGCCCATCCCTAATAGAGCTCACTTTTTCTTTGGCTGGAGAGATACACTAGATAATCCTCTTCCTCCACCTCCAGCTTCCATGTCCACTTCCACTTCCTAGGTTTCTAGGTCGGACCTTTTTTTTATTCCTTGTTTTGTTCTCCATTTTTTTGATGTTTTGATTGGCCTCTTTCTCAGGTCTGCTGGCTCGATTTGTTTTGCATTATGGGGTGTGATTATGTCCACACATATTTTTATACGATCAACATTGTAATTATCTATTTTATCAATAAAAGAACACTTTTCAATTAAACAAATGTTTTATTTGAAAATGGTTCACTTTTCCAATTTTGGGACTGGGATGTGATCTGTTAACAGAAAAATAAATTTGAAATGAAAATTGTATTGAATAATTATTGCCCCTAGCCAAACGTGTCTGGCATGAGATAAGAACAGGAGGTTGGACTTCGTCCTCACTCTGCACAAGTAGGTAGGTAGCGGGAAACCAAAAACTTTACAAGTAGGTATTTGATGAATGGTGAACTTATGGAAAATTGTTGAAATAATTAAAAATGATAATTGGGAACTGTCATGTGATTTTCTGAATGAAACTCGTATAAAAAATATCAAACAATTAATTATCATGCCGAAAGGCATTCCATAGTTGGATTGGCTGGCTGATTTTGACACATTACATTACATAGACGACTGAGATTAAAATTTCAGATGTGTTGAAATCTAACGAATATCAAATTCATCAAGTGGAATATCATTTTTTCACCTTGTTTTGACCTCTTCTATCGGTGTAGATTACATGGATCCAAAAAGAGATCCCCGCCTTGTCGTCGATGAAGATTGTTGGAGTGATTTGGATTACTGCATTCAAACCAAAGTATGATTTTGCCCTGCAAATACTATGCCTAAATAAATACTCTTAAGACTGTTTCACGGATTCTGTTAATTTGAATTGGTGCCCTAGAATTGGTACTGTTATACAAAAACCGTGGTAGAGAAATATGCGTGGAAGTGAGTCGAGGAGAGGAATTTGGATATGCGTGGATGAGTCGAGGAGAAGAATCCATGTTTGGTTTTAGGTCCTCTGCTGCACTCCTCCATCAACGTCAGCACCTCTCATATCATGAAATACTTGACAGGTAGGTAAATGGTCATTCACTTCCCTTGATAATCTTCCTGAAATGGATTATTTGTTAAATATGTTTGAAATTGAAGCGCAGGATCTGTAAAGACGTACTCAAACCTCACTCAAGCGTATGTGGATGTAAGAGATGTGGTGGAAGCTCACATTTTAGTATAAAAATTCCTTCTTCCTGCGGGCGATATCTTTATGTGGAAACAACATTAACTGAGCTGAGCTTGTGCAACTGCTCTCACAAATTCTTCCCCACTACCCAATTCCTGTAAAGTTCGTAACCTTCACCAAAACCCTTTTTTGTTCAAAAGGGTTATGCAGCAATTTGTTTGAAATATTTTTGAGATATCTCTCTCTAGGTGTTCAGACAAGAAAAATCCAAAAACATAGCCATATGAATTTTCAACATAGAATCTTGGAGATCTCGTACTTTCCTTCACGCCTATTAAAAATTTCTTGCAGACATGACCTATCAATTTACAATAAAAGGCATTACTTCACTGACTAACCAGTTCGAATTTTATGCTATTCCCAACCTGTCAAATATAATTTATTATGCTGTTGTCACTTGTTGAATCGGTTATCAAACTTTTTAGTTATAATGTTACAGGCCGTCTATCGGAATGGTTTCAGAAAAAGAAGAACCAAGTAACAATGATATTTTGATTTTTCCTACTCTTGAATCTATTAGTGAAGAGAAGATGGAGCTTGGTTGGAGATTCGATTCTTGGAGCAGTATTAGAAGAAAAGATGCATTTCATTATAGTTTCCTTCTTGTAAAATTCCCACTTCAAGTGGAAGATTATTGTATTGTTCTTTTGAAAGAAAAGTTGTATTGATTATTAGTTATTAAGATTGTATTGTATGTTGTGAAGGAAAGAAAGACATTTTAGTAAAGCTAGTCTTGTTATAATGGAAAAGTGATTAAAAAGGAAAGAAACAACTTGTTCATATTTTAGTCAACTTATTATCTCATATAAGTGTGTAGATCTTATTGGAAAGTTAGTAGTTCTTATTTTAAAACTTATTAGAAATCTTGTAAAATTTGGTTGTGAGAATGGTTGCAAATTTGTAGTTTGTAAAAGAAAATAAAGAGTTATTCCCATTGTATTACATGAAATTTATAGAGTAGTGAAATAAGTTATATTTGTCAATTTCCTTGCATCCTTGAAAGAAAGTCAAGATTTTTATTCTTAGATGGAAAGAACTTAAATCTTCCATGTCATTTTCTTGGTTAATAAAAATAGACAATTTCCTAATACTAGGGAGAAAATAAATTACTTATTTGAATCTTAGACCTTAGCCTCATTGGAATGTGTAAATTAATTACTAAGTTATTGTAAAATTACTTATAACCCAAAATAAATCAATGTAACAACAAATGAAATATGGACTTAATTTAAACCTCCTATCAAAATATTACCAAATTTTATAATAAGATTCTAAGTATGAGAGTTATCTTATTCAAAATATGAATATCATCATCTTTTGAAAATAGCCTAGATATTAAGATATTGTTATGAATAAAACTTAGCTTAATTCATCATTAGTTGATATTTGAATAAATGTAATAAGTTAAAGTATTTAATTAAATACTTTAAACTTATGTCAATAGATATTAGTTATCCTTAGTTGTTAGTTAACTAAGTGATAGTGTTCTCATCCCAATGTTTGTGGGATCATATTCTATCTTGCATATTTTGTTCTCAGATGATTTCCATGAGGGGCAATAGGGGCAATTAGGGAAATATGCTATTTCTACATATTTGCTTAGATTAGATGATTTGTTTCCATATATTGTGGATGAGATAGAAGCTTTCCAATATCTATAAATATTGTAGCTCTCTCATTTGTCTGTAATGCTTGAATTTGATATTAATAAAATATACAAGCACCATCTTGTTTCTATGCAAAGCTTCTGTGTCAAATATTATTTTCAAGTATTCATTGTCAAGATTTAGTATCAGAGTAGTATTATGATCCAGAGAGAAGTGTAGGAAGTTTTAGGGAAGTTTAGGGAGATCTAGAGAAATTACAGAGCTAGGAGGAGCCATAGATGCCCCCAGCCATTTCACAGTTCCCCTACATGGCTCCACACCCTGAATCATGGTTGATTTGTAATTGAAGAACACCTGGAGCGCAATCACAGGCCTTTATGGACTCGGATGCTAATTTGTTGTAAAAGGTGAAATTGTTTCATTCTCTATTTTTTTTTAAAAATTACCTATATGTGTTTTTAAAAAAAATTGGAAGCATTTAAATATATATATATATATATATATATATATACAATATTTTTGATCTGTGGGTACCCAATCTTTTCAATCTCCCCACATTACTTGTTCTTCCTCTTCTTTGTACTTTTATTCTTCTTCTTCTTCTTCTCTGTATTTGAGCATTTAAAAAAAAGAGATCCAATCAAACATGGAAGTTTCTCTGTGAACCTGCATCTACCAGAGGAGTAGAAGATTGCATATTTGAATGATCTACAACTTTCCTACATCCAAATGGAGACTACAAATTAAACGGGGAGAAGATTTGCAACCTGCAACAAAAGAGCTGCATTGGAAGAAGGAAGAACAAGCTGCCTCCAAGAAAAAGAAATACCTGTGTACAAAGAGAAACAATAAAAGAAAAGTGTGGCCAAGGGTTATTATAATGCATATGCAAAGCGGATGAACTACAGTTGTGCCCTAAAACACTACACATGCATGTAAGTCGTTACTATGTTCATTTAAAAAAATCAAATTTGATTTTTTTTTCCTTTTTTTTGTACGTCATGAAAAAATTAGAAGGAAAAAAATTCCATTTTTTGGAAAGGGGCCCGGAAAGATATTAAAATTGCAATTTAAAAAGGCATAACTTTCAACTGGTACCTCGGATTGAGGTGCCATTTTTTTTTAAAGTGTGTGTTTTTGTGAGCTCTACATCTTGGTCTAGTTTTTAATCAGATTTGGAAAATAATTATCTTGTAAAAATTACAAAAATAAGATTTTTGTATTTGAAAAGAGGCCAAAGAGTCCAAGAGAGCCATTTTATTTTTGTAAATCGGCCACAGAGCCAAATTTGTAACAGGGCCAATAGTGCCAAAAATTCATTGTACACGGATGAAAAGGAGCCCAAAAATAAATAAAATAATATTTTTTGGGGGTTTGCATGCTTTAAGGAGGGAAAAGTGTTCAATTTTTACTTCTACTTGTTTATCACTTTTCACAATGGCTGCAATTACGGTACCAAAGTTCTTTTTGCCAAATTCTCAACTTTTACGTTCTAATAATTATCCAACATGGAAAACAAAAATTCACACACAACTTGATTTTGAAAATCTATGGACCATTATTTATGGTACATTAACAAGATTTGCAACAGATGTTACACAACAAACTACATTTGATCGTGAAAATCAAAATCAAAGTTAATAATCTTGTTTAGTGTTTCAGATGAGGTATAACCTCATATTCATGAGTCCACAACAACAAAATAATCTTGGGACAAGTTGAAAATGGTATATGAGTCAAAAAATAAGAACACAATACTTCATCTCCAAAGTCAACTATTAAACTTGAAAATGCAACCAACTGAGAAAGTTGAAATGTTTTTGAGAAGAGTGGCAAATTTGCGTGCATCACTTCAAGCTTTGGAAGAAGAAGTAACTGACACATCACTTGTGCCTATAGTATTGAGAGCTCTTCCTCCTTCTTATAGGATTTTTGTGACCACGTTAAACATAATTGGTCAAACAACAAATTTTGAAGAGTTAGTGAATATGCTCCAACAAGAAGAATCTATTCACTCAACTATTGAAACTGAAGAGTAGGCACTTGCTTCTAATCAAAAAGGAAAAAAATAGGTGAAGTCTAGTAAACAACCTCAGAAGCAAGGTAATTCTCAACAAGGCCAAAAGGACCAACAAAAATGTCTTATTTGTGGTCGAAAAGGACATGAGTTAAAAAATTGTTGGTACAACACATTCCAACAAGGATCATCAAGTGGTAAAAATACTAATTACCAACAAACAAAATCAGGCCAACAACAAAGTAAACAGGACAAAATTATCAAAAGTGGAAGAAGAAACCAACTCAACAAGGAAATGTAGCTGAATAGGAAGATCAATTTGATGATGATGACTTCCTCTATTTTGCACAGTCAAATGAAGTATCCAATTATACAAATGAAATTTGGTATGTCGACTCAGGTGCAACTCAACATATGACATGAAAGAAAGATTGGTTCTTCACAATGAGTAAAACACCCACCAAAAATCATGTCTCTTTGGGTGATGATACATCATATAGTGTTGAAGGCATTGGTTCCATTTCACTACCACTTGGGCAAAATAATTGTAAAATTACAGATGTTCTTTATGTCCTTGGTTTAACAAAAAATTTATTATCCGTGAGTCAATTATTAGATCACAATCTCAAAATTGACTTTGATTGTAAAGGTGGTAAAAATATGTGCCTAATTCGAGATAAGTCACGAAGCTCAAAAATTGTTACAAAAGCTTCAATGTTTCAGTTGGATTTTTTTCAACGAAATGATCAAGCACTTTTAGCCAAGGATACATCATCAGCTCAACTATGGCATCGAAGACTTGGACATGTGAGTTTTGGCTATCTTGACACACTTTGTCGATACGACATGGTTAGGGGTTTACCACCTCTAAAAAGGGTACAGATAAATGTCAACATTGTTTGGTAGGAAAAAAATAGAGCACCATTCAAACATAGTACATTTCGAGCTAAGGAAAAACTTGACTTGGTGCATACCAATTTGTGCAGACCAATGAGACCTAGCCACTCTAGGTTTCAATATTTCATGCTCTTTGTTGATGATTTTTCAAAAAAATGTGGATATACTTGTCTTTCTACAAAAGACCAAGCTTTTGAAAATTTCAAGAAGTTTAAAGCCCTTGTTGAAACAGAGTTTGGTAGGAAAATAAAAACACTCCGCTCAGATCGAGGGGGAGAATACACCAGCAATGAGTTCAATGATTTTTTGAAAACACGTGGCATTCGTTGTCAAATGGATCCTCCTCACATACCTCAAAAAAATTGTGTTTTGAAAGGCGAAATCATACTATCATGGATATGGTGCAATGTGTGATTGATGATGCAAGTTTATCAAAATCATTTTGGGCTGAAGCAACTAAAACAATAATGCATTTACTAAATAGAGTTCCCATTGCAGCTCTTGATAGAGTAACACCACAGGAAGCATGGTCAGAGCATAAGCCATCTATTTCACACCTTAGAGTTTTTGGATGTAAAGTAAGTATGCACATTCCTAAGAAACAAATAACTAAGCTTGATATGAAATCAGAGAAAATTATATTCTTTGGATACAATGATGAATCAATTGGCTATATACTTATGAATCCAAGAATAAGAAGGGTATACACTAGTCGGGATGTTGAGTTATTTGAGAATAAAGAAGAAGATTCTCCTTCCATACACTCACATGATGAAAAAATCATCCGTACAGTAAAAACAGAGGATGGTAATCACTTTGATGACGATAATGATGATGGGGAAGATAATGAAATTCAACCTCCCACAGAACCAAAAAAAGTATGCCTAAATGGTATACAAGTATGATTAGAGATGCAAATTTGGATAGTGTCCCTAACACATCTACCACTAGAATGAGGACTCGTAGTATGGCTCTAAATAAGGTCAATTTGGCCTTAATGAGTAAAGTTGTTGAAACTATTAAGCCATCCTCAGTTTCAGAAGCCCTATAGTCTAAACATTGGAAAGATGCTATGAATGTAGAATATAAGTCACTTATGAAAAATAATACATGGAAACTTAGAGATCTTCCACCGTGTCAAAAGCTGATTGGATGTAGAAGGGTCTTCAAAATGAAGTACAAAGCAGATGGAAAAATTGATAAACATAAGGCTAAACTAGTTGCTAAGGGATATGCTCAAAAAAAGGCATTGATTATGAGGAGATTTTTTCTCCCACAACTAAGATAAAAACTTTGAGATTAATATTCGCTCTAGCTGCATAATTTGGTTGGAAAATACACCAAATGGATGTGAAAAGTGACTTTTTAATGGTGATTTACAGGAAGAAGTTTACATGACTCAACAAGAAGGTTTTGTCATACCAGGTAAAGAGGAAAAGGTATGTAAACTAATAAAATCACTATATGGTCTAAAGAAGTTTCCTAGGGCATGGTACATAAAAATTGATGAGCATCTCATTCAACATGGATTCAACAGGAGTCCATATGATCCTAATCTCTATCTCAAAAAGCAAGGGGGAGATAGTGATCATTGTAGTATATGTTGATGATCTAGTCATCACTGGAGGATCAATGAGGATGATTGAGTCAACAAAGAAATATCTAACACGATCATTCGACATGACTAATCTTGGGCTTCTGCATTATTGTCTTGGACTTGAAGTTTGGCAAAAATAAAATCATATCTTTGTGTCACAATTTAAATACGCCAAGACAATGCTCGAGAAATTCAATATGATGGATTGTAAGCCATTTTCCACACCTATGGAGACAAGACTTCAACTATCTCGAACAGATCCATCACCACAAGTAAATGTAACTCTCTATCGATAGTTGATCGGGAGTCTCATCTACTTGACTTACACTAGGCCGATATCAACTATGCAGTCAACTATCTTTCACAGTTCATGTAAGAACCAAGGGTTTCTCACTGAAAGTAGAAAAGTGGACATTGAGGTACATTAGAGGAACTATGGACTATGGACTTGAATATAAGTAGAATTATAACTTCATCTTGATAGGATAGTCGATTTAGATCATGCGAGAAACATAGATGATAAAAATCCACTTCAAGCTTTTATTCCTTTTGGGATATGGACCGATATCATGGGGAGTAAGAAGCATACTTGTGTTTCCATATCATCCACAGAATCAAAATATCGCATGTAGAAAGTGGAGCTATCTCGTGAAGTGATATGGCTCCGAATGTATACTTGAAGGATTGGGAACACCACAGAAATTTCCAACTATCCTACATGTTGATAACAAAGGGTTAGTAAAACTTGTTCGAAATCTAGTTTTTCATGAGTTCAGAAAACACATTGAGGTGCAGCTACATTTCATTCGCAAACATGTTTAGAACAACAACATCCAGCTCCAATATTGCCCAACAGATATGCAACGTGTAGATGTCTTCACAAAGTCACTTGCTCGAGGTAAATTTGAGGGTTTTAGAGAATTTATCTCTTGTTCACTTGAGACCATGCTGAATTAAGGGGGGGAATGTTATGAATAAAACTTAGCTTAATTCATCATTAGTTGATATTTGAATAAATGTAATAAGTTAAAGTATTTAATTAAATACTTTAAACTTATGTCAATAGATATTAGTTGTCCTTAGTTGTTAGTTAACTAGGTGATAATTTTATCATCCCAATGTTTGTGGGATCATATTCTATCTTGCATTATTTGTTCCTAGATGATTTCCATGAGGGGCAATAGGGGTAGTTAGGGGCAATATGCTATTTCTACATATTTTCTTAGATTAGATGATTTGTTTCCATATATTGTGGATGAGATAGAAGTTGTCCAATATCTATAAATATTGCAGCTCTCTCATTTGTCTGTAATGCTTGAATTTGATATTAATAAAATATACAAGCACCATCTTGTTTTTGTGCAAATCTTCTGTGTCAAATATTGTTTTCAAGTATTCATTGTCAAGAGATATCACTAATTTTCTTTGTTATGAATAGCTATATTGATATAATTAATTTAAAACATATAAATAATTAGTTTATATATATATATATATATATATATATATATATATATATATATAATACACACACACACACACACACACACACACACACACACACACACACACACACACACACACACACACACACACATACATACATACATATATATATATATAATTATGCTAACTAAAATTTTTAAGTGCCAACCCATGTGGGGAAAGCTAATGTTAAAGTCATTGTTTTAATGTAGAGGTCGCAACCTATTTTATTTTATTTTGTTAGGGAATAGGGTTGGGGAGGGTCGCGATCCCACCTATCAATGGGGTGGGGGATGGGGTTGGTGACCCACCCCAAACTCTGTCACACATAAACATTAAAACCCCCTACAGGTTACATTAAACTATGTGCATATTTCTTTATGTGGACTGTGTTTTTTAAACCCATGGCCAAGTGTTACTCCTTTTAATACGGTTTATATATATATATATATATATATATATATATATATATATATATACATACATACATACATACATACATATGTACACACACACACACACACACACACACACACACACACACACACACACACACACACACACACACACACACACACACACACATACCCAAATGAAAACATATATCAAATTTAACTATATCACTAAAATGGGGCAAAACCCATAAGCCCATTTGGGCAAATAAAAAAATATGAGTTAAATAAAATAAATAAATACTTTGAAATCCTAAATGAGGTGTAGACAAAACAAGAAAATAAATGAGATGTGTATGTATCTCCAAATCTTGAGATGGCCTCTAATGGCTTCCTCCTTCTCCTCCACCAATCTGCAAAACAAAAGAGAAATAATAAGTCAAAAGAAAAGAGAAAGAAGCCTTCATAAGAAAACTTAGGGTTAGTGAAATCCTTTGATCTTGTGGCCCCAAATGAATCCATCCAATGGATGGGATTCATCCCTACAAAAAGTAGGTGGGGAGTGGTTGAGTAAAAATTCAAATGCATGGGTTGAATTTTTAAGGGGCCACTTTATTTGTGTAAGGGGTGGGTTTATTCTTCTAACCCTTGTGCTAAATTAGGGACCTTGTTATTTGTTTTTAAACCTAGTCACCTTGTGGGATTAAAATAACTTTAGTATTTAATTAAATATACCCCTTTACCCATGGGTTTAATTTGTGCAAGTTTGGCTATGGTGTAAATTAAATTTTATCAAAATAAAATTTAAGGGAAACTAAACCAAGCCTTAGACTAACCTAGTTTATTCATAAGTATCGAGGGAATTATTATTTTTATAATGGGGATTAAATAAAGAAATTTATATTATTAATTTAAAGTAACTTTGTGTACAATTATTATTTTTCCTAGGTTAGATTGAAAGCAAGAAACTACCACCTAAAATAGTTCCCTAACCTAGCTAGAAACAAGAAAGGAGTACCATCAAGATGAAGAAATGAACAAGGCCTACATTAGCATCATAACTTTGAAATAATGAAATCAAGCATAATGCAAATCAAGAACTCTATTCTTCTAATTGCCTAATTAAATCAAGTGGACCTATGTAGTCCAATGGCAATCAACAATATTGTTTGCTTTGATCCTTCAAGGATGCTTGGGTGTGAGGCCTAGCTCTTCAAGGTGGATGATGGTGGGTGTGAGGAAAAAGGCTTTTAGTGCAAGAATATGTGCTTTCCTTTGCTTTCTCAAGGGAATTAGGTGTGGGTATAAAGGTAGGAGGAGGGCTCCTTATATAGCCCAATGGATAGAGGAAGCACTTCATCCCTTTGCATGTGGGATAAAGGTAAAACATGATTAAGAATGGATAAGGTTGCTTTATTAAAGGTAACTTTAATTTATAAGGGTTTAATTTATGCTAAGCAAGTCATGGGAGTTGGGGGTGCTTTAATTAATCAAAGGTGATTAACTAATAGGTAGGTGTAAGCTTATATAAGCCAATTACAGGAATATCAATATGATCTAGGCCATTAGGAAGGGATTAAATCAATTAAATATTGATTTATTACTTGAATGAAGAGGAAGGATAATTAATTAATAATGATTAATTAATCTAGATAGAAGGGTAAATAATTAATGGAAGGTTGTTAATTAGGTTATTAGCTGGATAAACAACTTAATCAATTAGTGTATTGTAATTAATTAACAACAATAAGAGGGAATATGAGCGCTTTTGATGATATGTCATCGATTTGCGAGAAATGAGATAATTAGCGCAATTTAAGTATTTAAATTGCTTGGGCATAATTATAGGTGTCTACATTTTCCCCTCTTTGGGGTGGCATAAGTGACGCCACTTCAAAGATAGTAGATGGAAGAAAATTTGAAGGGATAGAAGAAAAATTAGTAGGAGGGAGAGATGCCCCCTCGAGTGTTGATGGGGTGATGAAAGAAGTTGATCGACAATTGAAAAAGATGAGAGATAGGAAAAGAATGGGGAAGAGGCAGGATGCCCCAATGAGAGAGAAAATAGGGGTGAAAGGGAAGTGGTGTAGAAGAAATATGGAGGAGGGGAGGGAAGAGCTTAGCCTCTAGCCGTTTGTATATATTGGAACAATTTTGATGTCATCATATTGCCACAAGAGCTACGCTCATTGGTCCTTATGAAAAATATAAGCATACGACAATGATAGAATGACATGAAAAGCCATACTATGAAGAATTGTCCATTGCTGAAAATGCCAACTCCACGCAACATACAAAAATGTAATGCAATACGAGAAGAAAACAAGCTCATTTAACAGGGAAAAAGAGTACGAACGCACATATCGACCCAACAAAGCTGTCCACACAAATATTTTTTATCATTCACTAAAGAAGACAATTACACAAATGTTTTTTATCATTGCCTAAGATATCCACAAGTTCGTGATTGATGACAAGGGTTAAAAATGATGCCCCAAGAAAGGGTACATGTAAGGGGAAATGGAAATGGACATGGGGTCCATGAAAAGTGATTGTGCGCAATGAAACAACACCAGCATCAAAGTGCCCTGAGATTACAAACAAAGCAAACAACTAGCTTTTGTGAATGGTTGTGAATCTAGTGATCCGCGAGTCATATTAATTGGGGAAGATGTGAGACAAACCAACAGGATATGGAGAAAATACCATGCGTAAGACACAAGTTTCAGCCATAATAAGCAAGTTACCATTTTTGTAGGGTTTTTTACTTTTTAGGATTTTTTTGAAAAATTTTGCCCTGTTTTTGGATTTTGACATGTATACAATTTTTATTGTTTTTTCTTTCCAAATCGTGGTGAACTATAGAAGAAGATAGAAGAAGAAAGTTAAGGGCCTATGGGCAAGTAGAAAGTGCCCAAGGTGGAAGAAAGAAGAAACAAATGACAAATAATGTCCTTGTTTAGTGGAAAAAAATAAAAAAATTAATTATTTGAAAAATAATTATTTACGAGAGTGTGGAGAAGAATAAAAATTTCAAGGAGCAATAAAATTGTCCGAGGGAGAAGAAAGGGGTATCGAGACAACAAAAAATGCCCCAATATGGTGAAAAATAAGAGAAAAATAATTATTTAATAAAAATAATTATTCCACAGTGAACAGAGGAGAAAACAACGATCGAAATGGGCCTCTTAGCCCTCCTGACGGTGAAAAACGGGTTAATATACCCCACTAGGGGGTAAAAACATCACAATGAATTTATTTTAACTGAGCCATTTATAAAAGTTACCATGAGGCTCTGATACTGAGGAGAACCATGGTGATCACACGAGACCGATTGAGGCACACATATGTAGTCCGGGGGTACCAGCGGCATGCAGACGATGACCCCTTTGTGAGTATCGAACCCTAGCCTAGTGATTTTGGTCATTAATGCATTAAATTAGGCCTTTAGCCCTAGGAAATCATGTTGGCACACTAGCACGCATGCATAGGCATCGAATAGGGGGCGCAGATGCATTTTTTGGGACACATGTGTCCTTTTGGGGGGTGCATGCACCAAAACACATACGTGCACACACGTAGGCATAGAAAACACACCCACACACACGCGAACACACAAACACATGTGCGCACATGTGCACACATAAATGGGGTGCACATGTGAAAAGCATAGTGCAGGCATGAAAAGGCGAGTGCACATACACGGAGCATATGCGCAAAGTGCAAGCACCAAATGTGTGGCGCACATGCCAAAAAGGGCACCCAGGCACCCAAAGAGGGCGCAAGTGCCAAAAGAAACACGCGCACAAGAACAAGATCCAAAAATGTGGTGCACATGCCCAAAAGGGTGTGCAGGCGCCCTACAGGTGGAGAAAAGATGGGAAAGTGTCAAAACATGACACTTAGAAGAATTTTTAGGATTTTTGGGTTAACCTAAAAGGGGAGATATATTTTTAGAAGAAATTTTAGGAACTAACTAGCATCGTGTTATATTGCGAGACGATTACCAATTGTTACGAAGCGGGAGCGACATACCCGGATAGCTAAGCTAGAGGGTAGTATGCGCGCAACATGACTAGTGAGCCATGGCGATACTTCTCGAGGCGGTAGGGCTAGGCCCTATGTTTTAGATGCCTTCTATCATACTAGATCACAGCCTATTGACTACGCTAGGCGAGCGATGGCATATTGAGTGTCGGTATTTTCAAAATGCCGACAGGAGAGATGACTGTCACCATTGAGGATGTATGGCAGGATTCTTCACATGCCGATGATGGGCACCTTGATCGAGTACAGTTCTGATGTAGGGTTGATTAGAGCAACTTGCAGTGCCCTTTTTGGTGTTGATGATATACCGCATGATGGGATGACCATAACATTACATGAGTGCATCTCTGACCCCACACTAGCATCGGGGCCTCTCTACATCATGTCTCTTATCAGTGGGTTATTACTCACTAATAAGACAAGGACCTCATTCCCGAGAGGACTATTGCCTTTGGTTCATGGCATCTATAGCGGTGAGAGATATGTTGGGGCAAGGCATATTGGCCCACCTATACTAGGATTTACACTTGATCACATACCACGGTCAAAAGACCATGGGTCCAACCTCCTTATTATAGATATGGTCATGGGATCATATTGTGATCGAATGCCCCATGGGCCCTTTTCATGTCTGAGATCCTGAGGAGCCATCGTATATGGCATGGGTAGCAGATGGTGGGGATGTACGTGGCCATCTTGGCAACCTATTCAAATATAGGTGAGAGTTTGATGAGTTGGTAGAGATAGATGTCATCTGGCAGCCATATATGAATTTCTAGTGGCCAGAGGATGCCACAAAGCTCAGCGTGTCCTCGGTGGAAGCATTTTATCACCGGTAGCCACATTTATATTAGGGAGTTATATTGAGTAGAAATGTGCCAACTTTATAAGCCCAGGGCAGTGGTACATGGGGTCCCCAAATGATATCTGGCATGCACGTAGGGATTCAGAGAGGCAGACCATGGGGCCTCGCATACTGTGGCTCGAGCTAGGGTGAGTTTCACGCAGGTGGTCCCATAGGTATGGGACCTAGTACGACAGGTGAGAGATCCAGGGACCACAACTGACTATGCAACTTGGTATGCTACAGTGTTACCCCGACGTCTCACCATTTCAAGGAGGCCTGGGCAGCAGGCATTCACCCACCTGTAGAGATATGGCATGGTGCAGAGCGCAGGGTGAGGGCAGTGGCATAGGGGCCAGACCTAGAGGATCCTTTTCGATGGTATTCCACATGATGGGCAATGGTGCCTCACAGCACAGGACGAGGCCACAAGGTCCAAGTATAAAGCAAACAGCTGCAGCCATCCATGAGGCGGGGTCCTAGAGCAGGGACAATCATTTAGAGCACCTCAGGGACTAATCCTTGAGGCACACACACCTCCTAGCCGGGGCACATAGGTAGCCACGCAGATATAACTATAGTTCTATAAGGTCATAGCCAAGAGAGACGTGGCCAGAGAAGAGAGAGATGAGGCTCGAGGCTAGTGTGTGACTACCATAGTAGAGTGTGATGAGGCCTAAGCCCATATTGTTACTTTACTTTCGCAAAGCGGGGATCGCTCGCCTGGGCCCATGCTGCCTGTGGAGATGATAGAGTGGCATGGAAGAGCTAGATTCGGAGACAAGTGGCACAGGGGGCTTAGATATTGAGCCTTCTTCATCAGTCCCAGTCACAGGTGTGGATGGTTGTTGCATAGAGAGAGATCATGTATATGCATGATCACAGGCACTCCTTACATAGAGGGACCAGCCGCACCAAGATGCATGCAACTATTTCTACGAGAGAGAGACCGAGAGGTTTCTTCCTCTAGATAGGCCGAGGTAGACTTGGGCTAAGTGATAGGTGAGCGAGATACTACACTTCATGCAGCTTCTCACCTCCGAGATGCCGACTGATATGTGACACCCAAAGCTTGGTGGTGAGGCCTTATTTTACAGGACTACCTATTACAAGGTAGTTCCTCCCAGCAGAGTAAATAGGACTACTACATGACAGCTAGTGGTCAAGTGCATCAGATCTTGATCATGGAGATCAGGCCATTCACGAGATCAGTGAGACAACCCATGCCAGAGAGCCGCCGGTTGGACCAGCGCCATCCTAGCCTCCCATGTTTCATCATCTAGATGACAGATCCAGGAGCCCCAAATGAGGGCGAGAGCTACAATTGAGATCTACATATTTATTGTACATATTATTTGTATGTATGCCTCTTATGAAGGCCGATTTTGATGTACAGTCTAGTATACTTGTATTTTGATGATGCCACATGATGAAGGCTTGATTCTTTCTGATACATGCCCTTTTTTATGGCATTTGTATCAATGATGTATCATATTGAGTACCGATCTAGACATTGTATATTTGTATAGATATGTACATTTGTGATGTAGCATCTTTGTATGCCTCAGCTGAAGGCATTTTTGATATAGAGCACTGATGTGTATCCATTTTTGTTAATACAGATGTATATGACACACATGTATATATATGAGGATTACTTTTTGGGCTCAGATACAAATTTTTATGAGATGATGTACTTTTATTTTTTTTATGTCCGTCGATGCATGTGACATGAGTGGGATAAATTTATGATGTAAAATACCCTTTTTAGAAATTACTCTATGTTGATTCTCATTGCATGTTGCATTTTTGATTCAGCACTTATGGATGCGTTATGATGTTATCTGATTTTTTGTACTTTGTATGTATTTGATTTTGATGTTTGATGTATACATGTGCTATGGATGTTAGATGATAGATCCTTAGATGATATCAAATGCATTTCTCATGTGTTTTTGTAGATGTATATGGACGAGATGATATGATGATATTGGTGTGGGGGGATAGATTTTTTATCATGCGCAACCCCTCTTGCCCCCATTGATGATACGATATGTGATGATTAGCTTAGCCTACATGCATGATGTAAAACTTAGCATTTTGTTTATATATGATGTATAGATGATGCTAGATGTGATGATAATGATGGTAATGTGATGTTAATGATAACAAAACAATGCACATGCAATAAACACAACCAAATGCTAACAAAGAACACCAGGAAATAATACAATACACCATGATTCACTATGCTTTATTAACATGTAATAAACACAATCAAATGCTAAGAAAGAACATAATGAATTAACACATTACATCATGATTTCCTAAGATTCACTAGCATGCAAAAACATACCGCAATATGCACAAGCAAGAATAAATCTAATCTAAGCAAGAAAAGATGAATCCTAACAAAGTATGCCCAAAAAAAAAAGCAAAAAAGTAGAAACACAAAAATAACTATACAAGTAAGTAAATTTTTGGTAAGATTTGTTTTCATGCAAAGCTATTGTTTAGGAACAAGACAATTTTCTATTGTTTAGGTTTTTGTGAAATAATTTTCTATTTTTGTTTTTGTGTAAACAATTTGTTTTAGGTTTTTGCATGCAACAATTTTCTATTGTTATTGTTGTTTTCTATTGTTTTTGTGAAACAATTTTCTATTGTTTAAGTTTTTGTGAAACAATTTTCTATTATTTTGGTGTTTTCTAACGGTTTTCCCGAGCTATGTGTAGGTAACCAAGAAAATGTGGATGCCTCCAATGTTAGATGGGATGGGAATATACAAGGGCAGAAGCCACACCTTTATGAACAAGAAGGTGAAGTCATTGAATTGCCCCCAGTGTAAGATGTGAAATAGTGAAAGACCATACCCCTCACAGATGAATAAAAGAAGGAAAATCGGATCAAGGCTTGATAGGATGGGGCACATAGGGAATCTCAAAGGTAGAACTAGGTCTAGGCCAAAGAAAACTACCCTCACAGATGCAGGATGCTTGTGAACAATGAATCCTCCCGAGGTGCCGAAATGGTTTTCACCCAAGGACTTGTCCAAAGTGCCACAATTACGTGGTTTTCACTAGTGGACGACCTATTTTCTCTTTTTCTTTTTTTGATTTTTTTGATTTTTTGTATTTTTTGATTTTTAACTTTTTTTTTTTTCTGCTACCATGTTTAAGCATAGAACCACTTAAGATGCATGGTGTTCATGGGCTCTCGAAGCTCATCACCATTGGGGTGAGCTAGTTTGTATGCCCCTGTGCCATACTTGGCACTATAACATAGGGTCCCAACCAATGTGGTTCGAACTTCCCTTTCTTTTCTCGCTCTGCTCTGGTGTTGAATTGGTTCTCCTTCATGACTAAATCACCAACCTCAAACTGACGAGGGATGATTCTCTTGTTGTAGTTTCTAGAGACTCTGTGTTGATACACTTTTAGGTGATTAAGAGCGCGAATGTGCCTCTCATCTAGGAGCTCTAACTCAGCCAGTCTTACCACTCGATAATCCTCATCCTTATCTAGATAGTCCCAAAGAGAAATTCTCAGGGATGGAAGTTCGATCTCTAAAGGGATGATAGATTCTATCCCAACACTAGGGAATATGGTGTCACACCCATAGGAGTGTGAATGGATGTTCGGTAAGCCCAAAGGGCTGGATGGATTTGTAGGTGCCAGTTTCGACTTGTTTTGTTGACCATCTTCTCCATTATCCTTACCAAAGTCTTGTTTGTTGCCTCAACTTGTCCATTACCTTGAGGGTAATATGGTGTGGACCATTTTAACCTGATTTGGAACCATTGGCAAATACCTTTCATAGTTTTGTTCTTAAATGACTTCCCATTATCTGTAACAATGGTGTGGGAATACCATATCAACAAATAATGTGATTCATGATAAATTTAGAAATCTGGGCTCTTGTGACATAGGTTAAAGGGACAACCTCCACCCATTTTGTAAAGTATTCTATAGCTGTGATGATATGTGTATGACCATCAGATGAGGTAGGAGTAATTTTTCCTATTAAATCAAGTCCCCACTTGGAGAATGGCCATGGGGTAGTGATAGGTTGCAATGGTTGTGACAGAGCATGAATGAAATTTCCATACTTTTGGCAAAGTACACATTTTCTAACATAATTGCAACAATCAGTTTCCATGGTAGGCCAATAGTAACCTACTCTCAACAATTTCTTAGCTAAGACCATTCCATTTGTATGTGCTCTACGCACACCCCTTCGTGCACTTCTTTGATTTCCTGGATTGACTCCGTCACATCCAGAACAACGTAATAGATTCCCATCATAGCCATGATGATAAAGTGTACCTCCTAAAAGGGTGTAATGGGATATTTGTGAATCAGGGTTTTCTTTTCAGAATGAGAGATATCGGGAGGGAACATGTTGTCCTTAAGATAGGTAAAGATGGGTTCATACCACGGGAATTGGGACCAATAACCTCACAAGCCAGGCAAGATTCTGGCATGTCATACGTGGCTGGCATAGATTTTCTACAAATAATGACATGTCATTATTCCCTAGTGGAATACGAAGCATAGAACCCATTGTTTCCATGGCATCTTCCATCTATTCTATGCTCTTGGGATTTTTCAAAGGTAATGCGCACAAAGTACTCCTTTAGAGTTTCTACTAAATTTTTGTAAGGTATGAGCTTGTCATCCTTAACCTTGTATTCATCATTAACCTATTTGATAATTAACTACGAATCACCCACAACCTTGACATGATGAACATTCCACTTGATGGCTAGCTTCATTCCTATAATAAGTGCCTCATATTCTAATGTTGTTTGTGCAAGGGAAGCCCAGTGAAAAGCCTGTGGTATAGGATCACCAGAAGGAGTAATAAGGACCACTCCTACACCTGAACCATGAAATGTAAAGGATCCATCAAAATGTATCTGCCATACAACAAATTCTTCAATGTAGAGTAAGGAGGCATCTGGCAGATCTAGATTCAAAGGTTCCATGCTTTGCAAAGGTGCTTCCGCTAGCTGGTCTACAAGTACTTGTCCTTTAACCAATTTTTGATGGAAAAATTCTATGTCAAACTCACTGAGTAGAATGATCCAATTAGCCATTCTACCTGTGAGGGCGGGTTTGGACAATAAATACTTGAGTGGGTCAACCTTGGATATTAGCTTGGTCTTAGTATTCAACAAGTAATGGCGAAGTTTTTGAAAAGTAAAAACAACGGCCAAGAAAGCCTTTTCAATTTGAGGATAATTGAGCTCATAGGCGATGAGGGTGCGACTCAGATAGTACACTACTTTCTCCTTATGACTAAGGTCGTATTGGGTGAGCAACACACCAATAGTAAATTACGTAGTGGAAATATAGAGCAAGAGTGGTTCTCCAGAGTGGGAGGCATGAGGATAGGTGGATTAGCCAAGTATTGTTTAAGCAAAGCAAAGGCTTGTTGTTGCTCAGGTCCCCAGATGAAAGCGACGTCTTTTTTAAGCAAGTGGGTGAATGAGTGACATTTATCTGCAAGCTAGGAGATGAAGTGGTGAATGGCTTGAATTTTCCCCTGTAAGCTACATAGTTGCTTGATATTCTCAAGTGGAGGCATTTCAATGATAGTAAGACACTTTAGCAAGGTCTACCTCAATACCTCATCTTGACATAATGAAGCCCAATAGTTTCCTGATAGCACATTGAAGACACACTTCTTTGGATTCAGCCTGACTTTGTATTCACACAAGCATTCAAAGATACACCGCAAAATGATAGGGTGATCCTCTCTTGTTTTAGACTTTCCCAGGATGTCATCTACGTAGTCCTCCATGATATCATGAATCATATCATGAAAAATTACTGTCATTTCCCACTGATAGGTAGCTCCTACATTTTTAAGGCCAAATGGCATCACCTGATAGTAGAAGGTGCCCCAAGGAGTCATAAAATTGTTTTGTGTTGGTCTTCTTCAGCTATCTTAATTTGATTATATCCCAAAAATCCATCCATGAGTGATAGCATCTCATACCCTATTGTTGAGTCAACAATCATGTCAATGTTGGGCAGTGGAAAATCATCTTTAGGGAAAGCTTTATTGATGTCCCTAAAATCCGTGCAGATTTGGATACCGATAGGTTTTTTCTAGACATGAACAATGTTCGATATCCATTCAGAATAATCAATTGGCTTGATGAATCCTACTGCAAGTAATCTTTCCAACTCTTCTTTAACCAATAGGGCCACTCTTGGGTGCATCTTTTGGAGCTTCTGTTTGATAGGCTTAGTGTCTGCGTGCACACTAGGTTATGCATGACCAAAGTTAGATCTAAGCCGGGCATGTCTTTGTAAGACCATGTGAACACATCAATAAACTCTCACAGCAGCATAGTGAATGTCTTTTGTTCTCTAGCCAAGAGTGATGCTCCCAATTTTACTATCTTGGGATCTTCTTCTATACCAATATTGACATCAATGGTTTCTTTGACTAGTAATTTTGATAAGTCCTCCATACGCGTAGGATTAGGAGGTAGGTTGAGATCTTCATCCAAGGATGTCTCCATGAGATTTTCATCCTTGGCGTGGTCACTTTGTTTGTCCTTTGATTTTCTTATTTGTTTGTCACCAATGCCTCAAAGAGGTTTTCACTGTGTGACTTGGAATTTGATTTTTTCCAAGGCTTTTCTTTAGAACTTTTCCCTCACTTTTCTTTAAATTTTGTTGACCATGAAGTTCAGCCTCCTCACCGAAGTAGGCGCAGGTGTCTAAGTCGATAAAGAAACCTTTCTTGTGATCTCCAATGGGAATTGTATCCCTTATGCCCATGAACTCTACAATAGCTTTGTCATTCTCGAATAAATCTAGCGACATGTGATGTTGTTGGTCCCATTCAACAAGGGAAGGGTATACAAGGTCAAGGGTTGGTTCCATGGGGGTTATGGTTAGGACAACGTTGTTCATGAAAAGGTTTGTGGAGGCCAGATCCTCATATTGGCTACAATGGGAATCCATATCACTGTCTAGATAGTCAGAGCTATCCTCACACTCAAAACAAGTAGCATCTTGGTCATTGGGGTGTGCTCCATAAGGGTGAATCCCAATGCCATATCTTTCTGTTTTGAAATGTGGAAGAGGGACTGGTTCTCTTTGTCCTTGTTCATTTCTCCCACATCCTAGGCCTTTGTAGCCCATGGAGTACATCATTTTACTAGATTTTTCATATTCTAGGTTTGATAACAAGATGGCTGAGTATCCTCAGGGACCCAAGTTATAGGTGGATCAAGCAATTTCTCCTTAGCTAACAAGCCTCCAGGTAAGAATGACCCAATAGTGTGTTCCTCTCTAGGTCTTCTGAAGTGGTAGTTGGGTCAACCTCTAGTCTTGGGTGACAATGAGAGGTCTAAAACCAAGAGCACTTGTTGTACATTATACTCCCCATAGCCATATTCAAGGATTTTCATCTCCCATGAATCAAATGGAGATGTTGAAGTAGATGCACCCCATGAGCGCAAGAACTAAGAGAATCTAAATCCACCCGAGATTCCATGGCCTCAGACTGAGAGAGGGACAACTATATCTAAGGGAGGGACATGCATATGTACCCTTTCGTGCAAATTATTGAGAGCTCTACAATGAGCAAAGGGCTCTTGAATCTCCTTGTATTGTAATGGTATGTCCCTCATGCTTCAAATTAATGCATTGATGAAATGTTGATGGCATGACCTGCATGTGCATGAATCCATGGTCACCCTAGAAGCATGTTATATGGAAGTTCCAAGTCTAGGACATGAAACTTTGTCTGATGGCAAGTGGGACCCACCTCCATGGGTAGCGTGATGGTGCCCTACTGACTCCCTTTCTACGTTTTCATATGCGGTGATAGTGATAATATGGGACTCAAGATCTTCCTCCGTATGTCCTAACTATTTAACCAACTTGAGTGTGTAAATGTTCAACCCAGATCCATTATCCACAAGCACCCATTTGATCTTCCTGCGGTGACAACTACCTCAATGTATAAGGGAAGATTATGTGTTGGATTCTCAGTAGGGATCTCCCTATGGTTGAAAGTAAGATGTTCACTTGGTACAATGTTTGCCACCGTGGCTTGAAGGTGTGTAGGATCAACTTCTAAAGGCACTCCCGACCCCTGAAGAGTTTGGTATAGAATGTCTTTATGCACATTGGATATCTTGAGAAGATCTAAGATCAAAATCTTAGCAGATGTCTTTTCAAGTTGTTCTAAAAGGTTATATTTACCAGTTTGTGGGTCGACGAGAGAAGGTTCTAGAATCACGAGGTGGGCACACCTTATTACCACAATGCTAGTCCTTTCCCTTGATCTGGATGGTATTGACACGGTCAACAGGAGAGTGAATACATCCAATAAGTGAATCATAATGATTGTTGTCTCTTTTGGTGTATAAGTAATTCATAGATTTATAAGTTTGGGATGACTCTCCCCGATCCGGCTTTGACTTTTCTAACTTATCATGATTGGGGAATGGTTCTTTATATATCCCCATTTTCTTGTTAGGTGTTTGTGTTTTTCCTAGGTTATCCACCTCTATCTCCCCATTGTCAATGAGGTCTTGAATATAATGATGAAGCCATAGACATTTTTCTATCTTATGTCCTTTGACGTGATGCATTTCACAATATTCATGCTCTTTGTACCATGAAGGTTTTGGGCCCTTGGTTAGCATTGTCATCAAATAGTGATTACTGTCTCCCACATTGTTTTTGTTAGATAGGTCATCCTCAAAAGTGCAAACCAATCCATTTGGAGGTTATATCCGGTTTTTGGGAAGTATAACTGAAAATGGTTCATTAAGAGGAAGGTGAACTCATTAGGGAGTGTCATCACCAATCCGGCACTATGATAATTCTTCACTGGGAACTCCTCGTGCTATGATTATTTACTAATGCACAACCTTTAGTTTGGTGGATGTAATTTGGAAACAAAAAACAAACATAACACAAGAATACCATAGACTATGATAAGAAGGAATGATGATAAATCTGAAATATAGGTGTAAATTATAATATCAACATGAAATTGTTACAATCTCACCCATGAGGTACTTCAAGTGTTACTGACTTCACTTGCCTTCCAACAATAACTATGGGAGAAACTTCACAATTACACCTCTTAATGGCTTCTTTAACACACCTTCAAAATGATGGCTTCCTTTACACACTTACTCATACAATATTTCTCACTACTTCCTTCTATGCTAAATGAGGGGGGTGGCCTCTTTATTTATAGGAATTCAGGCTTATCCACCCTATCTCTAAGATAGGATAGGAAATATCTTCCGACCAATCATATTCCATGCCTAAACTCTTATCCTTTACATGTAGGCTTATCTTCTAAGATAAGATAAACCTTATCATCTCACATGGGTTCCACCTTTTTAGACTTTTCCACAAATAAAATACACAAAATATTTATGACATCACTCTTGTCCTTATTACAAATATAATATTTCTAATTCCTAATCATGTAGACCCTACTTCTCTACTTACCCCAACTTTGACATTTTAACATTACCGGACCACTTACGACAAATATTTACTTTTTACCACAACATTCCTTTTGTACTTTGACTATTACCGTACTCTACTTTATTGGTGGCACTGTACTGATGGCACCATTATCTTCTATTGGATGCCACTACTAATTATACTTAACAACATCTTATTCCTAATACATACATTAATAAAATAGAAATTACGGAGGAAAATTTTAATGTCGACATTTTCCCCTTCCTAGCTTCTACTCCGTCCTCGAGTAGACTATTCTTCAAGTCGGTGCTTGGAAAATATTTAACTTGTCATGGTTGACCCATTTCGTAATGGGAGTACCATCCAATTCCTCCAGTTGATATGTACCATTTTCATGCACAACTGCTATTTTGTAGGGCCCCATCCATTTGGGAAGAAATTTTCTCTGCCTTCTTTTTTGTATCTAGAATCATATACTAGAACCAAGTCATTCACATGAAATGGAGACCAATGATCTTTTGATCAAAGTATTCCTTCTACTTCATTTTCTTCTTATAGCTTGTATCCTTTGCTATTTTCCTCATTTCCTCTAGCAAATGAAGATGCACCAACCTTTCTTTTACTGAATCACTTTCATCCATCCTTTCATTTTTCATAACTCTCACAGTGGGAATATCAAACTCAATAGGAAGAACTGGATCAATGCCATAAGCCAACTGAAATGGGGAGTATCCTGTTGTTGACTTTGATGTTGCCCTATATGCCCACAATGCTGCATGAATCCTTTTATCCCACTTATGTACCTGCAAGGCTGCATCTTTTGCTAGAATTTGACACAACACAAAATTTGTTCATTCCACCTGTCCATTTGTGCTTGGCTTGTATGTTGTTGCCTTCCTGTGCTTAATAGAAAACTTATTGACTAGGGCTTCTACCACCTCATTAATGAAGTGGCTTCCTTGATCTATTACAATTTCTAATGGGCAACCAAATCTAGTGACAATGCGTTCATATATGAACCTTGCCACTTCATCCATGGAAGTTGTTTTCAATGGCCTAGCTTCAACCCACTTGGTTAAATAATCTGTGGCAACTACAATATACTTATTTTGGCGTGGGGTAGTTGGAAGTGGACCTACAATGTCTATTCCCCACTTTTCAAAGGGACCAAGTGGAAGAATAGGGCATAATGGAGCTGATGAAGTCTTACGGTTACCATGTGTTTGACAAATATCACATGTCTTACAATAATTATAACAATCTCTAAAAAGAGTGGGCCAGTGATAACCTGCATCCAAGATCCTTCTTGCTTGTAAGTTGTCTAGAGAAGTGTCCTCCACATGTACCATTGTGGAATTCTTCTATCAGCTCCTTCCCTTGATCACGTCCAACTACTCTCTTGTATTATCCATCAGGTCCTATTCAAATAATACTCCATGCAGAATAGAATATGGATGACTAGCTTGAGTAATCTTTCTCTTAGTCTTTGCATTGGCACCATCAGGAAACTTGAATTCATTCAGATAATTCCAAATATCTATGTATTCACTAGGGATTGTGTCAAGGGATAACAATGCTTGCATCTGGGAAATCATCATCATCACAAGATGAACCTAAACCATCATAGGCTCGAGAGAGTGCATCTGCATTGACATGCTTCTTTCTAGCCTATCTATAATATCAAATTCAAATTCTTGTAGCAAAATTATCCATCTTGCTATCCTCCCTGATGGGTTAGGCTTATTTACAATATATTTTAGATCCTAGATGATCTATTACAACTATAAATTTCTTCCCTAGCAAGTAATTTCTAAACTTCTTTATAGCAAAAAAATGATAGCTAGAGCCTCTTTTTTCAAGTTACAAGATAATTTACCTCAAGACGCTCATTTGTCTCGCTCTCCCAAAGTAAATTGGATGATCATTCCCATTTTCATCCTTTTGGCTCAGAGTACTTCCTAGTGCTACATCTGAGGCATCAGTATACACAATGAATGGCTTGCTCCAATCTAGATTCTTTAAAATAGGTGAAGACACCAAAGCTTCCTTCAGTTGTTCAAAAGCTTCATGTGCCTTATTTCCTGGTTCATAAGTAACATCCTTCTTCAAGAATTGGGTTAGTGGCTGTGCAATCTTTGAGAAATTCTTGATGAACCTTCTATAGTAACCCACATGGCCTAAAAATGATCTCAACTTACTTCTATTCATAGGAAATGGTAAATCTTTGATTTTTGAAACTTTATCAGGATCAGTACCAATACCATCTCTGGATACAACATGCCCTAACAAAATGCCTTTAGAACATCCAAAGACACACTTTGTAGGGTTTAGTGAGGCTTGTGCTTCATCTAACCTTTGAAATGTTGTCTCCATCTAGTGCAGGTGGTCCATCTTGCTCCCATAGATGTAAAAATCATCCAGAAATACTCTGATGAAGTTCCCAATGTAGGGTTCAAACACCCTATTCATCAAGCACTGGAACATTTCTGAGCATTACACAACCCAAAAGGCATAACTCTATAAGAAAATGTTCCCCAAGGAGTGGTGAACGTGGTCTTCAGCTGATCTTTCTCTACTATATGAACTTGGTTGTATCCGCTATATCCATCAAAGAAAACTATAAAGCACTCTGCCAGCTACTTCATCCAAGATCTGATCTGAGAATGGAAGAGGGTAATGATCCTTCTTTGTTGCCTTATTGAGCTTCCTATAATCAACACAAATGCGTAGTTTCCCATTCTTTTTATTGAGATCACAATGGGAGAAACCCATTCTGAATTCTCCACAACAAATATGAATCCTGCATCAAGCAACTTATCTATTTCTTCTTTTACAGTCTTGGAAAAATTAGGATTCATTCTATATGGCATTTGCTTTATGGGCTTAGCACCATCTACCAGCTCAATAGAATGTTCTACCCAACTTACTTGATGGAGTTCCTTGTAATCAAAAGTGAATATGTGTATGTACCTTCGAAAGAGCTGGAGGTAGGATTCCTTCTCACTCTCCATCACAGCATCACCAATCTTTATTTGTTGGAGACGATCATCAATTTCTTCTTCAGATAATTTTATGGGGTCATGAGTCAGTGACTGGAAGGATATCCATGACCGAAACATCAACCTCACTTTCTTCATCTTCGGTGTCCACTTCACTGGTACTAGAGTAATCAGAGGATGTCCAATCATCAGTTTCATCACTTGAATCCACAAGTTCTATCTTATGATGCCGAGGGATCATGTTTATCTTCACCCTCTCTCTACCATGTCCAAGTGTCATGAAGCCTTCATTCCAGTAGTTTCTTGCATGAACTCTCCTTAGCCATGGTCTTCCCAACAACATTGGGTACGCAATAGTACCATTTTTCATCACCTAAAAGTCTACCACACATACAACACCCATAACAAATATTGCCACATTTGAAACTACACCTTCTAGTTTAGTTTTTCCTTTATTTAATGACCTTAACATAAGTGTTGAGGGGCGATCAATTTTTAAACCCAACATATTCATTACAGACTCGGTCATTACATTAACTACAGCACCTCCATCAACTAAGACATCATGAATTGAAATACCATTACATAATACCTCAACTTGTGGAGCATAGGGATCCACCTCTAGCCTCCAAAACAGGGACCTCAACCTCCTTCCTTCATCGAGCATTGAGTCCACTTCACAGCTCCCACCTCTTCTCAGAAGACATAGCCAAGAGTTGACCATATGTAATATTTACGTAGCCTTTTGGATAGATCTTCTAAGATGGAGTATGGTCCTTGTCCCTGTGAAATCAGAAAATCCTACACACCTAACTTTCTTCTCCTATGTTTCTTACTAGTTTCTCCTTTCATCTTCTTAGGATCATTTCCATCTTGGTTATCTTTTTCTTTCTTTCTTTTTGTTACAAACACATCTACTTCATTATTTATGCTCTTATCTACTACATCAAAAGAATTCACAGGTGCTTTTCCTTTATCATTATCTCTTGTACTAGATGTAGAAGCTCTATCTAGACAATTATACTTATAATGACCCTTTTTATAACAACCATAACATACAACTTCAGAAATATTTCTTTTTGGACCTCTATCTCCTCCCTGAGAACTAAATTCCTTTCCTTGAAGAAGATTAATAGTTAACTGACCCATCTTCTTGAGTAGATCTTCATACTCAGTAGATGTACTAGGAGAAATATTTGTGCTCACCGAGAGTGGTTGTGGATTCTGGACCAAAGGTGCTGGTGTAGGCTCTACTTTAGCAACAATTTCTTTGGGCTCCTCTTCCATGCTTTCTTCTTGCCTTCTTGCAATCTCCTTTTCTTGTTCAATGGTAGCTGGGCGGTCATACTTCACTCGTTGTCTGATCTCTAGCTTCATCCCAAGAATGAAGTGCTTACAGAGGAGATTATCCACACCATTCATCAACCCATCCGCTAATCCTTCCTTCCGGATCTGGGCATCGAGCTTCCTCCTTAGCTCTAGAACACGAGCATGATAATCCTTATCTTCTCCTTCTCTCCTTGGGATAGCTTTGTGATCTCGATCATGAGATCTGCATATTTCTGTTGTTCACCAAATTCTTCAAGAAAACTTTCAGTTAATAAATCCCATGAGTTTTTCACATTATCACCTAGTGTTTCAAACCACCTAAGTGTTGAACCATCCAAAAAGGTAGGAAAAATTCAGTCCATTGTTCCTCTTCTTATAAGGCCATTACAAATACAAGATCGCTTTAAACTCTTGAATGAAAGAGGAAGCATCTTCATTAGATTGGGCTGAAAAATAGAATCTTCCCCATTTTCAAAAGTAACCACAATGAAATACCAACCACAAGTACAATCAACAAGACTTATGTGCACAAATAATTGGAATCACTATAATAGAAAGTGACTTTACACCTTTCTACAAGGTAAAATAGTAAATGACATTTAACTATGGTAAAACTTGACTTACTTGTGGTAAAAATGACTTTATTGTGGTAAACACTATTCATGGTAAAAAGTGAAGTTATCTTGGGTAAATACTATTCACGGTAAAAAGTGACTTATCATGGGTAAATACTATTCATGGTAAAAAAGTGACTTTACCATGGTAACTACTATTCACATGAAAATGACTTTACCATGGTAACTATTATGCATAAAAAAACAAGGTTACCCTCCAAATATTTTCTACTAAGTGGGAATATCTCTCCGTAAAATCCACTAACGAGGAATGGTCCCAAAGAATGGAACCAAAATGTCATCACCAATCCGCACTATGATAATTCTTCACCGAACTCCTCGTGCTATGATTATTTACTAATGCACAACCTTTAGTTTGGTGGATGTAATCTGAAACACAACAACAAACATAACACAAGAATACCATAGACTATGATACGAAGGAATGATGAAAATCTGAAATATAAAGTAAATTATAATATCAACATGAAATTGTTACAATCTCACCCATGAGGTACTTCAAGTGTTATTGACTTCACTTGCCTTCCAACAATAACTATGGGAGAAACTTCACAATTACACCTCTTAATGGCTTCTTCAAACACACCTTCTAAAATGATGGCTTCCTTTACACACTTCTCATACAATATTTCTCACTACTTCCTTCTATGCTAAATGAGGGGGTGGCCTCTTTATTTATAGGAATTCAGGCTTATCCACCCTATCTCTAAGATAGGATAAGAAATCTTCCGCCAATCATATTCCATGCCTAAACTCTTATCTTTACATGTAGGCTTATCTTCTAAGATAAGATAAACCTTATCATCTCACATGGGTTCCACCTTTTTAGACTTTTCCACAAATAAAATACACAAAATATTTATGACATCACTCTTTGTCCTTATTACAAATATAATATTTCTAATTCCTAATCATGTAGACCCTACTTCTCTACTTACCCCAACTTTGACATTTTAACATTACCGGACCACTTACGACAAATATTTACTTTTTACCACAACATTCCTTTGTACTTTGACTGTTACCGTACTCTACTTTATTGGCGGCACACCATACTGATGGTGTTGTTATCTTCTATTGGATGCCACTACTAATTATACTTAACAACATCTTATTCCTAATACATACATTAATAAAATAGAAATTACAGAGGAAAATTTTAATGTCGATCCAATTATTTTAGAATAACGTTCTTCATTGAGAGAGGTGAATGTTCTTTGCTTTGGTGGTGGTTGAATTAGGGCCTTTATCGGTTTAAAAGGTTGACCAGTTTGACCATTTGAACATGTTTGGAATTAGTGATTACGTTTCCCACCACATTTTTGTTTTTGTTAAAGATCTTCGGCTTTTCCATGGGTTTGACATTTTAGTTGTCTCTAGATTGGGTTTGAGGGTGCCTTTGGCAATGAGAACTTTTTTTATCTATGAATCCCTTTCTTAATAACCTTCTCAAAAGTGCTAACATAATGCATTTGGAGGTGGAAATCTATATCATTGAGATTGGGAATGAAAATACTAATTAACTGATTTTTAGGGAAAGCGCAAGGGAAGCAACTAGCTATCCCTCTCCATCATTGGAGGAAGCTGGTGAAAGTCTCATTTGTTTCTTGGCACCACATAAGTCTGCCATGGTGACATCACTCTCTATGTTATACGAGAAGTGACGCATGAATCTTTCTTGCCAATTCTGGCTAGGTGAAAATTGATCCTCGTGGTAAGCATGTAAACCACTCCAAGGCTTGACCTCCGAGACTCTTGGGAAAAAGTCTGATGAGGTAATTATCACTATAAGACACCTCTTGACATGCCATGTAGAAATATTTAACATGATCCCATGGATCTCCTTTCCCTTTATATTTGTCAAACTTTGGCATATCAAATTTCTTTGGAAAGGGTTGAAGGGTCATTGTCTTGTCAAAAGGATAGGGGCATAATTCTTCATATTGATATTTCCTAATGCTCCCTATATTGCTCTCTTGTAAGCTCACGAGTGTCGCTTTCATAGACTACACTTCTTGTGCGAGCAATTGTTCTCTAGTGGGAGAAGCGGGGATGTATACATGATGATACCATGTGTCTTCTTCTCCTTGGTTTTCTCGATGGAGTTCATTGATCTTAACCTTAGGCCTCAAATTTTGAACATTCTTGTTTGCGTCCTTCTATACATGGGAGGTAAGCAAAGCTAGTTGTCGACTTAGGTTACTAATTTGTTGTTGGATTGTGGCTTCTTCTTCTAAAGGTTCCTCCTCCTCGTATTGTGGAGGTTCTTCACCCATCTCATGTTCTATCTTGTTTCTTTGTGGCACTTTGATAAAGGGTATTCTATGCCCCACCACTTTATCATTCCTTGTATAAGAGGTAGAAGCATGTCTGTGTGTTAAAATATCTTCCATATTGATAAGGGGACATTCTTCCTTAGTAGCATTATTCATAGGTGGTATTGTTTCATTTTCGGTGGGAAATTTGGCCCCTAATTCTATGACCCATGCCAACACTCTATCTTTGTTTCTAAGAAGAAACTCATCTAGTAAAGTGGGGTAAAAATCGAATTCTACGTGTGGTGATTCTAATTCATTTCCACTATGATCAACCATCTCTTCTGTTTCTTTTTCTAGAGAAAATAATGGTCCTAGATCATGTCCAATGAAGGGGTTTGACCCTTATCTATTAGAGGTTTCCCAAAATTGTGCTTGTTGTTCCTCATATGTTTGTTTCTTTAATCCTAGTCATATTTTAGGAGCCATGTTTTTTTGATAGTTTTACTAGGGTAAGTTGTAAATGTGTTCAAAGCTTAGTGATCACCCTAAGTGAGATGAAAGATGTATTTGTTAAGAGTATGAATAAGTCAACAATGTGAGAATACCAATGTGATAGAGTGATAAATCACTAGTGACACAAGCATTTGGTATCGAAACCTATTTAAATGAAGTATCTCCTAGACTACGTTTCAAAAAGTAGTTTCACGTCGCAAGATGATTAACAAGATGTTTTCACTTATAACAAGTTCAAGGGAATGAACAAAATGTAAGTAAATACAAGAAGTCAATGCGACCTCCCAATCAAGATATACTATGAGTGAGCTCAAACTCGATTAAGACCTATATCTCAAAAAGTCCCAATTATAATTTGTGAATGACACAACAATATCACCAAGATATGTTAACCCACTTTAAGAGAAAGTAAGGTATTGATATCAAGGTGTTATTGATATAACACACGCAAATGGTAACACCTAGCACTCTTTAAAATCGAGGTAATAATAGAATCGAACTAAAAATCTCAAAGTATAGCTAGAATAGTTAAAAATGTGTACAATGTAACCTTACAATATAGATATTTATGTCGAGTTTACATGAAATAAGACGTAAATATCGAAATTGTAGTGATACAATACAAACAAGCTAACTCTTCTAAAGAATTCCATGGTGATGAACCACGCCTAACTATAATGATGATCTTGACATGGGTATCAAGATCACAATGGCTACCAATGACATGAATATGCCTCCACACACTTTAGACATTTAACTTACCCAGCCACAAACATGGATGGGCGTAAACGGACATAAAAGTGATAGAAATAGTCGATTGGTAACACAAAGGTAGTCACCCTTCTTCTGATCAACAAAGTGTCAAAATAATGTGAAGGAAGAAAATCAAAAAAAGATGAAAATGCTTGGCTTTCACTTTGGCAGAGTTTCTCCTCACCCTAAGGCAAGTAAAAACTAGGCGAAAGTAATGTGTCACACATTTCGTAATGAAAATACAATTCACAACTCAACACTATTTCAGAATGGTCAAAGTGGGCTCCTGGCCAAAGTATATCTTCCTAGGTGGTTCTCTCATCCTAGGTGCTACAAAGATTATCCATGAGTAGGATGATTTACCCAAAAAGTCACACTGACTAGTTTGGGAGTATCTCAACTTTTCCCCCTTCAAGCACAGTGGGCATCAGATGCATCCAATTGTGTACTTAAAAGGGTCACATAGGGACAACTTGTAACTCTATCTCATAAAGGAATTACTAGTCAGATAGGTAGTGCAGAGCACTTCCCATTTCATCCACAAGGTTCCCTCTTGTGTGGACTACTTTGGGGTTCTTGGAACCACCCCCATTGTTGTAGCTTAAGGATTTATGCCAAAGGGGTTATGTTCCATTTGAGCGGAGAGGGACGTACCCTTTTCTAAAACTTGTAATATAGTGTTTTGAATATGTTGTTCATTTTATCTTTTTTAATTAGATGTGGTTTGCTCAAACATCATTTGGCAAACTTGTATAACAACTATATTAGTAGTTTTGTGACTTTTTTTTTTATTCCTCCGTTCTTTGGCAAGCGATGGAGTTTTGGTCTTGTATGATGATTTTTAGTAGTTTTCCATCAAAAGAGAAGGCACCATTTCTGATTCTCTAGATCTTCCAAGGATGCAAGAGAAGAGCATACGTGATTTTCTTCAAAAATCCAAAAAGATATCAAATGGAAAAAACTTTTAATTCAACTATGCCAAATTAGCCAATTTCCACTTCAAATATTCGTAATAACCTCAAAGCATCAAAAGGACTTAAGAAGCATTTTTGATTCCCAAGATCACCCCAAGGGACGTGAGGGAAGAGCATACACGATCTTATTCCTATAAGTAAACAATGCAAAATATTACCTAATCAAATACAAACATGTAAAAACAGCTTGCAAAGACAAATATATGATTAGATAAACCTACAAGAATGTTAGCACATCAACACCTTAATTTAAAAAAAAAAATGAAAACCTATGACCCTTTTTTAGCGCTTTACGTGTGGGTTAGGCGTATACACCACTTTACATTGTTTCAGCATTGTAGTGCACTTGTGCCACCCGAGAGGTGTGTGCACCATGAAAACAACATATGCACCACTAAAACAACATATGTGCCACTCTGGATTTTTTGATTTATCATGTGCCACGCATGCGTATCTAGAGAGGCGTATGTGCACTCCCGAGAAAAATAGACAAAAAAGAGCGTTATGCGCTGTGTGTGCCACTCCATTTGAAAAAAACACAATAGAAAAATAGATTTTGAACAACTATGTCTACATCATCAAAAATGTCTGCACCACTAAAATAGCATGTGTGCTCTAGTTAGGGCGTGTGCACCAATCTGATAGGTTTTAGAATGCAATGAAGGTATAGTATGAAATGACATTGCGCCAGGTTAGTGGATAGTGCACTCTCCGCGTTAGTTAGGGTGTGTGCGCAAGGTTAGCATGCATGTGCTTTGGGTCGGAAAATAGAGTAATAGGTTTTACCATATGTCCTTGTGCCACCAGAGAGATGTGTGTGCCATGAAAATCCGTGCTCGCACCAAAAACCACATATGCACTCGTAAAAACATGTACTGCACTGCACCCGACTGCAACCAAAATATGGCAACAAACACAAGAAAACTCACAATATCTCAAATTTTGACAAGTTAGCTTAAGAATGGAAATAACCCATTAAAATTATGGCTATGAACATGAGGTTACACATATGAAATGAGAAAAAATTCTAATAAAATGGAAATTAATTACTACATGTGTATATAAAAAGTTAGCCAAAACAATGAAACTTAAACTAAAATCGGGGTTTATTTTAAGACACCCCTATAAAATTGAAGGTGGAAAATACTTAGCGAATATCCTCATAACCAGCCAAATAAAGGCGAATTTGACAAAGATTCAAAAACAAAATTTTTGCCTAGTTTTCATGGCTCCATCAGTGACGTGCGGCAAACACTAGTTCATAATGACGCCACACCACCGTGTGACACTAGTATTGTAATGATGCGTGACAATGGCGCGACACTAGTTCAGTAATGACGTGCGCACATTGGCGTGACACTAGTTCATAATGATGTGCTACATTGTCACCTGCCGCCATGCACGCGTCGTTAATCGGCAATGACTGCGACACGCCTCCTACTATCACGCGTGTCATTAGCCCCTGATGACGCACGTCATTTGCTCCTACTGACGCGCGTCCGCTTGCTCTCCTATTGACGTGCGCGCTAGGGTTTGTCACGCGTCAGCTATGACCTTTGACGCGCGACACTGGCTTCTATTGACGCGCGACACTGTACCCTAATGACGCGTCACTGGAACCTGTTGACGCGTGTGAGGTATTAGCTGACGCGCGACAATAGGAGGAAGTGACGCGCGTCAGTAGGGGATAGTGTCGCGCGTCACTAGGTGCCGTGTCGTACGTCAAATGTCCTAGATGACGCGTGACAAAAGTTAGTATCGACACGTGTCGGTGCACCCGATGACGCGCGCGTGGGGGGCAAATGACGTGCGTCAATAGGGGCCAGTGACGCCCTATTTAGCTTATAAATACCCTTGTGCCGCTCATTTTCTCATTTTCGTTTTCCCATTCTTGAATTTTTATAGGTCTAAATCATCAAAAGACGCAATTACAGCTATAATGTCGAATCCACATGCTTCCCAATTGCAAGTTTAGCAAGAAAATCAAGAGAATCCAACTCAATCGATTTCGAAGATCAACTACAGGAATCCCTTATGCCCTCACATCCATACGGCTTTAAAGATGTCTTTAGAATATCAAGCTTTGATGGAAGAGTGTGAATTTATAGGGCTCATGAATATGCCCCATTTCGAAACAGATCCGGATATTTTGAATTACCTTCATCATGCTATAATTCAGAGGAAGGTATTTTTTATGTGACTCTGAACGATGGCCAAATGTTCCAATTCACTATTGAAGCAAATGACATCCATCGGTTTACGGGCCTTCCTTTCAGAAATTTACCAATTGTTACAACCAAGGCAACACTACTGGAAGAAGACAAGAAATTTCTCGAATCAACGTATGGTTTCCATGTTGATTGTAAGTATAATTCGTTTTAATTCATATTTTTTATTGTTTTTTATTCTGATACAATTTTTGTTATAAATTTATAGTAATTATCATTGTTTCGCATTTGCAGCCCATGTCAATAAATCCAGGCGTGGTGTAGATACACAATCAATTGCACACCACTTTCTTGCTGCACTTATTTCATTTTTTCAAGCCAGAATTGTTTTGCAGGGTCGCCAAACAGATATACCAAATTGGGCCATCGCATACATTTGTGCCACTATCTCAAAATGACAATTCGATTGGTGCACATATCTATCCAAAAAAATAAGAACTGACATAATAAATTCAAAACTCTCAGATAAACCTTTCATTTATTCAACAAACTATCTCCTCGGCTTCTACTATGAGGCAATTTTAAATTTAAAAGATAAAGAAATTCCTACTTGCTCTGATGAGGCTTTGAAGAAATTCTCAATTCCATTTGAAGAACAACAGGTATAAACTATTTAGTTTGTAATTGTATTTCAATTTTCGACATTACAGTGCAGAGTTATTAAAACTTAAATTTTAATGTTTTGCAGAGAAGATATCTTGAAGCCCTTCCCGAAAAAAAAAGAAATTATCGAGAGGAAGAGGCCAACAACATGCGGAGGCTTCGGGGGACTCCCAATCTAAAATGGAAGCTCACTCCTCTCCAAACCCTCAACAGTTTGAACTCGTTAAATGCCAGAGAAGTAATACATTCTCATATATTATTTACAAATTCCAAAGTTACATATTTATTTTTCAATTTAAATTTTAACCAAAAGAATTGACATTATTTAATATTGATGAATTGCAGGGACTTTGGAACCTTCTTCCCCAACTCACTCCATATAGTCACATGCATTCATATCTTCTAAACAGCCCCTGAGTACAACTCCTACAAGGCCACCCGTAGCACCGAGAAAACAACCCCTCGACAACAAGGTACAACTTTTCTATAGTACGTTTAATTTCGTAGTTTTGACTTTATGAATTGTTTTAATATTTTTCATTTTTTTCTTGTACTTTTCAGCACATGTCAGTCATGATCAAACCACGGCACCGACACCCACTCAACCATTAATTTTTAAAATGCCAACCAGAGGAACAATGAAAAAGAACATTGGTAAATGCATGCCTTTTGCTCCGGCCCCTAGTGGGACACTAAACCTTGCCTCCTCGTTTCGAATTCCAACTCTATCACTTGGTGGCTTGCCCAGTGCAACGGGCATATCTGTTTTGAACAATATAAATTTAGATGAAGATTATTTGGGCATTGATAGCAATGACCCAACTGGTTTTTTCGATACCCGCGAGATGATTCAAGGCCAGCAGGTATACTTCAAATTTCAATTTTAATATGCTTTACAATTTTGAATTACATTCTGATTTAAATTTATTTATCTAAATCTTGATTAATTTTTTCAAAAACAGGATCAGCCCACCCAAAGGCAGAAACAAGGAGCAGTTGATCTTGGTGAAAGCCCCCATTCTTCTCCAGCAAGATCGTCTGCATCAGATTCAGATAGTGAACAGTTGCCACGTTTTCCTTTGGAGAACTTAATTGGTAATGATTGTCAATCCCATATCAGTGAGTTTATTATTCCTCATATCCAACAGCTTATAGAATGGGAGAAAAGGGCTAAAGTTCTTATCAATGAAATTATTAGTCGTTATGAAAATTATTGGCAACGGGATAGTTTATACGCTGCAGTCCAGAATCAACCTGCGAAGATGGATTCCTTACTTACCCAAGTAAGATGTGGGACTGTCACGTTTAACAACAACTATAAAGACGACATTTTAGATAAGGCACTAAACAAATTGGAAAATATTAGTGCCGAGGCCTAGGCATATTTTAACAAATGGTCCAAGGACAAGGATTTGGTATCAATCGCAAATGCCGAAAGAGATAGAGCTGTTGTAAGTACTATTACATTTAAACAATCATTTTTGTTAATTTGAAATTTTGAATTTACATTAATATTTTATATTGACATTACTCTTTTTGTGCAGTTGAAATATGAAAATTTGAAGAGTCAGGCGAAGGTTTTGCAAGTTCACTTGGAAACAACAAAGAACAGCTTATCCGCAGCAAAAAATTTGAAGCAAAATATTGTTTTGGTTAACAAACAAAACAATACACTAAAGCGGATAATTAAAGAGCATGGTCTCGACCCTGACATATTATTCAAAGCCAAAGCAGCTTCTGATCCAAATTTGCTGTCGCATGGAGATGCAACAAATCAAGAAGAAAGAATTATAAAAAATCTGGACAGTGCTGCAGAAGATCTTATAAGTTCAGGGGTTATTTCTGGTGTTGGGGAAAGAGGTACATCCACAGTGGAAGAAGCCGTTGGGGAAGAGAGCAGAGTTGAATTGTATAAAGAAAAAGAGGGTTTTGAAAATTAGAAACTTTTATTATTGAGGAAACTTTATATATTGAATTTGAAAACTTCTACTATTGAGTATCTACTATGGTATTTGAATTTAATAATATGGATTTATATAGTCTTTAATTTTAATTGCATTAGATGGTGATTATCATGAATTATATGTATGTTTCTTGTTTACTTGCATTGTCATGAATTGTATGTGGACGTAGATGATGAATGATGATAACTGATAATTAATGATAGATGATGATGAAAGACGATGATCAATTTAATGTGTATAATGTAAAATGTAGTGCCTAAATATCTTGTGGGACTTTAATTATCTTGAAAATTATGTTTTTGGGAAAAAATAGCAACTAAGATTTGAAGCAGATCTTTAGGATTTCTCCTTAATAGACTTATGGTGTAGGAAAATTCTATTTTAAAGAGATTCACCTCTATATAAGTGCATAATCTCTCATTAGAGAGGTTGTTTGACATCCAAAATAGTCAAGACCATTTGTCAGAAAATAACGTTTTGCTGGAAACAATCAAGACCATGGTTTAAAAGATATGGTTTTGTTATCATGGATATTGTTTTGTGTAGAGTAGATTGACAAGTTGCTCTAAATAGTCAAGGTTATGGAATCTAGATTAACCAAAGTTGGAATAACCATGTGATTAAAAGATAGGTCAAGCTCGATATAGAACTTTGAAGTTTAATGTAAAACATATAAGGTTGAAGAATCCTATCATTTTTTAATATTTGATAAGGGTGAAGAATAATTGTGGATTAGAACTGGGAGGCTATAAGTTGGAATAATTTTGAGTGTGTAAGAAAATATTGAAGGTTGTAAACTAGATCATAGCAAACTATGTGTGTAGATTTTTATTAGATAAAGACTCTGTCAAGTTGATTTAAATAGTTGTGATTAGTGTAGATTTGGGTGGGTGACTATAGGATATGGAAGATAGCATTAGAATTGAGTTTGAATAACTTCGTGTTAGAGGATGATCATTATAAGTCTAAAAATAGATCTATTTCTTCATGGAGAAATCTGAAGAAGTGATGGATCTATGACAAAGCATGGAATTTTAGGAAGAGTGTCAGGACTTATATTTATAATAGTATAATGTATTGTTTAATAGTTTATCCCGCAGTTAAAAAAATATATCAAAGGATTTTCCACATATAAAAAATAAATTAAATATAATTCTAAGAAATCAAGAAAGAATCATCACTGGTAAGAAATTAAACATAATTGCAAATATCATAGGGTTTAGCTTACCTCTTGCGTATTAGATTGCTGTGAAATCATCAAGGGTAACGTGCTAGATCTTTGTTTTTCCTGACATTGTAGATAGAGGGGTGAGTTGCCTGACATTGTCAGTCCTGAGAAGTGCCAGCAACATCTTTAAATATATAGACCAACAATATCTTTAAATAAATGATAACTAGAGCTGAAAAAATGTAAAGTAACAAACAATAAGATGATGTTGAAGAAGATACCTATTTAAAATTGAAATCATCCCCTGTAATGTGCTAGATCTTTGTCTTAATAAAATTCAACACAAAAAATGGATTAGTAGATAGATGGGTGAGTTGCCTGACATTGTCAGTCCGGAGAAGTAACAGCTTCCTCGGACGGATGTCAACCCACATTTTCAAAAAATAAAATATTGTATTTAACTAAATGTAAATACATAGACATCTTTAATGATAACCAGAGCTGAAAAAAATGAATAGTAACAAACAATAAGATTAAGGGGAAAAAGATTCCTCCTTAAAGTTGAAATCATCACTGCCACTGGTAATGAGCTATATCTGTGTTTCAAAAAAACCCAACACGAGAAATGGATTAGTAGATAGATGCGTGAATTGCCTGACGTTTTTAGTATATAGATCTGTAACATCTTTAATGAAAACCAGAGCTGAAAAAATGAATAGTAATAAATAATAAGATTAAGGGGAAAAAGATACCTGCTTAAAGTTGAAATCATCACTGCCACTGGTAATGAGCTAGATCTGTGTTTTAAAAAAACCCAACACGAGTAATGGATTAGTAGATAGATGGGTGAATTGCCTGACATTTTTAGTATATAGACCTGTAACATCTTTAGGAAAACCCATGGTTAACCAAAACATGAAATGTGTATAGGAGTGTCTTTTAGTGCTTCATGCCAAATTTAATTAGATTTTGAAATGAGTATTTAAACTTATTCAAGTTTTTATAAAACTCGATCGCTTAGAAATGCAGACTAAACAACCTGTCTTCTTAGCATCCAAGAAGTTAATTTTGTATAGGATTCACATCTCGAGATATTGTAAAATGTTTTGGGGAAAATGGATCAGTATCAAAATATGTTGTATAGGATTCACATCTTGAGATTCTCTCTTCAGGACTGCTTCTTGGAGTGGTTGAATTAAAATATGTCTCTTTTTTTTTCAAAATTTTAAGGTGGTGCATATGATCATAGCTCAATAAGGTTGTTTACATATCATGTTAGTTACAAGAATGAGGTTTGAAAGATACAATAAGGGTAAAGTGATCAAAATTGTTGTGTAACGGAAAGTTGTTTTTACTTTCTTCTAATTATCATTGTTGAGCTGATGAAATACTTGGTTGACCATTGCAAGGAGTATCAAAGTATAAAATTCCTGCTACCACCTTGTTTTGTTTTCCTTTGCTGAAGATACAATGTTGAAGTGTATGTTTGAAGACAATTTTTTTGAAGCTCCCCCATTTCTATGCCTTGAATTGATTAATCATGATCTTCTTGAAGTACAATTGATAAAATCAAGTGTCTCAAATATTGAAAAAAATTTACAGCTCAACATAAAGTTCTCTGTGCAAGGTTGGATCATCTTAAAAAGGTAACATTGTGTAAATTTTGTCAAGAGTGCCTTACTGGTACCTCATCTCAAACTCAGTCTTAGCATATATCATGAAGTTTCTTTTTGAACTTATCAAACAAGACCCTATATCATCATCAAGTACACACCAAACACTGTTTCTTTGGTCTGGGGATAAATTTGAAGGCTTCATCTCAATTGGCTGCATTGCAAACATGAAGGGAATTTCCTCTAGAGCAAAAGAGGTGAAAACTTCGAATTCCATTAAATTTTGGATAAGAAATCAATTATTTGGTAGTCTCAGGCTTTCTCGCATAAAGGATCCATCGTCACTGGTCTTGACCGCGCATCGCGGAACATCATGGTCTTGACCGACGCGCGACACTCCCCGCTAATGACGTGCGTCACTGGCACCTAATGATGCACGCGTCACTGGCACCTAATGACGCGCGTCACTGGCACCTAATGATGCGCATCACTGGCACCTAATGACGTGCGCGCGGCTCCCGCTCGCACTCCTAATGACGCGCGTCATCGGCTCTTTTTGACACGTGATGCGCTCTTTGAGCGTCGTCCGACTCCTATTGACGCGCGTCACTGGATTCTATTGACGCGTCACTTTCTACTTTTGACGCGCGTCGCTCACTCCTATTGTCACGCGTCACTAAGACTATTGTCGCGCGTCAGCTAGAACCTTTGACGCGCGTCAAGTGAAGCCATTGATGCCCAATTTAGCCTATAAATACCCTTCAACCGGTCATTTTCTCGTTTTCACCTTCCAGCTCTAGATTTTTTGCAGGTCTCGATGCTTCCCAACTCCAAGTTCAGTAACAAAAATCAAGAGAATCCAATTCAATCGATTTCCAAGATCAACTACAGGAATCCCTTATGCCCTCACATCCATACTATTAATATGCCCCATTTCGAAACAGATCCAGGATATTTTGAATTACTTTCTGTCATCCTACAATTCAGAGGATGGCATTTTTTATGTGACTCTGAATGATGGCCAAATTTTTCAATTCAGTATCGAAGCAAATGACATCCATCGGTTTACGGGCCTTTCGTTCAAAAATTTACCAATTGTTACAACCAAGGCAACACTCGTGGAAGAAAATAATTTTCTCGAATCAACGTTCGGTTTCCATGTTGATTGTAAGTATAATTCCTTTTAATTCATATTTTTTATTCTGATACAATTTGCTGTTATAAATTTATAGTAATTTTCACTGTTTCACATTTGCAGCCCATGTCAATAAATAAAGGCGTGGTGTCTAATATGTAACATTTCTGAGTACATGTAATTTTTGCAATGCTAGTGTCTAAGATGAGCTTTGTAACTTTGATTGACCTGATGAGTGCAGTGGAAAAGTTTAAACAAAAAAAAGATCTTAAGAAAACTGATGGAACCAAGAAGGGGAAATTAATTGATGTTCCCAAACTTGATGATGCAAATCAATCAAGGGGGAAGAATTCTGATCAATGTACTTTAATATTAACAGAGGGTGACTCAGCCAAGGCTCTTGCTGTAAGTGTTTGTGCCTTGAATCAGGGAAATGTGAATACTGAATTTGGTAGTATTGTGACATGTTTCGACATCACTTTCCAATTTAATTTTTTGTTATTTTAGTTATCTTTATTCTATCAGGTGGCAGGAATATCTATTGTTGGTCAATATTATTATGGCGTGTTTCCTCTCAGAGGTAAGCTGCTCAATGTCAGGGAAGCTACCACTCACCAACAAATGGAGAATAAAGAGATAGTAAATATAAAAAAAATCCTTGGTCTACAGGAAGATAAAATATATGACAGCATTAAATCTTTAAGATATGGCCATCTGATGATAATGACAGACCAGGTACATGATCTTTGTATAGCACTGTTTAGTTTCTGCTTAATTCTGACACATCCTTTCTAGTGAGATCCTTTGACTTGTCCTTTGTCTCTTAAAGGACCATGATGGATCCCACATCAAAGGATTGCTGATCAATTTCATACACCATACCTGGCCATCACTGCTTAAAATTCCTTCATTTGTTGTGGAATTTATCACTCCTATTGTCAGGGTAACTGTTACCCCTGTATATTTGGTTGAGTGTATTGAGACTCTTTATATTTGTTTTTAAGCCTCCAGATGTTATTTATCTCCATGTCTAATTTTGGCACATGTTGATGTAGGCAACTCACAAAAATGGAAATGTGTTATCTTTTTACACAATTCCTGAGTATGAAGCTTGGAGAGAATCATTGAGTGGATCGATAACTGGCTGGACCATATAGTACTACAAAGTAATGCTAGTTTGTTTTCTCTTTATATGTTTTCAAGTTCTGGTTTTGTTCACTTGTTGATTAGGTATCACTTGTTGCTTGGACCATACAGGGTTTTGGCACAAGTACTTCTAAAGAGGGCAAGGAGTATTTCATACAACCTGGACAAGCACAAAAATATTTTGTGTGGGTTGATAGAATCATGCTTATAGAATGGGAGAGAAGGGCTAAGGTTCTTATCAATGAGATTATTAGTCGTTATGAAAATTATTGGCAACGGGATAGTTTGAATGCTGCAGCTGATCCAAATTTGCTGTCGCATGGAGATTTCTTGTTTTGGGGAAGGAGGTACAGCCACAGTGGAAGAAGCCGTTGGGGAAGAGTGCAGAGTAGAATTGGATAAAGAAAGAGAGGGTTTTGAAAACTAGAAACTTTTATTATTGAGGAAACTTTAAATATTGAATTTGAAAACTTCTACAATTGAGTATGTACTATGGTTTTTGAATTTAATTATATGGATTTATATACAATCTTTAATTTTAATTGCATTAGATGGTGATTATCATGAATTATATGTATGTTTCTTGTTTACTTGAGTTGTCATGAATTGTATGTGGACGTAGATGATGAATGATGATAATTGATAATTAATGATAGATGATGATGAAAGACGATGATCAATTTAATGTGGACGTAGATTTATCATCAAGCACAGTAATTCTTCTCCTCTAGACTTTTGAACTTGTTTTAAGATAATTATTCTCTACACTTGTAATGATATGATCATAATGGCTAGAATTAGAATGATATAAAGATAAATTTTTAAATGGAAGTTGTTATAATGGCTATTTAAATGACATTAAATAATGGTATTAATGTAATGATATGATTACTGATTATTTTATAATTGATTTAATAAATTTGAAATTAGATAAATAATTGTATTAATAATAATTGTAGTGTCGGGACTCGGACATAATGATATGGTGATCCACTATGATAATATGTGATGAGAATTTTATGTGGATTTTTTAAAATCGTATAGACCATGTATATCTTTAAATTTTATGTAATTTTATAGGAATTTTACTGTGGACTAATTCTTTAATGATAACAAGAGCTGAAAAAATGTAAAGTAACAATCGATAAGATTATGTTGAAGAAGATACCTATTTAAAATTGAAATCATCACCGGTAATGTGCTAGATCTTTGTCTTAAACTAATTCAACACACTCTAATGGAGAGAGATAATGGGTGAGTTCTAACCTATTTCCAAGGGACCGAGAAGAGAATGCATTCCTGAAATGTCAACACCAAGTTTGATACACCGTAAAAGAGGTGTGATTAATCTCCAAATGTGTGAAATACATACACAAGTAACATCTTTAATGAGGTGAGCTCAAAAATGAATATAATCCAAAAAAATAAAATTATAGAAGATATTCCTAGCACACAAATGATAATGATTCCTGTAATAATAAATAGATCTTTACTTGTAGAAAAATTCAACACAAAAATGGATTAGTAGATAAGTGGGTGAAGTATATCACAACATATTTTATTGCATCATGAGAAGTAATAGCTTCAATCGGATTACAAGATAAGGGCCTGGATCAATGTAAAAATATTGTATTTAACTAAATGTAAATACATATACACTTGTAACATCTTTAATGATAACTTGAGACAATGGCCCAACTAAATGAATATAGAAACATGATAAGATTAAGGGGAAAAATATACAATCCTTAAAGTCTGAAATCCTTCCACTTTACCAATGAGCCGTAAGTGTTTTAAAAAAACTTGACACGAAATGTATTAGTAGATAGATGGGTGAATTGCAAAAAATTTTTAGTATATAGACATGTCCATCTTTAATGATAAAGATAAGGAATGATAGATATGCCTCTTATTGCTGTTTAAAGTTGAAATAATCCATTATCGAATCCGGCCACGTTTTCATCAAAAATCGATGTTGTCTTCTCGTAGGAAATTTCTTGATGAAGAGCCAATTACGACTCCAATGGGAATATTTTGTACTTGTAAATGTAATATTGGCACACCTCTTCTTTCGCAAAGGGAATTCCAATGCGCAATTGCTCATTTGAGCGGAAAAGTTTCAATGGAGTATCGAGAAACATTGACACCTCATGCGAGCCGAATTCGTTTTTATCTAACCATATCTCGTAGTGAGATCGTTTTGGATTTTATAAATGACAATGCAGTTGAAAACCCTTTCATCCTCCATAGGACCCCAAAATCATTGTTTGGCATAACTCATATATCCAAGTATTCAAAATATCTTCTTGTAAAATAGAACTTTGATAGATTCCTTGCCATAGCCTTGTAATTTAGCTCCACTGACACGTGTCAGGTTGATCTAAATTCTTATATTGGTTCCTCATCATGTTGCATTGCAAAATTCCCATGTTGAAACGAGACTTTAATTTCGGCAAATTGGCATTTTGTATACCATTTGCCTTCCGGTGATTTCCACACCCTTTCAGCTCGACGTCTTTGTAAATTGTTCCATTTGCTTGGACCATTGATTTTGGAAATGCTTCTATTGACAAAGTTCCACTTGGCCCCTTCAAGTTTCCAAAAATTAGGATTCATCACACCCATGGCTTCGGCGTAATTTTATTTTTACCCAAACATTCCCCAATTTCCTCTTGTACAAGGTTTCAAAAAATTTTAAGCTTTATTCTTGTTTCAACCGCATAATAGAATCAAACAAATTTACGTGTCACAAGAACATCTTCTTGTTTGATCCTCGTAATAGCTTGACGTTTTTGCAAAATGTGCACAGTATTTCCTCCCATTAACAAGGCGACCTTGAGTGATCTTAGCCAATTTTCATTTTTTCTCAAAATTTGTTAGGATTTTTAACCTTTTTCTAATAAATCTCTCCAATTTGCAAAAACAGTGCATCCTCTATCATTGGAGCAATAAAGATTAGATATAAATAAGACTTGTTAAGAATTAGTCCTAACATGGTTTTTTTTAATTACCTATTGCCTGTATTTAATTGATGGACATTTATCATGAATTATTATTGTAAGTGAATGATTATTCATAACACGTTGAGGTTTAAGAGATAAATAGATGGATAGAATAAAATTGTTAGAAAGAATACAACCGGTTTAGAAATTAGTAACATAATTGCAAACGGGGTTAGAATTATGCACTCCTTTATATTTGTAATTTGTTGAATTTTTTATACGTTGATTTACAATCTTATTGAGAATTTAACATTGCTGACTCTTTAAATATGGGTAAAACATACATTTGGTATATGAGCAGTTCTCGAAAGAACTCTAAAGATATTGAATTAGACTTAAAATCGTCAAACCTAATTTTCCATTTTCTACATGTCATCATTTAAGATTGTGATGAAGATACCTATTTGAGTTGCACGAATTGATCATTCACGGAAGTGCTAGAACATCTTTGTCTTATAAAAAATTCTTTAAATAAATGTAAATATGTAGAAGATGGACCTCGTGTGATCGTCATTTAATGATAAGTATCATTCATCTGCAAATGTTCCTCTTCCACTCGATAAGATTATGTTGTTTTTACCCATTTTGTTCATCACACTAGTATTCTTTAATGAAACCATAGGAAAAAAAAAAACAAAAAAAAGGATTATGTAGAAGAGAGTTTCGCGAAAATTTAAATATTTTTCATTTCTCTCGGACGGAATGTCAAATTTTTTAAAAAAATTCAAAAAAATGTTGATTTAAGTAAATGTAAATACATAACCTTAAATGGTTTATAGATAAGCTCAGAAACATAAGGAATGTAACAATCAAAAAGAGGTGTTTAATGCAGATACCATAAAAAATTGAAAAAATAAACAAAAAATCTTTGTCTGTAAATCTTCAATTAAAAATTGGATTAGCTGAAAAAATGAATGTAACAAACATGTAAGATTTTCTGAAAAGATGTATTTCACATTTTCAAAAGTTGAAATCATCTATTTTTACCAAATGTAACATACATACACTAATATCTTTGTGTAAAAATGTTCGTGTGAATGAAAAATGTAAATAAGATTAACGGGAGATACTATGTGGATGTGACATTTTCAGTAATAGACGGAAAAGATCTTTTAAAAAAAAAGATAGTATTAGAAGATATTGTTAATTGAATCGACATTTGAAATCAAAGCTCGTATGATATTCAATGATGTCTTAGATGTGATCTCAAGAAGATTTGATCTGCAAGGTTCTTTATTTCCGGATACACGAGCTCCATTATGTCAAACCTCTTCTTTCAAAGTCGTTTACTTTCGATGGAGTATCGAAAGCAAAAAAACTTTGCTCTTCATCTCTTGTTCGCCTCACCAATTGTGCATGTATGGTGAGCGAAGTTGGCAAAATCTCCATTTAGATATGTGTGGCGTGAACTTGTAGATCATTGTGATATTCATCGACCTCATCTTTCGAGATCAATCCTTGACGACCACTGCTTGATGAAGACTACGAAGACTATGCCAATCAAAACTATAAAACCTCATTTGCTTAACAAACTACGAGATTTTTTTCCCTTAATTTTTTTTGATTTTATAATGACAATAGAAGTCAAATTTCATCCTCCATGCCCCAAAATCATTGTTTGGCATAACTCATATGGGGAATATTCACTCTTCTTGTAAAATAGAACTTTGATAGATTCCTCGCCACACCTTGAATAGCACCACTCCAAAGGTTGATCTAAATTCTTATATTGGTTCCTCATTGTAGTTGCAAAAAATACAAAACTTTAATAAATCGATTCAATCATACCTTTGATTTCCACACCCTTGAGGTGACGGTCTTTGTAAATTGTTCCATTATTGTACCCATTGATTTATGGAAATGCTTACTCAAAAGTTCCCACCTTCGATTATTCCCATTAGTTCACACCCATGGCTTCTAGAACTAAATTTCGTAATAGTCTTACGTAAACGTTCCCTAATGTTAAAATTAGTCTAAAAGGTTTTTTTAAGCTTTATTCTTGTTTTAACTATGTGACTCAAACAAATTACGTGTCAAATCTTCTTCGTTCCAGTCTGTAATAGCTTGATGATTTTGCAAAATGTGCACAGTATTTCCCTCCCATTAACAGTGATGCGAGAATTGATCGTGGATATTAAATCTCAAAAAGGTGTTAGGATTTTAAGATCTAATAAATCTCTCCAATTTTCAAAAATAGGTGCATCAAAACTATCATTGGAGGTAAAATATCAAGACTTTGACATACCATTTTCCTCATCCGTATAAAATCCACAATATAGATTAATCTTCCCTGTGCATGCTTCATCAGTGTATTGATCTCCTTTAACATTGGAAGAATACCAACCAATGTAAGCAATGTCTCCAAATCAGTTAAACGGAACAACAAGTCCCTTTCCCTATCAACTTCATGACGGTATTTGTGCATGAAACCAACCAATGAAGGATACTCCTCACGAACTCTGCATGCAGGTTCATACAAAGAGATCCATCTAGTCTCCACATCCTTCAAGTTTTTGCCATCTGTAATTCCAATTGCAAATTTTTGGAACTCGAGAAAACACTTTGGGCTGCTTGACATATAGGCATGAAGTTCTCTTATAAGGTCTTCTAATTTAGCAACATTTTCGTGGTTACTTACCATTTTATACGCTAAATTCATTCTGTGAGCCATACAATGAATTGGTAGCATATATGGGGCCACTGTTGTTTGTAATCTAACAGAGCTTTGTTTGGTGACCCTGCATGACAGATGCACCATCTGCTCCAACGCATACCAACTTCGTGTAGCAATTTCATAATCAGTCATACCAGCAACATCTTTCAAATGAGAAACAACTATTTTATATAGGTTTTCGGCATTGCTATTTTCAACCATTTTCATAACACCCAATAGATGAGGTGTCCTTATATGATTTTCTAAAGTATAGATGTGGATACATACCCATGCGGTGTTGTCGACTGCTGTCACTTCATCAATTGAAAGAGAGATAAAGTTTTCTTTTTTTACATTCTCTTTCAAATCTTCCTTCTCTATCATCGAGAGGCATTTTGCCATTTCCCATCCACTACTCTCAGACCAATGAGACTGAGGTACATTCAGCATTCCGTTAAATTGATACAAAACTTTGAAATCGAGGAAATCTGAAATCGCTCTTCCTTTTTTAAGTATTTGAAAAAGAGTAGAGAATTGTATGAATTTTGCATGTAGATTTGTTTCTTTCATCTTACCAATATGCGATGTGATCGTTCCTCCCTTTTCCAACAGATGTCTGTGTTTTTTCTGCTCTGCCTCATATTCCACTGCGTATCTAACATGCATGCATTCTTTTTCAGTTTTCCACCTATGTGTTTTGATTTTCTGGCCATCCGCCCCCGTTACAGTTAAATATTGTTTTCCACAATGTTTTTCTATAGTGTCCAGCTTCAGTTGCATTTTTTGTTGCTTTCCCAATTTCCACGTACATATTTTACATGTACATTCAGATGGGATTTCTTCAAAATTAGATGATTGTACAGGTTCAATAAACGGAAATTTAGCTGCCCAATCAAACTTGTATGTCCTGCCAATGGTCCACATATTCTTGTTCGTTTTTAATGCTTTACTTTTTTGAGTAGAATTTTGAGCAATATCACAATCACCTGGTTTCCTCTTTCTTGGACCGGAGTTTGATTTTGATTTCTATCTTCCATTTTGCTGAGTGTTTGTATCTGTGATATCTAGCTACACTTCTGGTTGCACCCCAATAGGAACAATATCTTCAAGATCTGGCATATTATCGTAGGTTTCATTTGTTTGACTTTGATACTGTGCAGAATGCATGTCCACCTCAATAATTCCTTCCACACAGTCAGTATTCTGATTCTCTGTGGTGGCATCTATATGATTGGTATTTACAATATCTGTATCCACAGAGTTTCCAAAATACTTGAAGAGTGATTTCTGAGATTTCTTACTTACTTTTAGGTTATTCGTATTCTTTGAGCTGGCACCTTCCATTATTCTGAAAAGAGTCCTGCGTCAGCAAAAGAACCAAGTAGCGACTCTGTCCAGTCTGAGGTCTTGTCGCGCGTCCACTGTCTGAGGTCGCGCGTCCACTCTCTTAATATATTCGCGTCACCACTGCCTAAGTTGCGCATCAATACTTCCTCTATCGTCATGCATCACTTCTTTTCCCAAGTCACGCATCAACACTTCCTTGGTCACACGTCAGAACACCTTTTTCATGCGTCAATATAGCTCTTGTCGCACGTCGATACAACTCTTGTCACGCAGCGTCGATCAGCTCTTGTCGTGTCATTATAGCTCTTGTCGCACGTCAAGATGCAGACTCTTGTCGCGCATCAACAATCACAAAGCAATAAGTAATATGAATCTCTGGTGCTCAAGGGTATGCGAGTTCAAATTTCACAGTATTGGTAATTTGGTAAGCTACTTGAGGTATACTACGCGGCGAATCACCTAGGTTTTTATAGGAGATGTTTTCAAATGAAGGCGAAGCCGACCCCCTAAAAATATACTATATATTTTAGGTGAACAAGACACCGACCCACTCCGAATAATTCACTTTTCAAATTTTCCTAAAATGAAATTTTCGCCATATTACAAATATTCGCGCTAAAATTATCCCCGACTAAAATGCCATGGGACTAAGTGTCCCACCGGGCATGCCAAATGTGTACACTTATTCTTTTCCTAGGTTAGATTGAAAGCAAGAAACTACCACCTAAAATAGTTCCCTAACCTAGCTAGAAACAAGAAGAAAGTACCATCAAGATGAAGAAATGAACAAGGCCTACATTAGCATCATAACTTTGAAATAATGAAATCAAGCATAATGCAAATCAAGAACTCTATTCTTCTAATTTCCTAATTAAATCAAGTGGACCTATGTAGTCCAATGGCAATCAACAATATTGTTTGCTTTGATCCTTCAAGGATGCTTGGGTGTGAGGCCTAGCTCTTCAAGATGGATGATGGAGGGGCTTGAGAATGGCAAAAGGCTTTTAGTGCAAGACTATGTGCTTTCCTTTACTTTCTCAAGGGAATTAGGTGTAGGTATAAAGGTAGGAGGAGGGCTCCTTATATAGCCCAATGGATAGAGGAAGCACTTCATCCCTTTGCATGTGGGATAAAGGTAAAACATGATTAGGAATGGATAAGGTTGTTTTATTAAAGGTAACCTTACTTTAGAAGGGTTTAATTTATGCTTAGCAAGTCATGGGAGTTGGGGGGTGCTTTAATTAATCAAAGGTGATTAACTAATAGGTAGGTGTAAGCTTATAGAAGCCAATTAGAGGAATATTAGTACGATCTAGGCCATTAGGAAGGGATTAAATCAATTAAATATTGATTTATTAATTAAATGAAGGGGAAGGCTAATTAATTAATCTAGATAGAAAGGGTAAATAATTAATGGAAGGTCATTGATTAGGTTGTTAGTTGGATAGGTGACTTAATCAATTAGCGTATTGTAATTAATTAACGACAATAAGAGGGAATATGAGCGCTTTTGATGATATGTTGTCGATTTGTGAGAAAGGAGATAATTAGTGCAATTTAAGTATTTAAATTTATTGGGCAATAATTATAGGTGTCTATAAACTTAGAAACATAAATGTGACAATTGTTAATTCAAACTTTTACCAAGACATTTTTCAAAAAAAAAATTCCATAATTTTTCTAGCTTTCCCTAGGTTCTTGGGTTTCATGTGGGAAATTTTTCTGGGCATTACATATTCATAAACATAGTTGTTATTTACATGGATATGTGTGCTTCATCAATGTTGTTTTGGTATTTATGTTTCTAGCTCATGAGAAAAACCCAGATGTAGAGGATAACAATATGTGGCATATGTATATATGGGATTCTTTTCATATCTTTGGGAAACTATGTCAATTGTCTTTCTTTCATTTATTCTTACATGATTTAACATAAGATTACCATATCTATAAAATTGGATTGAAATTTGAAGAGATGATATGAATTATGAAAACTACCCTTATATTATGAGAAGAATTATGGAACTTGTGCTTGCATAAAACCAGCAAATATACTTTTTTAATTATGTTCATTTGTTTTAGAAATAGCTTGACAAGGGTAACCGATCTCATGGGGCTTGAGGGATTAGATCCTGAATGGGTGGTGTTGTAGTAAATGTTAGAAGAGATTGTCTATAATAACAAACATAATGAGAACATTGAGGAATACCACTTACAACAATCGCCCCATTTCGTATGTTTTTAACACGGATCTGATATCAAAATATAAAAAAGTATATATTTAGTTCTAGAATGCTATTTTCCTTTGGAATGCTTTCGAACCAATTAAAATTATTTTCTGGTAAGATGTGATTGTTTACAAGTGAGAAATAATTTTTTGAACCAAACATCTCTCTCACATTATTACGCCAAAGGTGTTTTTTAGTTAAACTGTATATGGTCCACACCTAGCTTTCTCTAACATCTGTGTATTAATGACAATCACCATCCAATGGTCCAAATTACAAACAAAACTTGACTACACAATCGACTGTTTTGGGTGGATACCTATTAACCAAGTCAAATGTCATGAAGACCCATAACCTTAACCCATGTCAGGTGCCAAAACTAAACACCACGCATACAAAAAAATGCCACTAGGATGAATCCTGTGAATTCCTATTCCAGAGGAATAATGCAAGGAAATTGTGTATCGTCGATGTTTTAGGATTGTTTAGAACTTCCACGCATCCCCTTTATGTGTTCTTACATTTTTGTGTGCTCCCACAATTATTTCTAACACACAAACATGTTGGGTTGTCTCCTCATTCTTGAAACCAGGTATTAGGAGGACTATTTTGTATATTATCCATGGTGCTCATATTTATGGGGTCATCCCTTTCTTTCTTTAGTGTTAGTCATCATCATCTCTCCCATTATTGAAATCATATATTGAGCGGTCCTATTTTGTATATTATCCATGGTGCTCAAATTTATGGGGTCATCCCTTTCTTTTTTTAGTGTACGATACTTATCAAATTTACATTTTATATCTTGGTCAAATGAAATTGATTCATCTCCCTTAGGTCTGGCAGCTAAATCATCGGATATAGAAGTGATAAAAGAGATTTTATTTTAATAGTTTGATTGAGATTCCATGGAATTGGTGACAGATATGCCATGCATGCCTTTAATCCTTCCTTGAACAATATTTCATATAAAGCAATAGGTAGAATTTTTAAGTCCTCGTATATTATTGAGAATAGAATCCAAGTTCCAACATAAGAAGAATAAAAGAGGTGAATACACTTAATGAAATATTCACCCAACACTATTGTATAGATCCTTTTTAATATCCCTATTTGATGTCACAAAGGACCAACGGTTGAACAAACTGGCTTTAAAATATACATAATGTTTTATCAAGACTTGGGAGTTTAGTAGAATATGATTTCCCTTGTATTCATCTCCATCATATGAAATTATATGTAATTATATTGAATGTGTACTCCAAATAATATAAAATAAAGGACAACCGCTTGGTTCTAACACTAGCCGTGTAGGTCATATCATCACATCCACCATTTTATTAAAGAAGAATTGATAATATCAAAAGTAAAAATGACTTCGTCACGATTCTCCACATCTTCCTCCAAAGTATTCCCCGTACACAATGAACACCATGTCATGTCCTTTTCTAATGAAGATGTCAAACACCACTTTGCGGGTATAAGACGCAAAATACACCCCTTGTTTGTCAACACCTCCTTGGCAAAATTTTGTGACAACACCACCACTAGATTCCTCTGCCCCATCTTTAACAAGTTTATTTTCCATATTTCTTGGTGAGGTTATAGATATTGCGGTGATTCAAATTTTCATAACTTGGAGAAAGTTGGAAAAATGGGCACTGCTCGGGATCCGGTGGAAAATTCACTTTCTTTTGGATCTTAGTTTGGATAAAAAAATATGGCACCAACCAATGCAAAAAAGCAGGCGACAAACCCCTTAAAATAACCCATTCCATAAACAAAAATCTAATGTAATTTACAACATGGACTCGCGAGCAGAAAAGATAGAGAACAAAACAATTTATATAGAAATGTTATTGCATGAGAATTAAATGAAAAATTTCAAATCCATGATGCTAAGATTTCAAATCCTGCGCATAAGGGGTTTCCACGAATAAATTTAACTAAAATAAACACAAGCTTACAAGAATTTCTAAATAACTAAGTAAAATGTAAAAGCCTTGACCTATATATGCATTTACACCTCCATTATAACAAATAAAGAAAAGAAAATGTCTCCTCTCTATGTATTTCAACCTCTACCTTCACAATAACATCATTCAAATACTTGGAAATGACCAAATCCTTTAAAATATTGTCATGCTAAAATAATCACAATTAGGCACGCTAAGAGTTCAAACCCTTTGAGTAAGAAGATTGGGAGGATTATTCTCATCCATAGAGAACTTGTGGGCCATGTAGGTGATTATTTTCCATTTCCAATAAAAAATAAACAATGACCCATACCTATCCCTTTTTTTTTGGTGATTGTTGAATGGCAATTCCATTGCAATTGTCGATGAGGAGAATTGTAAATGAGGTTGCCACCTTTGGATACTTGTTCCACTCCACATCTTCTAGTCTCTAAATGCAAGGGGTAAAACTTCAAACACATTTTAACTTTAGCAAAAAAATTCTTCCTCTCCTTACGTTCACAAATATCTCTAGAAGTTGTTTCCCCTCCATTTTAAACAACCCCCCTGGTCTCCCTCATTTGATTGACATAAAATTTCATGTCATTATTGGACGGTTGAAATTCACATTATTTCTCCTTTCCATTTTTGCCACCCTCGCACTTCTCCACTCTCTAACCACTTCTTCTTGTCCACTCTTCCTCTCTCATTCTTTTCTCCCTCTAATATGACTCCTTCAAAATATCCCCTTCGAATTTTCATCGTACATTTCACGTATGATTGCTAGTAATAATATATCATTTATGAAAATCAATATAATATACTATAAATATTTTTGTTTTGAACGATTGCTTGATTAAAAATGATTGATCACAAATGTTTAATATACATCTTGATTATCTACAAACACTAATTCTCTTTAGAGAATTAAATAATAAATTAGTTAGATTGTATATTTGTAGATTTATGTATTCCAAATTAACATTTTATTAGTATTTAAACATAGAAAATTTCATTTAAAATGAAAATAAATACGTTAAATAAATGGGTATAGTCTAACCAAAAGAGTCTATTTAAATGTCTTAGTATTGTAGGGATGCTCTATGCACCATCAAAGATGTGAAGACATTTCAAATAAAGAATAAAGAATGTTGCAACACCTTAAATATTAAATAGGGGAGTCAAATAAGTAGTTGTGATACCTAACTTGGTACTTACATGACAATCAAATGGTTCCATGTCAATATGTAAAATTTATCCTATTGTTGAGTGAGCATATATTTAATATAGATGTTTCATTTCATGTGTTTATTTGGAGATAAAGTCACATTTTTAATTTATTTAAAATATCAAATTTGAAATGTATTAAAAAAATGCTTGAAACTAAACTTGTGCATAGGTTCTCTATAAAAAGGTCAATTAATATGTTTCTTCGTGATTGGCTACTTTACATATTTGTTGAGTATAAGTTGTATAACAATATGTCATTTGTACAACTACGTATCATTTAAATTTGTTTAAATTTTGTGTTCAAATACCCTATCAACTATTGAACCCGCTCAACTATTGAAGAGGAGGAGAAAAAGGAGAAAAGAGAAGAAACTCACATTTAACACATCACTTAATTTGAAATAATAATAAAGAGACACGTAAAGATATAAAATCATACTTGACTAATTATCAATTAGAGAACATATATATATATATATATATATATGAAAGACATGAAATTGATTGAGCTCGAATTTATTTATAATTTTTAAAAAATCAATTATAAATATTTTGTCATTTCCAACAGTTTGAAAATCAGCCTCCAAATTTAATCTAAATGTTTTAAAAGAACAACTTTTATAAATACTGCAATTTCTATATCAAACATCAAACCGCAGGATGCAGCTCCATCGCGGCTTGTGTTTCATTATAGGTTCTCCATATAGACAATAACCATCATAATTAGTCATTTTAACACCTCCAAAAGGCCAAACAACAAATAAAAAAAAAGACTAATGATAACTCCACAGACGCTGGGTATGCTAACAGTAACAACAACCCACGGATCGAGTCTTGAAGCGACCAAACCTCTTCAATCTCAAAGCCAAAGATTGCCAATATCTGAGACTCATAATTCTCCATACACCACCTGAACAATGCGAAACAAAACCCTAACTTTCTCGACCACTGTCCTGTTCCAGGTGAATTTATAGCTCGTCACAAATTATATCTGTCTCTTCTTTGAAAAAATCACTCTATATTTTCTAAAATTGTTGTATTTGTCATCGCTCATGTTTTCGTCTATGTACAAAACACATGCTAGAGGCTTATTTCATTGAGAAAACCTCCTATTCAACTTGCAAAAACCTACTAAAACAACTCTCTTAGCCTCAATTTATTGTGATTCCACTCCTCTCATCAAATTGATTGAATTCCTTTATGGTAAAATAATTCTCCAAGTTTAGGAGTTGGTGAAACAACCTACCAAATCTTCTCAATAGCTCACACTTGGTAAAATTGAGGTTGATCCTTATAGGAGGTTGATGAGAGTCTTTGACAACTTCAAATAGTTGGAATAACATTTATAAACTCCTAAGACCCTTCTCTAAGTCTTACACATGACCATAACATTGAAATTTTCAAACTTTGCCTATTTGGAGGGAAAGTCCAAACAATGCTAGTACAACCTGTTTAAGAACAAATGAAGATTCAATGGTTTCTTATTTAATCTAAAACACCTTTTAAGACACCCTTACACCATGAATGAGTAAAACTTATAATATTTACATCATGTACATAAGCTAGATCCCGATGCTCCTCCATCACAAATTAACATAGAAATCTAGAATAAACACGAATAATCCCTTCATTACACCCATGGATCTACAAACACTATGTTACAATAAAACCATTCTAATATATATCAAATCTTTACATTGATATGTCAAAGAAGCATATATAATGATAGGGCCTTGCCCTTCATCAATTCATCTAATAGTTGTATTGGCCCTTAAGTACTAGTTTACAATGAGTTAACTAGAAATTCATAGTTGGAAAGCATGTAAGATGGCACCAACCTTGTCTCTAGCTTATGCATGGTGGTCTTAACTTGTTGACAATGTTGCTTCCCTTTCAACTGCCTTTTAGTTCACTTTCATGTTTATTAAAATTACTTTCTTCCATGCAATTAATCTTTTATATGGTAATTTGAATTCGATCATGATCCTTATTTCAACCACTTAGGATCACACACAAAATTATGTAGGATTTTCCTCAGATATTTTGTGTGCTTGATAGTAAGTACCTTCTCTTATGCTACCCACACCAATGTAATAGCTTTCTATGTCTATGTACACAATTACTTGTTAGTTAATAGAAAAGTGTAAATGCCATGTTCAAAATCCATCTTGATGCGGATGCATGCGCTCATAAAATCCCTTCATTTTCTCTGAATAAAGGGATACTTAGCCAAAACTTGTACACTTCGACAAAATGTGGGCTCAAAAATGATAGAAGAAAAAGGGTGATGCTAGAGAAAGTGGAGACTAAGGCACAAATGTTGTGGATTCGTTGACTAAAGCAATAAGTAGTGCAAATTTTTCTTAGGTATAGCAAGGAAATGGGCTTTATAGTTTGTAGTTGTTGAGGAATGAGTTTATGTTCTCTCTTATTGATATAGTCAACAAGGGGGAGTTGTTGGATGTTAACCTAGTTTCATGCACTTATTTGTGATTAGGTGGTGGGCTATGTCTTGCATTTGGAAAAAGCAACACCTATTGTAGTGAAGCTATATTTAGTTTGTAATTAGAGTCTTGTGGAGAAAAACCTGATTATGCTTTAAAGTCTAAATTTTAGGCTAATTTGTTTTCCAAATTGAAGGTTGGATATTTTATTTGTACATTGTTTTCAAAATAATACAATAAATAACGTTCTAGTTGGGTTTTTACTCGAAAGAATTTTCTCAGGATATATAACGTGTCAAAGTTATTTGCACGTGATTTTATGTATTTCAAATCTCTACTTCTTAAAATGCTTCTATATTAAGTACATTGCATGTATGTTGCCTAATCCCAACAAAACAACCATGAACATGAATGAGTTCATGAATATGTTAAATATGTTATGGCAGCACATGGTAGCATGTGGATGTATCAGTGCAACAATGAATTCACGATGATGCATGAAACTATACATTAATGCAAATAAAATTAATGTTGTTGATCTCTTGTCACATATGAGAGTTCGCCACCATTCGTCTAGTAATATGTATGCCTATCATCATAATTAATATTGTTTAATAATACAATATTTATTTAGAAAGTTGGTGGAGAATAATCAAGACAATAAGTTGAGATGTGAGTACTATGTGTGTGAACTTATTAACTACAAAATCTTGCTTTTAAATTATTTTAGATTTGAGTATAAAAATAACTTGAAGTTTGTACGATGTTTTCAAAATAATACAATAAGCAAAGTTCACGCTGGGTTTTTTTATTTGAAAGGGTTTTCCCAAGGTATATAATGTGTCAAAGTTCTTCGCACAATTTTATGTGCTTCAAATCTCTACTTGTTTATATACTTCTATATTTAGTATATTGTATGTATGTTGCCTAATCCCAACAAAACAACCATACACATGAATGAGTTCATGAGTACATTAATCATGTTATGGCACCACCTAACAGCACATGGATGTATGAATGCAACAATGAATCCACATTTGCCATGAAACTGTACTTCAATGCAAATTAAGTTGAAGTTGTTGATCTCTCGTCACATATCAGAGTTGGCCACTATTCATCTAATAATATGCATACTTATCAACGGAATTAATATTCTTTAATCATATAATATTTATTCAGAAAGTTGGCGGAGAATAATCAAGAATCAAGACAATAACAGTTTCATTTCATTACTATGCGTGAGAACTTAATAAAAGAATCTTGCTTACTTGTAAATATTTGCACAGAATGTACCAGGTGCACAGAATGTAAATATTTGCGTACTTGTAATGTTTTATCTCAAAAGTTTAAATAATTCACCGTTCACTTTTCCAATTGTGGAACTAGGATGTGGTCTATTAACAATCAAATAAATTTCAAATGAAATGGTATTTTTTATTTATTACGTCGTGTCTGGCTTGAGGCTGGACTTCGTCCTCTGCATGATATTATCATGATCCTTTTAAGGCATTATTATTGCTATACGCAACAACAAGGTAGCGAGAAACCAGAAAACTTAGGATGAACTGTTAACTTATGGAAAATTGTTAAAATAATTTAAAAATGTCAATTGGCAAACTGTCACGTGATGTTCCAAAGAAAATTCATATATAAAACAAGAAGCAATTAATTATAATAATGTACCATTAATGAAAATCAATATAATATACGGTATAAATTTTTGTTTTCAATGATTTCTTGATTAAAAATGGTTGATGTAAACCGCTCCAACAAATGTTTAAAATACGTGTTGACTCTACAAATGTTTGGATTCTCTTTAGAGAATTAAATAATAAATTAGTTAGAATGTATAGCTGTAGATTTATTTATTCTAAATTAATACCTTATTGGTGTTTAAACAAACAAAATAACATTTAAAATGACAATAAACAGGTCTAAATGAATGGTACACTCTAACCAAAAGAGTCCATTAAAATGTCTTTCAATTGCAGGTACACTTTATGCAACATCAAAGATTCCAAGACATTTTAAATAAAGAATCAAGAATGTTGCTAAATTTTATGTCAATACTTGAAATTTGTCACATAGTTGAGTCAGCATGTATTTAATATACAGATTTAGTTTCATGTGTTTATTTGGAGGGAAAGTCACCTTTTGAATTGATTTAAAATATCAAATTTGAAATGTACTAAAAATGGTTGGACCTAAACTTGTGTATGGGTTATCTAAAAGTTGGACAATGAATATGTTGCCTTCTAATTGGCTACTTTACATGTTTGTTGAGCATAAGTTGTATAACAAAATGTCATTTGTACAACTATTTGTCATTTAAATTTACTTAAATTTTTAGTATTTCCCACTCAAATACCCTATCAACTAGTGAACTTTGCTCAACTATGGAATCCTCTTTCCTAAACAAGGAGGGGAAAATGAAAAAGAGAAGAAACTCACACTCAACACACCAATGAGAATAATAATAGACAAGTACATAAACATATTAAAATCATTTTTGACTCATTATTAATTAGAGAGTATTTTTCAATATATGAATGACAAAAAAATGACAGAGCTCCAAATTATTTATAATTTTTTCAAAATCAATTATAACTATTTTGTAATTTCCAACAGTTAGAAAATCAGCGTCCAAATATAAATTTAATTTTTTTAACAGAACAACTTTTATAAATACTGCAATTTCTATATCAAATATCTAACCGCAGGAACCAGCTCCATCGTGGCTTTTGTAATTTTAACAGCCCCAAAAGGCAAAATAAAAAATTAAAAAAACATACTAATGATTTCTCCAGAGACGCAGGGTATGCCAACAGTAAGAACAGCCCACGGATCGAGTCTTGAAACGACCAAACCTCTTCAATCTCAAAGCCAAAGATTGCCAATATCTGAGACTCATAATTCTCCATACGACCACCCGAACCATGCGAAACGAAACCCTAACTTTCTCGACCACCGTCCTGTTGCGTCTGAACTTATAACTCCTCACAAATATCTGCCTCTTCTTTGAAAAATTCACTCCTCTGTATTTTCTAAAACTGCTGTATTCGTCATCGCTCTTGTTTTCGTCCGCTTTGTTAAGCGGCGAGAAAGGAATTCTGATCGGATTTTCCCACAGTATCCTGCTGAAGCACTGCTTATTTCTGTCATATAACAGACTCCGCCTGTCCCTGCACATAAAAGGCCTTACCATCATCCTGAAATTCCCAAGGAGAAAATAAAACTCGGGCTTGTATTTTAAATTTTTCGTAATCTCTCACAGTTCTGTGTGTTCATGTCTGCGGCGACGATCGGCTAAGGATTTATTTGTATAATAACGTCATTTGACAGCAAATATGGCCGCTTGTGGACGACACTGCAGAGAAGTAACGGCGTCGCAACATAAGGTTTGGAATATTCTGACGTGACGCATCATCTTCCAATTTGTTTACATTCATACAATTCTTAAATGTCAACTGTGATTAAATTTTTTTACCAATTGTACATAGAGGAAATCCTTTCTTGCGGCATTAGCCACGTAAGTAGATTTGAACGGCACGTGGATCACAATGGGACTTTGGCTCATTAAATTTTATTGCGTCACTTTTACGCAATTTAGTTGTATTTGGGTGAGAACATTTTTCCACTAGACGTGCACTTCAATGTTTTGAAAAATAGCAAGTTTGGTGTGGACTTTATCCATAGATACGATATTTTTCATTCTTAGGCTTACTTATAGAGTTCTTAATAAAATTGTCGTTTTTAGACTTAAGAGTGAGCAATTAAGGTGATCTATTCCTTTTAATTTGTTTCGGATATTTTTATTTTATTTTTTATTTTAAAGTAATTAAAAGCATTTAGTTGTTTGGAGCTGTAAAATTCTAAAATAGGATATTTTTTTATTATTTGGAATTGTACAATTTTGATATAGGGTGAGTTTATTATCATCTCCCAGTGGGATGTAAATCCATTACTTTATATTCTACGAATAAATGTAGAATTGAAACCAAACTTCAAGACACCGATGTCTTTTAATGTGATCAGAATTCATTTCAAATTCTAATAAACGTCATCTCTTTATGTTGATAGAAATTTCTAAAAGAGGTATGGAGTAGGACAATGTGTGGCATGTTGTAGACATCGATGATGAGTTTGGCTTTGGGATGTTGTTGATGTATTACATGATCTTCTTTGTCCACCCCTACTTTTATCATCGAATAATTTCATGATGGATGATGAGATTCAAATTTGTTGTTTCATGTGGCTAGGGGTGTAGCCCGCCAAGTTAGTTGTGTAAATGAGCTTCAAAAGCCGCTTAACCATGTGAGCAATCGAAATCATCATCGAGCTCGAGCTAGGGTTTGAGGTTTATTAAAAATGATTTCGGTGGGTATTGCAAACATCGATCGTGGACATCGATAGTTGAAACTCTATAATTTTTCCACTTTGAAGCTTGAGTTATAAGCTAGTGGTGTTGGTGGAATGTCGTGTATTATGGACGACCCACAAATTTGGGATTCACTTGAGTAATTTTGATTCATGCTAAGTCAAAATGATACAATAATATCCTTGTCAATAGTCAACAGTAATCTAAATCAAAATATAATAAGTGTCGAAGAGAAGTGGGAACTACATCCCCCTCCCCTTAGACTCAAATTCCTCTTGGAACTCACTGAAATAGGTGTGGAAACTAGACTCGTAGCAATGTAGCATCCTACCATGTAGTAGCATTATCATCATACCTATCCCATTGGACTCGTGCACTCGATCAAGCTCTCTACCTCGAAGGCCCATGGCCCCGTGCTCTAAAATGCGGATAGGATCCACCATCACCGCCCGATCCTGCACCTACTGATGACGTCCAATCTAACACATGAGAAGGATCTCAAATATAACTCCTAACTACGAAAAAATGAAATACATCATGGATCTGAGACAAGTTGGGTGGAAATGTTAGACGATAGGCCAACGGATCGATAAGCTCCAAGATCTCAAATTGACCCACAAATCTAGGAGCAATATTAGATCCTTTTCCGTAACGGATAAGGTTGTTATGAGGCTTGACATGAAGAGACACCTTCGTGCCCACCTCAAAACCATGATCTGTCCTATGTTGATCCGCATCGTCTTATCGGTCTTGAGCCTCTAATAATATATGACTAATCATAACAACTTGTTGATCCATATCCTATAGTAAGGGACGACCCAAGATAAACCTGTCCTCCAACTAGTCCCAACTAAGCGTTGTCCTACACTCTCTTCCATATAGTTCTGAAAAGGAGCCTTGCCCATCAAACTTTGAAAACTATTATTGTAGTTAAAATCCACCGAGATAAAAATAATCCTCCCACCTCGACAGTTGGTCCATGACATACATCCCGAGCATGTCCTCCAAGATCCGATTCACCCTCTCTGTTTGTCCATCTATCTCAAGGTGACAAGTTTCACTGAAATTGATCTTCCTCTTGAGAGCATACTACATAATAGTACAAAAGTGAGAAGTGTACAAGGGATCACGGTTGCAAACGATCTTCCATGGAATCCCATTCAATCGACAATCTCATCAAGGTATACTCGTGACACTACACTAGGCCGTGTGTAGGTGGTCTTCACCGGAGAAAAGTGAGCCACTTTCGTCGATTTATCCACAAAGTGACCATGATGGTGTCGTGGTGGTATCTCTACATCGATAACCCAACTATGAAGTCTATGGAAATGGTGTCCCATTTCCACTTTGGTATGGCATGAGGAAGAGAAGGCTAGCTAGGTGCTGATGCTCGGCCTTCACCTTCTGACACTCTAAACAACATGACACAAACTAAGCCACCTCTCTCTGTAGTCCCCTCCAATGGTATAGTTGTCTCAAGATGGCATGCATCTTCTTCACCCCGTGATGGACTTAATAAGGTGCATGATGAGCCTCTATCAAAATATCTTGTCTCAAGCCTCCATATCTAGGAACATATATCCAACCTCTGTGCCTGAGAAGACCATCTTCCTCTAATGAAAATCCATCAAATATCCCCTCGAGGGCATCGAGATTCAATATTTGATCTCAGCTACAAGGTAGAATTTGTCGTGAGAAAGTTGTTGCAAAATCCTACTTCACAAATATGTACCTACTACAGTGGCGATAACCACATGTCTATGTCTACTCAAGGCATCTGTAACCACATTCTCCTTCCCCTTCACATGCTCTATCTCCATATCATACTAAAAATAAACTCCATCAAATTTCATTGACGGGGAATTGAGATTGAGCTGCGTGAAGAGGTGGCGAAGACTCAAGTGATCAATCCTGAGTGTAAATCTCCGCCAAGAATGAAATGTCTCCACCAAACCAAGGCATGAACAACTACTGCAAGATCAAGGTCATGAGTAGGGTAATTGAGCTCATAATCCTTGAGTTTTGAGATTCAAAAGAAACCACTTTGCCCTCCTGCATCAAAACACCTCCTAGCCCTACCAATGAAGCATATGTGCAAACGAAGAACTCGTGGCTACTGAGGGTCTGGCACTCCAAGAATAGGTGATTTCATGAGGAATTATTTCGTGTCTGAAGGCTTGTTCACATCTATCTAAAAAAATATCTTCTTCCCTTTCCGCTGAAGGGGAGTAATGGGAGTCTGTGACCCGAGAAAAGTCCCAAACAAATCTCCCGTAGTATCTTGCCAAAACCATGAAACTACACACCTCGGTCACACTAGTGGGTGCTTAGCCAATCCATGATAGCTTGAATCTTGGGAGGATCGATAACGATACCTTCCTAGAAATGATGTAGCCCAAATACTTCACCCTAGTCTGAAAGAATGCACACTTCTCAGTGTTCCCGTAAACTTGCTGCTCACAAAGACATTGAAGAACCTAGTGAAGGTCCTCCTCATCCTCGTCACTCGTATGTGAGTATGTCAAAATTTACTTTAGAAAAATGAGCACTCAACGATCTAAAAATGTCTAGAATACCCCATTCATCAAGCTCATGAACACTGTGGGGGCATTCGTCAGACCAAAAGGCACTACTATGAACTCGTAGTGGCCATATCTCATATGAAAGGTTGTCTTATGAATATTTTCCTCTATGATCCTCAGCAAATGATATGAAGACTTGAGATCTATCTTGGAGAATATTGTGGCCCCCTTCATCTGATAAAATAAATCATCAATGTGTGGAAGGGGGTAATGATTCTTGATCGTTACTTTGTTCAACTAGTAATAATCAATACACAAACGCAGGATCTTTCATTCATCTTTAAAAAAATCACTCGTGCACACCAAGGAGATAGAATAGGATGAATTATTCCTTTCTCCAAAAGGCCCTGAATCTACAACTTGAGCTCACGAGCTCGGGGGTAGTCATCGGATAAGGTTCTCGTGAGATAGGCTTTGTTCCAAGAACTAAATCTATGTGAAAGTCTATCACACATTGGGGAGGTAACCCCAGTAGATCCCATGTAAAGACATCAAAAAAATCACTCAAGATGTGATGGTCATTAAGAGACGGCCCACTAGACTCAACCTCAGATCTGTCACTAACCGTGATAACATACAACCGTTGCAACCTCGTCACACACACTGCTTAAGCTACATAGTAGAAATAGTGCAGATAGAAATGGGCCTCCTAACTCCTTCTATCACTAACTCAACCCCCAAATCATCTGTACATGATATAATCTTATGGTAATAATCCACTCTGGCTCTGTGTGTAGATAACCAATCCATGCCCAAGATGACTCCATACGAGCCCAACGGAAGGATACAAAGATTATAGGTGCTTGACGAAGGGTCCCAAATCCACTACGCACTCCTTAACTAAGGAGTCTATAGAGATATTGGCTCCGTAAGCCATCTTGATGTCCTAACTAAATCCTGTGTAATTGCCACCAACCTTTGTAACGTTCTACTAAATATGGTGCAATAAAAGAATCAGATGAACCAAAATCAAATAGAATGGAGGTAGGAATACCACCAATGCTACCTATAGTCTCTATCATAGTGCTTTGATGCTCATCCTGGTGGTTCTCAACCACTACATAGATCCGATGGCTACGTCCCATGTCGCCAATCAGTATCTTCATCTAAAATCGATGCCTTACCCTTGTTACTAGCATTATGTGGGCACTCTCTGCAATGATGTCTAACAACGCCTTATCCATAATAACTGCATGGTCCTCTCTAATGAGATGCAGCTCTAGCCAGTACTCTAGAGGTATTTTTCGTGAATCCTAATGATCCGACTATGGAATTTTGAGGTTGATGTTGATGAGCTCTTGCTGACTGAGCTCTCGGTGTACCTTGTTTCTTAATGGGACCCCTAGGGTGAGGCCCCATCCTTTGTCCCCTCTAAGCATCGAATATCTATGGAGATCTGAATGGTGGACGAGTCTACTGCTGAGGTGGCATGAATGAAGACTATGCATAACTATGTCCACCATGAGGAGGAGGAGTTGACCCCCTCGATGTGCTATCCCGCATTTGCTAGATTTGGCTCCGTACTCTATCCCTGGCCTTTTGAGTCTTCCCCCGAATCTCCTCTGCAATGAAAATATTATCAACATCCCCAGCTAAGGTATGTGGGTAATGAATCCGTCTTGTACCCCCAAAATCCCAATTCGGGCCCCTAATGAACCTATAAATTGTGACCTATGCGTCATGCATATAGTCGACATCTTGAAGTAGGTCCAGAAATAGAATCTCGTACTCTACTACAATTATACATCCATGACATAGGTCATGAAACTCATCTATCCTCCATTGAATAAACCTCTAGGATAAGTATTTTCTTCTTCGAACCAATCCTCGAAGAGATCCCTAGTAAATGTCTCTCGAGTCTACGTCAATCTTGTTCTCCTCTTGTCCTCCACTAGACACCTACTCCATCCCTTAGAATATGGATCACAACACGAGCTTTCGTGTTGCTAGGACATGGGAAAATATTGAAGCATCCGCTCAAGCTCACTAACCAAGCCTCTACCTCGAAAAACCAATTGTATCTCGAGAATAATAAGACAGGTGTAGCTTTAGAATCTCCTTGATATGATCTACTGACTGATAACCGTTGACCCTTAGGTCACTTTGTATGCTTCTCCCTTGGCCTAGGTCTCTGATATCTATCTTTGTGTCCTGAAACCATGTCTCCATGTCCCCTCTAAGGTGAATCTTCTCTAGCTGACTCCACGTGGGATTTCTCTACCCTATGCTCATCATTGTATCATGGAGAAGCATGAGCCTCAACTGATGGCTCTCTATCATGTTTGGTAGGTCTTCCTCTTAAGCATCCTCTGCATATAATGACATTAACGTCCTGAAGCGTCTGTAATATTTGAGGTAAAATGGCGCTACATCCTGATCTAGAGGTGGCAAGTCTAGATCTATATGTAAGAACCCGTCTTTTGGTCGTCGCCTCCTGCACAGACCAAGGTGAGAGTTAGTTCATCATTCTAGGTTTGATTTCAATTTTCTAAGTTTGCCATATTATATAAAATATCATACAATGTTGTTTTCTAGGTTTTTAACTAATTTTTAGAGTTGTGTTAGGTTTAATGTTCATGTCTTGTGTTTTCAGTGTCCTAAGGGTCCAAGTTTCGAACCCACAACTCGATACCAAGTGTAACTCCCAAAACAAATCTGAACGAAACCCAAGAACAAACCTAGGTGAGACTAGAAAATTTATGGATTTTTTTTTGTTAAACACACTCTTAAAAAGGTTTAAATTTACTAGTCGTCACATTCTCGTATCTAAAATTACATTAAATTAAAATTATTAATTTTCCTCTAGACCCCCTTTAAAAACAAAATAATAAAATCTCTTAATAATTTATAATAAAATTAGTTAGTCCAAAACAAGAGTTAAGATTCCCTTTATAATTTAATTTCACCTTAATTAAATTTGGTTAGTTAATCTCAAGTGTAATGTGGTCTTTTAATTAAATAATAAAGTTCTATAATACCCACAAAGGGGTCTAAGTTGCATTAAATTAAAATGTCTCTAATAAGACATTTGGTTTAGAAAAGTAATAACACCCCCTACACAATTTAGAGTGGCCCCAAATAAAGTCTACCCATGAATTTTAAATTTGAATTTCTCTCACCCACTTCCCACCTACTTTTTATAGGGATGAATCTCATCCATTGGATGAATTCATTTGGGGCCCTTAGATTTGGGAATCCATCTAACCCTAAGTTTGCTTATGAAAAGCTATTTTCTCTTTTGTTTGACTTATTGTTTCTTTTCTTTTGTTTTGCAGATTGGTGGAGGAGGAGGAGGAAGCCATGAGAGCAAGCCCAAGCGCATGGATGAGCAAAAATTTCCTTTTATTAAGGATTCTATTCATACCCTCATCTAGGGTTTGTAATGTATTTACTTATTTATTTTGTTTATTTTACTATTTTAGCATTTTCCCAAATGGGCATGTGGGTATTTACCCTATTTTAATAAAAATGGTAAAATGGTGTGTATACCCCCTTAGGTAAAAGGATATATATACATACATACATATATATGTACATTCGTATACACACACACACACACACACACACACACACACACATATATATGTATATAATTTATTAACACTTTATTTTAATAATATCCTCAAATCAAAGGAATATGTGTGTGTGTGTGTGTGTGTGTGTGTGTGTGTGTGTGTGTGTGTGTGTGTGTGTGTGTGTGTGTGTGCGTTTTAAAAGCTCAAGATACACTGGCCATGGATTGGGACTACACGGACCAAAAGCAACTAAGATTTTTTTCTCATCGCGTATACAATAGTGGTGGATTTTAATTACCGTGCGAAAAGATAGAGTTTGGGGTTTTTAGTAATTTGTGGGGGCGGTAAGTGCACAAAGTTGGGGGCCAAAAAGAGGGCAAGAATGCGGAAAAAGTAAAACGTGTACGCGTTCTATTATAATGCGATCGCATTTTCAATTATCGTGTTTGGGATTTACCGAATCATAATGCATACACATTATGCCTACTATAAACAAAAAAGTGTCTAAAGCGTCTATCATTTTATCTCCCTCAAACGTTATTTTCGAGAGCTTAACCGTGCCCTCGCATTTTTCATTCAACTAGATCTCAAGCTCAAAGGATTGTTTCGGATCATCGGTAAGATCGAATCGATGGTGGTGCCACGAGAGAAGAGGTAAGCACAATTATTCTCTCAAAATTAGATTGAAATATGATAATTATAGATTAAAATTTGAATTGAATACATATTTGTTATTTTTACATTTAGAGGTCGAGGGAATCAACCACAACCAAACCCTGTTATTCCTGTTAACCCTCCTGACACTCCCACAATTGCTCAACATCCCTCATGTATTCAACAAGATTTAGCAGCCTACATAGTTGAAAACAAAATTGAAATTGAGAATTTAATCAAAACAATGAGGATTCACAATCTACAAACCCCCACTCCGCCTCACTTGCAAACACATTGGAGGCATTACTTGTTCAAATTGACACGAAAATGGAGAAAATTGATCATGGAACAACTTACAGAGAGGGTGTAGGGTTTATTATTCCAAAAAATTTCATATGTGGATGTAAAGAAAAATAAATTTCAAAAGACTTCATATGCGCCTTATTCACAGAGACTCCCACACTAATTTTCCTATTCCGTTGTCATGTAAACGATTTCCCATCCATTAGTGTAATAAAAATTTGATTAAAAATAATTATTCGGACTAATGGAGGATAGTGTTTGATTTTCCACCTTGTAATAACAAATAGGTGCCACTATAATTTCTGAGGAAACTCTATTGCAAGTTTATCTGAGCGATATCCCAAATTATTTGGATTTCTGAGATTTCTAGGGCCGAGGAAAAGGATCTCATAGGATTGACCAGTGCACAACGTGCACCTATTTAGTAGGGTAGATTCCCCCACGAAAACCCCTAACCCTTATATTATCCCTCGAGCAATGAAGGAGATAGTAGATATTGATACACTTCACGCGCTTGGGGGATATTAGTGACCCTTGTTCGACATATGAGGGAGATTTACAGTGAGATTCTCACGAGGTACACAAAGTATTTCCTCGGGAGTATTAGCATGAGGCCACATCTTTTCTCATCATGTGGTAGCATATGTTTGGGGCCCGAGGAGGATGATATGTTCATGCGTACTGATTTTGGTGTACCTTGTGCTAGTGGTGAACACGATAATGTTAGTATGTCGAGATGTCCTTTTGAGAGAGACATTTGGATTACATTCTTCGGCATCACCTTCGCAGGTAAATTTGTTATGTTTTGTTATATGTGTTACAAAAATTTTGGAGTACTTGATTTACTTATATATGTTAAATTTTTGAAATAATTGTATTTGTACATGTATATGCATTGATATTACAACGTGCGGGAGGTGCATCTTCATCCCGACCATAGGCGGAAAGCACCATGCATACACATACATTCACAGAGGTAATTTAGAATGTTAATTATGTAAAATTTTCACATACATGTGTGTATATATATATATATATATATATATATGTTGTGTATATATATATATATATATATATATATATATGTATATATATATATATATATTAGTTTTGAAGTCAAATATATGTATATTCTTGTATGTCCATCTAACTCATGTGATATACATGTTTGAGAAATTTTTGACTTCACTAGACACCCCACCATCTCTCGCAACAAGTAGATAAAGGTGTTGCCACCGTGATTTCATCTACGTAACAACTCACCGAGGTATTCAAACAACACGTAAATTTTGTTAAATTTCTTGTGTAATTCATATTATGTTAAATTACATGTTAGTACTTTCTTTCATTGTAGAATTATTAAATTATGTTAATAATGTCCTTCATTGTATATATGCGGGAGTTACCAATGACGTAGCATCCTTTTCGTTTGATTCACGGGCGTGGTGGGGTAAAAACAATAGTTCTATATTGATAAAATTAGTCAAAATATTGTCATTATGTACGTACATGTACTTAGTTTTATTTTTGCTAATTCGATGTTAGATTTTATGATCTTATGTGTACGTAGGGAAATTTAACCCCCTCCATTTTGACTTCAAGGGCACAGACTCCTCCATCTTGTCGTCTTCGTACCCTCGTCCGTCAAATCGCAAGAGCTCCCGATAACTCATCCGAGTGTGAGATGAAAATTCAGCCCGATCGACAACTTGCGGTAAGTTTGTGTATTTATGTAAATACTTGAATTCTAGCATGGTCTTAAACACTTGTTGAAAACATACATAAATTAAGTTTTGACAAAAAAACATTGTTTGCATTTACAGGCTCATCTACAAGTGAGTATTCAGCAGAAGAGGACTCGAAGCTTGGGCTTAGATGATCCAAAGTCATCTAAGGGAGGGCCTTCTTCAAGCAATGCCAAGAGAGGGATAGATTTTGATGAGTAGGAAACATATATGTCTTACATGACATTGTTTTTATATGCCTATGTGCATGGCATTGTATTTACGCTTTGTATGGCATTTGAACTTGATGGTATATGACCTATTTGGGCATTTTTGTATTTATTATGCACATTAAAATACTATTTGGAACTTGATAATTTTGTATGAGACCTTACATTTCTGAGATTATTTTCACATGAAACTAATATGATGTGCACTTGACAATATTTAAGACATAATGGATTATTTTTTCATTTATTGGTGATGTACATTTATTAGCATTTTCAATGTATAATATGCATCAAACTTTGGAAATCAATATTTATATAATGTATGTATATAAAGAGTTACCTAATATGAGTAATTATTCATTCAATTTATCAATGTGTATATGTGTATTTACCTTACTTGTGCTTCTTCTTGCTCATGGTCTCTTTGTATTAGTTCCTATCTTATCATGCACTTACTACATTCTTCTATGCTTCGTAGTATTCTCCTTGTTAAAACACTTGAGAGTCGTCACAATTTGATGCCTTTCATTTGTTGATATTTTGAGAATGTCTCTCCATATACATTACTCCAATGCTTGAGAATGTCTCCAGATGCAATGACATTTTGATTCAGACACTCAATGATTCTTGATTGTCTAATCCTATCCAATTCGTGTTATTACCTTTAAATTTGTAGGTATTTCAAGTTATTTGGAAATCACATCACACCCTTCACTAGGCTTGATGACTACCCCTATCCTTTTTAAGGCACTTTTGAAAGCATCCATGGGTTTATCATAACATAAATTATCAATGAATAGAAGGTCACTAAGCCATAGGCCAGCTAAATCCCATCCATAACTAAACAAGAAATATTTACTAGGTGATTGATAATTCCCATGTGTTCTTACACATACCCCTATCAAATTCATTCTTAAGCCAATATAGTCATGCAGGCTATTAAGCGACTACACCCAGATTTAAGTAGCTTTGAGAGAACATGGAGCATAGGGAAAAAAATAAAGCCTCCACTAGAGTTCACCTAGCCATCCTGATGTGTTGGCGTATATGGTTCGGTCCCATGAGCTTCCATTTGCAAACTACGGACTCTGCAGCCCTACACCGACTCGGACTACACTATTTCTCATGTTTGCAAACAATAGCACAACGAGAGAACTAGATGGAGATGGAGAAAACCACGAGAGGCTTTCGTAGAGGGCCCCAACATGGAGGTCTCGGATCTGATGAGACATCTCTAGGTGCCATGAAGTCCGAGAAATCACCCGTCGAAGATATGGCATGTTTTGGCCTCATGGCTCTTAAGGGACTACGCTCGGACGAGGTAGCTCGAAAGAAAAAGGAGTGTAAGTAACTAAAAATAAGCTACCACTATTGTTAACCTTACCAACCCGATGTGTTGGTGCAGTTGGTTTGGTCCCACAAGCTTCCGTTTGCAAACTACAGCCTCTGACAGCCCTACACTAACTTAGACTACACTATTTCGTGCGTTTGCAAACAATAGCATAACGAGAGAACCAGATGGAGATGGATAAAACCGTGAGATTATCTCGTAGAGGATTCAACATGGAGGTCTCGGATTTGATGAGACATCTCTAGGTGCCATGGAGTCTAAGAAATCACTCGTCGAAGATATGACGTGTTTGGGCCTCAGGGCTCTTAAAGGACTACACCCAAACAAGGTAGCCCAAAAGCACGGGGAACATAGGAAAAAAAATGAAGCCTCCACTAGTGTTCACTTGGCCACCCCGACGTGTTGGGATAGTTGGTTCGGTCCCACGAGCTTCCGTTTACAAACTACAATGTCTTACACCCTCTACACTAACTCATACTACACTATTTCATGAGTTTGTAAACAATAGCATAGCAAGAGAACCAGATTGAGATGGAGGGAACTGACATGGAGGTCTCAGAACTGACAAGAAATCTCTAGCTGCTATGGAGTCCAAGAAATCCCCTGTCGAAGATATGGCGTGTTAGGGGCCTTAGGGCTCTTAAGGGACTATGCCCAGACAAGGTAGCCCGAAAGCACGAGGAGCGTAGGGAACACAAAAGAAGCCTCCATTAGCATTCACTTGGCTACCCTGACGTGTTTGTGTAGTTGATTTGGTCCCATGAGCTTCCCTTTGCAAACTACAGCCGCTCACAACACTACATTGACTCAAACTACACTATTTCACGCATTTGCAAATAATAGCACAACGAGAGAACCAGATGGAGATGGAGAAAACTGCGAGTGGATTTCATAGTAGAGGGCCCCAATGTGGAGGTATCATATCTAGTGAGACATCTCTAGGTGCCACAGAGTCCGAGAAATCACCTGTCGAAGATATGGCGTGTTTGGGCCTCAGGGATGTTAAGGGACTACACTCGGACGAGGTAGCCCGAAAGCACATGGAGCATAAAGAACCAAAATGAAGCCTCTAATAGCATTCACCTTGCCATCCCGATGTGTTTACGCAGTTGGTTTGGTCCCACAAGCTTCCGTTTACAAACTACTGACCTCTTGCATCCGTACACCGGCTAAGATCGCATTATTTCACACGTTTGCAAACAATAGGACAACGTGAGAACCGAATGGATATTGAGAAAACCATGAGAGGATTTTGTATAGGTATTTAACATGGAGGTCTCGGATATGAAGAGATGTCTCTAGGTGCCACATATTTCGAGAAATCATCCGTCGAAGATATGGCGTGTTTGGGCCTTAGGGCTCTTAAGAGACTATGCCCAGACGAGGTAGCCCAAAAGCACGGGGAGCACAGGGAACAAAAACGAAGCCTCCAATAGCGTTCACCTTGCCACCCTGACATGTTGGCATAGTAGGTTTGGTCCCATGACCTTTCGTTTGCAAACTACAATGTCTTGCAACCCTGCACTGACTCAGACTGCACTATTTCACGTGTTTGCAAACAATAGCACAACTGAGAGAACCGGATGGAGATGGAGAAAACCATGAAAGGATTTTGTAGAGGGCCCTACCGTGGAGGTCTCGAAACTAACTAGGCATCTCTATGTTCCATGGAGTCTCGAGAAATAACTCGTCGAAGATAGTTGGGTAGGGGACAAAATGAACTACTAAAAATTATGCAAGAATGTAGAGAAAATTGCAGACAAAATAGAATGTTTGTAGAATTCTGTGAAAGAGATGAAAGGGATGTTGGGGGCCCACAATATATAAAACAAAGAAAAATGCGTATGCATTATAATGTGTACACGTTTTGAATTTTCTCTTTTACTGCCATTCCTCAAGGCTTGGGATCCGGTTTGGATCCCCAAGCCTGAGGCGTGGACTTGCAAAACACAACAAACAACGTGTTTTTGAAGAAAATGTAAAAATGCCTCTTCCTCTATGATAAATCAAAATAAATCAATTGATCCATTTAAAAAAATTATACCACGACATACAACAGAGTTTCTTCTTTCTAAAAATATAATTTTTCAATTTTTTTGAATAATATAAGGTTTCCATATTATTAATTTTATGACTATGCCTTTTTATAGCTATTTTTGGAAGTGTAAATATGTCTATCTTTCATTGTGTATCTTTTTTTTGGGTTATCAATATTTTAAAAAAATTATACTAGCCCAAACTAGGCATAATTCTATACATATTAAAAAAAAAAAAAAAAAAAATTCAATATTTTTGAGGTAGTTGGGGGGGGGTGGCGGGCATGTTTGGAGCTCCATTATTTTTCAAAACATAAAATTTATGTACTATAAAAATCATAAATAAAAAAATATTTTCTAAAAAATCTTTAAAAATGGAGCCCAAACTAGATGCTCCTAGCTATCTTTCTACCAAAGGGTTTTCAAAAATACTAAATGGTGCTCAAAAATGGTGGGGGCACGAAAGTAACTATATTATGCTTTTTAACAAAAAAAGGGCATCTATTGGTATTTTAGTTGTTTGACCCACTTAAACTTATCCGTTTTCAATAAAATTTAGTAGCTTAGAAACTAGACGCCAAATGTTAAGATTCATATCACTACAAAATCTTCTAATTTTGAGTGTAACTATTTTGAAAAACTCGTACAAGTTGAATTTTTTTATTTTTCAAAAAATGTGTCCACTTAAGTCCCCCTTTGGCCCCCCAACTTGGTGCACTTACCCAGGGGGGAGGTCACCGACCCCACCCCCCATCCCATAGTCTATTGGATAGGGGTGGGGTTGGTGACCTCCCCCAACAATTCTCCTTATTAAAATAAATAGACCACGGCCCATATGATTTTCAACATAAAATTCTATTTCATTTTATTCATACGGTTTTATTGACACTAATATTGACATCATCATAGTCAAGATCATCATATATTGTCATCTTAACCGTTACCATCTTCCTTGATGTCCTTACCAACATCATCACATTTGTCTTCCACATTTGTCATCATCTTTTTTTCATCATTTTCATTTTCATAATCATCATATTCATCGTCATGATTATCATCATAGTTATTTATCATCATCAAATGGTGATGGTGATTATCACCTTCATAGTTATGGTCATTTTAATCTTCCATAATCATCATTATCGACACCATCATTATTGTACATGTCTATGGTTTGAGGTTTTAAAATTTTGGTTTTATAGAAGTTTTTGCATAACATTAGGATTAATGTTAATATTGAGAATGTCACATCAGTCTTTTAGGAATCGAATGAAATTTTAAGTTTTTAGATGATCATTTATGGTGTATCGAGCATGCCACTAGGGTCGATCGTAAACTATAAATAAGACAAGTAAATTAAACACTACATGTGGAATCCTAAACACTAAACAAGAATTTTAAATCCTATATTAAAAAACTAATATAATTTTATAAAACATCATGTAAATATTTGAATAGAAAACCACGAACCATAAATACAAACTGTAATCTCGAGCCCACATTTAGTATTTAGAGTTTAAAAATTATTTTTCGGGTGTAGGTTTTTGTGATTATGAACGTCCTTTATTATTTGTGTCAGTACTTTATGGTTTATACTTTATGTTTTAGGTCTCTCTTTGGTTTAAAAAGTTATTTAAGTGTGATTGTTACTCACATTTATTCATTATTTATCGTGGTCTATAATTTAGACATCAATTTTTAATTCAAACATATTTACATAAAATTCAATCTCTTAAAGAGTAATGTCTATGTTTCTTTATTTAATGTGATGTACATTTCACATTTCAACTCATTCAAAATAATGCTTCATTTTTTGAACATGGTAATATGGCTAGTAATAAAATCCATCTCCCTTCCCTCAACATAGGTTATTAATTGGATCAAAGTGATTAACAATTGAATCTCAAGGATTACTAAGATACTTAACAGCTTAAAATCTATCAAAATTTTCTGTATTATTTACATATAATTTTTATTACCCATACTTGTTCTCTTAATAGAGAGTATATCCTTGTTAATGCCTCCATGATGTCCCTTGTAAGATATTTGTAACGCCCGCTGAAATGACCACTCGAGACCCAAGAACAACCTAGGTTTAGATAGAAAAATTATGGAATAAGTTTTTTTAAAATCATGGCCACTACCAGGCTTGAAGCAATAGTTGTCACAACAAAGATTCAAAGTCAATTATAATTAATAAATAAAATTTTCCCGTTATAAAAATATTAAAACCACATCACAAAATTAATGAAAAGTGTTTAATCCAAAATAGTTAAATTTATCTTAGGTGTTAATTTAATACATGATTAAATTAACACTATGTTTAAATATTCCTTAATTAATTTTAGAGGGTCAAAGGGGCCCAAGCAATTAAATGCCCAAGTTTTTTTAATTTCACTAGGTCTAAACAACAAGCAAGGTTATTATTTACATGGGATAGAAAAACATTCTCTTATCCCCTAACGTGACCCCTAAAAAGGTCAACCCATGCATTAGAATTAAACATTTATGTTAATAAGGGGTAATTTCCCATTTACCCACTCTCAGGCTCATCTTAAAATTTCAACCTTATTTTTCACATAATTCACGCACTTAAGGTTTCCTGAAAACACATCCATTAGATAGGAAATTTCTTTCCTTTCCATTGATATAAAGAAGTCCTCCTAATTCCTCATATTTCTTAAGTTACAGGCCAACGGGCTTGGGGAGGAAAATTTTCCCAAAGGCGGGCTTGCGGGCCTAGGGAAGAAAATTTTCCCAAAGGTGGGCTTGCGGGCCCAGGGAAGAAATTTTTTTCCAAAGATGGGCCTACGGGCCTAGGGAAGAAAATTTTCGCAAAGGCGGAGCTCGGGACGCGGAGAAAGTTTTTTTCCCAAGTCACAAGGGACACGTGTCACACTAATAAGCCCTCGTGGGAAGGCGGGTTGTCGGAGGTAATTTGGATTTTAACTCTTTTTGTTTAAAAGGGAAAAAGGTTCAAAAACCCCCGCACCTCCGCCAACACCTAGAGATGCCATGTGTCATGCCCAAAGTGGTAGGCGGGGAAGCGGACCGGGTGGGGAGACTTAAGATTTTTTGCCCTTTTTCAAAAGGGTGAAGTTTGAAAGTGTGGGCTCGTGTACCTACCGAGGTGTTTTTCCAAAAAGTAAACTAGCAAGGCTATGGGGCCGTGGAGGAGTTTGTGAATTTTTCCTTTTTTTTCTAAAAGTTCCCTAATTAATTTTCAGGCCCGCAGGTCTGATTTATAAAAGTTTCCCTCTCTTTTTAAAAACAGAAAACTAAGCGAAGTAAAAACTTCAGAAGGCCATATCTTTCGATTGGAAGCTTGGATTTGGGAAAATAAGGACTTTTTGTAAAGGGATCAAACTCATCTTTGCAAAGGAAACTTAAAAATTTATTTTTTAAAAACTTAGGTGGGTGAATTTCAAGAAAACATATTTATTGCCATTTAAATGTGAACTGGACTTTTTAACTTAACAAAATTAATTCAATCCGCCATTCTTTCTTCCTCAACATGCCAAGTTGACATCAAGGATTGCACTTAGGAGGATTAGGATGGATTCTTTAGGGTGTAATTGATGGATTGAGTTTGAAAACGAGTTTTCCCCCTTTTCTTTTAACACGTATGAGTTTTGGTTTAAGTCGATTAATTGAAGTCTGAAAATTTTTCTTAAGGAATTCAACTATTTGAAAAGCAATTTGATCTTCCTTAGCTTACATTATTATTTCGATTTCTCTTTCAAGTTGTAGAGTAGTTTGTATATTTTATAATATTTATTTGCAGCTTTACAAAGAATCCAAATGGAAAAAAAAACATAGTTAATCTTGATTTGATCTACTTTTTGTTATCATACTTTCAATTTTTAAGTTCATTCCATTCCAATCTTACAATGTTTAACTTTACTTCAATAAATGCGTGAAAACCCAAAATGTAGTTTTATTTCCAAGTCATGAATTTTGAATGAAACAAAGAAATGTAATATTTATTCATACATATTTCTTTTTCCAATTTTCAAACATAGATTTCATAATGTATTTCATACACATTTCAAATGAAAACCATATCATTTGTGGCAACTAAAACAACTTCTATTGAAATCCAATAATTCTTTTACAACTTCCTTTTTTATTAATCAAATATAACTTACAAAATAAATATTTGTCACATTCAAATGTAGGTTCGATTTCCAAAGCGAGCAACTTTCCACCACAAATATTATTACAATTCCATCTAATTGAAGTGGGAGATTTCACCATAAGAAACCCAAGGAGAAACTACAATTTTTTTCTTCAACCTCAGCTCCAGAACAACAATAAGAAGATCCACCATATATCTTTTGATCACAACAAAAAAGGAGGAGAGGCAATGCTCTCCACCAAACCAAGAATTCCAATGAGGAGGAGAAGCCATCCTCCTCATTGGCCCCCACTTGAACCAAAAGAAATAAGAAATGTATTCCAACTCATGGAAAAAAACAAGCTTCCATAAAACAAAAACAATTTTTACAAACAAAACACAGTTCAATTACATCATGTAGTTTCTGACAACCATAGGAAGAACAACAAACAATACTCGGGCTTCATCATGCACAAGACAAAGGAAAAAGACATGTGGGTGAAGGTTCTTATACCTCCCTATGGGGAAATGGGTTTCCACGTTAAGATAAACCCGCAAATATATATACATATCATTTCAAAACCCCTACACGCCATCATGCCTTCCCCAAGTACCCCTTATACCTCCCATTCTCATATGCCTCCCCACACCCTTATGAAACCCCATAACGAGTAAATAAATGCATGCTATTTATTTTAAAAGGTGGAACCCAACCCCAAACTCCCTCCATAATAACACTTTTACCTCCTGAAAACTCTTATGCCTCCCCACAAGAGATCCCCATAGTCTTCTCCTACACCATACCTAGGCAATCTACCCAACCAGCCAACAACATACCAAAATATTCAAAGCATTCACATATGCATAAATAAATGAAGAACATTTTAAAGAGCCAAGCTCCTACCTCTCTATGGTAGAGTTTGCTCCAAAAACTCAACAACAAGCTTTTTTCAATCCAAATAGTCCAAAAGCTCTAGTAATCCACAAGCATTCCACAAAATCTCTAACTCTCTTCAAAATTCCAAAAACTCAAAACCAAAAGAAGTAACCAAAATACATGAATTCACCAAAATGAAGTAGCACCCTCCAATAACCCACAAAACAACAAAATAATTTGAATAAATAGAAAAGGGAGAGAGGAGGATTAGGTGGCTCCATGTAGGATGCCACATCACTCATCCTCCACTCCACCTCACAAGTCAAATTCAAACTCCAAAGCATAACTAAAAATGTGGGTGAATAAATGACCCTTTTACTTACACACACAATCAAAGTCCACACCCCAAGGACCAAAATTAATTTCATGTAAGATAGTGCAATTAAAATTACAACTTGTCTTCCCAAAATACATAATGAGGCCTAATTTTGACTCCCAACCCATAGGTAGGGTTGGTATAAAAATTTAAGAGGTGTGGAGCAAGTTTAACTTGTCCCACAAGCCTATAAAATCTACCCCTAAGGACAGATCCGAACTTCAAAAGGAAGGTGGAGTGTTTGACACTCAAAACTACTTCCATATTACTTAGAACACTTAATCCAAGATCCATCAACTCTAATAAACACATGATTTTGACTCATTTTAATTTAGTTAACAACATGATTTCTCACTATTCTAGACATAATCTAATGAATAATAAAGGGGAAAATACATCACTAAAAATCACATACTAAAATTAAACAAAAGAACTACATAAAATAATACACATAACCCCTTGATCACATTTGAAGGTGATCCCCCATGGGAACCCATAATAGGAAGCACACACAAACACACATAACAAAAATACGTTTTCATGGTGACCCTTGTTGAATTCACCTAGAATTACAAAGTGGTTGGTCCAATCCCCGATGTTTATTGTGACATGTCTACCTTTAAAACACAAATGCCTCCTTCAGCCTCTTGGCCACCTCAAAACATCCAAAATAAATATCAAATAGAGCTCTAAAATCATCAATATATAAATCAGGGCATCATCAAGCCAAATAACAATGTAATTTACAATTTCCTTAATAACCATATGATCATAAAATTAGTTCAATTTTCTAGGTTTACTCGATATGAAAAAATATCACATGTATGAAAAAACCATAAATATTTCTAACCATGCTAATAAATGTATCAACATCAATATAAAATGTCTCTAATAATCCTCATGCATTATATAGGAATCAAAATCAACCACGATCCATGATTTCTAATGTTTAACATCATACCAACTAAAAGGCTACAATAATGTCCCTAAGTATACTCGATAGTATCATAATCAACAAAAAAGGGTGATGGAGGGAAGTGGGCACTACATTACCCTCCCCAAAGACTTGACTTCCTCCTGGAAGTCACTGGAATAGGTGTGGGAACTGAACTTGTAGCAAAGTAGCATCCTCCCATGTAGCCGTAGTCTCATCATATCTATCCCACTGCACTCGAACCTGGTCAATCTCTCTACCTTGAAGGCCCGGGTCCTACGCTCTATAATGAAAATGGGATCCACCATCACCTACCCCTGATCCTACACCTGCAAGGAGGTCCAATCTAGTACATGAGAAGGGTGCTGTGACATATCTCCTAAGTTACAAACATGAAACAAATTGTGAATGCGAGACAAGCTAGCTTGCAACACTAGATGGTAAGCCAAAGGACCAATACGATCCAAGATCTCAAAGGGGCCTACGAATCTAGGAGCTAACTTAGAACCTTTTTCGTAATGGATAGGGATATTTTGTGGCATGACATGAAGGAAAAACCTTCATGCCCACATCAAAATTACGGTCGGTCCTATGTTGATCTGCATACTTCTTATACCTTTCATGTGCCTCCCGTAGTCTGTATCTCGATTATAACCACCTGTTGCTCCATGTCCTACAGTAAAGTTGGTCCAAGAGAAACCCTGTCCTCCAACCTGTCCCAACTAAGAGGTGTCATGCACTCTACCATACCATACGGCTCTGAAACGAGCCATGCCTATCGAACTCTAAAAACTATTATTGTAGGAAAACTCCACAAGTGCAAATACTCCTCCCATCTTGACTGATGATCCACAACATACATCCTAAACATGTCCTCTAAGATTTTATTCACCCACTCGGTCTGTCCATTTCTCTCGGGGTGATACGCCGTGATAAAATTGATCTTCATCCCGAGGGCATGCTGCATGGTAGTCCAAAAGTGGGAAGTGTACAGAGGATCGCGGTCACAAATGATTTTCCATGGAATCCCGTGCAATCTAAAAATCTCATCTAGATATACCTATGTCATTGAAAAAGTGGTATAGGTGGTCTTCACTAGAGAAAAATGAGCCACTTTCATCAATTTATCCACCATGACCATGATGGTGTCGTGGTGGTATCTCAACATCGGTAGCCCAACAATGAAGTCCATGGAAATGGTGTCCCATTTCCATTCCTAGTATAGCATGTGGAAAGAGAAGGCCAATTGGATGTTGATGCTCGGCCTTCACTTTCTGACACTCTAAATAGTGTGACACAAACTGAGCCACATCTCTACGAAGTCCCCTCCAATGATACAACTATCTCAAAGTGGCATGCATCTTCTTCACCTCGGGATGGGCTGAATAGGGTGCACAATGTGCCTCTGTCAGAATGTCCTACCTCAAGCCTCCGTCTCTGGGAACATAAATCTAGCCTCTATGCCTGAGAAGGCCATCTACCTCTAATGAAAACCCATAAAAATTCCCCTCAAGGGGTCTCTGAGACTCGATCTCTGCTCTAGCTGTAATGTAGAAACTGTCATGAGGAAGCTGTTGTAGAATCCTGCTCCATAAATTTTTGCTCACTATAGTGGCCATAACCACATTCTTCTTCCCCTTCACATGTTCTATCTCCATATCATACTCACAAAGAAACTCCATCCAACGCCGCTAACGAGCGTTGAGATTGGGTTGCGTGAAGAGGTGGCGAAGACTCAAGTGATCAGTCCTGAGTGTGAATCTTCTGGCCAAGAAGGAAATGTCTCCATCGAACCAAGGCATGCACAACTTGTTGCAAGCTCAAGATCATGAGTCAAATAATTGAGCTCATAATCCTTGAGTTTTGAGACTCAAAAGCAACCACTTTCCCTCTTGCATCAACACACCTCCAAATCCTACCAAAGAAGCATCTGTGCATTCAAAAAATCACCATGCGGATCTCGCAGTACTGCAAGTATATACGATGTCATGAGGCATTCCTTCAGTGTCCTGAAGGACATCTCACATGTATTGGAATAAAAAAACTTCTTCCCTTTCCGTTGAAGGGAAGTGATGGGGTGCACAACCTACGAGAAGTCCTGAACAAATCTCTGTAATATCCTGCCAAGCCCATAAAGCTTTGTGCACTTTTTAGAGTAGTGGGTGTTGGCCAATCCATAATAGCTCAAATCTTGGAAGGATCAACTGTGATACCTTCCCTAGAAATGATGTGGCGCAAATACTACATCTCTACTTGAAAGAACGCACACTTCTCCAGGTTCCCATAAATTTTATGCTCACGAAGACACTAAAGAACCTGGTGAAGGTGCCCCTCATGCTCCTCACGTGTACATGATTAAATCAAAATGTCATCAAGGAAGATGAGAACAAAGTGATCCAAGAATGTCTGAACACCCCATTCATCAAGCTCATGAACATTACGGGGGCATTCGTCAAACCAAAAGTCACCATGATGAACTCATAGTGGCCATATCTCGTATATGGAAGGTGATCTTATGAATATCTACCTCTCCGTAATCCTCGACCGATGATGATATCTTGATTTAATATCTACCTTAGAGAAAAAATTGGTCCCCTTCATCTGATCAAACACATCATCAATGCCTGGAAGGGGGTAATGATTCTTGATCGTTACTTTGTTCAGTTAGAAGTAATCAATACACAACTACAGAGATCCATCCTTTTTCTTTACAAAAAATCACTTGTGCATCCCAATGGGATACACTAGGATGGATTAGGCCTTTCTCCAAAATGCCCTCTAGCTGTAACTTGAGCTCACAGAGCTCAGGAGTGGTCATCCAATAAGGTGCTCGTGAGATAGGATCTGCTCCTGGAACCAGATCTTTGTGAAAATATTTCTCACGTGGGGGTAGTAACCACAGGTATCTCCTTAGAAAAACATTAGAAAATTCTCTCAAGATTGGATGGTCATCAGCGATGGTCCACTAGACTCATCCTACGATTAATCACTAACGTGCAACATACATCCGACAACCCCATTGCACACATCGGTTAAGCTACATAACAAAGATGGTGCGAATGGAAACATGTCTCTTAACCCATACTATAACTCACCCAAATCCTAGATCATCTTTACATGATATATTCTTATGGTAACAATCCACCCTAGCTCTGTGTGCAGATAACCAATCCATCCACAAAATGACTCCATACAAACCCAATGAAGGATATGAAGATCTGTGGTAGTGGTGAAAGGTCCCAAATCCACCACACATCCTTAACGAAGGAGTCTATAGAGATCTTGGCTCCAAAATCCATCTCGACATCCCAACTAAGACCTTTCCTAACTACCACTAGCAAACTGCATCACTTTACTAAAGATGGTGTAATAAAATAATCAGAAGAACTAGAATCAAAGAGAATGGTGCTAGGAACACCACTAATGCTACCTATCACCTCAATCTAAGTACTTTGGTGCTCAGGCTTGAAATTTCTCAACCACTAAATAGATCCATGACCACGTCCCATGTCACCAACAATAGGCTCTAAGATCTATGCCTTACCCTTGTTACTAGGGTTCTATGGGCGCCTCTCCAAAATGTCCAGAACACCACAACCAAAACACCACCGATCCTCTCTCATGAGTAGCAATTGGATCGGTCGTATTCTGGAGGTTTGTGATGTGGATCTGATGATCCAATTGTGGACTTTTGAGGTCTTTGCTGATGAGATTATATAGAATAAGCTCTTGGTGCACCCTATGTCCTAATGGGACCCTAGGAGGAGGCCCCATACTCCAAACCCTCTTGTGCATAAAATCTCTATGGAGGTATGTATGTGGGTGGGAGGCTATTTCTGATGTGGTCTAAAAGATGACTATGACGAACCCTGTCCACCACGAGGAGGAGGAGATGCCCCCCTTGATCTGTTGTCTTGCATCTGCTTGGATGTATCTCCAGACTTAGTATCTCGGCTTTGTTGTGTTTTCCCTGAGTCTCCTCTGCTATGTATGCCTTCTCAATAGCCTCAACTAATGTCTGTGGAAAATGGATATGCACCGCACCTCTAATGTTTAGATTTAGGCCCTAAATGAACATGTGGATCCGTACCTCCTACATGTATCATCCTAGATTAGATCCATAAATTGACTCTCATACTCAGCTACTATAAAAGATGCCTGTCAAAGGTCATTAAACTCATATATCCTCTATTGAATGAACCTCCATGATAAGTACCTGCTCCTCAAAGAGCTCCCAGGTAACCGTCTCTGAAACAACTTGGAGCTTCTACCCCTCGGTCCTCCACTAGACATCGGCTCCATCCTCGAAGATGGATTCTAACACAAGCCTTCGTGTTGCTAGAACAATGAAAGAACTTGCAACACTCGCTAAAGCTCACCAACATGGCCTTTGCACAAATCCACCTATATCACTAGAATAATGAGATGGTCGTAGCTTTAAGATCTCCCTGATATGGTCTAAAGTTGTAGTCTTGTGACCCCTAGGCCTCTCTGCATGCTCATCGCTAAGCATAGGGACTCTGAGACCTATCCCTATGTCAAGAAGCCCAATCTCCTTGTCCCCTTTGTGGTGACTCGTTATGCCTAGCTCTACGCGGGGAGTACTCTCTTCTATACTCCTTGCTATGTCGAGGAGATATGTGAGCCTCAATGGATGGCTCCCTATCATGTCAGCCACATGTCCTCCTACGGACCCTTCGCGTAAAGTGGCATTAACATCCTGAAGCATCTGTAAAATATGAGGTAGGATGGTTACTACAGTATGATTTAGAGGTGGTAAGTCTAGATCTATGTGAAAGGACCCCTTGTCTTGTCCACGCCTCCTGCACAGACCAAGTGAGAGTTAAGTTCATTATCCTAGGTTTTATTCAGTTTTCCATGTTTACTAAAATATGAAAATTCCAAACAAAGTTGTTTTCTAGGTTTAAAAGTGTGTTAGGTTTAATATTGCATTAGGTTTAATGTTCATGTCTCAAGTTTTCTAGTGTGCCCAAGGGTCCAAGATTTGAACCCACGGCTCTGATACCAAGTGTAACACCTACTAAAATGACCACTCGAGACCCAAGAACAACCTAGGTTTAGATAGAAAAATTATGGAATAATTTTTTTTTTAAAAGCGTGACCACTACCAAGGCTTAAGCAATAGTTGTCATAACAAAGATTCAAAGTCAATTATAATTAATAAATAAAATTTTCCCGTTATAACAAATATTAAAACCACATCACAAAATTAATGAGTATAGTTTAATCCAAAATAGTTAAATTTCTCTTAGGTGTTAATTTAATAAATAATTAAATTAACACTATGTTTAAATATTCCTTAATTAATTTTAGAGGGTCAAAGGGGCCCAAGCAATTAAATGCCCAAGGTTTTTTTTTAATTTCACTAGGTATAAACAATAACCAAGGTTCTTATTTACATGGGATAGAAAAATATTCTCTTATCCCTAACGTGACCCCTAAAAAGGTCAACCCATGCTTTAGAATTAAACATTTAAGTTAATAAGGGGTAATTTCCCATTTACCCACTCTCAGGCTCATCTTAAAACTTCAACCTAATTTTTCACATATTTCATGCACTTAAGGTTTCTTGAAAACATATCCATTAGATAGGAAATTTCTTCCCCTTTCCAATGATATAAAGATGTCCTCCCAATTCCTCATATTTCTTAAGTTACTGGGATGGCAGGCTTGGGGAAGAAAATTTTCCCAAAGGTGGGACTACGGGCCTAGGGAAATTTTTTTTCCCAAAGGCGTGCTGCGGGCACAGGAAGAAAATTTCACAAAGGCTGTCTGTGGGATCTAGGGAAGAAATTTTTTCCAAAGGTGAGCATGCGTGCCGAGAGAAAAAATTTTCACAAGTCGCATTAGGACACGTGTCACACTAATAAGCCCTCGCGGGAAGGTGGGTCATCGGAGGTAATTTGGGTTTTAACTCTTTTTGGTTTAAAAGGGAAAAAGGTTCAAAACCTTGCACCTCTCGCCGATGCCTAGAGATGCCACATGTCATGCCCAAAGTGACGGTGCACCGGCGGAGAGACTTAAGATTTTTTGTCCTTTTTCAAAAGGGTAAAGTTTAAAAGTGCGGGCCCATATACCAGCGGAGGAATTTTCCAAAAGCCATTGGGGGCTGCAGAGGAATTTGTGACTTTTTAATTTTTTTGCTAAAAGTTCCCTAAGTAATTTTTGGGCCCGTGGGTTTGATATAGAAAAGTTTCCCTCTCTTTTTAAAAAGAAAAAACTAAGCGAAGTAAAAAACTTAAGAAGGCCATATCATTCGATTTGGGCTCGGATTTGGGAAAATAATGAATTTTTGAAAGGGATCAAATCCTCTTTGCAAAGGAAACTTCAAAATTAATTTTTGATGAACTCGGGTGGGTGAATATTAAAAAAGTCTTTCTTGCCATTTAAATGTGAACTATACTTTTTAACTTAACATAATTAATTCAACCGCCATTCTTTTTCATCAACATGCCAAGATGACATGGAGGATTACACTTGGGAGGATTAGGATGGATTTTGCAAGTGTTTAATTGATGGATTATGTTTCAAAATGAGTTCCCCCTTTTACTATAAAATGTCTAAGACTTGGTCTAAGTCTGATTAATTGAAGTCTAACAATTTTTCTTGAGCAATTCAACCATTTGAAAAGTTTTTGATCTTCTTTAGCTTACATTATTATTTCAATTTGTCTTTCAAGTTGTATAGTACTATATATATATTTTCTAATATTTATTTGCAGTTTACAAAGAATCCAAATGGAAAAGAAAAACATACTTAAGCCCGATTTGATCTACTTTTCGTTATCATCCTTTAAATATTTAAGTTCTTTCTATTCCAATTTTAAAAATTTTAACTTTACATCAATCAATGTGTGAAAACCCAAAATGTAGTTCTACTTCCAAGTCATGCATTTCGAATGAAATAGAGAAATGTAGTATTTCTTCACAATTATTTCTTTTTCCATTTTTCAAACATAGATTTCAAATGAAAACCATATCATTTGTGGTAACTAAAACAACTTCTATTGAACTCCAATAATTCTTGTACAACTTCCTTTTTCATTCATCAAATACAACTTACAAAATATACATCTCTCACATTCAAATGTAGGTTCCATTTCTAAAATGGAGCAACTTTCCACCACAAATATTATTACAATTCCATCCACTTGAAGTGGGAGATTTCACCATAAGTAACCCAAGGAGAAACTATAAATTTGTCTTCATCCTCAGCTCCAGAACAACAATAAGAAGATCCACCATATATCTTGTGATCACAACAAAAAAAAAGGAGGAGAGGCAACACTCTCCACCCAACAAGAATTCCAACAAAGAGTTGAAGTCGTCCTCCTCATTGGCCCCAGAGCCCCAACCACAAAGTAATAAGAAATATATTCTAACTCATGGCAATAAATATGCTTCTACAACACAAAAACAAGTTTCACAAATAGAACACGGTTCAATTACATACTGTAGTTTAACCACAAGAAGAACAAAAAACAATACTTAGGCTTCATCATACACAAGCCAAAGGAGCAGGACCTATGGGGAAGCTGCTTATACCTCCCTATGGGGAAATGGTTGTCCACCTTAAGATAAACATACCAATATATATATATATATATATATATATATATATATATATATATATATATATATATATATATATATATAAATGCCTGACCTTATTCCTTCCCTAAGTACCCTTATACCTCCCATTCTCTTATGCCTTCCCACACTCTTCTCGGCACCCTATAACGAGTAAAGAAAATCAAGCTATTTCTTTTACAAGGTGGAACCCAGTCCTAAACTTCCTCCACAATAACACTTTACCTCCCAAAACTCTTATGCCTCCCCACAAGAGATTCCCATAGTCTTCTCCTACACCATACCTAAGCAATCTACCCAACCAACCAACAACATACCAAAATATTTGAAGCATTCACATATGCATAAATAAAAGAAAACATTTTAAAGAGCCAAGCTCCTACCTCTCCATGGTAGAGTTTGCTCCAACAGTTCAACAACAAGATTTTTTTTCCAATCCAAATAGTCCAAAATCTCCAGCAATTCACAAGCATTCCACAAAATCTCTAACTCTCTTCAAAATTACAAGAGCTCAAAACCAAAAGAAGTAACCAAAATATATGAATTCACCAAAATGAAGTAACCCCTTCCAATGAACCCACAAAACAACAAAATAATTCAAATAAATAGAAAAGGGAGAGAGGAGGATGAGGTGGCTCCATGTAGGATGCCACATCACTCATCCTCCACTCCACCTCACAAGTCAAATTCAAACTTCAAAGCATAACTAAAAATGTGGGTGAATAAATGACCCTTTTACTTACACACACAATCCAAGTCCACACCCCAAGGACCAAAATTAATTTCATGTAAGATAGTGCAATTAAAACTTACAACTTGTCTTCCCAAAATACATAATGAGGCCTAATTTTGACTCCCCAACCCATAGGTAGGGTTGGTATACAAATTTAAGAGGTGTGGGGCAAGTTTAACTTGTCCCACAAGCCTCCAAAATCAGCCCCTAAGGATAGATCCGAATTTCAAAAGGAAGGTGGAGTGTTTCACACTCAAAACTACTTACACATTACTTACAACACTTAATCCAAGAGCCATCAACTCTAATAAATGCATTCTTTTGACCCATTTTAATTTATTTAACAACATGATTTCTCACTATTCTAGACACAATCTAATGAATAATAAAGGGGAAAAATACATCACTAAAAATCACATACTAAAATTAAACAAAGGAACTAAATAAAATAATACACATAACCCCTTGGTCACATTTAAAGGTGATCCCCCATGGGAACCCCTAACAACAAGCACACACAAACACACATAACAAAAACACGTTGCCATGGTGACCCTTGTTGAATTCACCTAGAATTCCAATGTGGTTGGTCTCCAATCCCCGATGTTTGTTGTGACATGTCTACCTGCAAAATAAAAATACCTCCTTCGGCCTCATGGCGCATCAAAACATCCAAAATAAATATCAAATATAGCTCTAAAATCATCTATATATAAATCAAGCATCATCAAGGCAAATAACAATGTCATTTACAATTTCCTCAATAACCATATGATCATAAAATTAGTTCAATTTTGTATGTTTACTCGATATGAAAAAATATCACATGTACAAAAAAAAACACATATATATTTCTAACCATGCCAAGCAGTGTATCAACATCAATATAAAATGTATCTAAGAATCCACATGCATCATATATGAATCCAAATCAACCAAAGTCCATGATTTCTAATGTCTAACATCATACCAACTTAAAGGCTACAATAATGTCCCTAAGTATAGTTGAAAATATCATGATCAACAATAAAAGGGTTTCACGATTAAGAACGGCCTTTATTATTTGTGTCTTTACGTTAGGGTTTATACCTTATGTTTTAGGTCTCTCTTTGGTTTAAAAAGTTATTACATGTGATTGTTACTCACATTTATCCATTATTTGTCGTGGTCTATAATTTAGACATCAATTTTTAATTCAAACATCTTTATAGCAAATTCAATCTCTTAAATACTAATGTCTATGTTTCTATTATTTAATGTGATGTACATTTCACATTTCAACTCATTCAAAATAATGCTTCATATTTTGAACATGGTAATATGGCTAGTAATTAAATCCATCTCCCTTCCCTCAACGTAGGTTATTAATTGGATCAAAGTGATTAAAAATTGAATCTTAAGGATTGCTAAGATAATTAAAAGTTAAAATCTATCAAAATTTTGTGTATTATTGACATATAATTTTTATTACCCATACTTGTTCTCTTAATAGAGAGTATTTCCTCATTAAATGCCTCTGTGATGTCGCTTGTAAGATATTTGAGTCTAAAAGGATTAATTTTTAACATTTCCTCATTTAAGTTGATGTTTGTGACATTATCATCCTAATGAATACAATCTAAAATATTACCTTATGTTTTTCTTTCCATGAAAATTTAACTAAATGATTGTGCATATTGTTGGTTGTGATTTTTTAAAATATAGCTTAAAGTACTTCATCAAATTCATTAAGGATGCTTATGAATCAAGGAAATATTAACTATTTAGAGGGACAAATGCTCTCTTGGGTTATCAATCTTATATAGAAAGAATCATTTTTTCACCCATGAAATACATAAGCGAGGATCCTTATTAATAATAATATGATTCTTAAGTCACCAATTGGAGAGGTTCACATCGATGTCATTCGTGCCTAAATAAATGCCTACCTTCTTTTTGTGACTTTATTTTTGATATCATCTTATGTATAATGCAACTCCCTGATGCTACTAGCATACATATCTTATAATAATTTATTTAAAATAGGTTGAGAGGTATAGTTCTCAAGGTTCCTATTTCACTAATGTCACACATATAAAATGGGCACCTCAAGAAAGATAGCTCTCGATATATATATATATATCAAAACATGGTAAAATATATCGAGAGGTATCATTTTCGAGGTTCTTATTTGCGATGTGTAATATAAGAGGAATAGACGTATTGATAATTATATCTCTTAACATATTTTAAATAGATTTATATAAGATAGGTATGTTATTTTAATATGGTATGAAGATGATATAAGTGTTATAATTTTCTGATGAGAAGATGTGAACTAATAACATTAGTTACAATTTATGAGATAAAGTTCTCTTAACCCATCACTATATCTAGGTAATCGTCTTTGATCGCTTTACACGTAACACATATATAAATTGTTTCAATGTTTAACGGTTATTAAAATTATGTTATTCTCCACGTCGGTTTTAGGGTTCTTGCAAATCATGCCACTCACACGAGTTGTTAATAAAGAGTGTAAAATTGTTTAAGAAAAGTAATCATACCACTCATGCAATAGAAACATACAATCCATATATTTTCTGAAATTTAAATGTTTTTTTGAATTTAGTGGATCATGCATGGGTTCCAAGAGAAATACATATTTAATTAGATTTTTGTTTTGTTATACTTGGGAAAACAAATATTCAAATGACTACTTATTGGCGGGTTTGTAGAAATAAAAACCTAGTAAATTGCATCAGTTTGATAATGGTTCTCACCTACAACTGCCTCATTTCTACCCACAATGAACACTTTCATTTCTTTTTGAATTTCTTCATTAGTCATTTGTATTGAAAAAAATTCTAAGGAGGTACAAACAATGAAAACTTTATTAAAAATATAAGAAATATATAGATTTATATATATATATATATATATTTGATTTTCTAAATTAAGTCACTAATACCAACCAATAAACTTGTTGTTTACCTTGTTTCATCACTAACCTTAATGAGATTGAATAATCATTTTGAGTAGTAAATAGAATCGTCTTACATCAACTATGTTTGAGAAATGATGAACATTTAAATGGAATAAGTAGTGATATAGTACATTACACATATTTGTGTTCTAAGTAGATCCCCTTAAGCATCAATTTGGTGTTCACTTATGTCTCTTAAATGAAAATTGTGATATTAACTACACATCGAGTTCTTCTAAAAATATTAAAAATAAATCCTTGTCATTTTTACATGTGTATGTGTATATGTATATGCATATATGAATGCATACACACACACACACACATACATACATATATGTATGTATGTGTATATTAAAATATGTATATATACACATAAATAAATATATTCATACACATACATACACATATATACATACAAATATACATATATAATGTCAATCATATTTAAAATATAAGTTAAAAGAGATACTAGATTAAAATATTTATAAATATTGTATAATTAAAACATTAAAAATATACAATAAATGGTTAATTAATTATACATGAACCCCTTTATCTTATATTTTTATAGAAGAATACTTAAATATAAGGAAAAATCAGCTTTAAAATGAACAATTATAAACATTTTCAAACAAACTCATTCTCCCCACACATCGGTCTTCTATTGCCAACTCCACTCATACCTAAGTACACTTAGACAATTTGTTCACCTTGAACAACATATAATCATTTAAATACACCATCTATATAAAGTAACTCAGTTTGTATGTGTAGGTAAAGCACATTTTTTCACAATCCTTGGAAACGAAGAATTGGAGATTTGCAATGGAGAAAATATTAGAAGTGGCCAAATAAGATTGTTATAAATGGCAATAGGAGAAACGAAAACAGAAATGAGAGTGATGGTCACGCAATCTTCATGAAACGTAATAAAAGGGAATATTAGTAACGCATGAATCATGAATATTAGTAACGCAGTGCTTTCTTTTAACAATTCTTCTTTACCTCGGTAGCACACTTTATCGGAGACAACACGCGCATATGCTATTCCATTTTCCTTTTTAAATAAATCCCAAATTTTATCAATTTTTATTTGTATAAGATATTGGCTCATTTATATTTTCTTCTATATGTTGATTGTGTCACTTATTTTGGGTTGGAGTTTCATAGTTTGCAGTGACCGAGTATTTTTAAATTCCTGTATAATATAAATTTATATTTATATTTTATATTAAATAAAGTCTATTAAAAGAAGGGACAATCTTGTTCTTAGAAATTTAATTTTTATACCAAATTTTTGTAAAACAATTTAAAAACCATTCTATGAAACGGCAAATCCTTCAAATGAAATTGTGTTATAGATTTTAAATTATTTTAAAATAGGTGTTATAGAATAAAAATATAGTAATCTAGCCAAGTTAATGGAGTGTAATTACATAAAATCATTTGTTTTTGTGTGGAAGATTATTAAACTTTAAATGTAAGCTTTAAAAGACAACTAAAATATATCTAATGTTGTTATAGTTGTGGATTTAGAATAATCTTTTAATATTTGAATCTATATACAAACAAATTTAAAAATAATTAGTTATTTTCTTTTTGTTATGATATCAACCTTAGTCAGATTTATAATTCTTTGAAAGTAAATAAAATTTAATACATTGTAAAACTGCTTTGAGGATTTCTTATTGACAAGGTTCATATAGCTAGACATGGAATAGAGTAGTGAAGGACTTTAAATAAGTATAACTACTTTTTTAAAAAATAAATAAATTATTTACAGGATTTATTCTCTTCAATTTATCTCTTCACAATGATTCCTATTGACGAGGCCACCATGCTTATAAAAGATCTAACTGACCCAAAAACACCGAAGTTATAAAAACTACATTTGTTATGTTGCAAGGTGATTTATATGAATGAACGTGTCTTGTGGATATGGGATCCACCTCTTGTTTATTGTGGCCAATGTATTTTTGGAAAATTTTCAATGAGATTACTTATTGAAACGATATTACAACCCAGCTGTGGGTGAAGTATTTATATCTTTGATATCTTTATATTTCTTACATTTAAAAGTAAATCCAACTCCATAGAATTCATTTTGACGGTTTCAGATACTAATCCTCTTCCATTTGTTATGATTTAGGACAAAGTTTCTAGGACCAATACATGCACGCAAGCGGTCAGATCCATCCAGATGATATAATGGTTGTTCTAATAAGCATTCCTATAACTAGATCCATAAGGATCTCATACAAGGATGACATTTTTAACTGAAGGATAATTTGCGCCAGCTTTTCATAAGAAATGGTTACTGCACCAATCATTTCAATAAGGATTTTGCAGAGGCATAAAGAAGACAACAGATATCTCAGGCTTTTTCCAAGGATGATAGCAAATACGAATATAAGGTTTTTCTTTCATATATATGCAAGGTGTGACTAATAGAATTCAAAAACATCTTATGGGAAAAAACATGAGCATAATCTTATTTTGTCTACACAGTCGTTCCAAACTAGGACGATGGAATAACAAAAATTCAGTATAACAGTCCCACCTGACAAAACATTCAACTAATATTGATTAAAAAACAATCTTAGCGTAACTGGTCAAAAGGAAAGATAATGGAAGCCATTGAAATTGTAAAAAAGTAAAATTTCATAAATAGCGATGATGGTTTTACTGTTCAGCTACTTAAACATATTTCTGTTAGCTTATTAATTGTTTGTGCACTGTTATTTATGATAATGAATAGTTGGGTTCTCTTCTCGACATTTTACACTTTCTGACGTTGAAAGTAAGAGGTGGATAAAAATGTTGAAAAAAAAATGAATCATATTGCAACACCTTTAGCACTTGATGTCAATAAATTTAATTGTCAATTCTAATATGATAATATGATAAGACTACTGGCCAAGGTAATGTGAATTTGTGAACTTAATCTATTATTTAATTTCTATTTCCATTTACAAATAGTAAATGGTAAAATCTCTTTGAATAAAATTAAAAAAAAACTAAAAACTTGTTATAAGTAATTTGTTCTATTAGTGATGTTGTTTGGCTCACATGGAATGTGATGCCCACTAAAAACAACCCACTTGAGACCCAAGAACAACCTACGATTAGTTAGAAAAATTATGGATTTTTTTTTTTTTTTGTTTAAAAGAGTCTACAACAGTACAAGACAACATTTGTCGCAAACACGTTTCAAAGCCAAATACTATTAATAGCTTATATTTTTATTAATATGACAATTATAAAAGATCACAAGGTCCAAACTTAGGGTTAGATTAATCAATTAGGTTAAGAGGGTAATTTCTCACTAAACCACCCTCTAACAGGCTTAAAAGATTCAAATTGATTTTTTCTCAAAATTAATGAACTCAAAATTTCCCAAAAACATTTTCATTAGATATGAAATTTCCTCACCTTTCCGGTGATATAAAGAAGTCCTCATAACTCCTCATATTTCTCAAGTTATGGGCCAACGGACCTTGGGAGGAAAATTTTCCCAAGAGTGGGTCTGCGGGCCTAGGGAAGAAAATTTTCCCATGCATGGGCCGGCGGAGCGGGGAGATTTTTAGCACATTTTCCCTTTTGGAACAAAGCATGATCTACCTCCATGCATGCGCCCGTGAGCCCGAAGAGGACACGTGTCGGCATTTCTAAACTCGCGTAAAATCGGGCCATCGGAGGATTTTAAGACAATGATCCTTTTTGGCCAAAAGGCGCTATGGAATCAAATGATCCGCGCCTTTGCCGACGCCCAAAGAACCATGTGTCAAGCACTTGATTAGTCGCGGTGGAAACGGGCTTGCGGGGAAACTTAGAGATTTTAGACTTTAGGGTTAAAAGCGCAAAGGATTAAAATAGCCCGCGCCTCGACTTCCCCAAATGATGCCACATGTCACTCAATGATTGGTTGCGGCCCGTCGGGCCATCGAAGCAATTTAGCAAAATTTGAATTTTGCGAGAAAAAGGTTTAAAGACTTAAAAAGTTCCACGCCTCCACGGACGCATCATGAAGACATGTGTCAGCCATCCATTGGATGCGGATCGGTGGGCCGGCAAGAGAATTAAGGAAATTTTCCCCAAAAACATTTCTGAAGTGCTAAGCTAAAAGGGGATTCTCTCCTTCGTCGACGACTTGTGAAGCCACATGGCAACACGTGATTGGCTGCAGGGCGGGAGGGGGTGGTGGAGGAAACTTAGAAAAATTTCCCAAATTATTTTAAAGGTTAAGTTAACTATTGCAGGCCCGCACGGCCGCGAAAAACAACCAAAAAGGCAAAAGCGGGCGTTGGGTCCACGGGGGAATTTTTTCCAAAATTTCTTTTTTGAACTTAGGTGTTTTTGACAAAAAGAAAGGCTTGCGGGTCAGTGGAGTGGTGGGGAATTCATTCCTTTGGTGTTTTTGACCAAAAAGTGCTAAGGGAAAATTCGGGCCCGTGGGTCCGCCAAGGAAATTTTTCCCAATTTTTTTTTTTATAGTTAGAATTATTTTTGACGCCAAATGAAGAAAAACTTCAGAAGGCCATAAATTTTTATTGGGAGATCATTTTTTTGGGAAAATGATATCTTTTTAGAAAGCTCTCGATGTCCTCTTGCACAAGAATTATTAATTTTTTTATTTTGATAATGTTTAAGGGGTCAATTTCATGAAAATGATCTGCAAGCTTTTAAAAGGCAAGCTGGTAAATTTTAACTTATGAAATTTTAATCAATTGATCTTCTTCCTCTCTCAACATGTCAATTAGACATGGAGAATTGTTCTTAGATGGATTTAGGATGGATTTGGAAGGTAAGTTTGTTTGATTGACTCCCATTAATAAAACAACAACTTTGACAACAACCGATAGCAAAATGGTTTGAGCCCAATTTTGCTAAGTTTTCTAAGAAATTCCTTATGTGTTTTTGTCCAATTGAATTCATTTAGGGCATACTACTTCAATTTAATTATTTAATTTTTATTTCATTGTTGCAGGTTTGAACTGTGCATTTTGGATAAAGTATTTGCTAGTTTGAAAATATAAAATAGAGATCAAATTTTAAAGGATCTATTTGCTATTTTCATCTTTCAAGTATTAGAATTCATTCCAATTCTAATCTAATATATTTAGTTAATTCAAATCAAACTATTCAAAACCAAAATGCAATTTTGATTTCCAATTTTACACATTTTAAAAGACAGAGTTCTGTATTTTCCTCACACACATTTCTTCCTTTCAAACAAAGATTTCAAATACATTTCAAACTTAGATTTTAAATAGCAATAGTTCCAATTATGGAAAAGAATGCAACTTTTATTCAAAAGACAATATTTCCTTCTTTTACAACTTCTCTTTTCTATTGATTTTCACAATACAATATACAAAATACATCTCTTTCTTTCAAGACAGAAAACAAAGTATATCTCTCCTTTACATTTCAAAATTACAACTTTCATATTCAATACAACATATTTCCATTACAAAACATATACAAGTTCATCCACTTCAAGTGGGAAAGGTTACAATAATATTTCATTCCAACAAGGGACTATCAAACCCTTTTTTTTCTTCTTTGCTCCGAATAACAACATGTAGATTTATCATTCTCCCAATTTTGATCACAACAAGAGTAGGGGAAAAGCAATGCTCTCCACCCAACCAAGACATCTAATGAAAAGGAGAAGCCATCCTTCTTCATTGGCCCTCGAGCCCCAACCATAATGTAATAGAAGATGTGATTCAACTCATGGCAACAAAGGCTTCCACAACACACAAGCAACATTTTCACATTTAAAACACAGTCCAAAAACAAAACTGTAGTTTAAAACCACGAGATAAAAGACAACAAACAACACTCAGGGATTCCTCATGCAAGGAAAGGAGTAAGAAGCTATGGGGATGTTGCTTATGCCTCCCAAGGGGAAATGAGTATCACCACTGAGAACAACCGCTATATATATATATATATCATTTAAAATCCCCGACATGCCCTTATGCCTCCCCAGTACCCCCTTATTCCCCACATTTCCTTATGCCTCCCCAACCTCTTATGGCACCCCATAACGAGTAAGGAAATGCAAGCTATTTCTTTTAAGGTGGAACCCAAATCCCAACTCCGTCCACACTTATACCTCCCAAAAGATATGCCTCCCACAGAAATACCCCATAGTCTTCTCCTACACCATCCCTAGGCCATCTACCCAAACAACCCACACACATGCCAAAACATTCATAATAATAACATTTGCACAATTAAAAGAAGAGCATTTCAAGAGCCAAGCTCTTACCTCTCCATAATGGAGATTGTTCCAAGTTCCAAACCGCAAGCTTTCTAATGCAAAACAGCCCAAGATTAACGAAACACAAAGGAACCCAAATCCCAACTCCGTCTACACTTATACCTCCCAAAAGATATGCCTCCCATAAAAATACCGCATAGTCTTCTCCTACACCATTCCTAGGCCATATACCCAAACATTCCACACACATGCCAAAACATTCAGAACAATAAATTTGCACAATAAAAGAAGAGAATTTCAAGAGCTAAGCACTTACGTCTCCATAATGGAATTTGTTCCAAGTTTCGAACTACAAGCTTTATAATGCAAAACAACCCAATATTAATGAAACATAGGTTTCTAAAAAGTATGCAACTTTCTCCAAAAGCAAGAGCTCCAAATAGTAAAAAAATTCACCCAAAATAAGTATGCATGCAAAAGTAGAGCAACCAAAAGAATGTAACCCTAAAACAATAAAATGAATTTGAATATATAGAAGGGCGAAGAGAGGAGTATGAGGTGGATCTTTGTAGGATTCCATTTCACACATCATCAACTCCAACTCACAAGTCAACTTCAATCTCCAAGACACAATAAATAAATAGGTGAATAGTACGAGAGTTTTACTTACACAATCAAATTAAGCCCATACCCCAAATGATTGAAATTAATTTCAAGCAAGAAGTGTAATTAAAACATTCGGCTAGACTTACAGAAAAACATAATGAAGGCTAGGTTTAAACTCTCCAATCGTAGGTAATGTTGGCATGTAAATTTAAGAGGTATGGAACAAGTTTAACTCATCGCACAAGCCTCCAAAATCAGTCTCCAAGGACAATTTTGAATTCCAAAGAAGATGAAGTGTTTCATACTCCAAAATTTACTTACATATCTCTTACACAACACTTAGACATTGCTTACACATATCTTACAACGTTTAATACAAGATTCACTCAATCCAATAATTACTTTCTTGTGACCCAATTTGATTAATTTATTTTAACAATCTAATTACTCGATTATATACCACAATTTATTTAAATAAAAGGGATAAACACATCACTTAATAAACACATACAAACATCAATAAAAATGAACCAAATAAAAAAATACACATAACCCTTGGTCACATTTAAAGGTGATCCCCATGGAAATACATAACACAATCAAACACACAAACAAATACAAGTTGTCATGGTGACCTTATTGAATTCATCTAGAATTCCAATCTGGTTGGTGTCCAATCCTCGATGTTTGTTGTGATATTTTAAACCTACAAAATACAAATACCTCCTTCAGCGTCGTGGCCATATTAGAACATTCAAATGAATATAAATATAATTCTCTAGATAATTGACATATATGTGAATCTCAACAAACATCAAGACAAATAGCAGTATCAATCACAATTTCATCCACAACTATATCATTACCAAATTTAATTCAATTCTCATTTTCTAGGTCTACTAAATATATCCAAATATCACAAGTTCGAAAAAATCTATAATGTAACCATGTCAAACAATATATCAACATCAATATCCAAAATGTCTCTAATAATTATCATGCACCATATATGAATCAAATTCCACAATAAACCATGATCTAACATGTAACATCATACTATAATAAAGTCCATAATCATGTCTATAATATAATCGGTAGTATCATGATCAATATCAAAAGATATCAAAGGGAGTGGGCACTACATGGAAGCTATCACATATTAATTTTTGAGAAATGTAAATCTCCTATACTATAAAAATGATTGAGGTTGGGATTTGTGTCATGTATGATTTTAACCCATAATTACTTAACAAAATATTATCACCGGATTAAATATTGACTTCCGTAATGTTGTTCCTAGCATAACGCTTTGAAATTCAATCAAAAATATAAAATAATCTATCAATATATATATATATATATATATATATATATATATATATAGTTACCGAATAATGGTTTTTTTTTTTTAAATATTAAAATCCCCATTATTTTGTGATCATAAAAGAAACAAAAACATTTCTCAAGACTAGAAGAGCCAACAACCATTATCTAGATGAAGTAACGAGTGTCCATTACATTGTTGTAATTGAAATCTAGTACTAGTTATCTAACGAATCCGTCCTAATCAAAATAACAATATACAAAAGTAGTACTCAACACATCGTGTATTTCTCATTTCCGGACACTAAACTTCTTTAGAGAAGCAATTTATTTCTGCATCTTTTATTGTCATTCAAATCTCTCTCTCTCTCTCTCTATATATATATATATATATATATATATATATATATATATATTCACAAAAAGTAGTATGAACAAAACTCGAACAAGACTGGCCTACTCATTGTCATAGAGAGGGAAAAGCTTGGCGATCACAATTTTTTTCACAAGTAATGTAAATTTTTGTCTACATCATTTGAGAAGAGAAATAATCAATCAATCGTGGTGAGATTACTAGTGAATTTTTCAACTCAACTCACTAATCTAGGTAGCACCAAGCCATTTCATATGGTACCACCAAGTCATTTCATATGACTTTATATGTAATATACATCATTATTGCATGCAAAATATGGGTAGGTATATTGGAACCAAGAAGACAATACCCATCTACACCCACATCTATGATTGCTACAAGTAAAAAAACATAATAGATTAATAAGATTAATTTAAGAAGAGTGAATGATGCCTTTATAAGTTTGAAAATAAGTTTCTGATGTGGAAAAGGAGTCGTGACTAGTATGTAAAATGAAAAAGGATTTATGAAAAGCTAACCTGCTGCTTTCAAGATGAATATACGCTCCTATTTTTGGGGTAAGTTGTCATGTTCCTTTTTATATTTTGTGTGTAGGAGTTTGTTTTAGTTTTTTATCGTGGTATTTCATTTTAAAAATTTTTCTCCTTTGTAGGGTTCTTGGAACCTTTTCCGTAATTTACCTATCACAAAAATGATATGAGCTACGATAGGATATGAATAAATTTCTTAGAAAAGGAGATTAGTCACAACCACTAGTGTCAAAAGAAGAAATTATCAAATTTGAGTATTGTTGTCATGCAAATGTGCAACAAGGAAATTGACAATTTCTGAGCATGACAATTATACCCTAGTGTCAAATTTTTCAAGTCCTATCATTTCAAGACACCCCAAGTCTATCTAGTCAATCCAAATGACCTCCTAAATAATGTTATCTCATCCCCCTAGGTGATTTAGAGAAGTATATTCATTCTCCCTAGGTGATTTTAGGGATTTCTGAAAAGATACTATCTTCTGGCAGTATTGGGAAGGGTTATCACTAGCCTTCCCAGGACTAGATCAACCACCATGGAGTGGAACGGAAGGGAAAAAATTAAACATGGAGGTGAATGGAAGACCTTGGAACATCATGGAAATTATTTTTGAAGGTTTGGGGAAGTTTTGCAAGACTTGGAGCAGTCTAAGTAAAAAACAGGGTTCACAAGCCTAGGTGGTACACAGGCCTAAAACATTTACCGGGCTTCGAAGAAGATTTCGGAGCTCCGGATGGAGTTAGGAGTAAAAAAAACATATAAATAAATAGGATTCCAATACCTACATTATGGTGAAATAATATGTTTCACAACACTTTGGTGCATTAGGTCTGCAGGAGTTTTCTCAAGTACAAGTGGAGTACAAAATAAAGACTCGTATTTTTAGGGATAAAATGGAATAATCAACACATTATACTCCAACCATTAGATTAAAAAGGCCATTTCCAGTCAGGATCATATAAATTTTCTCCAAAAAAGTCCATCGGGAGCTCAAGTTATCATCATAAAGTTCAAGACTTAGCCAAATTTTTCGGAGGACATGTGTCAAAGACTAGGAACTTGGCGGGATTTTGTGTCCCTCACATCTCCCAAGGTAAGGGACATCAAGGTTTGAAAATTTCACCCAATCCCCTTGAATCTCTCTTAGCCATCGTATGACCTCTTGGACCCTCATGTATCCTCCAGACTCGACAGTTCAGCCCCTAGGTACATTTTTGGAGCATCCATTCCCTACCGTTGGATCGGGTGCCACGTGTCAGCTCCAAGAGCACTGTGGAATTTGATGTCCCTTATGCACTTGAGGTGAGGAAAATTAAACCTTGATAAATGTTCCCAACACCTATGGGGATTCATTTGGACACCCATGTGACCGAGTTTCATTACTTTGTGCATTTTTCAAGCAAATCCCTATCGTCGATTCGGGACACATGGTAGCACCTTGTCCACCATGGAAATTAATGTCCCTCATGTTCCTGAGGTTAGGGACATAAAGGACATAAAAATTCACCCAGCCCCTCCATGTGAATTTTTTGAAATTTTAAATCCAGAACTTAGTCGTTTTCTTCATCTCATTTCTCCTTCATAGCTTCATACCTTGCCATGGCTCCGTGCATGATTTTCCAGACACTCGGTCCACAATTTTTACTCCAAACCAGCTCCACCATGGAAACATAAAATCTCCACACCAAGAATACACAGAAATATGCAAGTCTCGAGAAAAATGGAGTGAAATGACAAAGAACGAGGAGAAAATGAAGGGTTTTTGCTAGATAAAAATGAAGTCACCCTGATCGAAAAATCTTCATATCTCACAAGATACAAGTTAGATTGAGATGCCATTTTTGAAGAATTATTCATTTTTAAAGGTGATCAAGATGCAAAAAACAGATTTCAAATGGTTTTGAGAATTTTTTTCTCCAATAAATACACTCTTCATGCACTCGGCTCACATTCGTCACATTTCCCATCAATCCGTAAATGGAAACAAGCTAAAAATTACAGATGAGCTAAAAATAAAAAACCTATAACAATGGAGTTGTTTTCATTACAATCAAATACAAAAACCATACCTACAAATTTTGAGCTCCATTAATGGCCGCCATGGCAGCTCCGTGCCCGAAGCCACTCCCAGGTCAAAATTTCAAAATTTATTTCCAGGAATTCTAGTGGGAAAAACTATGTGAAATTCAAAGGGTGTGATCGTAAAAACAAGAAGAGTCCCAAAAAAAGTATCTTCCATTCCAAATCAAGTACTGGAAACACCCTTTCTAAAATAGTAAGTTTTCCTACAAATGCTTGCTATTTTTGGTAAGTCTTCATCAAAAGCAATTATGGAAAGAGCGGTGCACTTGAAGATCTCCAAAATGTCGAATGATTATCCTGATTAGAAAAAAGTGAAAATAGCCACTTAATAAACATAGTAAGCCATGCTCAAAGAATAGTTTTGGCACAATGGGACATTCAAAACTTCACCACATCAGAGATTTCCATGAACGGGGACCAACGGACTTCATCGGGTGACATCTCCTCTTCTTCTTCTCTCTCTCTTTCCCTCTCCTCTTCCCCCAACTTTCTCTCACTTTCAAATTTTCTAATTCTTCGTTGGGGTTTGCACTTTTTGATACGCCTTTAAGTCACTCAAAAGTGACTTTAGAAACATAATGTAAATTAAGTCACCTTGCTATTATAAAAGGGACTTAAATATTTAAAGTGGAATATGAACAATATTAAGTTATATTAAGGCATATGGAAGGTCATGAGGAAGATGATAAGTCACCTCTCATTCTATAAATTGTAACGCCATTCCCATTGCAAAGGGTTGGTGATTGATTTTGTAAACTCAAGAGTGTATTGAGAGAACAAAGGAGATAGCCAAATTCTTCCATTCCCCTCCACTCTCAAATTTCTTCCATTCCCACACTATGTACAAATTCTGCTTGAGCTTCAATAAAGGAAGAAGGAATTTTAGCCTCTTTGATTGAGGAGTTTATTGGTACTTTGTGTTCATTAAGCTCTATTTAGTCTTGTTGTTGTTTTGTAGATTTGTTTTCTTCTGAAATTCAAGTGCATGTGATGAAACTTCTAACTGGTGTGCACAAGTCTCTGATTTTCTACTTGCAACATTGGTTCTCCTACCTCAATTCTCACTCCCTTTCCCATTTCTAGACAAATTCTTCCATAGAAAGAGATTGCTATCTTTTTGTAGGGTCGAGTAGAGTGCCCATGTTGGATCTCTTGTCAAAATTCCACCACAAAAATCCACATTTTCTTATGCATGCACATACGGTAGTTGCACTAGTTAAGTAGAGGAGTTAGATTCGTAAAGCGTTGGCAAGAAATCGACAAGGATTTCCACCCAACAAATTTTCTCGCTAAGAGTTTTGGAGCCTGATACAATGGGGCAGATTTAGTAGCATCTGCACCCAATATACAACCACAAGGTCTGAAAATTATAAAAAAATCAAATATTAAAAAAATGTGTTTGTAAAAGTTCGTTTCCGAAAGATACACTGCTGATTATGCATGTGAATTTTCACATTCCGTATTACCTTTTGATATTCCCATTGTAAATTTTTTTAGTGATAGAATTTGAAAAAGGATTTGCTGAAGAAAGAACTGAAATAGAAGAAGAAGAAACAATAGAAGATGAAGAATAAATACGTCAACCCATTCTTCCATGGGGAAGGAATACATGCCCACTTTATCTTGAACCTCCTCTTCATGATCTACCAATGGGTTCCTGTAAAAACTTTCCAAAGTTGAAAGGAAACAACAAAAAACATCCCGAAGAACACATTGTTGCTTTCACGACATCATGTGGAATTCTTGGTGTCCAACATGAAGATGTTGCTGTAATATTTTTCATGGAGTCCCTCTAAGAAAAATCAATAGAATGGTTCTACCTCTTGCCTTCCCGATCCATCACTAGTTGGGATGACATCAAGGCTGCCTTCAAGGAAAGATTTAAATCAACTGAAGATTATCAAGACCTCTTGGTGCAATTGGCTCAAATGAGGAAAGGAGAAAGTGAAACTATGAGATACTTCGTGGCTCATTTCAAACGGTTCGCAGGATACCGGAAGAAGATTCACCCTCTCAAAACAATATCAAAAGATTCTTCATAAATTCTCAATCACCGGAGGTAGGCTTTCTCCTATAAAGAGTTCAACCAAGGAACATTGTAGAAGCACAAAGGAGGGCCATTGAATTGGATGATGATCTCATCCTCTCTGGAAAGATCAAGAATCCATCAAAGGGCAAGGCCCAATGTCTTGAAGATGAGAGAACCAATCCATCATTGCAAAATTTGGTGAATGAGATAGCATCTTTGAAGAGGGAAATATTTGAATGTGTTTCTTCCCAAAGAAGCAACAGAAATCAGATTGCAGGAGCACCCCAAAGGCTCACCTTGGAGGCCCCACCCATGAACATAAATTGCAGATTTCAAGAAGATGAAGAAGAGATTGAACAAGAAAGTGAAGGTGGCAGTTTCCTAGAAAGTGATGAGTTTGAGAATGATGCACAAATCAGATTTTGTGAGTATTCTAGAGGTTATGAACAATATGAAGAAGATGCACTTAGTTTCTCATGTGTGGTATTCACTCGTTCTCAGTCTAATAAAAGAGCATCTCCCTCCACTTGCTACTACAAAAGAAAATAAGGTTGATGATCCTCCTATGGTGACTCAAAAAATAAAATAATCAGTTGAGGATCCCCACTTCCATCTTCCATGAAGTCTACATTGTTGGATCTTGATCCCATAGCAAGTAAGAAGACTCCCGAAATCCCAAGTAAGTCTTCCAATGTCTCTTCCATTTCTAAACCCAAATATGCTCCTACAAAATCTAATAACTTGAAATATCCTAGTGTACCTTTTAAAATACCCTCCATTCCTCAAACATCAAATCCTACTCCCAAGCCTATCCAGACCCCAAAATCAGTCCCTTCACTCCCCTTGTCTACATTTGCTCCCTTTGACTTCATAGAATATGCAAACAAAGCCAAAGTGTAGATTACTGAATCTGAATATTTGCGGACTCATCTTGAACAATTCAAGAGGTTCGTTCGATACATCAAGAGTGGTAGTCTAACACCCAATGTTGTAACTTCTAGTTCCAAAGGCATGCTACCAAACTCACCTACACCTCCCTCATAGAACATGCTTTCTCTGAGTGCATCAAGATTGATAAAGTTGAACCTTTCTATGTCTCCCTTCTTGTTGGAGAATATGTATTGAATAATTACATAATAGATTCTAGTGCCTTAGAAAACGTGATGCCTTTGAAGGTATCCAAGGATCTTAAACTTACAATGACTCCACGTAGTATCTCTTTTACTCTTTAGAGTAAAAAAGGTCCCACTTGTAGGGAAGGTCAAAGACTGCACAAGTGTCTCTCGCCAAATTTCTAGAAAAGAAAATTTCAATGATGATTTTGGTAGCCGATGTCCCGGCCTCATTCGAATGTTGTTGAGTAGAAGTTTCTGCCAAGAATTGGGAGGGAAAATTCAGATGAATTGGTCATCCGCAACCATACTAGTGAAGGGAGACATGGAGAAATTTCTTCCCGAGAAGAAAATGAGGTACACGGTATAAAATTTTGGAAGCCCGAAAGCTAACATCTTGTATCAAGGTAGCAGGTAGATGAATCACTTTTGGAAACTGAGGAGGAAGAGGATATCTTCATATTGATAGGCCCAAACATGCCTTCCTGAAGAGATTTGGATTTTGAAGAAGCATTGAGGAGATTCGAGTTACAAAAGGATAGCCTTGAATTACCAGATGATGTAGACCACGAGGAAGAGGAGATGGTTCTTGATGATATTCAAGAAGAAAAATAATTTTATATGATTTTACAAGATGAGGAGTTATTCTCATTCCTAGTTGGGGATAAGGATGAATCTCAGTCAGGCCATCTATGGAGAGACAAAATCAGCTTGTGATGAGCCCGTGAAAGGTTTGAAAGAAATTTCTATACAAGAAATGCTTAGAGCTACAGAAGAAATTGAAGATCTTGAGCTTAGTCTCGAGCTCCTGATGCAAGCCACAAATTTGCAAGACAAGTGTGAAGCTGATTTGGAAGCCTTAACTAATGTGAAGGTTGGCCATATTGAGATAAGGCAAGATGAAACATATGATGCTGCTCTTGAGCTAATGATTGATGGATGTAATACCAAAATGGAGATATTTTCTTTCCCATTTGAAGATGAAGACTCTTCCCATGATGAAGAAATTGAAGAAAGGAGTTTCAAGACCTCTAAAGATGAAGCTCTTTTTGATGAAGGATTGGTAGAGTGCAGTGATTCTTGAGATGATGAGGTAATCCCTCTAGATAGTTTCTTTGAGTTGCAAGATAAAGATTCTTCAAAGGCGTACAAAGAGGAACTATAGGAAATGATGAAACATTACTCCGTGCAAGAAATATTAGATGCAGTAGAAGTTGCAGAAGATCCCGAGCTGATTCTTGATCTCTTCATTAGTGTCATGGACATACAAGACAAGTATGAGTTCACATCCAATCCTTCCGTCAGTACTCAAGCACCTCGCAGTGGAGTGAAGGAAAAGGATGAATCAAAGGTTTCTCATAGAGAAGATGTCAATGAGCATAGACCTAGGAAAGAAAGTAACTCAAAATATCAAAGGAATTGGAATGAAAATCAGCATTGGGGCAGCGATGAGATGCTCAATGGAGAATCAGCTATATGGATAAACATGGAAGGAAACTAGCACAATGAAACCAATTTCAAAGAGCATGAAGGTAGTGGAATTTCTAAGCAAGGACTCGAGCATCAAGAAGCTCATATGGAATCATTCCTAGAAAGTAAAACAATTGTGAAAGCACCGGCTTTCATACGCATTTGAGGAAGGGAGGCTAGTTTCGGAACTCACAACGGCTTCTCGTAACATCATCATTCGGTGTTACCTCTTCGGGGTAACTTTTAAGAAATAAAAATTTCTTAAGTGAAAGTTGGTTGTCCCCATCTTATACCATAGGTGATTGGTAGGTTTGTTTCCCTTCTTCTGCGCGTGTCGTGTGTTTGCTTTCCTTTGTTTTGTGTGCTTGTGTTTCCTTCTTCTAATCTTCCTTTCTAGAAGTTTTGCATGACTGACTGCATGACCCAATGGATAAGGCAATCGTCAATGAATTATGTGGTCTAAAAATGATATTCTAGATTCCCATGCCATGTATTGATCTGTTCTCATTCCATGTCATGTCCCCAAGCTAGAGCCAATATTTTTCATACAAATGTGCATAAAGGAATTGATAATTTTTGAGCACGACAACTATACCCAAGTGTCAAATTTTTAAATCCCTATCATTTCAAGACACCTTGGGTGTATTTATTAAGTCCAACTGACCTCCTAAATAATTTTATCTCATCCCCCTAGGTGATTTAGATAAGTATATTCATTCTCCTTAGGTGATTTTAGGGATTTATGAAAAGATACTATCTTCTAGCAGTATTGGAAAGGGTTATCACTGGCCTTCCTAGGACTGGATCAACCACCATGGAGTAGAATGGAAGGGCCAAAATTCAGCATGGAGGTGAATGGAAGACCTTGGAACATCATGAAAATGATTTTTGAAGGTTTGGGGAAGTTTTGCAAGACTTGGAGTAGTCTAAGGAAAAATAGGGTTCACAAGCCTAGCGACATAGGACTAAAATAGCTGTTGGGCTTTAGAAGAAGATTCTGGGAGATCCAGATGGAGTTAGGAGAAAAAAAAAACTACATAAATAACATTATAATACCTACATTCGGTGAAATAATATGTTTCACAAAACTTCGGTACATTAGGTCCGCAGGGAGTTTTTCTCAGGTACATGTGGAGTACAAAATCAAAAGTCCTATTTTTCAACAATCAAATGGAATAATCATTATATTATACCCAACAATTGGATTCAAAATTCCATTTACAGTAAGGATCATATAAATTTTTTCCAAAAAAATCCATCTGGAGCTCAAGTTATCAACATTACAAGTTCAAGACTTAGCCAAATTTTTGGGAGGACATGTGTCGGCACTGGAGCTGGCGGGATTTTGTGTCCTCCAAGTTCGGGGACATCAAGGTTGGAAAAGTGACTCTAGCCCCCTTTAATCACTCTCAGCCCTCATATGACTTCTTATATCCTCATGTGACCTCTAGACTCAACTGTTCGCCGCTAGGTACATTTTTGGAGCATCCATTCCCTACCATTGGATCGGGTGCCATGTGCCAACTCCACGACCACCATGGAATTTGATGTCCCTTATGCACCTAAGGTGGGGACATAAAACCTTGAAAATGTGCCCAGCCCTATGGGGAGTCATTTGGAAACCCAAGTGACTAAGTTTCAAAGCACCAGTGCATTTTTCAAGCAAATCCCCTGTAGTCATATCAAGGACACATGACATCGCCTTGACCACCATGGAAATTCATGTCCCTCACGTCCTTAAGGTTAGGGACATTAGGGACGTAAAAATTCACCAAACCCCTCCATGTGCATGTTTTGAATGTTTAAATCCAACACTTAGCCATTTTCTTCCTCTCATTTTTCCTTCATATCTTCATACCTTGCCATGGCTCCGTGCATAATTTTCCGACACCCGGTCCACCATTTTTCTCCGAACCAGATCCTCCATGGCTAAATAAACATTCCAAACCATGAATACATAGAAATATTTAGGTCTCGAGAGAAAAATGGAGTGAAATGATGAAGAACAGGGAGAAAATGAAGGGTTTTGGCCAGATAACCATGAAGTCACCGATCGAAAAATATTCATATCTCACAAGATACAAGTCGAGATCGAGATGTCATTTTTTCAGAATTATTAATTTTTAAAGTTGATCAAGATGCAATAAACAACAGGTCAAATGGTTCCCAAAATCATTTTCTCCAAAAATTACTCTCTTTCGTGCATTGACTCACATTCGTCGGATATCTCGTCATTCCAAAGAAGGTGAAACAAGCTAAAATCTTACACACGAGCTCCAAATAAAAACCTATGACGATGGAGTTATTTTGATTGCAAACAGAGACAAAAACAAAACCTGCAAATTTCTAGCTCCATTAATGGCCGACATGGCAGCTCGTGCCGGAAGCCACCGCCAAGTCAAAATTTCAAAATTTATTTCTAGGCATTCTAGAGGGAAAAACTATCGAAATTCGAAGAGTGTGATTGTAACGATAAGAAGAGTCCAAATAAATTATGTTCCATCACAAATCAAGTACTGGAAACACCCTTTCTAAAAATAGTAAGTTTTCCTACACATGCTTGCTATTTTTGGTAAGTCTTCATCAAAAGCGGCTATGGAAAGAGCAGTGTGCACTGAAGATCTCCAAAAGGTCAGAATGATTATCCGGAGTAGAAAATAGTGAAAATGGCCACTTACTAAAAATAGTAAGTCCCCCATCTAGGCATTTACTAAAAATAGTAAGCCACACTCAAAGAATAGTTTTGACACAATGGGATATTAATAACTTCGCCACATCAGATATTTCCATGAACGGGGACCAACGGACTTCATCGGGTGACATCTCCTCTTCTTCTTCTCTCTCTCTCTTTCCCTCTCCTCTTCCCCCAACTTTCTCTCACTTTCAAATGTTCTAATTCTTTGTTGGGGTTTGCACTTTTTGATATGCCTTGAAATCACGCAAAAGTGACTTTAGAAACATAATGTATAAATTAAGTCACCTTGCTATTATAAAAGGGAGTTAAATATTTAAAGTGGAATATGAATACTCTTAAGTCATATTAAGACATATGGAAGGTCATGAGGAAGACGATAAGTCACCTCTCATTCTATAAATTGTAACGCCATTCCCATTGCAAAGGGTTGGGGATTGATTTTGTAAACTCAAGAGTGAATTGAGATAAAAAAAAAAGGAGATAGCCAAATTATTCCATTCCCCTCCACTCTCAAATTTCTTCCATTCCCACACTATGTACAAATTATGCTTGAGCTTTGATAAAGAAAGAAGGAGTTTCACCTCTTTGATTGAGGAATTTATTGGTACTTTGTGTTCATTAAGCTCTATTTAGTCTTGTTGTTGTTTTGTAGATTTGTTTTCTTCTGAATTTCAAGTGCATGTGATAAAAATTCCAACCGGTGTGCGTAAGTATCTGATTTTCTACTTGAAATATTTGTTATCCTACCTCAATACTCACTCCCTTTCCCATTTCCGGACAAATTCTTCCTAGCAAGAGATTGCTAGCTTTGCTGCGGGTCGATGGAGTGCCCCCGTTGGACCCCCTGGTTGAAAGGCCGAACAGAATTCCACACTTTCTAGTGCATGCATATATGGTAGCTACACCGGTTAAGTAAAGGGACTTAGATTCCCGAGCGTTGGCAAGAAATCCACAATCTTGTCCACGCGACAAATTTTCTCACCAACAAGTATATACATTTTCCACCTTTATTTATGAAATGTAAATTACACGCTTAAACTAAAGGATACATGAGTATGTAAAAAAAGTTTTATTTTCTCATAGTTAATGTTCTAAAGAGAAGAAGAGAAAATTACTGAAGCACAACGTGCTTTAGAAAAATACTTTGTATCAAAGTTTTGTAACCCTATACCTTCCCCTTTGTAATGAGTATAGGAAATACATCTTATGAAGAACTTAGCTTCTCTCATACTTTTTATAATTCCCCACACCACACTTTACTCCACACGAGTCTAAGCCTAATTTACTATATATAAACATAAAATATATAGTTTGAATAGGTGCCCCATGTTGTCCTTGAGTGTTGCAAAGATGATTCAAAATGTATAATATGCTAAAATAATGATAGAAAAGGAGATTCATGACCTCAAAACCATTTTGATGTGGATCAATATGCTAGAGATCTAAATGCCTCCAAAACGCAACCACATAATTTTACAAATCTCCAAAGACATCAATTTTTTTTTCTTCTCATTCGTGAATCCATTCATAATCTTTTACAACATTAAAATCTTCCTTTTACTATCCAATATCTCCAAAAACCTAAAATGCAATGACACCCTAAAATGCCATGAAACCCTAAAACACCAACAAAATACCAATGAGTAAAACAACTTGGAGGGTTCCAAAGAATTTCATACTAAATGTGTCTATGTAAATTAATGCGTATGCCAAATTTTGGTTTATTACACACAACATAGAAAATGGTATTAAAAATATAAGGTGTAAACAAACAAAATAAAATTGGAGCCTATTTTAGATCACTAGATGAACAAATTTGGTGGGAAAATATGCCGAAAAAGTCACCCACATTTTATGAAATATTTGGTGATGGCATATTACTAATAGACATTAAATACCGTGTAACATTTCAAAATGATCCAATAGTCGATTAAAACTTATGGGCTTTAGAAGTTAAAGGAACGATATGAAGATCATTCCATGCCATAAAGATCCCAGATGATCATAGACACCACATTTTATATGCTGAAAGAAATTCAACGAAATAAATTTACAAAAGAATTTTCAAACGAAGAGCACTAATATTATATGTTATTATGAAACTCTCTTGAGTACAATGTCTAGAATTCGGTTTGAGTTTACAAACCAAAATCTGCGAATACTAAACTTTTCTATAATATTCATATGAAAAATTTCATATTTATAAGAGTTAAATGAGCTCGTATTTTTATAGAGTCTCAACAACTCATCCTCGAAATACGTTGGTTGGTTGAGCTATTCAACCACTATCCCATTCATGCACAAACTATATACGTAGGTTGTTTATAACAACCTAATAAAGCATTTAGTAACCCCATACAAATATAAGTCTCCCAAACGCGAGAACTAACAATAAATTCCTAACATTCCCACGCTTAGCATGAACATGGTGAAAACCTCCATACTACACTGCACTTGATTTCACAATCATGTGCCTTTCCTTTGGATGATCACAAACCAAAAGTTGGTTTTCTATCGGTTAGCCAAAATCCGAGAGTAAGGTGGTTTTCAAATGGTTTACCTACAACCATATCACGATGTGCCAGTGCATCCTTTGGCCCTCATCATAGTTGCTCTTCTGGAGATTAAATTTAGGACTCCATCATAGTGCAAAAATAACATTCCATGCATACAAACTGAAGCATTGTGTAATTCCTCCCCATAATGTGAAGTTTCCATAACAAATTATTATGAAAACACCACACAGAAATAAAATGAAATAAACATGCTCACACACATGACACCAACTCGGTATGTGCGGCCTCGTTGTGATGATTGAAAAGAGTTCGTTGATGGAACTCCATCCTCCTATGCCTCCATGTAACAAAAGTATGATCCTGCTATCTCGGAGGAATGTGAACATGAAGCTCAAGTGTCAAATTTATCCCCACGAGATGGACGTTGCATATAAGCAAAAATGTGTCCAATTATTGAAATGTGAGAAAAAATAATTTTATTTTTGGACTTATTACAATGACTTGAACTCTTTTGAGAACTTGACTATTAAATTGATTTTGACTATTTTGATTCTATTGACAAGATGAATCAACACACAAAATGACTCTTGCATATCACTTTGACAATTTGTAATATGCCAACAAAAAATATAACTTTTTTCTTTGTATAATTAACACAATCTTTAAATATGGCATTTGATAGAAACTAAGAAAACCCTAAATTTCTTTAAGTTCTAATATAGCTAATACCATTAGCTATCTCTTAGAAATTTAAACGAACACTATAAAAAAACTATAAGACTCAACTGTTAACACATTTTTCTAAAAACATTAAAAGACGTGGACATAAAAACCATTACTCGTCGATCTAGGTTTTAGAGTTTATAATTTGTAACATGGTGACACATGTATCTACACAACGACACATAGACCCATGACTCTATTTAAAATAAAATAAAATAAATTCTATCACTCGATGAAAGCACCTTTAAAAATAAACATGGCTAACTAGTAGATGCACCATTTATTCAGAAGAACAACCATTCCTAAGAAAGCATCCAAATTATTTGCTGCAGCGGAGGAATTGACCTCATAACATCTGATTGTGTATAAATAATGGTGTTCTCGAATTTTCGACCAAGGCTCATAATACAGTCTGACAGCAATAGAAATAGGAACGTCTCCTGATGATAATTTATTACAAGAGCTTGTAGATCGATGGTAACGATTGAATTGGTTAGACCGTAGGCTTGTTGGTGGAAGTGATCAAGGGGCTGTTCGGATACTTGATGACAAAAATGTATGTCAGACGTGGATAGATTTAGTTTTGGGATTCTTTTTTAATCTTCACGGTACCCACTCCCAAGTATATTCATCAATCACAAATCACACAGTTTTTTTCCTTTTGCAACTAGACAGGCATCTGAACTTCTGTGCGTTTGGACATCTACTCCTTATTAACAGCTGGCGATGGATGGCTGAATAGAGAGCGAGGATCTATTGGTCATTTGAAGACTGACCTGATAAATCTGAGTGTAACTCTTCACAAATAGGTTCTCACACCAAAAAAAAATCATACACAGGGGCCACCATGGATATAATAGCAATGGATTTTCCCCGTAGAACATCTCAGGACTCCTTTATTTTCTTTGTTACAAAATCTAGAATTTGGTCTGATTTTACATCTTAAAATATGCAAAATAATAAACTTTTCTTTATTATTCATATAGAAACTTACATATTAATAAGATTGATATGAGCTCTTAGTTTTATGGAGTCTCAACAACTCATCCTCTGAAATAGTTTGGTTGGTTCAAATATTCAACCACTATCTCATTCATGTAAAAATATATACGTAGGTTGTTTATAACAACATCATAAATCATTTCATAATCCCATACAAGTATAAGTATCCCAAACGTGAGGACTAATCATAAATTCCTAACACAATGAGAATGGGTCTTGCTTATATAAGCAAAGAACATAAATTTAAGAACCAATCAAGGTCATAGATCAAACCATAAATGAAGGAAAGAACTATTCATCAAAGAACTTGTAACTCCCACATTTTACACGCACAATTACAACAAGTAAAATATTAGGATAATTTTATTTTGACTTACATTGCTCACTACACAACACCACAAAGGCTCCAAGTAAGGAAAACTCCATAACACATATGACACTTACATAAGTCATTGACCCACATAGACACATGACAACACCATATACATGTCGATGCCACACCTTCCCCAATGAATGAATGCTAGCAATAACCCAACCACAAGAAAAGGGACTCAAGGATTGGCAACCCCACAACACATCATTTCCATGATTACATCTTAGTTATGATTAACATTCCAAGAACATTTTTATACAAGGATGATTTTATCCATTTTCCACATACAAATTCTTCAATTCATTTCACATTCAACTTATTGTTTGACCATTTAAGTTTTCTCTTTATCCCTTATGACAATCTCCATAACTTACATAATTAAATTCCATGTTTCCAATTACCTACAAAGTTCCTAATTCTCTCGTTGTTATGCTAAAGGTTTGTTTCTCAAAATATGTTTAGTTGACATTTAATTTTACCCTCATTAAGCAAGGGGACCAACCATAAGTTGTCGAGGAAAAATAATACACATCAAAGGAGGTGAAGGTTCAAGTTTCTCTTTCCTATAAACTTCCTTCCTTTCAAGCCCATTTGTTTTCATACTATGGTTGTTTTAGTTCCAAATTTAGTTTGATTCAATTAAACCTTTACAAGACATAATTTTATTTTATTTTATTTTTAGTGGACTCGATATTGGCTCAAATGCCTAGTCCCACCACGAACAATTTGTATCCATTCTTAACAAAATTCAATTCTTAAATCAACCATAAGGACTTCAAGTGAAACTATTTTTCTTAATCCATTATCACATATATTCTCATTTCTCATTTCATTAACAGTGTATCTTAGGTCTCTTTTTTTTTGGTGTCACTTTATAACATGAAGAGTTACGAAAGTACTTGTTTACCATTTTAAAGAAGTATATGATTAGAAGCATTATAACTACACACGAACCCCAAGTTAACCTCCTAATCAACTGAGGTTTGGTTTAATTCCAATGGCACCTAAAGATCTACACCTCAAATATAAATGAGTTTAAGGTGAGAGGAAAAAATTATGCTAGACCACCTTCAAGAAAATACCAAGGTGTTATGTTGATAGTAACCAAGGTAACACTTTTAGCTGAGAGGAACTAAAGAGTTCATTAACAAGAGTTTAAGTCATAGAACAACTATTTCACTCTCTCCATTTACATCGTTTGGGGGTCTCACAAGGAATTTATTCGTTGACAAGAAAAATTCTATATCTAACTTTATAAGGATTATTAGTCCACTAAGATACCAAGGGATTAATAGCTATACCTACTCTAGAAATGGTTTGGTTACACTGCATAGTCGTTGCTTCAACAAGGAATCTTAAGCAGACTTCCAAGGTGGTCTTCACCACTCAACACCGTATTGGACCTGAAGAGAAGACATTATCCTTATGGTTACCAAACCTAGAAGGAAACCACATACTCTAGGTACAGTTGGACCATGCATTCCTGAAATACGGGTTCACGAAAATGTCGTTAAACATAATGACTATGAAGGTGAACTCAATCAAGGGGTTTTATTTATCTAAACTAGGACATTCCATTGAGTGCAAAGTTTAAGTTCATTCTATGGTTTCAATCTCTTCTATGGTAAGAAGGATCACACATGAAGACATGTTATGCATGAATATACTAGGGTTGAGTCTTTCATTTAATTTTTTTTATACATTTGCAAGATGAGAATACAACACGCTAATTAATTATTTGTTTATTGAACACTAAAAATTAACTACAAGATATTAACTTCAAATTCATTTACCATATATATATCATATTTTTTTACCATACGTAACTATGAATCAAATTGAACCTATGATTAAATGCACATTTCTTAGATATTCCTAAAACTAGCATCCCATACATATTAGAAAATTTCAAATATAACATTTCTGTAACATGATACTACATTATACATATATTCATTTTACAATGACCTATATAAATTACAATAATAAATAATGAATTACACATTGCCTTTTCGCCATCATTCTTGCATCCTGCAAAACCATGTGAGCATGAAATCAATGATAATTTTTCTGGCATGGAATCCACCCTAATCTACCATAATTGATGTCTTTATTTTCTCATTTACATGTAATAATAATTATAATTTTCATTTGAAACAAACGGTTTAGAAATATGTATTCATTTCACTTCACTTCATTTTGTAAACAAGGAGAGAGAAAGAGAAAGGAAGACAAAGAAACACCATTTTATCCAAAGTTCTATTTAACCAAACAAGTCACACTATAGAGTTTTCAAATAGTTATTTACATGTGTCAAAAGTTTCCACGGTGGTTTTCCAACCCGATAGGGGTCCTACAACTCTCTTTTTACATTTTCTTGCTAGCTACAAAAACATTCAAATCAAGATCGGAGGCTAAGAATCCACTTTCAAGCGTTGTATTATGATGAGAAAACACACCATGGTTAAATTTATATGTGTCCAACTATATACAAAGAGTTCATAGAATCGACGAAATTCAAAACTAGCAAACGGTTTACGATTGGCTGCTAGTTTTTTGGGGCCATTGTTTGTAATTGGCCTAGTTACGAATGATTAAAAGTTAGCTCGAGGGCTTAGAAAACCACGTCCAAAACTAAAGTTAGATAGATGACCGTGCCACAATAAATTTCCTATGAGTTCCACCATATATGGAAAATTCATCAAAGTTGCCGAAACTCAAAACTAGAACACTATTTTCAAATGGCAACATGATTTCACGAAGCCACCGATCCTGATTGGTCTAGTTTAACCTATTCAAACTATGACTAGAGGCCTACAAAATGGATTTTCCAAAATATAGAGAAAAGTGTTTTCCCTAAATTGAATGTTCCATACAATTTTCTAGTAAAAACACTAGAGGTTTGTGAAGACGGATAATAATTTCTCTATCTAGGTTTCAAATGGTGGTTCAAAATGAAAGCCAACTTTTTAGATTTAATAGCTTCCTACCACTGCAAAACAGTGTAACAAGGCTCCTATAAGGGTGTCAAAAAAATATCACATACAATCATTCGAGGTTGATTCAAGGATTAAAGTGACTCCTCACATGACAAGGTATAGGATGGAAGCTTAACATCCCCTTTCCGGAGTTACAAAGATTACTTTGCGAGTCCCCGAAATTGTAATTTATCTATTTAAACCAAGAGATGGTCAACATATTTACCAAGAAGTCAACTTCAACTTGTCGATAAAACAATACTGTAGTGATCTAGTTTGGTCAAGAAGTTTTCTAAATCACCTCAAAATGAGGGTTGAAGTTCATGGGTTACTAGTTCATTGCATGGTTACTATGAACATTATTATTTTGATTGCATGAGTTATGATATGACACATTATTATTTTGAAACCGAGTTAATGTAAAATAATTAAATCTATGATAATCCCCAACTTTTAAAATTATACTTTTCTCGCAAATGAAAACTGAAGTACAAGAATTATGAAACATAACGAGAGATGAACCATGCCTGAGTGGAAAATGAATCGGAAAATGTTGTGGAGCTCAATTCCGCATTTCTATAAGGCATTTCTGTAGTGGTTTGCATGCACCAAAATTCACCACACGCTGGACCGACACGTTGATGAAAAAGTTTATTATTTCCTCAAGATATTAGGCATGTTGGTAGTCTTTTGGAAACTGTGGGACCGGGTTTTTTTCAGTATTTCTATCAAAAGTTTACATGTTTCCATATTTTGGGTAAATCTAAAATGATAGCCATACAACACCAAGGTCATCCAATGCCCAACTTAGAAAAAGTAGCAGTAGTAAAAGACACTTGTGCAAGTTTTGGAAGTCTCAAATGTGATAATAACTCGAGATACATATCAAACCCCAACAATGCAAGGAAAATCAAACCCAAGGTGAATGGTGAAGTCTTGATCTAAGATGGAAGGGCTCACAAAGAAAATAATGTGAAGAGTGAGCATGGAGAAACAAACAAAACAAACAACAACAAAAATAATAAATGCACGACCTTAACATTCGTAATGCACATCCATAGAAAGACCAAGTGTCATGTGAAATTCGTAAAAAGACCCAAAACATAAAACCCAACACGGTTGGCCTAGAAATATAAAAGGGTGATACACATACAAATCATGAGCACTCAAAAAATAGAAGAAAAGGGTTACATAACCTGACATAATAAATATCTTAGCTGAGAAAAGGTATAAATGGTCGAGCCACTGAGGTAAGATGTGAGCCAGGGTAAACAAATAAATACAAAGTGACCTCTCATTTTCAATCCCCGTATATACATAGCGCTACCCATGACGATCCACTCTAAGAACATTAGAAAAATGCAACACCAAGTTTAGTTAAAACAAGGAGCTACAACAACTCGAACCCGGGCATTTCTTGGTTAAAAAAATCAAAGAGAAGACTATAGGGAGCATAAACAACACTTCTATGGCATTCATTTGTGATATTTGGTGAGTTGATTTCAAAAATATTTTTCTATTGGAATGAGGTCTGGGGTTGTGTTGTGTTATGAGGAAAGATGCATTCCCACGAGACCTCTCTATCAAGTCTTCTACTTCTCATCTTAAACATTGTCTTAACCTAGATTGGAATGAGAATCCTCCACCTCCTTGGATACGAGACTCCATTTCGTAGTCTCACTTTTAGAAAAAATCCCATCCAAGCCTTTTGTTGCTCCCATTTGTGCATATCTTCCAACCTTAGCATTTTGGTGAAAAATCTATATGTCTTACGCATGCATCCAAATTTGCAAGAATATCTCTTGCGAGAACTCACAACTAGCATTTCAAAAAAAAATTCCATTTCCTTTCTTCCAACTACCCATCATCAAACTACTTCTAATTTTTTTAATGATGGTCCAGGTTTCACATGGATAGAGCCTATGGATTGAAATAACATGTTTGAATTATTATGTAGGGAAAAAGATAAGTCAGAGGTCACCATTAAGCCAACCACGTGCCTTCACATGGGGGGTGTCAACTACTCCATTCACTACCAATAAAAGCATCCCACTTGTTTTTCTTTTTTCTTGTTAATTAGTTTTTATCTTATTTCTAGGCACTACTGAGAACTAGCTAAGACAACTAGATAATATATTCCTAATAACTAGATAAGGTAAATTAAATATACACACATAAGTGAGTGAGGATAAATAAAATATAAGGTAATTAAAGTACCTAGTGAACATGAGCTATCGTAAATACCTACTCTAACATCCCCCTTCAAGTGAATCTAGGGGCCCAAAATAAAAGTGACATATCCACAATATGAGTCCCAACAACTAGGCCTCGATGAGGTACTCATGTACAATAGTTGGAAAAAGGAATGGTTAAGTGCACCAAGTTCGGGGCCAAAATTGGGTCTTAAGAGGATGCATGTTTCTCAAAAAACAAAAACTTCAACTTGTATGATTTTTTCAAAATAGTTACACTCAAAATTGGAAGATGTTGTAGAAATATAAATCGTAGCATTTTTAGTCTAGTTTCTAAGCTACTAAATTTTATTGAAAACAGATAATTTAAGTGGGTCAAACAACTAAAATACTAATAGATGCTCCTTTTTTGTTAAAAAACATAATAGAATGACTTTCGTGCCCCCACCTTTTTTCTTTGAGCACCATTTAGTGTTTTGGAAAACCCTTCGGTAGAAAGATAGCTAGGAGCATATAGTTTGGGCTCTATTATTTTATAGATTTTTTAGTGAATATTTTTTTATTTATAAATTTTCTAGTACAAAAAATTTATGTTTTGAAAAATAACTGAGCTCTGACCGTGCCCCCCATAACTACCTCAAAAAAGTATAAAAATTAGATTTTTTTTTTTTTGAATATGTGTAGAATTATGCCTAGTTTCGGCTAGTATATATTTTTTTAAAATTTAGATCACCCAAAATAAAGATACACTATGAAAGATAGACATAATTACACTTCAAAAAATAGCTATAAAAAGGCATAGTTAGAAAATAAATAATATGGAAACCTTATATTACTCAAAAAATTTGAAAAATTATATTTTTAGAAAGAAGAGACTTTGCTATACATCGCGGTATAATTTTTTTAAAATGGATCAATTTTTTTATTTTGATTTATCATAGACAAAGTGACATTTTTACATTTTCTTGTGAAAACACATTGTTTGCTATGTTTGTGTAGGTCCATGCCTCAGGCTTAGGGATCCAAACCAGATCCCAAGCCTTGAAACATTGCTTGGGAAAAGAGAAAATGAAAAGCACGTACGCGTTGTAAGAAGTATAAACAATATGTATGCTTTTGACATGCTTCTATTTATATAAATAAATGTTTACTATTATTTATATTTAGTATACATTTTCATTTATTATTATTTATATTTTATTATTTCTTATACTTTAAATTTATTTATGTAAATATAATAAATTAGGGTCACTCTACACCTTATGGAATTAGTCTCACAACTCCATGAGTCATGGTTTAGGAGATAGTTTTTAAAGTATAATTTGGTTAGTACATAGGTAATTTTTAGGATTTTAGCATTCACCCTAAATATTTTAGTGTTTAAATTCTACAATCACAACCCTAAACCATAGGCTATAAACCTAAACACTAAACCGTACACCTTGATCCCTAAACTTTAAATCCTAAACCTCTAACCAAAATCCCTAGACCCTAAAAACTAAACCCTAAACCCTAAACCTTAAACATTCAACCGTTACTGTGAGCCCTAAATCCAGAGCCTTAAGCCCTAAACCCTAAGCAATAAGCCCTAAACCCTAAACCCTAAACCATAAAAACTAAATCCTAAATCCTAAATTTTGACCCCTAAACCCTAAAGCTAAAAACTAAATCCTAAACCATAAACCCTAAGCATTGAACTCTACGACCTTATCCTTGATCCCTAACATTTAAACCTAAACCCTATACCATATATCCTAAGCCCTAAAACCTAAACCCTAAACCCTAAACCCCGGGCCCTAAACCATAAACCCTAAAACTTAATCCTTAAACATTAAATCCTAAACACTAAACCCTAAACCCTAAACCCTGAACCATAAACCCTAAAACCTAAACCGTAAACCATAAACCCTTATTTGTAAACACTAAATCCTTAACTCAAAACCCTAAAAACTAAAACTTGAACCCTAAACCTAAAACCTAAATCCTAAACCATAACCTTGAACCTTGAACCCTGAACCCTAAACCCTAAACCATGAGCCCTAAACCCTAAACCCTAAACCCCAAACCATATTTCATCAATATTTCCTAGTCTCGTGCCTAGAACCATCATTGAGTATTCTTACATAACTACCTCGAGAGGTGGGACAAGTAACTAAATGGATATGACATCTACCTTGTGCCTTGTAATGCATATATTACACATCTCTTCCAAACTTGTTTCTCCTCACATATACTTGCACTCTTGAATGTAAATTTATTCACACTCAGAAAAAAAAATCATTTCTCATATTTCCATGTATCGTATTATGCAAGCCATGATGACCCATTGGAAGATGGAAAAAATAACCATCACAACAAAAAAAAAATCTTAAAGGAAACAAAATAAACATAGAGAATATATCAATGCAGAGGTGTAGGATCATAATTGAATTTCATGTAGTATCCTCTCCTCTAGAGAAAGATAAATTTCAACTGTTCTACTGGTATAGACAATAAATTTGATAGAACTTCCTAAAGTGTTCAAAATAAGCATAGAAACAGGGAATGGCTAAGAATACTAAGGATTTATCAATCTCCTAGTAAATCTTTCTTGCTTAGTTCTAAATGGGAGTTACCTAGCCTTTGACTTAGTGACCTTCCATTCATTGATAATTCAATATATGATAAACCCATGGATGTTTTCAAAATACCCTGAACAAAAAGATAGGGGTAGTCATCAATCTTAGTGAAGGGTGTGATGTGATTTCTAAGAAACTTTAAATTCATATAGATTTAGAGGTCATAATACGAATTTACAAATATCTCTATCATTATAAATGGAAGCCAAGTAACAGTGTCTCCCTTTACATCCAAGAATTGAGGACAACTTGGGTCTTTGGAAGGATTGGATAGTCATGAATATGACATTTCCCTCCTTCAAAATATCAACAGATGAAAAACATCAAATTTTGATGACTCTCTTTGAATGTTCGTCTACAAATTCGATGAACCCTAAACTTCGACCTAAACCCTAAATTATAAACCCTAAACCCTAAAACCAAAATAATAAATCCTAAACCCTAAACAAAAAAATACTAAACCCTAAAACCTTAACCATAAACCCATAACCTTAAACCCTTGACCCTAGACACTAAACCACCGAGCCCTAAGCCGTAAACCTAAATACTAAATCCATTCCCGTGCTTTAACCACCAAACCTTAAACCAATAACTCTAAACCCCAAAACTTAAGCCATAAACCATGAACCCTAATCCCTAAATCATAAACCCTAAACCTTAAGTCTTGAATCCTACACCTTAATCCTTGAGCCCTAAACCAAAAACTTAAACCCTAAGCCCTAAACCCTAAATCTAGATCCTTCATCTCTAACCCCTATAGCTTAAATTTGTAACTAACCCCTAAACATTAAACCAGTAACTTTGAACCACAACCCCGAGTTGTAAACCTTAAACCATGCACCCTAACCCCTAAACCCTAAAACCTGAGCCCTAAACCATAAACTCTAAACCTTAAGGCCTAAATTTTAAATCTTAAAGGTCCCTAAACCCTAAGACCTAAACCCTAAAAATTAAATCATAACCCCTAAACCCCGACCCCTAAACCCTAAACTCTAAACGAAAAGAACTAAATCCTAAACACTAAACCATATGCCTTAAACCCTAAACGCCGAACTCTGCAACCTAAACCATTAACCTTAAAACCTAAACCCTAAACCTTGAGCCTTGAACCCTAAACCCAGAACCCTTTTTGCCCTAAACCTTGAACCTTGACCTTTAAACCCGAAACCCTAACTCCTAAACCTAAACCCCAAACCTTAAACCTTAAACCCTATGTAAGGATATGACTTGTATAAATCAGAACATATACAACATAATAACATGAGAGAACACCACAATGATGACAATATGCTTATATAATAGCTTTTCCACTTCGAGTGGGCAACCTCCAATACCACTTCGAGGGTGTAACCTCCAAACCATACAATAACACTCCAATACTCAATATGATGAATAACTACAACCTTCTAACCCCTATATATACCATTCTAACCTATGGCCAATACTGAGGCTGACCTCCTAAGCATAATAAATCATAAATGAATGATATAATAAGATAAGAGGATGTGTGCCACATGTCGGCATCTCCATCAACCCATATACATTATAATATTATATCCCAAGGTACATAGCATTGCCTCCCTCTTTGACATGTTTCATCCCAAAACATAAGAAGAAGCCATATAATGAGTGTGCTTTAAATTATTGCACACTTGTCACCATGCTCGATCATCCAACCACCCATATGAAATCCTACTGGAGTGATGTTTCTCCAAACATGATTCCATATTCCATTGTGCCCATCTGGTTCCACACTGGTCCATATGTGTTCCTTCTCGGCATCCATGCATATCCATAATTATTATTCTTGTGATTGCATGTCATATAATTATTGTTCCATTGATTCCATGTGTAGCCAAAAGTATTCCTGTGATTCCTTGTATATCCATATGGATTTCTATCCTCATGTGTCCTAACATGTCTCCATGATTTTTTCCTCTCATGATGGTGTGGGTGTCGATATGGTGCCACCTTCGTATACTCAACCTTATCAACCTTTTCCTCAACTTTCTTGTCCTCTTCCACCTTGTTTGTTACTTATTTTTTCTCTTGAGTAGAGAAATTATTTGTGACTTTATGTTCTTCATCCTCTCCTTCTGATTCATCCTTATTCCCTTCTTCACCATCTTCAAATTCATCTTCATGATCCAATTTTACATTACTTTTTTCTTTGCTAAGTGTGATATCTTGTAATGTAATTTTCTTTCTCTTGTACCATAATTTCATGAATTTATTTTGTACATTAAGATTAATTGTTCCCAAGCTCTCTAACCAAGGATATCCAAGAACAATATCCATACCATCCATATCTAAAGCATAAAAATCTGAATGTAAAACATATTTATCCATAGAAAGCTTTAAATCTTCAAAAACCTGAATCTGCTTACCATCCATTTGAGATTCCTTGATATGCTTGGCTTGCACCTGTAGATTTTGAGCTACATCCATATTGATGAAGTTATATTTGTTGCTAGGGTTTATGGAAACAATTACCTTTTTTCTTTGAATACACCCTTCAAACTGAAATATTGAAGCTTCCTTCTTTGGAGATGCACTATCATGCATAACAACTTCAAAGAGTGTGCTTTAAATTATTGCACACTTGTCGCCAAGCTCGATCATCCAACCACCATATGAAATCCTATCCTGTGTAGCAGCTTCATCATCAACATCTTCTTCTTCTTCTTCTTCTTCTTCTTCTGATGTTGCTTCTGCTTCTGATTCTTCTTCTTCTACTTTTTCTTTTTATTTTTCTTTTTCTTCTTTTGTTGCCCATCTCGTCCATGAAAACTTGTTCCAGCTTCCTATTCCAGGATATACTCGAAACAAAAAATTAGGGTTTTTGCCCTAATTTTGGCTGAAATCATTCTTTGTGATACCACTTGTAAGGATATGACTTGTATAAATCAGAACATATACAAGAGAATAACATGAGAGAACACCACAATGATGACAATACGCTTATATAATAGCTTTGCCACTTCGAGGGGCAACCTCCAATACCACTTCGAGGGGGTAACCTCCAAACCATACAATAACACTCCAATACTCAATATGATGAATAACTACAACCTTCTAACCCCTATATATACCATTCTAACCTATGGCCAATACTGAGGCCGACCTCCTAAGCATAATAAATCATAAATGAATGATATAATAAGATAAGGGGATGTGTGCCACATGTCGGCATCTCCATCAACCCATATACATTATAATATTATATCCCAAGGTACATAGCACCCTAAGTCATATACCCTAAACCCTATAACATATCCCCTAAGCCATAAACACTAAATCCTAAACTCTAAGCCCTAAATCCTAAACCCTAAACCCAAAACCGTAAAACCTAAACCCCGACCCCCTAAACCCTAAACCCTAAACCTTGAGCCCTAAACCATAAACCCTAAGCCCTGAATCTAATGCCTAAGCCATAATCCCTAATCAAAAACCCTAAACCTTGAACCCTTAAACATAAACCCTCAACCCTAAATGATAAAACCAAACCTTAAGTCCTAAATCCTCAACTCTCAACCCTAAACCTCAACCCCGACCCTAACTCTTGAACCCTTTTCCCTAAACCGTGAACCCTAACATTTAAACCTTAAACCCTAACTCATAAACCTTAAACTGTAAACCCTAAATCCTTAACCCTAAACCTTAAACCCTAACTCTTAAACCCTAAACCGTAAACCCTAAATCCTCAATCCTAAACGTTAAACCTTGAGCCCTAAACCCTAAAACCTATACCGTAAACCCTAAACCCTAAACCCTAAACTCAAATCCTTAAATCCTAAACCCTAATCCAAAAACCCTAAAACCTAAACCATGACCCATAAACCCTAAACCTTGAGCCCTAAACCCTAAACCTTGAACTCTAGCCCCTAAACCATAAGCCCTAAGCAAAAACCTAAACCTTGAACCCTCAAATATAAACCCGTAACCCTAAACCCTACAAAATAAACCCTAAAAACTAAACCCTAAACCCTAAACACTAAACCCTCAACTCTCAACCCTAAACGCACAACCCCGGTCCCTAAACCACGAACCTTGTGCCATAAACCGTAAACCCTCAACCTTGACCCTAAACCCTAAACCTTGAACCTTGAGCCCTAAAACCTAAACCCTAAACCCTTAATCGTGAATCATAAACCCTAAACTCTAAACCCTAAACCCTAAATCATGAATCCTAATCCCCGAGTGCTAAACCCTAAAGCTTAAAATATGAACTATGAGCCTTAAACACTAAACATTAAACCATAAAATTTAAACCTTGAGTCCTAAACCCTTAGCTCTAAAACCTAAATGCCAAGCCCTAAACCCTAAACCCTAAATCATAAACCCTCACCCAAAGGAAAATCCTAAAAATATCATTCATCGTGTTTTAGTGTGTAGGTAATAAGTGTTTAAGGTGATCGGTTGTCTCATTTAGTTTTTATGAGAAACTACTTCCTATAAGGCATAGAAAGGAATTTTTGGCCATTTTGTAGTTAATTAAACATCCTTCGTAACAAGCTAAAATCAGCTAGTCATGTCACCGAGTTATCAAGGAACATTAGCTTTGAAGTATTAAGGCATTGTTTGTCTCCATAAGAAACATATGAGCGAAACCATATATGTGAATCATGAATTTGATTCCATGAAAAAGGATGTTTTTAGAGCTAGGAAAGGTGAGGGGATGATCTTTATATGGAGTATGATGTTTCTAAGAATGAGCAATCATAGAGTTCACTTGATGTAATTCACTTAGTACTATTCGTAACAACTCATTCAACACCTAGTAGTGTTATCACACCTTAATGAGGAGGCACATTACAATCACCTCATTTTGGCCATAGGACAGGAATCCCATTCAAGGAACAATTCTCTATCTACAATGTCAAGATCTCTTTTTAGTAAGAAGTAAACATCATAGAGTTAATTCATGGTCACTAAAGTGAATTATGGACCAAATTTAAAAATTAGTACCAATTCAAGCATTGGTAGGGCCAAAATCCATTTTAGAAGGTCAAAAAACCTAAAAATGACTATATGCTTTCCCAAAACAAAGATCGACTACAATATATATGCCTTGAAAGTTTTAGGTCATTTGCTGAAATCTTGAAAATGAGTAAGTATTGACCAAATTAGATTTTGAAAAACTATCTTCTAGATTATAACTGTTGGAGCTATGAGACCACTTCCATAAGGTGCAGAGTGACCCTAATTTCTTATATTTACTAAAATAAATTTAAAGTATAAGATTTTATTATTTCTTATACTTAAACATTTTTGGTAAGTATAAACCACAAAAACACATATACATGGTCCATACTACACAAAACGGGTATGCATTATAACGCGTACGTGTTTTCACTTCTTTGAAACACATACGCATTATAACACATACAAGTTATAGGTTTAGTGATTAGTGAGCCAAACTAATTAAAACGTGAGCGCGTTTTAGCAAAATGCGTAAGTGTTTCATTTGTTTTTAGGTTTTTGTCCACTTTTTGGCCCCCCAACTTTGTGCACTTACCTCGAACACCGCAAGGTACCCAAATCTAGTAATAACAAAGTATTGAGATAAAAACCTATTGGAAGGAGTCCCAAGAATCTCAGATTAAAAAAATCATATAATGCTAAAATTATTTTGTGTGCACTATGGTCCGAATCCAATAATCGGTTATAAAACTCAAAAACAACGGCATACTGGGTTTAACTTAAGTTAGCTCAATACAAGAATGTAAATGGAGTGATGTCAAAAGTGTAAAATACCACCAATCATTATTATATCAAATACTTCAAATAGGTGTTCCATGATCCAAAAACAATAACAAAAGTAATAAGGAAAGGACACAAGATCCAAACAAATAAGAGTTCCATGATCCAAGAAAACACAATGTAACAAGGCATGGAAACAAAACTTAAATAAGCATAATTAGCACCACACCCTCCCATACTATAGAATTTGTAGAGTGATGCTATGAATTTGTATGAGTTTTCAAAACAACTACTTGATTACTAAAAAAAATAATGCTATGATTCACCGAATATCTCACCCACAAGAGAGACCATCAACTTTCCTACAAGTGTCAAAAATACAGATAAAAATATTTCAATAAACAAGAGATATATTCTACACCTGCTAAAGAAAAATACTCAAAATAAGGAGCATTGCAGTCCAGGAAGGTATAAAAAGTGGAGCAAGAGGGTGAATGGTGGAAGATCCGTGCTGTAGAGTCCTCTCAATGAATGCATATGTCTACACCATGAGTGATCATAAATCCATCCCAAATCAACATGGATGGATGAAGAATATTGATATATATGATTTAGAGTGAAATGTAGAACAATTTCATGCAAAGGAACATCATATTATGTATTAGGTTGATCATGTATGACACCTAAAATATCAGGTTTCTCAAGTCTCGAGTGAAGGTACGAACTCATGTGTAGCTCATGATCCTTCGAAAGAGTCAAACGAACAAAAATAGGATCTTTTTCATGTGTGATCCCAATAAATGATCTTCTCGACAACCAATGCCATGGTAATAATTGTACTTAACATGTGGGAAAGGGAAATAATATCTTGTGAAAGTCCTCATCAATATCTCGCACTAATAAAACCCATAGAATGGAGCATGCAAGAACCAAATGTAGTGGTATGTTTCTCAAAAGAGTCATGCAAGTGAGAAAAATTAGGATACAAAGAATCGATTCTGCAATTGGAACAGATGTGGAAGAACATGCGATAATGAGCCTAATAGGCTTAAGAGCATCGGGAAAAGAGAAAACTCACATATTGAGAGTTCAAGGTCATTGGGCGCGGGAGCGATAGTTGCTAATGGACTAGGAGTATGGATATGACTGTCCACAATATGATGGTGATTCTATAAGAAAGAAAGTGTCTATTATAGGGAATGTATTTGTGTATTCTTCTCTTAAATGAGGTTATGAAGAAAAGAGTTTTATTTTCTAAGTGATCTATTTTGTTCCACAAATTTGACCATATCCTCATGAAGTCTGAACACTTCAAAGAAAAACATATCATTCTCGAATCCATAATAGAAACAAGAATGCAACACCCAAATTTTTAGGATATCGGGATGAATCAAATTACATCAACAAGTGATTACAACACCCCCCAAATTTGGAACTTTATAATTGAGTGTATGTAAATATTACAATGATTAAAATTACCTTTTAGATTTGAAATATGTGTACAAAAATGTCACCAATGTGGATATCTTGAAAAAATACATAATTTTAAAACAAATCCCCTTAATTTGAGCTACAAGTCGAACTTATGAGCTCTGGAAGGTTTGTGATTGAAACATAATATTTTAATGTTGATTTTATGTTTTTAAAGATAGCCGTGACACCCAAGTTTCCATCGGGTAAATAAGTGCATCCGGATACAAACTTGTAACCAATAGAATAAAAGATTGGACCCAAAACCTACATGTCCAGAGGGGGTAAATCATTGAATCCAGAGGGCACACGTCAATATCCTATAGATTAAATAATGTACCCATAAGGTACAAATCTACGTCCGAGTGGAGAAAAAATGCAACCAAAACATAAATATCTAGAGGGTAAAATAATGCATCTAGAAGATACAGGTCTATATCCAATGGATAAAAGAATGCACCCAGAGGATATAGATATGCATCTAATGGATAAAATATTGCATCTAAAATAGGAATATAATAAGGGTAAAATAACGCATCCAAAAGGTACACGTCTATATCCAATGGATAAAATAATGCACCCAAAATTTACATATATTGATCCAGTTGATAAAAGAATGCACCCAAAATGTACAATTGTCAATACAATTTTAGATCGCAAATATAGTTTTTGGTACCGGTATCAAAAATAGAGAGAAACCATGAACATTTCTCGAAAAACCAAGAAAGATGAAATAATGTTTTTTTCAAATTTTGTTCTTATATATAATTAAACATATTTTTTTGAAAATGTGCCAAAACCCTTTAAAAATTCTAGATTTGATTTTCTTAGAAAATCTAAAGTTTACAATTGATTTTAGGGTTTTGACCCCTTCCAAATCTAATGCCACATTTCGTTTTGCATAAAAATGCATCTTTAACTTTGAAAAGTGCTAAAATTTCTTAGTACATCAAAATAATAAACCCTTTCTTGTAAAGAAAAATTAAATATGGATTTCTACATCATCTATCACTCTGATTCCATGAAAGGAACAATAAGAAGAACATTCCAAGCGATGATGATATCGATTGTCATAGCACACCACATTTGATAAGATGAAAGAAATTCACCAGATAACTTTACAAAATAATTTGGTAAAAAAAAATAAAAAATAAAATATCATTATTGAAATATCTTGAGAATAATGAGAATGGTTCGTGCTTATGTAGGCAAAAAATTGAAATCAAAATCATTCAAGGCCATATATCAAGCCATAAATCAAGGAAAGAACTAGTCATCAAATAAAGTTAGTCATGAAAACTTGATAATATCTTCCGATATCTAAATAAGATAAAATAAATATCCACACATAAGTAGGTGAGGATAAATAAAATAGAAGGTAAATAAAGTACCTAGGTGAACATGAGCTAAGGTAAATACCTACTCTAACAAGAATTTATGCTACAACATCATAGTCCCCTAGTTGAAGATAATTATACTCCTATAAATTCAAATGATGGAATTCACCTAACTTTCCACTTTGTCCATATTATTCAACTTTCACTCAATAATCTAAGTATTTTCATCCTTCTGCAAACCTTTCTACTATACCAAATATATGTTTTAGTTCCCATGTGTAACTTAGTGACAATATTCTAGTCCTAGACATGCGATACCTTTTCCCTTTTCTTCTTAAACCTATGTTTCTCCCAGTTTATTTCTTCGTCCTCAATGAAATTTTCCTCATGACCGAGAAAATTATGTAAGTCATAAACATTGAAAAATCCTGAAATAGAAAAGTTATCGGGGAGCTCCACCTTGTAGCCAATATCGCTCATTTTCTTCATAACCCTACATCGCCCAAGCTTCTAATACTTTAGTTTTAAAAGTTAGCAAAACTAAAACATAAGTTTCTTCTTTACAAGTATTTCACATCGACTTATATATTGGAATGAACTTAGTGACTACTAAGTTCAATTATTATGATTTATTATTCCAACATCAAATTTAAATTAATAAATCCTCGGTCTTAGTGGTCGCGAAGCTATTCCTTTGTTAATGAAAAACTTTGTATGTCTTATTTTGTCCATTTTTTTTAGGAGAAGCATATATGATGCTAACCTTTATAATTCCTAGGATTCCTTTCTAACAATGTAAAAATATTTGTATAGCTTCAAAAAGAACTCTCTCCAGGTCCTCCTGGTAGGCCTTTCTTGTCATCTTTTAGGGTTCTAAGACCTATCATCTTCATGGATCATCAAAGAAACCAAGATTTTGTCACTTTAGATGGAAGAAGCCCTTTGAATTTAGCTCAACATGATGATATACCGGTTGCAGCCCATGAAAGTGTTCCCCTCTTTACTAGGGAAAATAAAATTCCCATTTAATACATAAATAATGTAGCAAATATATGCTTAGTATATCATGTCACCCAGGAAAATGTAGCAATTAAACTATTGGCTACTTCTTTTAAGGGAAAATCTCTGTAATGGTATAAAGTTTTGACATTGAATTTTGTTAAGACTTGGGATGAATTAGGAGAGGCCCTTTCTAGGAAATTTGAAGATAAATCAGCCCATTTGTCTTTAGTGTAATCAACTTATTTGGATCGTATGCGGGTATGTTCCTTACTTCCTTTACACTACTTGAATTTCATTCAAATAACATAAAGTGGGGGAATATGTAGACACGTAATTATGCACATATCACTATTTTACTATGCCATCGGTATTGTTTTATATTCACGAATCTTAATTAAGAAGAGTATTCACGGGTGACCCAAGACTTCATCAATATAGTCTCTTTGATTGATTTATATTTTGATTCACTTCTACATCTCTAATTTCCATGTCGGGATTATATAGTAAATATGATATAATTATAAATAATGAAAAATTTAGTGATTCAAAGTGTATAGATAGGTTTTTACATTGTTAGATGGAATCCTAGGAAATATAAAGGATAACACCGATATGCTTCTCCCCAAAAAAATGGAAAGCCTAAGACATACAAAGTTGTTCATTAACAAAGGAATAGCTTAGCGACCTATAATACCTAAGGATTTATTATTTTAAATTTGATGTTCGAATAAAAAATCATAATAATTGAACTTAGTAGTCACTAATATTATTCCAATATATAAGTCGATGTGAAATACATGTAAAGAAGAAATTTATGTTTTGTTTTGCTAACTTTTAAAACAAGTACCTAGGTGAACAAGAGCTAAGGTAAATACCTACTCTAACAAGAATCTATGCTACAACATAATTCTTCCCTAGTCAAAGATAATTATACTCCTATAAATTCAGTTGATGGAATTCACCTAATTTTCCACTTTGTCCATATTCTTCAACTCCAACTCAAGAATCTAAGTATTTTCATCCTTCTACAAAACTTTCCATTGTACCAAATATATGTTTTAGTTCCCATGTGTAACTTAGTGACAGTATTTTAGTCCAAGACATTCGCTACCTTTTCCCTTTTTCTTCAACATATGTTTCTTTGAGTTTATTTCTTCATCCTCAATGAAATTTTCCTCATGACCAGGAAAATTATATAAGTCATAAACATTGAAAACTCCTGAAATAGAAAAGTTCTCGGTAGCTCCACCTTGTAGGCAATATCACTCATTTTCTTCATAACCCTAAATTGTCCAAGCTTTTTATACTTTAGTTTATTATATGTCCCCTTTGGAAACCACTCCTTTATGAGATGAACCATCACATATCTCCTTATTAAAATTTATTTACTCTCCTACTTGCATCTGTAGTTATTTTATATCCTGCATTACTAACTTTCAAATTTTCCCTCACTTCTTCCTATAATTAGAGCATTTGTTCTACAGATGCTTCTACATCATGACTTTTTTTATCCTCACCAAGAAACAAAATCATATGTATAACTCCTTTAGGGTTCCAACCATGTACAATCTAGAATGGAGACCTCCTGGATGACCTATTTACCAAGATGTTATAAGAAAACTCAAAATGTGGTAAATCCAAATCATTATGTTTTATATTTTCTCGAACTATGCAACTTAGAAGATTTCCTAAGCTTTTTTCACTACTTTTGTCTTCTATTAGTCTAGGAAAGATATGCATGAGTGAAGTGTAGTTGTGTTTCGAGAAAACACTTATCTCCAAATCTAAAAGCATCATTATTTGACTTAAACACAATGAAATGTGTCATTTTAGAGAACCTATCTATAATAAAAATGATATAATCACTCCCTTATTGTTTGTTAGGAAGTCCTAACATGAAATCCATACACAAATCAACCCATGGACCCATAGGGATAGGTAATTGCATATACATCCTATTATTTGTTGCATCGAACTTAGCCATTTGGAACGCTCTACATCTTGACATGATCCTACTTATGTCCCTCTTTACCTTTTGTCAATAAAACTTGTATACCACAAGAGCAACAACCTTACTTATACCAAAGTATTCTTTAAAACCCACACTATGTAATTCTCTTATTATATTTTCTCTAATTGAACCAACAATGATACATAATTACTTTCCCTTGAATAAATAATTATCTTGCATTAAATAACCAAAAGAACCACTACCTAATTTAGGGACTGTCTCACAACATCAAAAATTATATATCACTTTCATACAAATCTTAAACTACCTCAAACCATACCGATTATATTTCCTTTTTTAATCAAAAGTTCTAAACGACTACTTAAGGAATAAAAATTTGATTCTTCTTATGCGACTTATGATTTAACACAAAAGTATATTCTTGAAAAATAAAAACCCATTTTGCATGCCTACTATTTAGTTTCATCTATGTGTTTACATACCTTAATTCTTCATAGTTACTAAAGAGTAATAATTCCATAGCTACCAATTAATGTATCCAATTGCTTAATACTTGAACAATAGCATAAAAATACACATCATAGGTCTAATATTTCCTCCTAACTTAATTTATCTTTTCACCGAAGAATGATATGGGCCTTCCTTCTTAAATTGGTACATCTCCAATCTTGACATGTGAGGCATGAAAATCAACCTCAAATACCTTTATAAAATCCTACAATACCAAAACAGAACCTCCCACACTATCTTCTTCAACAATTCAAAACTATCGGTTATTACCTTGGTCCATACAAACTCAATTCCCTTCATGCACTCTGTTAAGGGTGTGGAAATGCTACCAAAATTTCTGATGAACTTCATGTAAAATGTTTCCAAGAAATGAAAAATAAAAGATATTTTGTAACCATAATTGAGTACAAAAGTGGACGATTAAAATATACATTCCCTCAGTCAATTTTTATCAACTATTTCAATTGAGTGTGAAAATTAAGCCACACACATATATACATAAGTTGAAGTATAAAATAATGGAAAAACTAGTGTGAGTATGACATGTTAGAAATTTATGCTATGTATAAAAACCTTTGTTTGATCATGACCATTTGTTGTCCAAATAATTTATCGAATGGGAAAATTAGTAAGTTTTCACCAATAGTTCTTGAGACTAAATACCTTTTCTTGAAAGGGGTATCTCTATTTACTAAAAACAAGGAAATGGAAACCATCCAAACTAATTTTTTGGGTGGCCAAGTGACTAGAGATCACATAGCAATAATTCCCTAAACATGTGGCAATTTCTTGTATTAGTTCTAAGGAAGAAAATTGCTTAGTGAGGGAGATAGGAAAGGAAACTAAGAAAATGATTTCAACAATAAAATAACATAGTAGATGTTATTGCATCAAAATAGGAACATTTCACTTGTAATCAATCAGAAGAAACCATTTGTGAAAAAAAAAAAAAGAACAATAAAAAAGAAACACAAAGTCTTATTGTATCATGTTGCACAATTTACTAGGGAGATAGGAAGGAAACTAAGAAAATGATTTCAACAATAAAATAACATAGTAGATGTTATTGCATCAAAATAAGAACATTTCACTTGTAATCAATCAGAAGAAACCATTTGTGAAAAAAATGAACAATCAAAAAGAAACACAAAGTCTTATTGTATCATGTTGCACAATTTACTATGCTCATGGAGTACATGTTGAGATGGAGAGAGAATAGTAGTAGATAGGGAACAGAAGAAATGAAGCAAATTTCTTCTAGAAGGACATTGAGAGCTAGCAAACAATAACTAATCATCCCTTGAAATGAAGGAACCATTCATATTTATAGGTCCAAGAATGCCCTTTCATCTCCACTACATGACCTTTCACCTTCCCTTAAGACTGTTGACCTTCTAGGTTCTTGTCATGATCTTTGGTGTTCCTTTGTCACATGTGACCTTACACCTTCCTAAATATCCTAATTACACCACCTCCAGGTTACTCAAAATCTTCATGACACATGACTTTGTTTTTCATGCCACCAAAAATCCAAATTGAAATGTGACATCATTTTCCATGCCAACAAAAATCCACTCTATGTATGAAATCATCTTCCGACATGTGAATTCTAATTGGGTCACAAAAATTATTCTTAAAAAGTGATAGGTTGTTCTTCATGTCATATGAAAACATCTTGAATCTCTGTCACACGCCAACATTTTTCTTCTTATTGCACATAATTATTTCCCTTCTGTTGCATGTCAACATTTTCATTGCCTCCTATAGTTTTCTATCATGCGTCAACCATCCTTGTTTTCGTGCTTCAACCATCCTCATTGTCACACATCAGCCATCCTCATTTTCATGCATCTTGAGCCTTCCGAATGCCAAAATTCATTGTTTTTAGGAATTGAAAAATATTTTTTGTCGCGCATCAACCAAAACCTTTTTGACACACGTCAACAATCGGCGGTTTCAACATGAACTTATTTTCACCATTTTGGGAGAAATTTTCAACAAAAATAGGTCATCTAATATATGAATATTTATGGAAAAGGGTAAATAAATATAATGAGCAACTATAGAAGTCCTGATAATTAATTCTTCATCATGGTTTTCTAAAATTGTCACTTTTGCATCCAAGTGCATGTCAATAGACTGAGTGATAGGAAGATTTTATAATCAACATGAACTAACATATCATATGATTCATGAAGATAGTTAAATATAATTTCATTTTATATTTTTTTAGGCTCTCAAATATTCACAAGGCTCCTAAAATATTTTAGGAAAGTTATAACGTATACCAAGACCTTTGTGTCGCACTATCAGACAAGTTTTCACCTCTCAATGTTCCCAAAACCTTTCCTTGATGATTTCAACATGAAGTATGATATTTTATCTCTCCAATTACCATGGTATGAGCACCTGAATCTTCACCGATATCTTGAAACTTTTCAAACAAGGTGACTAGATTTTTTAGGACTTGTATTTCCCAATACCCTACTCCCAAAGACCCAGTTTCACATAACTTGTTCCCAACACATTGAATTTCTTACAGAATCATCCTAAAATTTGTCGGATGATTTCAAAATTAAATCAAAAAATTCTTTAAGTAATTATATATCTTCTTGGTACGTCTTTAGAGGTCCTCTCAGGCGTTAAAAACCTAAAAATATGCCCTTTTTAGGATTCCGGAGAAACTCCTTCCAGGTGAATCATAATGAACTCATGAATTGTTTCTCACCAACTTACCTGCACATGAAACAAAATTTAAAAATCCAGTTAGCATGTCCCTCTCAGCCATGATGGGGTTTACATAGTCAGAGATTGGCCGGAGGAAGTTCACATTACCCGGTTCAGGGATTTTTTGAGTGTGGGCTTGATTGTCATGGCCAAAATTTCAAATTTTTATGATTGACATTTAGCATGGAAATAGTTGGATCTAGCTTGGGGACTTGTCTTGGATTGAACAATGTGAAGATAGGGAAAGTAGGAATCCTAGAATCTCAAGACACTAACAGGACCAGTGCTTTATCGATTTGTCTATAGGAGTCATTAAATAATAAGGGTAGATACAAAAAAACCTTCTTTATTGAACACAACACAAAAGAAACACAAACAAATAACATAAAGAGAAACATAGAAAATAAAGGGAAACACACAAACCTACGTGTCTCATATCTAAAATGGGCCAAGCAACAATGAATCAAACTTTCCATTGCTTATTTTTGGTTCTATCCTCTTATCCCATTGTAGGACAAGATCCTTTTATTGAATGAGTCTTGGAACTCACCATCCTCCGGGTATTCCAACACTCTATCTTTGCATAGCTTCTCTAGGTAGAAAATCCTTTTATTGAATGAGCCTTGGAACTCACAATCCTCCACTACTTTGATTATTTGCAATGTTGGTAATTCTATATTGATTAAAAATTCTCAATTTATTCCATATAGGAGCTAGAACGGTGACATACCAGTGGCTCTTTTTGTAGTGATCTTATCAGCCCATAATGCATCATACAATTTCTTGTGTTAATTTCTCTAATTCTTATCTAAAAGCTTCCTCACAGTTGTCAAAAGATTTTTAATACTAGATTTTACTTGACCATTCTCCTAAGGATAATATTTAGATGCATGGGCTAAAGATATTCCATACCCATATTAGAACTTAGTTAATTCCATAAAAGAGAAATAAGTGGCATTATCAACAACTATCTTCTGTGGAATGCCAAAATGGACAATAATATTTTCCTTGATGAAGTTACATATCATTTCGAATTATATTTCTTGACTGGTATGGCCTCCACCCACTTAGTGAAGTAATTTTTTTCTTGTGAGCACAAAGATATGACTTGCACTAGAATAAGGATTAAGAGCACCAATGAAGTCTAGACCCCATTGTTGGAAAAAATCTTCAATCACCTCTGTGCCGTGAGGAAGGGCAACAAGTTGTGATCTTCCCACAAATTTTTGGCAAGGTTCACACTTAGATACCCATTTTTGAGCATCTTGAAAGAGAGTAGGCCAGTAGTACCTTCCCCGAAGTATCTTGTGTGTGGTGACCATGGTAGAGAAATGTTCACCACAAGCTTGATCATGATATTATTTTAGAAATTACTCCTATTTCTCCTTATCAACACACCTTAAGAAACATCCATCAAGGGATATCTTATACAATACATGGTTCCAAATCACATACCTTGTAGCTTTGAGCTTCAGGGTCCTTCTTTTCTTGTAATCCATATGCTTTGGACAATCACCATAAGTGAGGAAGTAAGAAATATCATTGTACCACTCATTGGTTATATCTACAAAGTGTACCTTGGGAAGAACCTTACACATAAATAACAAGGGCATTCTTTCTCCTAATACTTATTCATGAGAGACTCATTTTCAGGTATCAACATATATAACCCATTTCCTCTAATCATATTAGATGGCCTTATCTCTAGGTCATACTCTTGAATATTCGACACCCAATTTCCTCTTTTTTCTCAAGGATCCTATTGCTTAAAGATACATTTTGTAGACTATCAAGGTGTGTGAGAGTGTAGGATGTAGAATCTAAAATTATTGACTGCCTTGACCACTACATAAGCATGATTTTTAATGGAGGAGTATTTGAGCTCATGATTCTTCAATGGGCAGCTCATGAAGGAAATAGGAGACTCAAGTCCTTCCTCATTCTTCTAAACTAAAATAGTTCAAATGGTGTGCTAAGATGCATAAAAATACAAAATGAAATATTTACTGAAATCAGGACATACTAGGGTTGGAGCTTTGGCTATGGCATTTTTGATATCCTTGAATGCTTCTTTTCCATCCTTACTCCACTTAAAAATCTATTAAGGATTCATCATTTTAGTAATATGTTTTGTTAACTCAGAAAAATCTGGAACAAAGTAGTGGATGAAGTTGACCTTACCAAAGAATGAATGGACTCCTTTCTTTCTTGTGGGTAAGGAGAGGTTTTGAATGGCTTGTACTCTTTCTAGATCAATCTTTGTTTCTTCTTTGTTCACAATGTGTCCCAAGAGATTTCCTTTAGTTACTTTAAATATTGACTTCTTTGGATTCAATGATATGCCATGTTCTCGATACCTTAGAAAAACTTGTTCAAGATGTATCAAATGTTCTTTCCTCTTCTTAGAGAATACTTCAAGATCATATAGATTCACGATAGTAAATTTGTTCCTCAAATCCTCGAAATCCATTTAAATTTCTCTTTATAATGTGGCCCCACATTGATAAGACCAAATGGCATTCACCTGTAGGAAAATGTTCCCCACAAAGTTGTGAAAGTAGTCTTATATTTATCTTCTTGACCAACTTTAATTTGATTGTAGCTGGATAATCTGCTCTAGCATGGAAAGCATTTCGAACCTCTAACTACTTGTAAAATATGATCCATTATTAGACATGGGTAATTATCATTCAAAGAAGCTTGCTTCAGATTATGAAAGTCTACACAAATTCTTATTTCTCCATTTTTCTTCCGGATAGGAAAATATTTTCCACCCATGTAGAGTGATGAATTGGAAAATTATCCTTGCATTCAACATTTTCAACACTTCCTCTTGAATTATTCCAGCAATATTTGGATTATATTGTCTTTTCTTTTATTACGATGGATTTTCTTTAGACTTGAGTGGTATTGTGTGTTGCATTTCTTTCAGTTTGAAAGATTTTAGTTCATCATAAGAGTATGCCAATACATCTGAATATTTTTTCAACAATGAAACAAAATTCCTCTTTTCCTCTAGTGAGCAACATTTTCCTATATTCACAAGCCAAGGTTGCTTTTCTGTCCCAATGTTTACTTTCTCAAAATCAGTAGTGCTCTTAGGATACTCCTTAGCTTTTTCTTTCACATATCTATCATGCCTATCAAATAATTCTTCAAGTGAGACTAGGCCCTTAGGAATCTTATTACCTTTCATCTTGAGTACACCCTCTTCATCAATCCCTTCGATTCCTTCTTTATCTTCTTCTACCACAAACTCCTTGTGTGGGTTTTCTATTCCTTAAATAAGGGGAAATTGAAATTATCTCTCTATTCTAAGAAGGCCAAGAGCTGATTTTCATCGTTGAAAACTTTCCAGTGATTCACATTATCAGCACACTAGATCTACAAATCATTTCTATGGAATATTTCTCTTTAAAAAAGCAGGTTTTAGTATCATCAAAGAACCTGACACAACAAGAGAATCAACCTTTTCATTCTTTTCATGGGGAACAAATTATATAGAGAAAGTATCAAAATATTTAATACAATCCCATACTCTATTCCTGTAATTTTTTAGCCATGAATTCTTCACTTGGTACTGATTCCGAACTTGTTTCACAATTACCTTTGCATCTCCTAGGCATCTCAATTATTTGATTCCCATGGACTCAACTATATCCATTCCTAAGAGAAGGGCTTCATATTCTACAGTATTGTTTGTATTTTCAAATTGGAGCTTGAAAGAAAAAGGAAACAACTCACCTGATGGGGAAATCAAAACCACACCAGCTCCGATCCTAAACTACGCAATGGCTTCCATAAAACTCCATAGTCCATAGTTTGTCTTCATATTCTTATAAAATAAGAGGTACATCATCATTTCCTCTAGAATTCATGAAGTAATTCCCATGTCTCGTTGTCTTGATAAAGAATATATGCCCTAGGATCTTCTGATTTTTGCACTTGTATATTTCATTTTTCTCATTGGAAACAAATTTTTTATTTGGCCCTTAACTGGAATATTTGTTGAAGACCAGTCCATCTGAATTTATCCTCCCAAATATTTTCAGAAGCTTCTACTCAACAACATCTCATATAATGCTAGAATTTCTACTACCAGGATAGTCAATAACACCTTCTTCTCAAGAAAATCAGCTAAAAAAACTTAGGCATCCTTTATTCTCCCCACAAGTGGGACTTCTTTAGTTTCCATAGAATAACACCGACCTTTAGCCCATGTTATAGTTAGACCAAGGAATTAGCTACTTTTATTGGCATCACATTATCAAAAGCACTTAAGTCTATGATACAATTGTTTAATTGGTAGCCTCTAATAAGAAGAGAAAGGTAGAATGGTTTAACCTTGTCATTCTTGGATGCACTTAGGGCTAGCATGTTTTGAGATGATGGGGAAGGAGGAGTTGGTAGTAACCCTTTAGAAGAGGGTGTGATAGAATTGGGATTTGGGTTACTACCTTTGATAAACTAGACTAGTTTATCAAACTGTTCTGGATGGGTCTACAAATATTCAAACTCAGATATTTGGACCTTAGACCTTTTGACATGATCTATGATATCAAAAGAGGATGAAACAAACATATCTAAGGTGGTGGAATCTTTGGAAGAAGATACTACTTTGGGAGCAAGGGTTATTTTTGCAATAGAGGTAGGTTTTGAAACTACAAAGCAGGATTATTATGTACCTTAGAATATTTTATTCACACATTTAATGTTTTAGAAGTAACATTAGAAACCTTAGAAGAAGATTCTTTAACAAATGTAGACTTAGGATACTTACTTGTTTCATCGGTGGTCCTCTTAGCTGCCATAAGGTTTGGTTTTTATTTAGCATATTCCATACAAGGAGGAATTACAACTCCTCTGTTGATTATTTTATTAGATGGATTTTCCATGGGAGAATATGCATCTTTATTCTTCTTAGGAGTAGTAGCAGAAGGAATTTTTTTTTTTTATTGAGAACGAGTGAACACCGTGCAAGAGAAACTTGGTGCATCACCTTCTTCACTTTCATCTCTAGATGAGTACTCAAAATACCCAATCTCAGCATCATTAACTTCTTCAATTCCAAGCCCATATTCTTCTTCTTCATCATCATCTTGTCCAACGAATCTCATCCTCATCATCACCTTGTGTATCACATGTTCCACGAATAGGGGAGCCTCTAGTGCAAGTATTTGAGGTGGTGGGCCGATCCTTTGTCTATTTTGAAATTTCTTCTTAGGTTCTCTCTACTCATAGAAACTTGAGCCAATTGCTTCTTGAGAGATAAGACATCATTAGCCAATTTCGAACTAATGAATTTTTGTTACCTATGTTTTATATTTGTCCCTTCTCCTTACTTGTGCCTTTCTTTATCTTTCTCGACATGATCAAATAATTTTCCACTTCTTTTGTTAGCTTGTGTGCTTCATCTAAATCTCTTGGTTGAGTTATTCTTAGCATATAACTCACCTCAGGAAGTTGGGCACTTGTGAAAAAAATTAGCTTGTTGTCTTTAGTAGGTCTTGCTACTTCAAGAATCTTGTAAACAATACCATTTAATTTTGTAACAAACTCCCTCATGGGTTTGAAGGTTTATTTCTAAAGTTGAGACCATTGGTCCAAAAAAACATGAGTATCCTCGGTAGAGTCTGAATCTCATTTCGAACATGACCTTCATGTCATCCTATTTAGTTATAGACCTTGCACGAAAGTGGTAAAATCAATTTGCAGCTACATCTTGCAAAGATTGTACAAAAAGGCGGACCGATACGTCTTCATATCCAAATCCTATTACTCCACAAGCTATCATGGAGGTTGTGATATGGTCATTTGGATGCTTCTTCCCATCACCATGGAACTTAGGAAAATATTTCTTGACCCCCTAGGAAGATCATGCAAAGGTAGGGTGATAAATAAGGGACATGTAGTTTTTTCCCCATGGAGGTGGTGCTTGTTGAGCCATTGGTGGTTCTTTACTCGGATTCTTCTTTTTGTTCGAATCCTTCAAGAAAAACTTAGATTCTTTTAATATCTTCTTCAATAATCTCCTCTTGTGGAGGAACATAGTTTAAAGGTTCAATTGCATGACTCCCTATTAAGTTAATTTATGCATCATATTACCTTAAATTATTCATATATAATTGAATGACCATACCTACTTTATTAATTTGTTCCATAGAACAGATAGTTTCATGAACCATCAAAACACCATCTTGAATGAGCCTACCTTTGAAAAATCCACCCTGCTATTTAGAAATATGATTCGGTAAAAGAGGATGAATTTTAATAGCCATAGTCTTAGTGAAGATATTTTAAAGGACAATAGTGATACTAATCGGCATAAAATTATTGAATTCATTGACACCATGTTTTTTTGGAACCAAAATAATGAAATTATTGTTATTTTCTTAGAGTAACATCCTAGTTCTGAAAACTAATTTCCATCCTTAGGAAGATCATCCGAACGAATGTCCCGAAATTATGGAAGAAGTTAGCTGAGAATCCATGTTGTCCAGGGAATTTTGTCCTTCAAGGTAGAAAAAAACTTTTTGTAATTCATCAATCTTGATTGGCTTCGTAAGGCTGATAAAGTCTTCTTTAGGAGAATGATTTCTAGGAAAATAATGAAGAAGGGTATTTGTAATGGTTAAAGAGAACTAAGAATAATTATTTAAAATATTTTTGTAGAAAGAAAGTGCTTCACCTTTGATGGAATTCAAATTATAAGTGATAGTGCCATCCGGTAAGTAAACTTTACAAATATTATTATGAGCTCTATGTTTGAGAGTGGTCATGTGAAATAATTTAGTATTTCTGTCTCCTTCTACTAACCAAAGAGTTCTAGATTTATGTCTCCAAAATAACTTTTCCCTAGCACATAGGTTATATAAAAATCAGATAAGATAAATTTATCAAGAATATAATCATCTTAGGACATACAAATAGTGGAAACCCTCTTATCCAAAAAGTTTAGCTCATCTTTAACATGTTTCTTCTTAATGAACACATTTCCAAAGACCATTTTGTTCCATATTTTAAATTTCATTTTAACATGTTTGACCTTCTTGATGAGTCTCAATTGGGTTGTGCCTTCCACCTCATAATCCCGCCATTATTTAACTTTTTCCTTAAGCGTAGTGTGATAATCCACATTTTTTCAAACATAAGAGAGGAATGAGTCAATTTTTCAAAATTAAGCATACTTAACAGAATTGGGTTCTAGTTTGAGCCAATTCTTGGAAGATAAGAGAGATTAAATCCTTGGTTTGTGACCCAATCAGCGAAATGATTTCCTTGTCAAGCCTTACTTGAATGTGATCCTATCGTAAAATTCAATTAGACCAAGTGAAATTATTTTCATGAATATATAAGTCCATAAGGTTAGAGGATTAAATGAAGTTAGAAAGATCATCCATACAAGCTTTAAAGTCACAGGATCCACCTTTTTTCAGTTGTAGTAACATTGGTATTGAAATATCTAATGATCATCCAATGGAATTGCACATAGTTTTTACTAAATATTTTCAGATCCTTCAAGAGTTTTCTTCTACCATGAAGAGTATTATGTGCATAAATATTTAATACAATCTAGAACAAAGAATCATCATTATTATGAAAAGCTACAACAAGGTCATTAGTAGAAGATAAAATGACTTTACCCAAACTATAGAGGGGTCCCAAAGAACATCAATACCTCTTGAAGCACCTCTAGAGTCCACATTAGACATATCTACTTTTGTCTAGATACTTCTTTTACAAATGTTCATAACTTCGAGCTCTTCTTTGTTTCTTTGATGGACATAATGCAATGTCTACGAGGTTTCCTTAACATTTTAAGGTTCCATGATGTAAAATAGTACACTATATTATGATACACGATATATCATAGATACAACATAAAATAGTAATAATATAGGCAAACTAAATAATTATTCTAATTATTTATTGCAATATTGATTATTCTATTAAATTATTATAATATTATAATTTATATTAAATTATAAATTATACTAAGTTTAATAGAATATTATAATCTTATAAATTTAATATAATTTATAAAATTATATTTTATAATATACATTATAATATACAAAATTTATTATAAATTATAATATTACATAAACATCTACTATTTATAATATATTAATATAATTTTTAATAATATATTAATTATATTATTATATATAAATAATTTTTATAATATGTTAAGAATAATTAATAATAAGCTATTACTATAATATATAATAATAGTTTATAATAATAATTTATACTAGTTTTGTCATGTTAAATGTCGAGCATAAAAATTGAAATTTTAAGCCATGATAATCAAGCCCACACTAAAAAGATCCCCGAGACGGGTAATGTGAACCTACCCTCGACATATATATGACTATGTAAATATCGTCATGGCTGAGAGGGATATGCTAACTATATTTTCAAATTGTTTTTCATCTACGGTAAGTTGGCAGAGACTATTCATAGATTTATTTTTGTTCACCTCAAAGGAGATTGTCCTAGAGGCGTAGAAAGGCCTATTTTAAGACTTATTGCACCTATAGACTATGTGAATCCCATGATGGCTAAGATGGATATGATAACTAAATTTAAAAATTGTTTTTCATGTGCGTAAGTTGGCAAGAGACAATTCATAGATTTATTTTGGTTCACCTAGAGGAAGTTTCTCCTAGAGGCCTAGAAGGCATATTTTAATATTTATGACACCTCAAAGCACCTCCCGGGATGTGCCAATAATACATAATGCCTCCAAGAAATTTATGATAGAGATATGTAATCATCGAGGAAGTTTAGGAAAATTTTGGATGAAAATCAAGGTCTTTATGAGCTTGGTATTGGGATATGCATGTTCTAAAAACTAGTCACCTTGTTTGAAAATTTTAGAATCTCTATAAGGATTTTGAAGTTCACATCCTAGGAATTAAAGCTCTAAAATATACCACTTCATGTTAGAATCATCAAATAAAGATTTTGGGAATACTTAGATGTCGAAAAACATCGATAGTGTTACACAAATATCCTTTTACAAGATGAAAATTTCGATGAAGAATTAATGACCCTCATGAATATTTGAGAGAAAAATCAAAGCTAAAATTAAATTATATTTAATGTTCTTCATATCCCATATGGCGTGTTAGTTTTTGGTGATCATAAAATCTTCCTATCACTCGATCTACTAGCACACACCTTGAGGTAGAAACTAAAATAGGGTTATAATTTGATGAGTAGTTCATTTTAATGACTTGTAATTTTTCTCATTTGATTCATTGGCCCTTTTCCATAAAAAAATATATTGGACGACCTATGTTTGTTAATTTTTACACTAGAATGAAGAAATAAAGTTTGACCTGCAACATCAATGTCTTAATGGATTGGAAAAAAAAATGTTACCGGCCGGAAACAAGATAAATGTGTTACCAGATAATATCAAAATGGATGTATTACTATCTAGAAAAATATTTTGATGTCTTCTCGGGAACAAGAAGGTCTTAATCACGTCCATGAGCAATATTTTGATGATGGATGGGAACAAAAAGATGTTGATGATGTCTAGGATAAAGTTTTTAATGACGGTTAGGAATAAGAAGAATGTGTAACTAGTCCGAATAAGAATAAATGATGACATACAAGAAAAATAAGCTATTAATGTGTGATAATAGGAAAACCAAAGGTTTGGAATTCAAAATCACACAAGGCAAAGGAACACCAAAGGTCGAAGTTGAAAAGTAACAAGTCATAAAGGAAGGTAAAAGTGCATGCGGGGAAGATGGAAAGTCAGCCTTAGCACTATAAATATGAATGGAAACCTCATTTCAAGGCAATGGTTAATAATTATTTCCTAGTCTCACTGTCTTTCTAAAAGCAAGTGCACTCATTTCTTTTTTCCTCCTCGTCTACTATTCTATCTCCCTCTCAATTTTTTCTCTAGGAGGATTGTAATTTGTGCAACCCGATGCAATAACATTATGCGTTTCTTGTTTATTACTCGTATGTCTTTGAAAATGGTTTATTTTAATTAATGTGCAAGTGAAATGTGCTTGTTTTGATGTAACAAATTTGGTTATGTTATTTTTTTATTGAAACTATAACTTAATAATTTCCTTCTCTTGTATTTAATACAAATAATTTCCACGGGTTTAGGGAAATAATCCTATGTGATCCCTAGTCTTTGGGACACCCCAAAAATTATTTTAGATTATTTTTATTTCCTTGTTTTCAATAAATGGAGCTTCCCCATTTAAGTAGTAAGAAGACTCATCCCATGTACTATTGGTTAAAAGCCATTAGTTTGCTTACTTGACAAATTATTTTTCCAACAATTTTTGGTGCCCATCATGAGGCAAATTTATCATATGTACATCAAATTTTGATTCCAAAAAAAAATAAAAAATTGTATATTCTAAAAATTAAAAATATCATGGAATTTGAAAATTTGTTGAGCCTTATGTCCTCCAATGATGGTTATTCCTAGTAATCCCCAAGTATTGAGGCATGAGCTTCTATACCATATACAAGAAGATATTGCATCATATTTGTGGTAAACCATTTGGCACAACAAATAAACATTTTCTCATTACTTAACTTCTACAAGCATTCCCGATTCTCAAGAAGAACGTGTGGAAGCTTTGGAAAGAGAAAGAAAAGTTCATAACTAATAGAGGAGACCATAGAGGATCCTTTTCTTGATTGCACATTCAATTTGGTTAAAAAATATGTAAAAGATCACTAAGACATAACATGGATCATATCTCAAAGTATGGAACTTTGAAATTGAGAGAGATCTCTAGATGAAGGCCAGTTCTTATTCCTTTGTTTAGGTGAACACAGCTTAAATTTTAGATGATCTACTCTAAAACCTACTTTATCTTTCCAAGGGAGATGGTTAAGAAGATGTGAGAAAAATAAACCTAATCTAACAAGGTGATGCACTAAAGGATTGTAAACAACTGTTTGGCAATTTAACACAGACCATAGAAATACAATACAACCACCATGCACATATAACCAAATGACAATGAGAGATCAGAAGATAACAATGAACACATGAGAGGGTTGAGAATCATTCACAGACATATATTATTTCTCTAGAGTTGATACAATACATTATAGTAGCCAAGAGGCAAAACTTTGTATTAAAACTTGAATGGGAGGTTTGAAAAACTCCATGATTCACTTGTAGACAAGAGAAGAAGGGAGGGTGCAAAACAAAAATGTCCAACCCTTTACAATGAGCCCAACTCCTTATTTTATAGATGTAGCAAAGAGGGAAGAAGAAAAGAGGTGGGAAACTTGATTTGAAGCTCAACTACCAGCCATCAATGCCCCTGCAAATCTATCCATAATCTGTTGAGTCCATCTCACTATGTTTGTTCGGCGTGTTGAGGAAAGAAGAATGATGGATCAAATCAAATTTGATCTGGTTGTTGGGGACAATCGGATTGCATATTAATGGCATGTAGATGTTTTCCCATTTTTTAGCCACCTATCCTCCTCAAAATTAAAGTTTCAAGTTTTCATGGCATAGACAAGGTTAAGACCTTTCCAATGGTACTAAATTTGTTGAATTTCGGGCACTGGATCGAAAGATATGTCCATTTGAATATTTGGGTCGAGTCTGTACAAAAAAGGTGAAAAATACTTTAGAAAAATGGGTGTGCGGAAGTGAAACTCACTTTGCACCTTTTGGCACCAAAAATTCAAAATGCATCGCAGCCCGACAATTCATTTTTGTCAAAAAACCATCATCAGGACCATTGGTCCACATTTTCCATTTGGGGGAAAATTCATCCCCAGGGCTATCATCCCACATGTAATTTAGGCATGACACGTGGCTCCTTGGGTGTCATTAGAGGTGTGGTTCATTTTTATACTTTACGCCTTTTGAGAAAATAATTTTGAATTGCCTTTGATGACCCGCCTTCACACCTTGACTTGAAGCATGTTCACGTGGAGGGTTGGCACACATTTGGGGACATCTTTTTTATTCTTTTTTTGAAGTTATGTCGAGAAGACACGTGTTTCCTTCCACAGTTTTGCTCTTTTTCCTTATGTTTTGGCTAATTCCTTTTGTTTGGCAGGGCCATATGTCTTACCCGAGACTCGTGGAGACTTTTCAACTGTTTGAGTCTAGCCCTTGGGCCACCGAGTCTCTAATTTGTGCAATTGAGGCATGTGGAACCCTCTGCTAACTCTACCTATCTTGAATTTTCAACTTCGAATCTGTCCCATTTCAATCCGAGACACGTTGAAGGTAAGCACTCATTTGGGAGACCCGCTTTTATATTTACCATTGAAGATGCACCAAAGAAACACATGGCACCTTCCGTGAGTTTGTGATACTTATCTGATTTAGGCTGATGCCTTTTTTGAACCCTAGACATGTGGAAGCATCACTCTCATTTAAGTCTTCCCTTTTATTTGTGCCTTTGAATGTGCACCGTTGAGACACTTGGTGCCTTCCACCGACACTCTTATACTTAACTGATTTGGGCCCACTACTCTTTAAATTCTGTTGGACCCTGACAATGTGGAGAGCTGGCACTAGTTTGGGTCTCCACCTTGGGCTCCTAATTTTAAAATTATGCTAAACTGACATGTGGTTCTTTCCACTCGTTTCAACGATTGACTTTGTCCATTTTTGGGCCTAGAACACATGGTGACTTCACACTCATTTTAGTATTCCTTTTGGTTTTAACCATTGGAGATGCACCGATGAGGCATGTGGAAGCTTCTACTATCTTCTCCATACTTAGCCAATTTAAGCCCGCTTTGAATCGTTTGTGAAGCCCGAAGGATTTGAGCCTTTCCCCGTTTTCTTCCTTTGAGCCTCTAGTTTCCTTGACAATGTTTTCCTCCTTAGCCAACCCTTCTCCTCCATTTTCAAGCCTACCTACAACCTAATTGTTAGATTTTAAATGTGGGCTCATGCGATAGAAGTGACCCTTAGATTTCTTCCTGCGCAGTGGTCGTGTTCGCTCAAGTTTTGTAGGGGTAAATTTTAGATATCAATTTAGCGACTCACGGGAGATCTGCATGGTGGATGAAGACATCAACTTCCTTGTTGTATCCATTAGGCATGGAGTCATGGGTGGTGGCCTAATGCTGGTCCTATTCTTGAAGCTTGAATCTGATGTTTACACTTGGTGACCTGGAACCTACCCCATTGTTCTAGAAATGGACCCTTCGAGACCCAATTTTAGTTGCTCTATATTTGTTCTATTTTAAAATGAGAAACTATTATGGAAACTATCAATCTCCATGTTTCAAATGATGAAGGGCTCAGGTGAATTCACCTAGAGGCACATCGAACTGTATAACGATGCAAACCTAGGGAAATAAAAAAAAAGTGCAAAGAACTTAGGGAAATAAAACCTATGCTACAACAAGACAATGTGGATACGCACTTAGGGAAATTAAAGTCCTACGCTAATATTTACAAGGGTAGAACCTTCCTTTTCAATAGAAATGTTTGGGATGGATCCCATTGACTAGAATCTAAAATTCTTAGCTAGCCCAGAAAAGGCATTGCTACTTGTACATCTTGTGACCATGTAGGTTCAAGTGTTAGTAGACTCGCTTTGCCATTACCTAGAGGGTGATAGTTTGATGAAGTGCTTTGAGGTATACACAATTTTTGACGGCCCACTCGGTGATCCTTGTACCAAGGAATGCCAATGTATTATCTCGATATATTAGTGATAGGGACTCTAAACATGGTGGTTATTCCTTCATAGATATCCAAGATGTTGGATTCATTTTCCTCCTTGAGTACCGCTGCTTTAGTCCAGTTGGTGAAATAGTCTGCATTCTATGAGTATCCACTTGTGGCCCTAGGTTAAATTTAGGTTAATCATTCCAATGAAGTTTAATCCCCATTGCATGAATGGATGATCCAATGCAATTGGACAAAGGGGTAGGGCTACTAACTTTTCTTGTGAAGAATACACACATTTTTCACTTCTTGATCCAGGAACCCAAACATTTTAGGCTAATAAAAAAATAGATTTCATGATTTTGAGAGCTATTACTCAAGGAACAAAGTGGCCTCCGATTCTCCATCATGGAACTCATGCAATACCCACTCAATTTGGCTCGTCCCAATGCACCTCAATAGGACACTATTAATATCCTTCTTGAATAAAACACCGTCGATAAGTACATATGGGATGGCTTGTAGTCCAAAGTATATCCTTTTTCTTTGTTCCATTCTCAAGGGCACAAACATTTTTGGAGATAGTGTACCAAGGATTGAGTCCAATATGGAATAGGTGTATCATTCGATGGTTATTATTGATCATTTTGTAATAATATGACAGCCTCTTCTTCATCCACTAACTCAACTTGTTGCTTGGAAGCGAGCTTCTCACACAGACCCTTGCCACAAAATTTTTGGTCACTTTGATCTCAATGTCATAGTCCATTACCCAAGTGATCCAACCAACTCTCTTCTCATTCAAGTCCTTTTCAGGAGAAAGTCCTTGACACAAGCATGAGATACTAGTAGTTGAATATTATTGTTCGAGACTAACTGTGCGAAGGGCTCTCGATCAATTCACCTAGAGGCACATCGAACTATATAACAACGTAAACTCAGGGAAACCAAAAAAATCTATGCCCGAGCACTTAGGAAAATAAAACCTATGCTACAATAAGACAATGTGCATACGCATTAGGGAAATTAAATTCCTATGCTAATATTTACAAGGGTAGCACATTCCTTTTCAATAACAGTGTTTTTTTAGATGGATCCCACTCGACTAGAATCTACAATTCTTCGGCATCCAACTTAGCTAGCTTTGAAGGCATTGTTACTTGTAAATATTCGACCATGTATGGGCCACTCCAAATGGCATCAAATTTGTAATTCTTTCCTTGTTTTTCCATATCGGCATCCCAATTTAGAACTAAGCCCCCTCTTGAAAGGTCCTTACTCTTGCTTTCTTATCAAAACTCTAATTGATCAATGCTTGATACTTCTCCATGATCTGCATTGCATACTCTCTTTCCTATCCTACTTCCATCAACTCTGCATACCCGATTTCCATAGGCTCAAACTCGGCTAGTTCCAACTATTTCATGAGCTCCAAAGTGGGTAGCTCTAATGATATGGAAAATACTACGTATTTTATGTATACAAGCTTGTATGGGGAGCTTCCTGTGGACATTTTGGATGTGATCATATAAGCCCATAGAGCTGATTTGAGATTTGTATTCCAAGTTCTCTCGTTTTCATCAAGAGTCTTGATAATCCTTGGTAGGTTCTTGTTAGTAGACTCTACTTGGCCATTACATTGAGGATAATAGTTTGATGAAGTGATGAGGTATACACCATCTTTGATGGCCCATTCATTGATCCTTATACCACAAAATTCCAATGCATTATCTTATAAAATAGTCGCAGGGGACTCCAAACCTCGGTGGCTATTCCTTCATAGAAATCCAGGATGTTGGATTCATTTTCCTCCTTGAGTGCCACTGCTTCACCACTTGGTGAAATAGTCTATTGTTGTAAGTATCCACTTATGGCCCTATCTTGAATTTGGGTTAATCATTCCAATGAATTCTAATCCCCATTGCATGAATGGTTGATCCACTGAAATTGGATGAAGGGGTAGGGCTGCTAACTTTTCCTTCCCTATGAAGAATGCACACTTTTTTCACTTCTTGATCCATGAGTAGTAATCCCTAAACATTGTAGGCTAATAATAACCAGATTTCATGATTTTGAGAGCTGTTACTCAAGGAGAAAAGTGGCCTCCTTCTTCTCCATCATGGAACTCATGCAATACCCTCTCAATTTGTCCTATCCCAATGCACCTCAATAGGACACTATTGATATCCTTCTTGAATAGAACACCATCGATAAGTACATATGGGATAGCTTGTAGTATAAAGTATCTCCTTTATGCTTTGTTCCATTCTAGAGGGAAGAAACCTATTTAGAGATAGTGCACCAAGGCTTGAGTCCAACATGGAATAATTGTATCATTAGATGGTTGTTCTTGATCATTTTGTAGTAATAGGACAACCTCTTCTTAACCCACGAACTCATCTTATTTCTTGGAAGCAAGATGCTCACACAAAACCTTGCCTCAAACCGGTTTGGTCACTTTGATCTCAAAGTCATATTCCATTTCCCAAGTGATCCAACCTACTCTCTTCTCATTCAAGTCATTTTTCAAGAGAAAATCCTTGACAACAACATGAGATACTAGCAGTTGAATCTTATTTTTTGAGAATAAGTGTCTAAACTTCTACAAACTCCTATTGACAGCAACGACTTGCTTCTCAATGAAAGATTACTTTACCTCGTAATCCTCCAAGCTCTGACTGAAGAAGGCTATGGGCTGTTCTGAACCTTCCTTGTTTGGATGAACCAAGATAGTTGAGATTGTGTCTGATCCTCCAAAAGCATACAACATGAAGTACTTTGAAAAGTATGGGTTAACAAGAGTATGGGCCTGTGATTTTACAAGCTTGATGGCTGCAAAACTCTCTTTTCCTTCTTCTATCCATTTTAATGCAAGACACTTCTTAAAAATTATTGTTAAAGGCTTCACAAGAGTGCCAAAATTAGGCAAAAATCTGTGAACAAAGTTTATTCTCCCCAAGAATCTTTGCAGATAATTTTTGTGTTGTGGCAATGGAAGTGTTCGGATGGCTTCAACCCTTTCAGGATCAATTTTTAACCCTTCTCTTGAGACAATGTGGCCCAAAAATTTCCCCTCATGTGCCAAGAATACACACTTCTTTGGGTTTAATGACACTTCAAACCTTCTACACCTCTGAAATACTTGTTTAAGATGGAAGATATGGTTTGTAGCATTCTTTGAGAAGATGGTGATATCATCTAGATACACTAGAACTATATTGTTGATTAATCCTTTGAATTCCATGTCCATAGCTCGCTGAAATGTTGCTTCGGCATTTGACAGTCCAAATGACATCTTATTATAAGAATATGTACCCCATTTGGTGGTGAAGGTTGTCTTAAATTGATCTTCCTCTTTCACCATTATCTGATTATATCTTGAGTATCCATCTAGCAATGAAAACCTCTCAGAGCCAGCTACAACCTATAAGATATGTTCCATTGATGGAAGTGGATAATGATCCTTGAGTGATGCTCTGTTTAGATCACGAAAGTCCACACATAGTCTGATTTCTCCATTTATTTTCCTCACAGGCACCAAGTTTGTAACCCAACTTGAGTGCTTGATAGGGAATATGATGCTAGCCTCAATTAGCTTGTTCAACTCTTTCCTCATGAGAGGCTCAATGTGAGGATTTATTGGCCTTTTCTTCTGTCTAAAAGGCTTAGATCCTAGATCTAGGTAGATAGTGTGCTATGCCAATATTGGGTTGAAACCTCTTAAATATTTTTAAGTCTAGGTAAAAACATTTGGGAGTTCTTGAAACAGTTGAACGAACTCATATTTTTCTTGTTTGGTACTTACCTTGGCAATTCTCAATGTTTTTCCTTCATCTATGGAAATGGGCTTTGAATCTTCACCCTTTACTTAAATATTTGCCTTATGCTTCCAAAATTGATCATTTTGGTTGAAGATTGACTCCAAAATTACAAGACCCTTTGGTAGTTTGTTGGTTCTCAACTTTACCACTTGGTCACCATAATGTTGTTCCAACTTGTCTTCATTTCTAGTGGAGAACTAAAATTCTTCTTGTCGAAAGTTGACAATTTGTTGGTCATTATCGATGACCTGCCAACTTGTGTTATTATCTGGGACAAGCTGGCCTCACAACCTCCTTGACACGAGGCTGAGACTTATCACTTTTGATACTCTCTACTACATCAAATGACACCCCGATTGCTACTAATCAGTCAACTACTTCATTTTTCTTCCTTGGGATGGAATTGATGCCGAATGCTTCAAAATATTTGATAAGATCCCATACCCGATTCTAATAGTTATAGAATAGATTGTTCTTGTAAGCATTTTTCCTCAGACTTGATTCGCAACCAGCTCACTATCGCCAAATACTTGTATGTTTTTAATCCCTCTTCTTTTCACCCAATAGAGTCCATGGATCAAGGGTTCATAATCTACTATCTTGTTTTAGTAAATAAATTCGAAATGTAAGGTTGAGTAATATTTCCTACCTTGAGGTGAAATAATCATAGCTCCTCCTCGGCTCCTTGTCTACTTCTTGAGCCATCAAAGAATAACTGTCATATACCTCATTATCATCCTTGTGATATGGCTTAGTAATGTTAGGAAGAGGATGATTCTCCTCATGCATAGAATCCTAGATTAGATTCATCCATTTCCTTGTAAGGGTCAAAATCATGCCTCTTGTTCTCCCACTTGTCAAGGGTCAAGTATAGAATACACCCCACCTTCGTATCTACCTCATAAGTTCTTGGGAGGTCTTCCTAATCAAAATTTGAATAGTTAACATTGATTGGGTTAGGTACATGAGGCTCAATATGGTAATCTACAATGGGCTCATATTTGATTGTAGCCTTAGCTCCATATCTTTTTCTAAAAAGAATGTGTGACCAATCAACAGAAAAATAGCCTCCAATTTTAGTAGTGAAGGCTCTTGACAAACACAATGCAAAATTTGGTAGCAAATATGTGACCGATACATTTTGCAATAAGGTCACAAAGATGGGGCATGCGTGCAATGTGAGGGTCAAATAGTTGATGACTCCAACCGTTGTTATCATTGTCCCATCTAGTTACACTATGCCCTTGGCGATAACTTCATATTGAAGACCCAATGATCATTACCACGGGAGTCTTTAGCTATGACATTATGAGGAGGTGTATGATTCATACCACATAAGTCTTCACTTTCCGGTTAACAAGCATGGTCCGACTTGGAGGTGCCTCCTTTTGGGTTTCTTGCTATTGATTTTCCTCTTGACTGGGCTCTTGGGACAAACAGATGTTATGTACCATCAAGGCTTTGTTTAGTGTACCATTGAAACAAATTGATCCGGTTATGGGATTTATTGCATGGGAAACACCAATCATATTATTTTTCCATGTTGTTTTGTGTTGGAACCAAGGCCCTCAATGTTCAAGATGCATTTGGGTCATATGGTTGGAAATGCCTAGTAGCTTGAGGTTGTCCTTGGTTTTGATTTTTATTTGCAGCATGTGCTGGTGGTCTATTTCACTGGTATTGGGGCCTAGCTTGATACTGAGTTTGAGGCTGATATGGCTTAGAACTATGATATTTTTACCTCTTGATGGTCACTAGCTCATTCCCTAGCTTTTGCAGTTGTTTCATAACCTCTTATAGCTCTTTTAAAGTGCTAGAGGATGTGGTGGAAGGTTTAGTTGAACTCTAATTCCTTGGAGTAGGTATGGGAGCTAACGTGGGTGTTTGACTAGTGCTTGGAGCTCCTAGTTTGGGATATAAAGGAAAAGGTGGCCTAGGTTCAAGTTTACCAACCTGGTTTAAACAATTTTCAGTTCTAATGGAAATTCTATAGGTCATGCAGTGTAAGGTTACACCTCCCATTGATTAAATCATTAAGGAAATATCAAAATTTAAAGCTCTAAGGAAGTATAGAAAAGTAACTTCGTTTGTGGGTCTCATGGCCAAAGGAATCCTATCACACATCCTTTGAAATCATAAGTTAAAATCAATCATCTACTCATTACGAGCCCTCTTGATTGTTGTCAGTTGTTCCAATAAGGATATATTATCTCCCTTCTCTCCAAATTGATTGTGAAGATCTCTACAAAGATGGTCCCAATTCTGAATAGAGCATTTTTTTAGACTCTTGAACCATTGTAAAGCTTTACCCTTGAGTAAAGAGGATAACATTTTGACTATAATCTCCATCTCTGTGATTTCATGAATGGCGCAGACATTTTCAATGTCTTGAATGTGGTCACTAGGAGTAGTTTAGTTCTCTCTAGTGAAATATGGAATTCTCTTCAATGCTACAACTGGGACTAGATTTTGTGCATTGAGAGTAAGTGGGCTGCTGCCAGTGAAATTGACATAGGGGTTGGGTGGTTGTGTCATTATGATTTTCCTAAGAACCCTTGTTGATTGGATGAAAGGCCTACCAGGGAGGTGTTGACAAGGTTCTATTTGGTGGAGATGGAGACCTTTTTGCTGTTCTCCTTCTCCCTCGTCTGGGGATAAGTGTAGATAGACAAACAATCCTTCTTCTCTAGTTCTTGATCGAGTCTAGATTCGTCTCATGAATCTACCAAGCTTGGGCTATTGAAACTAGCGGACTCTTCCTCTTTTGGAGTCACCAGATCTTCTACTTCAGAGCTTATTGAAATTGAAAAAACTAACAACAAGTGCACATCAATCTTTCTGCAATAAATATGGAGACCTCTTACTCCCACTTTGGTGTGTTAAAGCTGTTAGTGAAAAATCACAACACCCCACGAATGTATACAACCTATTGGGTTGAGAATGTCGATGTGATAGCATAACATGGAGCATATCTCAAGGTGTGGGAATTTTAAATAGAGATAGCTCTCCGGATGAAGGATGGTTCCTATTCCTCTATTCAGGTGCACATAATTGAATCATAGAAGATCTACTCTAAATCCTACTCTATCTTGCTAAGGGTACAGGGTTGAGAAGATGTGAGAAAAATAAACCTAAGCTAACAAGGTGATGCACCAAAGGAATGTTAAACACTTGTTTTGCAATTTAACATAGACCATAGAAATGCAATACAACCACCATGCACAGATAACCAAACTGTAATGAGAGATCAAAAGACAACAATGAACACATGAGAGGGTTGAGAATCATCCATAGACATATATTATTGCTCCAGAGTTGATACAATACATTATAGTAGACAATAGGGAAAACTTTGTATTACAACTTGAATTGGAGGCTTGAAAACTCCACAAATTCACTTGTAGACAAGGGAAGAAGGGAGGGTGCAAAACAAAAATGTCCAACCCTTTACAATGATCCCAACTCCTTCTTTTATAGGTGTAGAAAAGAGGGAAGAAGAAAAGAGGTGGGAAAATTGATTTGAAGCTCAGCTACCAGCCATCAATGCCCCTATAAATCCACCCATAATCTGTCGAGTCCGCCACTCTATGTATGTTTTACATGTTTAAGAATGAAGATTGGTGAATCACATAAAATCTAATCTGGTTGTTGGGGACAATCGGATTACATATTAATGGCATGAATAAATTTTCCAATTTTAACCCACCTAGTGTCGCAAAATTAAAGTTTCATGTTTCCATGCTCAGAGACGAGGTCGAGACTTTTCCAATGGTGCCAAATTTAATGAATTTCGGGAACTAGATCAAAAGCTATGTCCATTTCAATATTTTAGTTGGGTCTCATACAAAAATGGAAAAAAATAGTTTAGCGAGAACATGTCCACGGGCCTCAGAACTTACTTTGTGCCTTTTGGCACCAAAAATACAAAATGTGAAAAATGCCCTGCAGCCTCGTTATTCATTTTTGTTAAAAACTATCCTCAAGACCACCGGTCCACATTTTCCATTTGGGTGAAAAGTCCTCCCGAGGCCCACTAGTCCGCATGTAATTTAGGCCTAACACATGGTTCCTTGGCCATCAGTGGAGGTGCAGTTCATTTTTATACTTTACACCTTTTGAGTCAAAAAGTTTGAATTTACTCCAATGATCCGCCTTCCTACCTTGACTTGAAGCATGGCCATGTGTAAGACTGGTGCAAGTTTGGGGAACACTTTTGATTCTATTTTTGAATTTGCGTCGAGAAGACACGTGGCTCTTTTCATGGCTTTACTTTGTTTCCTTATGTTGTGGCTGAGTCCTTTTATTAGTAGGGCCATATGTCTAACCCGAGACACATGGAGACTTAGCGCTTGTCTGACTCTAGCCCTTGGGCTGCCCCTCTATATTTACGCGGTTGAGGCATGTGGCACCCTCCGTTGACTCTACCTATCTTGAATTTTAAACTTCGACTCTATCCGTTTTCAAATTTGGGACACATGGAAGGCCAACGCTCGCTTGGGAGACCCGATTTTAGATTTACCTTTGAAGATGTGCCAAAGAGACACATGGCACCTTCTACTGAGTCTATGATACTTAGCCGATTCCCGGCCAAGGCATTTTTCGAACCCTACACGCGTGGAAGCCTCACGCTCATTTTATTCTTTGCTTTGGGTTACGCCTTTGAATTTACGTTGGTGAGACACTTGGCACCTCCACCGACACTCTTATACTTAACCGATTTGGGATTTCTATTCTTTGAATTCTATTGGACCTTGACCACGTGGAGAGTTAGTGCTAGTTTGGGTCTCTGCCTTGGGCTCCTACTTTTGAAATTGCACCGAGATGACACATGGTTATTTCTCGCTTGTTTTTACTTTTCAATGGCCACTGCTCTGCATTTCGTGTCCGGGACACGTGGAGACTTCACGCTCATTTGAGTCTGCCTTTTTGTTTAACCCTTGGAGATGCGCTAATGAGGCACGTGGAAGCTTCCATCGTCTCTTCCATACTTAGCCAATTTAAGCCCACTCTGAATCATTTGTGAAGCTCAAGCCTTTAAACCTTTCCTGTTTTCATCCTTTAAGCCTCTTGTTTCTTTGAAAATGTTTGCCTCCCGTAACCCGATTATTAGATTTGAAACACTGGGCTCATGTGACGAAAGTGACCCTTATATTTCTTCCCCGCGGGGTCATGTTCACTCAATTTTCTTGGGGAAAATTGAGATAACACCACTCATGGAAGAACATTAGAATCCCCAACAAAAATGAAGATTCTTGCCGCAACACCCATGCCTTCATCATTTTCCCTTACTGGGAAAGAAACAAACCCATTCTTCATCATGGCAGCAAGTGAGAGACTTGATAGCCCCTGAAAATAGTGGGCCAAAACATTAATGGAGGTAGGTGAGAAGCCAACACTGAGAGCTTTCCCAAAATTTCTCTCCCACCAAAATTTGATTTTCCAGTTGAAATATATGACTGTTTGAACATCGGGTCATCGGTGCACAATATTTGAAAGATTCTATGCATACAAGACATGAGATGGAAACCTCACACATCTTGAAGATTTGGCCCCTTCCTCTCACTATTAAAAGCGTCTTTGGATTGACATGTGGCGGCTTCTGTGGGCTCCTTCGTTTCCTTTATATTCTCGCACGGGCAGGGTCTCTTCTATTGGTGGAGAAACCGTGCTCAACCTGAGACATATGGAGGCTTGGCACTTAATTTAAAACTACCTCCGGAGTTCTCGCTTTTAATGTTCCATGGACAAGATAGGTGAAGGCATCCGCAAGATTTTGAATTTTCAATGGTGACCTTACCTTTTTGAACCCCGACCACATGGCGTGTTGGTGCTCATTTGGGGACCACATTTTGGGCAACACATTAGAAATTGTGCTAAAGAGACACATGGATATTTTCACGACTCTACCTTGTTTCTTGGTGTTTTTTCTAAGTCTATTTTGTTTGGCAGGATTTAAAGTCCGACCCTTGACACATGGAGGCTCAATGCACATTTTGGAACCCACTGTAAATTTTACTTTTGAATTTGCATCATGCCGACACGTGGCTCCTTCCTCGCCACCTCCCTCTATTTATACTTTTCAATGACTCGCTTATTCCTTTTTGGGCTCTAGTCACATGGAGGGCTAGCGCTTGCTAGAGTCTCTGTGTTGGGTCGTGTTGTCCACTCAAAATTCCCTTCCCTTAAGAAAGTGAAAATTCAAAATTTTGAGTTTAAGTGTCTTCTCTATTACTTGAAAATGTTTAAAGTCGAAATTGAGAAATCTGCGTTTTTGGGTCATTTTGTGTGTTTTTTCGGGCATGTCGGACATTTTTGTCCCGCGTGTTCCAAGTTCAAAAGTGTGCTCTATTCCCGATCAGCCGGTTTCCCGAAGTTTGTCTTTTTCGGCCTGTTTAACTTTTGTCCCAAATGTCCCAAAGTCCAATTGTGCAATTTGTTCCATTTTCGCTAAAACACCCGAACCGCGTGACTTAGCACTTTCATGTCCCAAATGTCCCAAGTCCAATTGTGCAAGTTGTTCCATTTTCGGCCGATTCACCGATCCGCGTACTTCGAGCTTTCATGTCCCAAACTCTTTCGGACCCATTGTCACCTTTTCGCCCGATCCGGCCGAGTCACGTGTTTCACGCACTTTTGTCCCACATGTCCTAAAAGGCATTTGTGTGTTTTTTCCCCGCTTCACCCAAATCGGCCGAGCCGCGTGTTTCACGCGTTCACGTCTCACATGTCCCAAATGAACCAAGTGCCATTTGTGTTTTTTTTTCCCGCTCTACTCGAATATCATGCTTATTCAAATTGGTAGGTATGTATTAAATGTGCATTCATTGTCTTTCTCTCTCCTAATTGGCTATATAATGAGCGAACCCCCTATGCATTTTTCACACTGCTTCCATGCTATCCTTTGCTCGAACCCTTGCAATCTAAAATCCTGCATGTGTATCCCTTCCCTCTGTAATTCCTTCCCGAGTTTAGTTTGCGGCTCTGTCCTCCGAATTACTATCAATATGAAGATCAAATTTCAGGGACAGGAACAAATCTTGCCACTAGAATCTGCCGTTCCCAATATTGGGGACAATGAAGCTCGTCATCTTGATTTCGGTGATTTTGGGCAAGGATGGCAGATGCAAACCCTACACCAATGGCACAGATGATTCACGACAGCGGTTTGGCTTTCACTGGAGGTTTCCCAATCTCGGTGCAATGTGCTGATACAGTGCTTTCATGCGGAGCTCACTTCGACCCTGATTCGAGTGAATTAACCAACGTACATGGGGAACTCATCGCCAAACTAGACGCTGCCACCATTAGCACTACACTAAGATTCCAGAAATGGATAATGCCATAGTTGTTTCCCAGGATCAAGCACAGGCCCTGTTCAATCAAGACAACGATAAATACAAGGCGTGGGTGGCGAAGTCCTGGCTAAAGAACCCTAAGAAGGGAGCATCTCGTCTATCCAAGACTCTTTTCTGGGCTGATTTCAATGAAGAATTGTCAGATTTTATAATCCTACTGGCTCGGGTTATGGGCTTACCCTCTACTAACGAATTCCATTTCTGGATGTGCCCGCTCATCAGCATGGTGTGCGAGGGAACTCAAAATATCAACTGGGTGGAAATCATCAGCATGAACTTGGCGGAGCAGCTGTCCAATGTACAACAAACGAAGAAGTTCTACATGACTTCATACCTGATGTATACTCTGGTGGCATCAAGGCAATGGTTTGGTTTTTCTTACATTGATGCCCACAAGGATGATCCTGTATATGCCTACTACCCGCAGTTCACCCTAGAGACCAGCAATCACAATTTCAGAAGGGTAAATGATGCTTTCACCATGTACGTGGTCAGGCTGCTTGAAGGTGATACTGCTAGAAGGTTTTCTGATGAAGCCATGAATCTGATATCGCACTACGGTGCTTATTTTATCCAATTCAGAAAATTCTCTTATATCAGGCTTGCTGGCTATGAGAGCACCCCTTTGAGGCTTCCCATGTTCTGCAGTGATAAGATGGCTTTGATAGAAGTATGCAGGCAATTAGACAAATTGCACAGAACCTGCAGAGACAAGAAGATTTCTAGTTTGCACTTTCCCATCTCTTTGGGAAACTACACTTGTAAAATAGCCCCGACGTGCGTAATATAGAAAGAGCCCTGGTTCCCATCACTGTTCATTTCTTCAAGCCAAGAACTTGCTTCGACTTGAAGAAGTTCATTGAATAGAACATCAAGATAATCTATCATCATAGGGTAGATACAAAAGACTATTGGGCTGACTATGCAGATGATTTTGAGGCTAGAAGGAGGCACTATGGTAGGTTTTCTCTGCAATTGATCCAAGAACTCGGCTTGTATCAAGTTCCTGAAGGACTCCAGGATGACAACTCTGATCTATACTCATATGAGTATGACAATGTGGTTAAGCACACTCCCTTGGAGGACTTGGATTGGAACAAGAAAGAGAAAGATGATCTGGCCGAGATCCTAGCTCTAGTCTTAATCAAGACTAAGGTTTGGTTTGATAGGAAAGTTTGGGAGCTCAGAAGGCACTTAGGAGAATCCTCCTCTAAGGATGTTTCAACACCAAGGAGGGAAGCATCGACCCCCATGTCAGACACACCTATGCAAACCCCTCCTGCCTCATCAATGCAAGGACCTGCAACTTCCACTCCTTCTTCATCCACTCAAGTGTACCAGAAGAAATTCAAAGATGTTAAGAAGGAGCCTGTTGAAAAATGTCCTCAAAGAAAGCAGGTAGAAGTGCCTTTGGGACCAGAGAACATCATTGTTCTCAGTGAAAGTGAAGAAAGTGAAGTGCCAGCCCCTGCAAATGCTCCTGAAGATCCAACGGATAAAGATAAGGAAGTCCAGAGCACTGAACTTCCAAGTGCTATTGATTCTTCTGCCGCAATTGTCTCAAGCGCCCCACTCACATCTCAACTTGAATCAACAGCTGTGCAAACCTTGAGCGTCATGAGCTCTCTGTCTCTTGGTCCTCTTGCCCCTCCTATTGATTCCTCTTCCTCTTTTGCGTGGGTGCAACCTTTTGTTGACAGTAGGAAGAGGAAATCTTCCTCTCGGAGCTCAGGGTCAAATTTTGATGTTGTCGCAGCCTTGTTAGGCACTACTCCTTCTCGTGCCAAGAAAGCCAGAATCACCTCCAGAATAGTGTCTGATGCTCAAGGTCAGCAATTCCTGGAGATTGCTAAGCCTACAGTGGACAAATCAGAGCAGGACTTGCAGGCATCTGACTTAGAGCTCTCAAGAATTCCAATGGGAGAGTCTACTCCTGAAGGTGAGATCCACAACCTCCAGGAAACGGTCACAAGAGTCATTGGGAGGGTAGAGAAAGGGTAGAAAACTATTGAACAGTTGGAGGAACAAGCCCAAATTCTCACTGGCTTTATCAAATCTCTTTTGTCTAAGGACAAAGTTTTGGACCCTACCCCATTGACTACCCTTCCGCCACCTGTAATTTTGAGCCAAGATGAAGTACAGAGTATCAAAGACATGCACAAGTATTCTGTCTATGGCAGAGCTATGGAGGCCATGGTGGAAGATATGCTTGTTGCAGGATTGAACTTCATCGATGAAGCTTTCAAACTCCATGGGAAGGTGAACAATTTGTAGCAGAAGTTCTCCTCCACTATCGGGATCATAGATAAAGAGCTCAAACTCTGGAGCAGTTGCATAGTAGACCTTCGCCTCATGGGACAGACAGATGAGAACATTTTATTGGCGAATAAGGTTTTTGATGATGCAAAGGATAATCTGTCAAAGTCCTAGGTTTACAGCGTGGAGTGGAAGATCAAAGACTTGGAGGAGGCTTTGGGAGAGCTGAAGAATAGCTGGTAGAAGGGTGAGGCTTTCAAGACACTGGTTGTATCTACTTTTAAAGATATACACTTGTCATCTTCAGGATGAAACTTCTGGTGTGCCTCTTTCCTTGCAAGAAATCAAAGCTCAATTCAGAGCTTTTGTCAAAGATAATCTATTCAAGGAAAGATCCATCTCCAAATAGAAAATGAAGGAGATCTACTCTCTTCAATCTACCATTGAAGAAGTAAATAAAGACTATCATACTCATGTCGAGTTTGATAAGGAAATGGAGAAGTGCATCAGATTTTGGGGTCAGTCTATAGCCAACACGCGCTCCCTCGTGGTAGAGACATACCCGAGGCATTGAAGAGATTCAGGCAGCGAATTTTGAAGTCAGTGGGTCCCTCCCAGTCATAACCACCTGTCTTCTTCTCCTTATTCTTCTCTTCTTTTCTAATTATTTTCCTCGAATTCATTGTAATAAGTTGAGGTATTGCGATTGGAAATCCTTAACTAATCTTTAGTTAAAAGAAGTGGTTACAAAGAGTAACTGATTTGTAATTCTATATAATGGCCTCTCTTCACCATTTTGAAAGGGAGGAAGAACTTGGCTTATTTTCTGAAAGTGTAAATAGATCATAAAGAAATCAATACAGAAGGGCTTTTCATTCTTTGTCTATCTGATCTCTTTTGTCCCCAGCTTTTCATTTAATTTTGTGAAGATCATTTGTCTGTGTTATGTTAAGAAACTTTGTGTTCTAGCAGATGTTATTTACAGAACTTTGTGTCTTTAAATTCCATCTTATTTATATGATACAAATGATCTTGTTTCAATTCACTGTAACTTCACATACATAAAGAATTATTCTGTTATCTATAATTCTGAGTGTTGCCTTTCTGCTCATTCTCATACTCTCATTCCTCAGTCCTTTTGTAATTGATGATCTTTATAGAAAACACTTTCGTAATATCCAAGTTCAACTAGAAAATCATGTTTTGTATATTTGTAAATAGGTTCGTTTCTGAATAAGGGAACCTCTCCCATTAAAGAGGAGGGACTTCTTGTCCCCTGACTGTTGCTCTTCGTAAAGTCCTATTTGACGACCAACAGTTTTTGGCGACTCCGCTGGGAAAATCATATTCCAGTTCTGTAATTTTTGATCATCCTTTGATCTAGCGACTCCGTGTTTTACTCGAGGGAGAAGGGCCCTTGGTATTGAAGATTCTCAGTTTCAACTTTTGGAGCAGCAGGGTTTTCCTTTCCCTTCAATGAGAAATAGAAAGACTCGTTCGACAAGCACTCCACCTGCTCAAGATAGAATTCCTACGGGTGGTATTCCTTCAGAGCCAGCTAGTCCTAATCTTCGAGCTTTGATTCTTGTTGGTGTTGCAGTTCCTCTCCAAGCCATTTTTCCAAGAATGGCGGTACCATTACCCTGGGGTCATTGTGTCGAGCCCCTTGCTCTTCCTCAGCCTTTGCATGAGTTACCCAGAGGTAACCAGAAGAACTTCCCTAAATTCAAAGGAAATGGTAAAGTGCATCCTGATGAACACATCGCAGCCTTCATAGTTGCATGTGGAGTTCTGGGAGTTGAACATGAAGACTTCTCCGTGAGACTGTTCGTTGAGACTTTACAAGATAATGTTGCTGATTGGTTCTATCACCTTCCTACTTGGTACTATCACTAGTCAATGACACCATAAGAACTAGGTTTGAAAACCGTTTCAAACTAGCAGAAGATGTGCATGCCTTGCTAGCCCAAATCTCTCAGATAAAGAAAGATTCACCAGAGCCCATGAGAGAATTTGTGGTCCGATTCAACAGGTTAATTAATAAAATTCCAGTAAATACTCGACCTGTTGATCAAATCCAAAAATGTTTCTTCCTAAATGCCCAATCGCCTGAAGTTAGTTATGCGCTGAGAAGGGCTAATCTCGCAACATTGGTTGAGGATCAAACTCTTGCTGTTAGTGTCGAGGATGATTTGATCATGTTAGGGAAGTCTGCTTTTCCTCCTCTTCCACCCTCGGATCTAATACTGATCCCTTGGTTCAAAAACTTGTGAATTATCTCATTTCCATAAAGAAACAATTGGCTTAGCATGCTCCTTATGCAGACATTCCAAGGAGGAATTTTCAGCCCAATAATTGTTTGCCTGCTTCTCAAACAAGATTATCTCTTGAAGGACCTCCTGTTAAAGTTCCTGTCAATGCAACCTATGAAGTTGAGGAACCAGATGATGATGAGGATAATGAAGCTTGCGAGGAGTTTGTGGAAGAAGTTGATGATGAAGCAGATGAACTTGAGGGATCTCGAGTTAATTTCTTCACCACTGAGGGCATTGATGATGGAGATGATTATGATGAAGTAGTAGCATACATGAATAGCGAATCATTTGCTGTCATGACTCGAGAGCAGAAAATCAGAGGGAGAAAGTGACGTAGCCCCCCAAGAAATCTAAGGAGCAGCCGACAACTATCCTTGTAATTGCAAAAAGAGGATCTCCTATCCTGTTTCATCTACACCAAAGGTGAGTCCTGTCAATCCTGCTTTTAAATTTACTTCTTTTTCCCCTAAAGTTGATAAACCGAGGACCTCAAGCCCATCCACTTCGGGTCTTTTGATATTATTGATCATCCGAAAAGACTAAGGTTCAAATCTCGAGGCCGAGTATTATCAAACCCATCCCAAAGATTTTGCTAAAATGATTCACTTTGTCAATTCCCATTCTAAAACCACTTCCAAAGGCATTTTACCTACTCCTTCTCGCACCACATCCTAGTCCGGTAGCCATTGTCACCTCACCTAATGACAAAATCAAGCCATTTTATGTAACACTTCTTATAGCTGGCCATAGGCTCAGTAATTGTGTCATAGACTCAGGAGCCTCAGACAATGTGATACCCGCTAAAGTAGCTCATGCCTTAGGCTTGACCCTCACACGCACTTATGGATCTTGTTACTCCATGGAGAGTAAGGAAGTGCCTCAGTCGGAAGAATTAAAGATGCACAAGTGGCTTTTGCTTTACTCCGAAAAGAGAGTTTTGGCTACCATCTTAGTAGCGATATTCCTCCTTCATACGGGATGTTGCTAAGTAGGAATTTTTGTAAGGATGTGGGTGGAGAAATTCAAATGGATTGGTCACATGCACTCATACACTGTTAACGGAAAAATGAAGAAGTTGCTATATCTCGAGAAGCAATCCGAGTATATTGTAAAAAAACGGATGATCCTAAAGCACAAATACTCTATGAGGATATGGGCCATGGCAACTACATGATTATGTCCCCTGATGAAATTCAACTACCCAAAGTGTCACCTAAGATCCTAATGGTGTTTGGATTTTAGAGTTTGATGGAAGTTGTTCCTCAGTTGGTTCTGGAGCTGGTGTCCTACTGGTGTCACCTGAAGGAAGCCTTCATCCTTTTTCATTCAAGTTACAGTTCGAAAATACTAATAATACAGCAGAGTATGAGGCTCTCATTCTTGGACTGTAAGTGGCCAAAGAACAAGGTGTAAAGAATCTTCTGGCTCATGGTGATGCGGAATTGATTGTAAAGCAAGTTAGAAGCCTTTTCCAGGTAAAAAATGGAAGGTTGAAACATTACCGGAATCAGGTTTGGGATTCCATTGAATTTCTTGATGCTTTCTCCATCGAAGCAATACCTAGGGAGAAGAACAGCAGGGCTGATTCACTAGCAGTCTCAGGGTCACTACTGATTCCTCATCCTGACTTCTCTCAGGATAAGTTCACCATTGAGATGGTCCATCGACCTAGTGTACCTGATAATACCAATAACTGGCAAGTTTTCAATGATGATCAACACTTGCTTTCTTTCTTAGAACTCAAGGGTAATTTTGAACAGCTGTATTTTGAAGGAAGCGACAACCTGCCTCGTGAAAATGTGCCCTTTGACAAAGCAGTCACCCAAGGAGAAGAAACGGATCAAGATGGGTGCATCAAACTCAAAGGAAACAAGATTCCTAAAGGATTGGTGAGTTTAGAGGAACTATTTGATAAACATGACAGGTATGTAAAGTCTAGAGCTTCTACTGGACCTCAACAATCAGCTGAGTATGACAAGATTAATATTGGGAGTTCTACTGATCCTAAGCTCGTGAACATTGGAAAATGTTGCACAGCAGATGAGAGGAAGAAAGCAATTGATCTTTTAAAGAGGTATAAGGATGTTCTTGCTTACTCTTATGAAGATTTAAAAGATTTCAAACCAAAAGATATGCAACATTTTATTCCTCTCAAGCCTGGAATTAAGCCTTTTAAGCAGAAACAGAGGCAATACAACCCCAAAATAGCTGACACCATCTTTCAGGAAATACAGAAGTTGTTGAAGGCTAAAATCATTTTTCCCATTCACCATTCAACATGGATTGCAAATATTGTGCCTGTTAGGAAGAAAAATGGTGAGATCCGCATCTGTGTTGATTTCAGGAATCTGAATCAGGCTTCCTTGAAAGATAATTATCCTTTGCCTATGATGGATCAGGTCTTGCAAGTAGTAACAGGATCTGAAATGTTATCTATGCTTGATGGATTCTCAGGATATAATCAGGTAGAGGTTGATACTGCAGATCAACACAAAACAACTTTCACTACTCCTTGGGGTACCTTTGCTTACAAGAGAATGCCTTTTGGGCTCATTAATGCTGGTGCCACTTTTCAGAGAGCTATGGATCTGGCTTTTGGAAGTTTGAAAGGGAAGTGTATTGTCATATACCTTGATGACTTGACTGTGTTTTCTAAAACAAGGGCGGATCATTTTGACCACCTGGAGACAGTTCTGCTAAGATGCAGAGAGCATGGGATTTCTTTGAATCCTAAAAAATATGTCTTTTGTGTCACAGAGGGAAAATTATTAGGGCACATTGTCTCCAAAGATGGTATTAAGATTGATCCTGAACGAGTACAAGCTATCCAGCAAATTCCTCTCCCAACCAGTAAAAAGGGCGTGCACTCTTTCTTTGGTAAGATCAATTTTTTAAGAAGGTTCATCCCTGATTTTATAGAGTTAACTTTGAATATTTCTCGATGATGAAAGGGAAACAAATGTTTGGTTGGTCTTCTGAAGGAAAGGAATCCTTTGAAGGTATCAAAAGAGCTATTGCTAAAACTCCTGTTTTAGCCTGTCCTGATTTCAGCAAAGATTTTATTATCTATTGCTATGCCACAGATAATACCTTGGCTGCTATTTTGACTCAAGAAGACTCTAATGAGCATGAACTCCCAATTGCATTCATGAGCTATATTCTGAAAGATCATGAGTTAAAATACACCATGATGGAAAAACATGCTTTTGCAGTGGTCAAAGTTGTTAAGCAATTTCATTTTTACATTCTCAACTCTCATTCCATGGTGTTGGTTCCAAATACAACTGTTAAGTCAATTCTCACACAACAGGAATTTGGATCCAAGAGAGGGAACTGGGTTGTTAAGGTCCAATAATATGATATTGACATCAAACCGACCAAGCTTGTTCGTGGAAAAGGCCTTTGTGAGCTCATTGCTGAAGGAGCTAAACATGAGTTCTTTGAGGAGAAAGTTGATCTTCCTACCGCTCGCTTTCTTAGCTCGGCTTGATGAATGGTATGCGATATTGCTCATTTTCTCACCTATGGAGAATGCCCCTATCATTTAACTGCCAAAGAAAAGAGGACTGTTAAATTAAGGTCAGTGCAATATGTGTTGTGGGAAAACGCCTTGTTCAAACGTGGGTTAGATGGATGGTTTTTGAAATGTGTGGACAAGGAACAGCAGAGAAAGTTGCTCTCAGCTTTTCATGATCAGTCATGTGGAGGGCACTATTCATCAACAGTCACTTCTCATAAGATACTTCGTGGAGGATATTACTGGCCCTCCTTGTTCAGAGATGCATCCAAGTGGGTTGATAAATGTGAGGCTTGTCAGACCTTCGTGGGAAGACCTAAATTGGCCTCTTTACCTCTTAAGCCGATTGTTATTGAAGAGCCTTTTCAACAAAGGGGGTTTGGACTTCATTGGAACACTTAATCCCACTTCTAGTGCCGGTCATACTCATGTATTAACTGCCACGGATTATTTCACCAAATGGGTAGAAGCTATTCCAATAAAGAGTACTACTTTTGAAGTGGTGTGTAGCTTCATCAAAGAAACATCTTGGTAAGGTATGGTGTACCTAACAAGATTGTAACAGATAATGCTTCGAATTTCTCTTCAACTGAGATAATGGATTTTTTCTATGGGTATGGCATTTCTTTGGCTCACTCCTCGATTACTATCCTCAGGGAAATGGGCAAGCAGAATCCACTAATAAAAATTTGGTGACTATTATAAGGAAATTAGTCAATGAGTCTCAACGAAACTGGCACAAGAAGCTCTATGATGCTCTTTGGGCAGACATGATCACACCAAAGAGAGCTATTGGAATGTCTCCTTTTCAAGTGGTATATGGAGTAGAAGCTCAATTTCCGGAACAAGGAGCTGCACCTTGCATCTGATCTAATGAAGGCTATTGAAGATACTAGTTTCAGTGATGCTTTGGATAAGAGAATTATGTACCTTCACAAACTGAATGAGGATAGATTGGAGGTTGCTGATAGGATATCTGTTCACCAGCAGAAGGTAAAGGTCCTGTTTGATAAGAAAGCTAGGTTCAGAGATTTCCAAGTTGGAGACACTGTGTTGTTATGGGATAAAAGGCATGAACCTCGTGGCAGCCATGGCAAGTTTGATTCCCTTTGGCTCGGACCTTTCAAGATCAGACACTTTGCTAGTAAGAATTCCTTTTATCTTGATTACATGGATGGTTCTCCTCTCCCACTTCCTTATAGTGGGCAGTATCTTAAGTTGTTCAAGTCATAGGTGATTAGGGAGTCCTTTGTATATTCTGTACACGTTTTTTGTTTTTCTTTCCTTTTTGTTATGGTGTGTTGTCCTCTGTATTGGTTTTCTTTTTGACTCCGTGGCCCAAGGGATAAGGTATTGGTCTACTTCCCCGAGTTTGTCTAAGTTCTTACCTTGTCTCATTCCTTGAATTTATGCTATGAGTCATCCCCAGAAGGAGCCAGCTGTTGTCCACTCAAAATTCCCTGCTCTTAAGAAAGTGAAAATTCAAAATTTTGAGTTTAAGTGTCTTCTCTGTTGTACTGAAAATGTTAAAAGTCGAGAAATTGAGAAAATCTATGTTTTTGGGTCATTTTGTGTGTTTTTCGGGCCTGTCGGACATTTTTGTCCCGCGTGTCCCAAGTTCAAAAGTGCGCTCTGTTCCCCGATCATCTAGTTTCCCCGAAGTTTGTCTTTTTTGGGCCCGTCGGAACTTTTTGTCCCAAATGTCCCAAAGTCCAATTGTGCAAGTTGTTCCATTTTCGGCCAAAACACCCGAACCGCGTACTTCACATTTTCATGTCCCAAATGTCCCAAGTCCAATTGTGCAAGTTGTTCCATTTTCAGCCGATTCACCCGAACCGCGTACTTCGCGCTTTCATGTCCCAAACTCTTCCGGACCCATTGTCACCTTTTCACCCGATTCGGCCGAGTCGCGTGTTTCGCGCACTTTTGTCCCACATGTCCCAAAAGGCATTTGTGCGTCTTTTCCCCGCTTCGCCCAAATCGGCCGAGCCACGTGTTTCGCGCATTTGCGTCTCACATGTCCCAAATGAACCAAGTGCCATTTGTGTTTTTTTTTCCCGCTCTACCCGAATATCATGCTTATTCAAATTGGTAGGTATGTATTAAATGCACATTCATTGTCTTTCTCTCTCCTAATCGGCTATATAATGAACAAACCCCCTATGCATTTTTCACACTGCTTCCATGCTATCCTTTGCTCGAACCCTTGCAATCTAAAATCCTGCGCATGAATCCCTTCCCTCTGTAATTCCTTCCCGAGTTTAGTTTGCGGCTCTGTCCTCCAAGTTACTATCAATATGAAGATCAAATTTTAGGGACAGGAACAAATCTCACCACTAGAATCTGCCGTTCCCAATATTGGGGACAATGAAGCTCGTCATCTTGATTTCGGTGATTTTTGGGCAAGGATGGCAGATGTAAACCCTACACCAATGGTGCAGATGATTCATGATAGCGGTTTGGCTTTCACCGGAGGTTTCCCAATCTCGGTGCAATGTGTTGATACAGTGCTTTCATGCAGAGCTCACTTCGACCCTGATTCGAGCGAATTAACCAACATACACGGGGAACTCATCGCCAAACTGGATGCTGCCACCATTAGCACTACATCAAAGATTCCGAAATAGATAATGCCATAGTTGTTTCCCGAGGATCAAGCACAAGCCTTGTTCAATCAAGACAAAGGACAAATACAGGCGCAGTGGCGAAGTCTCAAGCTAAAGAACCCTAAGAAGGGAGCATCTCGCCTATCCAAGACTCTTTTCTCGGGATGATTTCAATGAAGAATTATCAAATTTTATAATCCCACCGGCTCAGTTATGGGCTTACCCTCCACTAACAAATGCCATTTCTCGGATGTGCCCACTCATCAAAGATGGTGTGCGAGGGAACTAAAAATATCAACTGGACGGAAATCATCGGCATGAACTTGGCGAAGCAGCTATCTAATGTATAACAGATGAAGAAGTTCTACATGACTTCATACCTGATGTATACTCTGGCGGCATCAAGGAAATGGTTTGGTTTTTCTTACATTGATGCCCACAAGGATGATCCTGTATATGCCTACTGCCCATAGTTCACCCTAGAGACCAGCAATCACAATTTCAGAAGGGTAAATGATGCTTTCACCATGTACGTGGTCAGGCTGCTTGAAGGTGATACTGCTAGAAGGTTTTCTGATGAAGCCATGAATCTGATATCACACTACGGTGCTTATTTTATCCAATTCAGAAAATTCTCTTATATCAGGCTTGCTGGCTATGAGAGCACCCCTTTGAGGCTTCCCATGTTCTACAGTGACAAGATGGATTTGATAGAAGTATGTAGGCAATTAGACAAATTACACAGAACCTGTAGAGACAAGAAGATTTCTGGTTTGCACTTTCCCATCTCTTTGGGAAACTACACTTGTAAAACAGCCCTGGACACACAGAATATAGAAAGAGCCCTGGTTCCCATCACTGTTCATTTCTTCAAGCCAAGAACTTGCTTCGACTTGAAGAAGTTCATTGAACAGAACATCAAGATAATCTATCATCATAGGGTAGATACAAAAGACTATTGGGTTGACTGTGTAGATGATTTTGAGGCTAGAAGGAGGCACTATGGCAGGTTTTCTCTGCAATTGATCCAAGAACTCGGCTTGTATCAAGTTCCTGAAGGACTCCAGGATGACAACTCTGATCTATACTCATATGAGTATGACAATGTGGTTAAGCACACTCCCTTGGAGGACTTGGATTGAAACAAGAAAGAGAAAGATGATATGGCCGAGATCCTAGCTCCATTCCTAATCAGGCCTAAGGTCCGGTTTCATAGGAAAGTTTGAGAGCTCGAAAGGCACTCAGGAAAATCCTCCTCTAAGGATGTTTCAACACCAAGGAGGGAAGCATCGACTCCCATATCAGACACACCTGTGCAAACCCCTCCTGCCTCATCAACGCAAGGACCTACAGCTTCCACTCCTTCTTCATCCACTCAAGTGTACCAGAAGAAATTCAAAGAGGTTAAGAAGGAGCCTGTTGAAAAATATCCTCAAAGAAAGTAGGTAGAAGTGCCTTTGGGACCAGAGAACATCATTTTTCTCAGTGAAAGTGAAGAGAGTGAAGTGCCAGCCCCTGCAAATGCTCCTGAAGATCCAACGGATAAAGATAAGGAAGTCCAGAGCACTGAACTTCCAAGTGCTATTGATTCTTCTGCCGCAATTGTCTCAAGCGCCCCACTCACATCTCAACTTGAATCAACAGTTGTGCAAACCTTGAGCATCATGAGCTCTCTGTCTCTTGGTCCTCTTGCCCCTCCTGCTGATTCCTCTTCCTCTTTTGCGTGGGTGCAACCTTTTGTTGACAGTAGGAAGAGGAAATCTTCCTCTCGGAGCTCAGGGTCAAATTTTGATGTTGTCGCAGCCTTGTTAGGCACTACTCCTTCTCGTGCCAAGAAAGCCAAAATCACCTCCATAATAGTGTCTGATGCTCAAGGTCAGCAATTCCTGAGATTGCTAAGCCTACAGTGGACAAATCAGAGCAGGACTTGCAGGCATTTGACTTAGAGCTCTCAAGAATTCCAATGGGAGAGTCTACTCCTGAAGGTGAGATCCACAACCTCCAGGAAACGGTCACAAGAGTCATTGGGAGGGTAGAGAAAGGGCAGCAAACTATTGAACAGTTGGAGGAACAAGCCCAGATTCTCAATGGCTGTATCAAATCTCTTTTGTCTAAGGACAAAGTTTTGGACCCTACCCCATTGACTACCCTTCCACCACCTGTAATTTTGAGCCAAGTATCAAAGACATGCACAAGTATTCTGTCCATGGCAGAGCTATGGAGGCCATGGTGGAAGATATGCTTATTGCAGAGATTGAACTTCATCGATGAAGCTTTCAAACTCCATGGGAAGGTGAACAATTTGTAGCAGAAGTTCTCCTCCACTATCGGGATCATAGATAAAGAGCTTAAACTCTCGAGTAGTTGCATAGTAGACCTTCGTCTCATGGGACAGACATATGAGAACATTTTATTGGCGAATAAGGTTTTTGATGATGCAAAGGATAATTTGTCAAAGTCCTGGGTTTACAGCGTGGAGTGGAATATCAAAGTCTTGGAGGAGGCTTTGGGAGAGCTGAAGAATAGCTGGCAGAAGGGTGAGGCTTTCAAGACACTAGTTGTATCTTCTTTCAAAGATATGCACTGTCATCTTCAGGATGAAAATTCTGGTGTACCTCTTTCCTTGCAAGAAATCAAAGCTCAATTCAGAGCTTTTGTCAAAGATAATCTATTCAAGGAAAGCTCCATCTCCAAAGAGAAAATGAAGGAGATATACTCTCTTCAATCTGCCATTGAAGAAGTAAATAAAGACTATCATACTCATGTCGAGTTTGATAAGGAAATGGAGAAGTGGCTCGGATTTTGGGGTCAGTCTACAGCCAACACGTAAGTCCCTCGTGGCAGAGACATACTCGAGGCATTGAAGAGATTCAGGCAGCAAATTTTGAAGTCAGTGGGTCCCTCCCAGTCATAACCACCTGTCTTCTTCTCCTTATTCTTCTCTTCTTTTCTAATTCTTTTTCTCGATTCATTGTAATAAGTTGAGGTATTGCGATTGGCAATCCTTAACTAATCTTTAGTTAAAAGAAGTGGTTACAAAGAGTAACTGATTTGTAAGCTATATATTGGCCTCTCTTCACCATTTTGAAAGGGAGGAAGAACTTGGCTTATTTTCTGAAAGTGTAAATAGATCATAAAGAAATCAATACAAAAGGGCTTTTCATTCTTTGTCTATCTGATCTCTTTTGTCCCCAGCTTTTCATTTAATTTTGTGAAGATCATTTGTCTGTGTTATGTTAAGAAACTTTGTGTTCTAGCAGATGTTATTTACAGAACTTTGTGTCTTTAAATTCCATCTTATTTATATGATACAAATGATCTTGTTTCAATTCACTATAACTTCGCATACATAAAGAATTACTCTGTTATCTATAATTCTGAGTGTTGCCTTTCGCTCATTCTCATACTCTCATTCCTCGGTCCTTTTGTAATTAATGATCTTTATAGAAAACACTTTCGTAATGTCCAAGTTCAACCGTAGAAAATCATGATTTGTATATTTGTAAATAGGTTCGTTTCAAATAAGGGAACCTCTCCCATTAAAGAGGAGGGACTTCTTGTCCCCCCTCGATTGTTGCTCTTCGTAAAGTCTATTTGACGACCAACAGGTCGCACGTTTGAATTTGTGTTGATGCGACACGTGGTGTCATCTATCGGTTCTATATACTTAGCTTATTCGGATCTCGATCCATTTGAATTTTGTCTGACCCTAGACACATGGAGAGTCTACACATGTTTGGGAACCCACTATTCAGACCCAACCTTGGTTTTGCGCTAATGAGACAAGTGGAGGATTCTTCCGACACTCTTATACTTAGTCATTTTAAACGGTTAGCTTTGTCCCCTTTTCAGACCTGGGACACGTGGGAGCCTCACGCTCACTTGTGAACCGAATCTGGATTTTAATTTTGAAGTTACATCAAGTGACATGTGGTTCCGCTCTACTGGCCCTCATATACTTAGTTGATTAAGGCCCGCTCTGTCCCATTTTTTTACTTTAACAACCTAGCGAGCTTGCGCTTGTTTGGGGAACTACCTTCGGAGTTAATATTTGAATTTTTATGAGTCAACACATGGCACCTTCTTTTGGATCTCTGTCCATTTTGAGTTTTCAATTAATGATAAGACCCCGTGGGCGCATGTTGGGCCTCGACCTTAAAATCGCATCATTTTGCAAAAAGTGCAAAATTTCCAAAATGCCCTGCAAACCCACCACTTGAATTTACATTTGTGCAAAATTTCCCTGTGGCCCCGCAGAGACCCAATTTTGAAAAAGAAAACATCCTCGACCCACCAGCTCACATTTTCCATGTTTGGCGAAAAGACATCTCCGACCCCGCCAATCCACTTTTTCCACTTTTCATAAGAAATCCTTCTTGGGCACGCGGGCCTACAATTTTACTTGTGCCTTTTGTGAAAAGTATAAAAATTAAAAAATGTCTCCCACCACCTGTTGGTCCATAATTTCCATGGAAAAAAATCTTCCCTAGGCCCGCCGGCCCGCTTTTGGCAAAAAATCCTTCCAAGGTCTATCGGCCCATAAGTTGCGAAATATGAGTAGTTAGAAGGACTTCTTTATATCTCTGGAAAGGGGAAGAAATTTCCTATTTGTTGGAAATTATTTCAAGGGGACTTAAGTGCTTAAAATATGTAAAAATTTAGATTAAACAAAAAAGAGAGAAAATGATGTTAGTTAATTTTAAAATAAGTGTGATCTTATTTGGTCAACAATTTGGTGACTCATGGGGATCACACTTTCGCCACAGGTGAAATGATCAGCTTTCTTGAAGAATCCATTGGTCATGGAGTCTTCCCGGTAAACACAAATCTGATCTAAAATTTTAAAATTGGATCCTTGAGCCACTTGGAACACTACTAGAACCAGAGCTAATCTCACCAAATGCTACTTCCAATGCACTATGTATGAGCAAAAACACCACAACACTATGTACAAAAATGGAATAATACACACCCCAAGTGGGATATGCAGAGTGTGCACAAGAACTTCTTCTATTGAAAAAAACCTAAACCTACTCTACGCTAACCAGAGAGAAAGGGGACTCAAACAAATCCTACAACTGGTAGGGAGAAGTAGCTTCCCTTTCTCAAAAGGGGAAGCCATGCAAATGATTTGACACTTGAATATGGCTTCTTGTATGAGTGAAAAACTAACGATAAGTTGGTCCTCCACCTAAATCATCAAGGTGTCAACTGGAAACAAGACAAATGCCTCTTTTAGTTGCTCTACATTTGGATTGAAGAGGCATTACAGCTGATCCTTGGTACTTTGGAGCTCATCCTCATGCCCTAAAGTGGGCATGACTGGTTTTGGCTTCTCCCTTGGCTCCAATGAAGCTAAGTACCTGATTTGGCATGATCGATCTCGGTGGATGTGCCTATGGTTCTAAATTTTAACTCCAAGAATGGTGTCTTCTTTCTCAACTTCCTGGATGGATGGTGTCGAGGGATGATGACATCCTCTTACTCTTTCACTTCCTTCTCATGTGAAGAACATGGAAGATTCATATCCTCCAACTTTGGTTCTAGAGGGCTATCGTGAGATGCGGGTTCCTATCTTTGAATGATCTCCTCCATGATAGAAGATTCATGTGCTTATAACGTGGATGATGGAGGATAAAATGATGTGATATCCTCGAGATCCTCTCCATCAAAGCAATCCTCCAAGTCTCACAGATAGTCTCGCATCCTTATTGTCCTGCTTTGCATGTGTTTGACCTCCTCCATGGTGTCCTCGATCCAGAACTTGCTCACCATAGTTCCCTTCATCCTCAAACATGAATTTTGAAAGATCAAACTCTCCTTCAACATTAGATCTTGAAGGGGATGAAGTGGGAGGAATAACTAAAGGTTCTTCTCTATCCTTCTCCACACTTAGAGCCTCTAAAACTGTATGGTTCTCCTCCTGAACCAGAATGTACTCCTCTTCTTTTGATTTGGAGTAGCTTCTTCTTCCCTCACTTATGTTGTAATTAAATCTTCCACCACTTGTGGCTTGACCCCAGCCCCATCCATGGGATAAACCAACAAGGGATCTTTGTAAACTCTAATCTAATAGCCCAACTCTTCGATTTTATATCATTTCTTATATGTTGGGTTCCTCTACTTGTTGTTCTCCTTTACTAGTTTTTTCAGTATCTCCCTAACATGGAATTGGGGGAGTATGAGGAGTAGTGGATGGGGTATCCACTAGTTGTTTCCTTTTTTTTTTGTGGAGGGGAAGGCATTGATTTTGGCTCTTGTGGAGGAGACTTAGATTTGGAAGGGAAAATGGAGAGAAAAAAAGATGAGATGGAAGACTAGAAGATGGGGAAGGGAAATCAACACTTGGGGCAGAACATGGGAAGCTTGAAAATTGAATCTCAGGTTGAGATGGTGTTGCTTGGGGAATGGAGAGGAAATCACTAGATGATGGTGTAGGACTTACCCATTTACAAGGCTCCTTGACACCACATTCATAGGGCTCTATCTCCTCAGCCCACTGTGTAAGTTGGGGCAGCATATCAATCATGATGTCCATCTTCTTCTATGGATTGAAATGTATTTACATAGGGCCTACCCATGGACAAGGTGCCCTGTAACCAATCCTGAATGCCTTCATCTGAGATACATCCCTGGAATGCACCATGCTAGCCTTTATTCTTTAAATCTTCTCCAAAGAACCAAAATTCTTAGTTTGACTATTATCACTGTATGCATACCCTTGTTCCTGATAAGCTCCATAGCCAAACTGGCTTTGACACTGTTCATATGGGTAAGCATGATGATTCTAGATTTGATCATAATGCTAATCTGGAGGAGTTGAGAAATACATTGGAGGTAGACTAGCACTACTATTGCTACAAGTGTGAGTTCCAAGATGGGAATGAAGTCATGATTACACAACTTTATGGGATGGAAGAAGATGAAAGAGATGGAAGAAAAATGGATGAAAATGGATGGGAGAAGGTATACATCTTTAGAGATGGGTCATTGACTAGATGGAGTCACTATACGTGCTTTTCATGTGCCTCAAAAGGATGAATCTTAACAAGATTACACCATCCTAATAAGATGAAGTGGTAAGGTTCTTAAGACTTGTCCCATTGGGCATGCAAAAATTGTTAGTGGAGAATCACAACACTCCCGAATTGCCTTGGATCCGAGTGGGTCATTCGGTGTGACTACACAACATTGGACCATATCTCAAGATGTGGTACTTGCAAAACTTGAGATGGACCTCCGAGAAACGCTGGTTCCTACTTCCTAATCTACTTGCCACTAGCTAATCCATTGCAGTAAAACCTATCTATCATAATCTAACCATTCCAAGGAGATAGGGAGAGAGAGAGAGAGAGATGAAAGAGAGCCTAAACTAATCAATGATACACCGAAAAGGGAGTGGTTGATCATAGATATAAAATTCCTAAAGTGGAGAGAGGTGAGCAAAGGAGAGGGTGGACAAGATGCACCATGGACCAGAGATGAAGTTCACATAGAACACCAGTTCAAGACCCATTAAGCATAGCTCCTAGAACCTAAAATAAACATTAGAGTATGCACAATATACCCTGTAATGATGAGAGGAAAGAAGAGACAACAAAACAAACAAGGATGAAAAAAAATCATCACGAAACATATTTTATTTCTCAAAAAATTCACACAAGTACATCATCAATCGAAAGAGGAAAGAAAATTCCATTATAGAGCCATTAGAAGAGGCTTAGACTCTACATTCTATGCTAAGGAAGAAAGACAGAGGGGGAAGAAGAGAAATAATAACCAACCCTTTGGAAAATGCCCCTCCTTTACAATATATAAGAAGAATAAGAGAGAGAAGAGGGAAGAATTCAAAATCTTCTCTAACCACCCCTGGAAGGGCGTTGAATCCACCTACCACAATGAAGACTCTCACTGCAAGACGCATGCCTCCCTCATTTTCCCTTACTTGAGAAATAAATAGGCACATTCTTCATCATGGCGACATATGAGAAACTTAACAAACAGTAAAACTAGTGGGCCAAAACATTAATGGAGGCAGGTGAGAAGCCTACGCCGAGAGCTTTCTGAAAAGTCCTCTCCCATCCAAATCTGAGTTTCCAGTCAAAACATAAGGTTCTTTGAAGATAAGGGTCATAGGCATACAATATTTGAAAGAGTCTATCCGTGCAAGACACATGTAGAAGCCTCGTGCATCTTGAAGATTTGGCCCCTTCCTCTCGCTCTTAAAATTGTGCTGGATTGACACGTGGTGGCTTCCACGGGCTCCTTTCTTTCCTTTTTATTATTCCCCGGGTCTCTCCTATTGGTGGAGTCAATATTCCGACTCGAGACATGTGGAGGCTTGGCACTTGTTTGAAAACTACCTCCGTGTTCTAATTTTAAGGTTGCGTGGATGAGATATGTGGATGCCTCCGTAGAATTTCAGACTTTTAAATGGCTGACCTTACCTTTTCAGACCCTAACCATGTGGCACGTTAGCGCTCATTTGGGGACTTCCTTTTGGGCTGCACCTTTAAAATTATTGCAAAGAGACATGTGGCTCTTTCCGTGGCTCTGCTCTATTTCTTAGTGTTTTGGATAAGTCCCTTTTGTTTGGTGGGGCTTTAAGTGTGATCCTCGACACGTGGAGGCTTAGTTCACATTTGGGAACCCGCTATGAATTTTACTTTTGTAATTGTGTCATGTTAACACATGGTTCCTTCAACTGACCTACCTTTGTTTAGACTTTTCAATGACCGCTTCTTCCTTTTCGGGATCTGGAAACATGGAGGGCCAGTGCTTGATTGAGTCTCTACTTTGGGTCATGCCTTTGAATTTTCACTTATGCAACATGTGGTACCATCCACTCGTTCTCTATAATTAGCTAATTAGGGCATCGCTCTTTGGACCCATACTTGGTGTTTTGCCGATGAGACACGTGGAGGATTCTATCAACACTCTTATACTTATTCATTTTAAATGGTTGGATCTCTTACCTTTTTGGACATGGGACACTTGGGATCCTCGTGATCAATCGGGAACCAATTCGATTTTAACTTTGAAGTTTCACCCAATTGACACGTGGTGAGCTCCGCACTTGTTTAGGGAACTACCTTCGAGTTGATCTATAAAATTACGGTGAATTGACACGTGGAACCTTTCACTAGCTCTACCCCATTTTGAATTTTCAACAACCGATGAGACCCCACAGTGCGTGGGGCCCTCCTTAAAACTGTGTCATTTTGTGAAAAAATGAAAAAGTTCCAAAATGCCTTGCAGACCCACCAACCCAAATTTACATTTGGGAAAAATTTCCCCTACATCCCCGCAAACCCACTTTTGGCCAAAGAAAACATCCCCAGGCCCGGTAACCCACATTTTCCACGTTTGGTGAAAAGACATCTCTGGGCTTGTCGGCCCGCTTTTTCCACTTTTCCTAAGAAATTCTTCTCGGCCCAACGCACCTAAAATTATACTTGTGTATTTTGTGAAAAATGTCTCCTGTCACCCCACTTATCCATAATTTGTATGGCAAAACATTTTCCTAGGCCCACCGACCGTTTTTGGCAAAAAAACTTTCCAAGGCCAGCGGGCCCATAATTTACGAAATATGAGGAGTTAGAAGGACTTCTTTATATCTCTACAAAGGGGAAGAAATTTTTTATCTGTTGCAAATGAATTTATGCTGCCTTAAGTGTTTAAAATATGTAAAAATTTATATTGAAGAACAAAAGGTGGAAAATGGTGTTAGTTGACCTAAAACTAAGTGTGAGCTTATTTGGTCAACACGTTGATTATCTTATTCTCACAACTTTTTGATGATACCACACCCTTCTTTTGATAAAGAGAAATATTCTATTGACATGATATGCAAGCCTTGTGTGCCTCGATAATGAAAACCATTGGTAGGTATTCAATGATGATAAACATATTCTCTCTTTCCTTGAGTAACAACATAATTTTAACAACATGTTCTTTGAATGAAGAACTTCTTCATCCCAAAAATCAACTTCACAAGAGAAAAAATGTGAAGTTCAAGAGGTTGATTCTGATGGAGTGCTCATCCTGAAAGGTAATAACATTCATAAGGACCTAATATCTCTTCAATAATTATTTGATAGGCATGATAGATATGCTAAATATAAAGCTAAGAAGTCTCCTAAGAGAATTGCTTAATTTGAGAAGGTAAACATTGGAACAAAGAAACAACTTTAGTTTGTAAATATAGGAAAATGTTGCTCATTAGAGGAAAAGAGAATTTTTTTCTTTGTTGAAACAATATTCGAGATGTATTAGCAAATTCTTATGATGAACTAAAATATTTTAAACCTGAAGAGATGTAGCACTCAATACCACTCAAATCTAAAGCAAATCCATTCTAGAAAAAGAAAAGACAATATAATCCAAATATTACTAGAATAATTTGGGAGGAAGTGTTGAAAATGCTAAATGTTTGGATCATTTTTCCAATCCATCACTCTAGATGCATGGAAAATATTGTTTCGTCTATAAAAAAAGTGGGGAAATAAGGATTTGTGTATACTTCTAGAATCTAAACTAAACTTCTTTAAAAGAGAATTATCCACTTCCAATCACGGATCATATTTTACAAGTAGCCCCTATTTTTAAATTATTTGCATGCTAGATAAATTCTCCATCTACAATCAAATAGAAATTTATCAAGAAGATCAATATAATACTGATTTTATAACTTTGTGGGGAACCTTTGCCTATAGGCATATACCATTTGGTGATCAATGTTGGGGTAATTTTTCAAAGAGAAATGCACTCAAATTTGAAATAATTGAAGAACAAATGTATTGTCATTTATCTAAATAATATACAAGTCTTCTCCAATAAGAGGAAGGAAAATTATATACACCTTGAAATTTTTTTTCTAAGGTGTCGAGAACATGGCATTTCACTAAATTTGAAAAATTAAATATTTGGAGTGACTGAAGGAAATATATTAGGACATATTATGAACAAGGAGGGAACAAAGATTGATCTGGAAAGAGTAGAAGCCAATCAAGATATATTCTTTACCACAAGTAATAAGGGAATCCACTCATTGTTTTGTAAGAACAACTTTTGGAGCCATTTTGTTGCATATTTTGTTGAGTTGACCTAACATATTACAAAAATTATGAATCCCCAATAAATATTCAAGTGGAATAAGGAATGAAACAAAGATTTTAGGAATATCAAGAAGGCCATAGCCAAATATCCCACCCTGGTATGTCTTGATTTAAATAAAGATTTCATTGTGTGTTATTATGCATCTGAGCATACTATTTCAGCTATTTTAGTTTAGAATAATGACAAAGGGCTTGAGTCTCCTATTGCCTTCATCAACTTCCCATTGAAAAATCATGAGCTCAAATATTCTACCATATAAAAGCATGTTATTGAGGTAGTGAAGGCCGTACATAATTTCATATTCTAAATCCTACACTCTCACATCTGTTATCACTGAATCATAGCACCCTTGTGTTTATACAAGTGCATATACTTGAAATCCTGGTGTGATTGGATAACATGGGTACTATCTCCAAGTTGTGGGACTTGCTACTTGAGATAGACCTCCAGAGAAAGTCGGTTCTTGCTCCTAAACTACCTGCCACAATCTACTCTAATGCAGGGAAACTAACTATTCTAATCTAAATTTCCAAGGGACCAGGAGAGAGGATGCATAAAATGAAAGCCTACACTAAAGTGGTGATACACCAAAAAGGAGGGTGTGAGAGTAGTCTCCAAATGTGTGAAATACGATAAAGTACACACTAGAAGAGGTGATGACAGTTCTCCATAATCTAGTAAAATTAATTCACAACAATATTCCAAGCATACACAATGATAATGGATCCCTGCAAGAATATAATAATAGACACAATATCCTTGTAGAAAGATTAAAGGGGCAAGAAGAATGCAAGAAAACACAGCAGGGGAAGATACATCCACAACCTGATATTTTATTGCTTCATGATATGCACAGTTCAATCTATTACAAGATAAGGGCCTAGATCACCATGCAAGGAGTCCACTACAAGGGCCTACAGCACATTGGCTTCACAAAGCAATTTTTTACAGAGCTTTGCTATCTGAAAAATATCCTTTTACAATGAGCCCAACACTCCAATTTATAGAAAAATGAGAAGGGAAAGAGAAGGGAAAATGGAAATCCCGAAATCTGTCCTTCAACCACTTGTAAGAGGCATTAAATGGAGTAAAATGATTATATATTACTTGTAAAAGGCTCCCCATACTGTCCTAGGTGCTGCAGCAGAGAAAGAATGATGACCGTGCCTCTTAATTGCACTCCCAACCACCAAATGAAACACTATTATGAAATCGAACACGTTTTATAAAAAATCTCCATCAATCTCTCACCAAATCTAGAATTTCTTTATTTTTGTACATCAGTCTCGGAGCCACGATTCCAACAGTACCAATTTTGTGTGATTTTGTTGAGAAATGCAAAAGTTATGGCCTTCTGAGTGCGGGCAGCTATTTTGGGTCTGGCAGGCGTTTTCTGTCATTTGACGGGAATGAGCATTAACTGACTAGAGCCGAATATGTTTCTTTTATTTAAATATATCTACCCTCATTAAAAATAATAAATCTAGTTTTTTTGGCGTAGAGGACGTCGTGCTCGTTCCAGAAAGTCCAATTTTGTGAAAATCGGAGCTCGGAGTCAAAAGTTATGGCCGTTTGAAGTTTCACGGGTCAAACGTTGACTTTTCTTCTTTGCCTTCGGCCACTTCGGCTTTTCATGTCCTCGCATCCCATGCATACCTTTGTCCCGACTTTCCCGGACAAAAATCTCCTGCTTCGGCCGATTTGGGCTCCCTTGTTCCTGTTTGCGGTGAAGACACGTGGCGAGATTCCATTCGCTCTCGGCTCTTTCGGCTTTTCGCGTCCTCTGCGTACTTTTGGCCCAAATGTCCTAGTATGAAAGTCCTCTGTTTCGGCTGAACCGGCCGGTTCACGTCCCCCGCATACTTTTGTCCCAACTGTCCCGGACTTCCTGGGACAAATTTCTCCGAACCGCCCGAAATGGACTGACTTGCGCCAAATCGCCGATCCGCGTCTTTCGCGTACCTTTGTCCCAACTGTCCCAACTGTGCGAAAACAACACTTAGTCGATTTTTTCCACTTTTCAGCTGGTTCACCTTTTCACATCCCGCGCATCCCCGGATGCCCCTTTGCTCTGCGCAGATCGCCCGCGGCTTTCGGCCAATTTGCGCCAAATGTCCCTCATGTCCCGACTGTTGCGAGGACTAGGACTTAGCCATTTTTCATGATTTTTCCTGGCCCAAGCTTGTTTTCTACAACTTTTTCACATTTTTAAAACTTGCTGGGTTTTCCTCTTGGACAGAGAGTTAGAAAGAAGCCGAGGGGACCCCAGAAACATGATTTTTGCCTTGAATCAATATAATTGCTTGGGACTAAAGAATTTGATGCATGTTATCAAAATTACCTTGACGGGTGAATTTTGGATAATAACATCATTGTAATGGTTCCTAGATCATCTATAAATTTTATCTTGACTCAAAGCAAGATCTTGAAGAAAAAAGAGGAAACTAGGTGTCGAATATTCAAGATTATGGCATATAGACAAGCTCATCTAATTTGGTTAGTGGAAATGTGTTATGCGAGTTGATAGATGAATCTAAGTCTCTCATGAATAATTATGATGACAAATAATTCCATTGCTATGGATGCGTAAGTAAGGACTTGCCCCAAGTACTATTTATAAATACTACCAATGAGTGGTAAGGTGATATTTCTTATTTCCTCACTTATGGTGATTTTCTTAAGCACATGGATTGTAACGAACCATTACACAAAAACCTCGAGGCTTTAGTGAAATCCACACATGAGGATCATAACATCCCACCATGCTACCGTAGAGCCCGACTCGGGCTAGGTTTGCACCGACACTCCCATACGTACGAGCTCCGCTTCACCGACGTTTAGGCACCCCATGGGCTCTGCTACATGGTGTAACCAACTGAGTGGGATTAAAAACGGGTGGTTGATCTGATACCAAATGTAATGAACCGTTACACCAAAACCTCAAGGCTTTAGTGAAATCCACACATGAGGATCATAACATGGATTATAAGAGAAGAAGAACACTCAAGCTCATAAATGCAAGGTATGTGATTTGGAATCATGTATTGTATAAGAGAGCCCTTGATGGATGTTTCTTAAGGTTTGTTTTAAAATAGCAACATGAGTAGTTGATGAAAGAATATCATGATTAAGCTTGTGGTGGACATTCCTCCGCTATGGTCACTACACACAATATCCTTTGAGCGGGTGCTATTGGTTTCCTCTCTTTAATTATGCTCATAAATGAGTATCTAAGTGTGATCCTTGTTAACATTTTATGGAAAACCACAACTCATTACACTTCCACTCAGATCGGTGGTTATTGAAGAGCCTTTACAAAAATGGGGTCTAGACTTCATTTGTGCTCTAAATCCTCATTTTAGTGTAGGTCAAATCTTTATGCTCATAGAAATGAATTACTTCACTAAGTGGGTAGAGGCCATACCATTCAATCAAGCCAATTTGAAAATGGTATGTAACTTTATCATAGAAAATATTATTGTCCTTTTTTGCATTCCATAGAAGATAGTTGTTGATAATTCCACCTATTTATGTTTTGTGGAATTAACTAAGTTATGCTATGGATACTGAGAATATCCTCAGGGGACTAGTCAAAAGATTCTATTAATAAGAATCTTTTGACAATTGTGAGGAAGCTCATGGACTAAAATATGAGAAATTAGCACAAGAAGCTATACATTGCACAATGGGCGATCGAGATCACTCCAAAAAGAGCCATTGGTATGTCACAATTTAAAAATCCTATATGGAATTAAGGTAGGAGTTACCATCAATGTAACTCATCGGATAAGTGGAGGATGGTGAGTTCTAGGACTCACTAGATAAAAGGATTTTATACCCGAATAAGATATGTGAAGATAGAATGTTGGTAATCGATAGGATAAAGTACCATAACCTAAGAGTAAGGAATTTTTAATAAGAATTCCAAGAAAAAATATTTTTAGATTGGCGATTAGGTATTTATATGGGATGAAAGAAGAGAACCATAGGAAATCCATGGAAATTTTTATTCATTATGGATTGAACCATTTCGATACTGGGACACATGTGGAGAAACTTATTTTCACTTATCTTAACTCGATGGCACGCAGCTAGAATTTTCTTGCGAGTGGGTAATATATGAAATTATATAAATAGTTAAAGCGTGTTATCCCCGCATGTACCATAGGTGAATATAGGTTTTTGTGTTTCCCTTTGTGTTTTGTGTTCCCTTTTCTGTCATTTTTGGTGTGTCTTGTGTTGTGTTCAATAAAGAATTTATTGTTATATCCACCCTTGTTTTGAAATGAATCCTATAGAATAATGGATAAGGCATTGGTCATCTTAGTGTCTTAAGATTCTAGGACTCCTAATTTCCTCATCTTAATTTTTTTTTGTGATACAACTCCCAAAATACAGCTATTTGTTGTCATGCTAAATTTCTAGAATAAAAATTAAAAAAATTCCATGACAATCAAGTTTACATAGAAAACATCGCTGAACTAGGTAATGTGAACCTTCCTCTGGTCAATACATGACTATGTAAATCCCTTCATGTCTAAAAATAACTTGCTAACTAGATTTTTAAAGTATTTTTCATATGCAAGTAATTTGGTAGGAGACAATTCATAGATTCATTTTGATTCACCTATAAGGGGTATCTCTAAGAAGCCTAGAAACCCTATTTTAAAACTTTTGACACCTTTAAAGCACCTCTTGAGCATATGCCAAGATGACATAGTGCCTCCAAGTAATGTAATATATAGATATGTAATCATCTAAGGTAGTTTAGGAAAATTCTGGAAGAAAATCAAGGTTTAGGAAAAAGTTATACCAAATAAGAGTGTTTATGAGCTTTATATTAGGAAATACATGTTCTAAAATAGTTATTCACCTTAATTGAAGATTTTCGGAAGATCTGTAAGGATTTATAATTTCATACCCTAGGCATTGGAGAGATAAAATATCCCACTTGATGTTAGAATCATCAAGAAAATATTTTGGGAACATTTTTATGTGGAAAAACATCGACAGATAGTGCGATGCAATGATCGTTTTAGGAGTCAAATCTTCCCCGAAATATTTCAGGAGCCTCATAAATATTTTAGAGCCTAACAAAATCCTAAATTAAATTATATTTAGTTATCTTGATATGGTGTGCTAGTTCACAGTGATCATTTACTCTTCTTATCACTTAGTTTACTCACACACACTTTGAGGTAAAAAATAAAATAGGAATAAAAGTAGATGGACACTTAATTGTCATGACTTTAAATATTATCATTGGATTCATTTTCCATTTTCCATAAAAATTCATATATTGGACAACCTATTTTCATTAATTTTTGACCCTATAATGAATAAATAATGTTTGACCATGTAACACCAATGTGTACCGGGGCAACAAAAAATATGTAACCAAAATGTAACAAGAAAAATATGTTAATGACTAGTAACAAAATGAATGTATTACCTGTCGGAAAAATATTATTATGTCGATGAGAACAGAAGGTTCTTGATGACGCCCAGAATAAGATTTTAATGACAGATGGGAACAAAAAGATCCCGATGACATCCTAGATCAAAAATTTGATCAAGGCTAGGAAAAATAAGAATGTGTTAGTGTCCACGAACAAGAAAAACTGATGGCGTACAAGAAAAATAAGGTATTGAAGTGTGACAACAACAAAACCAAAGGTCAAGAATTTTAAATGACGTAGTGGAAAAGGAACACCAAATATCGAAGTTGAAAAGTCAAGAGTCACGAAGAAAGGTGAAAGGGAATGTGTGGAGGATGGAAAATTATTCTTAGCACTATAAATATGAATGAAACCCTCATTTCTAGGTAACGGTTAATACTTGTTTACAAGCTCTCACTATCTTTCTAAATCAAAGTGCATTCATTTATTTTGTTCCTCATCTAATTTTCTATCTCCATCTCAACTTGTACTCCAGGAGCATTGTAAATTGTGCAACATGATGCAATTAGAAATTTTGTTTCTTGTTGGTTGTTACACTTTCTTTGTAAATGGTTAATTTTAATTGATGCAAGTGAAATGTTTTGGTTTTGATGCAAAAATTCTGTTATGCTATTCTTTGATTGAAATCCCTTTTTCATTTTTGTCTCCTCTCTCTCTAAATAAATAATTTTCTTCTCTTTTATTGAATACAAGTACTATCCATAAGTTTGAGGAAGTACTCTTGTGTGATCAACAATATTCGGGCCGCCCTGAAAATTAGTTTAGATTGTTTTCATTTCATTGTTTCAATAAATGGAGTTTCCCCATTAAAAGAGAGGGACTCTGTCTCATGCACTATTGGTGAGAACCCATTAATTTTCTCACTAGAAAAATTATTTCCCCAACAACTAAAAATTATTATAATGATTTATAATTATTATAATCATTAATATTTTTAATAGTAATATAGTATTATTAATATTAATAATAATTCTTTAATCGTAATAATAATGTTTCTTAACACACGTATGTTTTTCTTTTTATTTTTGTTTTCATTTCCCTTTGAGCTTCACCGTAATATCTATATTTTAATGGTCCTTGGAGTGTTTCTAACAATTACTAGTAAAAAAATTCTATACTATAACTTTTATAATAATAACTATAATAATTGTAATTATTACATAATAGTAATAAGTCTAGTAAATATAATTACAATTCTATAGATCTAATTATTGTCATCATAGTTATGCTCATTTTTAGCATCATCGTCAACATCATTGTTATAGTAATGGCTATTCTCATCTTAATCATCACCATCATCCTCATTTTCCTTATCATAATCGTTGCAACATTCTTCGTCATTATCTTCTTTGTCCTTTTCATTTTCATCATTGATATAACAATCTTCAAATCATGATCGTGATTGTAATTATAATTTTTAATAATAATGATTAATATAGTCTTCATTCTTTTCATCATAATTTTCATCATCATCATCATTGTCATCATTGTCATTATTCTCATTTTAATTTTCGTCACCATCATCATCATCTTCTGAGAATAATCATTTTCGTTGTGATTATCTTCATGATCATAGTCGTCATATTCTTCATCATCGTCACCATCATTTTCATCTTTTTCATCATCATCCTCATCATCATTATCACCACCACCACCACCACCAACATCATCATCATCATGAATGTAAATATTATTAGTAATATTAATATTATTATTAGAATTTGTAAATAAATTAAATATTAAGAATAACATTAATATTAATATTATGACTAGAATTTTAGAAACACTTATACTTACGACATCATCATCTTCACATTTTCAATCGTCATCATCTTATTCATCATTTTCATTTTCATCACCATCATAGTCATCTTATTGATTGTAATAGTTGATATAATTATCTTTTATCATTATGGTTTTTGTCATATTAATCATGACCATTAACCTCGTTGTCCTTGTAATAATTTTCAAAATTTTCTTTGACGACGTCTTATTTACCATTTTACTTTTTATCTTCACTATAGTCATTGTCATGATTTTCATTTTAACGCCTTAAAAATCCCGCACGAAACCCAAGAACAAACCTAGGTCAAACTAGAAAAATTATGGAATAATTTTTTTGTTAAACACACTCGCAAAAAGGTTCGAATTTACGGTCATCACATTCTCGTATCTAAAATTACATTAAATTAACATTATTAATATTCCTCTAGACCCCCTTTAAAAATAAAATAATACAATCTCTCAATAATTTATAATAAAATTAGTTAGTCCAAAACAAGACTTAGGCTTCCCTATCATTCACTTTAACACAATTTAATTTCACCTTAATTAAATTTGGTTAGTTAATCTCAAGGGTAATGTGGTCTTTTAATTAAATAATAAGGTTCTGTACTACCCATAAAGGGATCAAGTTGCATTAAATTAAAATGTCTCTAATAAATCATTTGTTTTAGAAAAGTAATAACACCCCCTACACAACTAGAGTGGCCCCAAATAAATTCTACCCATGAGTTTAAAATTTAAATTTATCTCACCCACTTCTCACTTACTTTCTGTAGGGATGAATATCATCCATTGGATGAATTCATTTAGGGTCATTAGATTTGGGAACCCATCTAACCCTAAGTTTTCTTATGAAAATCTTTTTCCTCTTTTCTTTGACTTATTGTTTCTTTTATCTTTTGTTTTGCAGATTGGTGGAGCGGGAGGAGGAATCCACGGGAGAGCAAGCCCAAGCTCAAGGATGAGTAAAAATGTCCTTTTATTAAGGATTCCATTCATACCCTCATCTAGGGTTTTGCGTATGTATTTACTTATTTATTTTGTTTATTTTACGATTTTATCATCTACCCGAATGGGCATGCGGGTAGTTACCTATATATATATATATATATATATATATATATTCATACACACACACACACACAAAATATTTATTTTTAAAAAGCTCAAAATATCTTGGCCATGGATTGGGACTTGTGTAGACCAAAAATGACCGAGATTTGTTTTTTTGCCACGTATTCAATGGTGCCGGATTTTTATTACTTGTGGAGTATATATTTTGGGGTTTTATTAACTTTTGGGCGGGGAGGTCACCTTCCCCACTCCCATCCCATAGTATATGGGGTTGGGGGTGGGGTCGCGACCACCCCCAACCATTCTCCTTATTAAAAGAAACAAGTCGAGGCCTATATGATTTTCAAAGCAAACTTCTATTTCATTTTATTCATACGGTTTAATACGGTTATATATATATATATATATATATATATATATATATATATATATATATATATATATATATATATATATATATATATATATATATATAATATATAACAATATCACTTTTAATATCTAAAAAGTAATAGTATTTTCATATTAATACATTATCAATAAATAATGCTATTCACATTCTCAATATTGGCAACTATTTTTTTTTGGTTTTATGTTATACTTGGTGTTTCTTTATAATTTTATAATAAAATATAGAATAAGAAAAAAAGAACTACTTCTATTTCCCTTATAATTTTATAAAAAATTTACAATGAATTTATACAACCCAATGAGACTAAGGTCCAATAGTAATCATACATTTTTCTTTACTCAATTTGATTAAAAAAAAGGAAAAAATCCCTTTGTTGGCAAAATAACTAAGCAATGAAATTTTGTTTTTTTAACTTTTCCATAACACATATGAATTTTAAATTTTATTCAATCAATGCAAAGGAATGAACACCTATAGTTTATCGTGTTATTATATACCCTTCAAGTAATACAACAAGAATAATATTTCTTTCTTTTACAACCTACAAGTTACAACCATTCCCACAAGTAGCTTCTAACAATATTTTCCAATAATTTTAAAACAAGAATAACACACCTAATGAATACTACAAATCATATAAGATGAGAACAAGTTGTTTTATTTTTGAATCAAATTTCCATTATATAAAAACTTGTTTCACTAAAAATGTTTCTCTTTCCAACAATGCATTACAACTTAATAACAAATATTCAATACAACTTTTCTTTCAAATACAATACTATAAGTCTTCCACCTTAAGTGGGAATTTACAAGAAAGGTAGCTATAATGAAGGATTTCTTAGTCTTCTACAAGTGCTCCAAGTCCCCAAATCTCCAAAAAAATCTATCATTTCTTCACTTTATCACAACAACAATGGGAGAGAGGCAACACTCTCCACCCAACCAAAAATCCAATGAGGAGAAGAAGAAATCCTCCTCATTGGCCCATGAGCCCCAACCAAAAAGCAAGAAGCGATGGATCCAACACATGGAAACTATACAATGCTTCCAAATTTAATTTCAAGCAACAACAACACAATAAAATATCCACAAAACACTCATTTTTAAACACAACAACTTCCTAAAACGATGGCTCAAAAACAAGCCAAATAGAGACGAATATGGGGATAACCTTGTGCCTCCCAAAGGTTTAGATAACCACTTAAAAACCTTAAAAAAATCAACCCCAAGATCGTTTATGTCTCCCTACAACTACAAAATATATCTCTTATGCCTCCCTCACTCTTATGCCTACCTCTTGCTTCCCGGCCCCAATGAACAAAATAATAAAATGAGAACAAGGTGGGGCATCAAAACCCACTCCCTCCTAAATACCCAAATAATATCCTATGCTTGACAACATATTTCATCCCCATTTCACTATCTCAACCCATCCTAAAGCAATTTCACTACCCAACAACTTCAATTAAGAAAACACACTCATTCAACACATAAACATACAAGAAAAAAATAAAACAAGGGTACAAGACCCTACCTTTCCATAGCAAGACTCCACTTAAAAATTAATTCCCAAAGTCCTCCAAGCTCAAGCAATTTTAAGAAATTTTCAATTCCAACAAGAAAGCATTCGAAAATGAGGGAGCCAAAACCAAGTAAGTAACCCATAAAACTTCACAAAAATTCCAACAAATAGAAAAGAGGAAGAGATAAATGACGTTGCTCTATGTAGGATGCCACATTATTTTTCTCCATCCCACATCACCAAAGTCAAACTTATACCCAAAAGCATAATAAATGGGTGGTTGAGAGGAATGACAACCCTATTACACACAACTCCAACCCTCACCCCTTGAGGACAAAATTTAAAACACATGTAAGAAATTACAATTAAACCTCACTTTTTTCCTTAAACAATGCATAATGTGGTCTATTCTTGACCCCCCAACCCAATTCAGAGGTTTTGAACAAGTTTAACTTCTCCCACAAGCCTCCAAAAATGGCCCTTAAGCCCAATTCTGAATTTCTCAAGTAAGGTGGAGTGTACAACTCTCAAAATCACAAACACTCAACTAAAAACACAAGAACCAAAGAACCAACTATTATAATAAATGAATCATTTTGTCACATCCATAATTATCTTACTAACATGATTAATTTACTTAATTAAGACACATTAATCAATAAGGATAAAAATGCAATTACATCAAAAATTAAATCACATACTCCAAAATTAAATAAAAGAAAGGAAAATAATTACACACAAACCCTTAGTCACAATTGGAGGTCACCCCCATGGGGACCCCCTAACAAAAATTAACAAAACAACAACATTACACAAGTTATCATGGTGACCATTGTTGTATCCATCAAGAATTCTATTATGGTTGGTTTCCAATCCCCCTTTGATTGTTGTGATATAATTACCTGTAAAATCACACAATACCTCCTTCATCCTCGTGGCCATATCAAAACATCCAAGATAAAATATACACATACAAATAAATAATCATCCATATATAAATTAAATCATCATCTAGACTAACAATGCTATTATTTAAAAATTCCAACAACATCTCAATTCTATATTTCATCAATACCAATAAGATCACAAGATTAGTCCAACTATTAAACCTACTCCATATGATGAGAATGCCGAATGTCATAATATAGATAAATACGTCAACAACACATCATCATAAATATAAAATGTCTCTCTATAAATCAATAAAAATCATACTATGAGTTGCATCACTCAATAGTCAAAGTATCTCTATCGTCTAACATCATGCTAATTCTAAATGAGACAATAATATCCATGTCTATAGTCAACAGTAATCGAAATCAAAATATAATAAGTGTCAAAGAGAAGTGGGAACTACATCCCCCTCCCCTTAGAATCGAATTCCTCCTAGAAATTACTAAAATAGGTGTGGAAAATGGACTCATAGCAATGTAGCATCCTCCCATGTAGCAGCAGTCTCATCATACCTATCCCATTGGACTCGTACCTGATCAATATCTCTACCTTGAAGGCCTAGGGTCCTGTGCTCTAAAATACGGATGGGATCCACCATCACCTGCCCTTGATCCTACACCTACAATGAGGTCCAATCTAATACATGAGAAGGATCTGCAATATACCTCCTAAGTACGAAAAATGAAATACATCGTGGATGCGAGACAAGATGGGTGGTAATGCTAGATGATAGGCCAAAGGACCAATATGCTCCAAGATCTCAAAGGGACCCACAAATCTAGGAGCAAGCTTATATACTTTTTCGTATAGGATACGAATGTTATGATGCCCGATAAGAAGAAACACCTTCATGCCCACCTCAAAACTATGATTTTTCCTATGTTGATCTACATACTTCTTCTACCTATACCGATCCTCCTATAATATCTGCACCGATCATAAAAAAATTTTGCTCCACATCCTATAGTAAGGATGGACCAAGATAAACCCTCTCACACTCTCTCGCCATACAGGTTCTGAAAAGGGAGCCATGCCTATAAAACTCTAAAAACTATTATTATAGGAAAACTCCACCAAATACAAATACTCCCACCTTGACTGATGGTCCATGACATACATCCTAAGCATGTCCTCCAAGATCTGATTCACCCACTTCATTTTTTCAACTGTCTCATGTGATAAGTTGTGCTGAAGTTGATCTTCATCCCAAGAGCATACTACATGCTAGTACAAAATTGAGAAGTGTAGAAGGGATCACAGTCACAAATGATCTTCCATAGAATCCCGTGCAATCTGACAATCTCATCAAGGTATACTCATGCCACTGCACTAGCTGTGTAGGTGGTATTCACCAAAGAAAAGTGAGCCACTTTCATCAATTCATCCACCATGACCATGATGACATCATGGTGGTATCTCGAGGTCGGTAAATCAACTATGAATTATATGGAAATGGTGTCCCATTTCCACTTTGGTATGGCGTGAGGGAATAGAAGAAAAATTGGGTGATGATGATCATCCTTCAGACTTTTGACACTATAAACATTGTGACACAAACCGAGTTATTTCTCTTTCTAGTCCCCTCCAATGGTACAACTGTCTCAAGGTGGCATGCATCTTCTTCACCCCGTGATGGGCTTAATAAGGTACATGATGAGCCTTTGTCAAAATATTTGATATCAAGTCTCCATATCTAGGAACATATATCAGACCTCTCGTGCCTAAGAAGACCATATGAATCTAATGAAAATCCATCATATATCCCCTCAAGTGGCCTCTAAGACTCATTAGTTGATTTGGTTTCAAGGTAGAAGTTGTCATGAGGAAGATGTTGCAAAATCCCGCTCTGCAAATCTAAACCTACGGTAGTAGCCATAACCACATGTCTATGTCTACACAAGGTGTATGCAACCACATCCTTCTTCCTCTTCAAATTCTCTATCTCTATGTTATATTCAAAATTAACTCCATCCAACACCACTAGCAAGCGTTGATATTGGTTTGCGTGAAGAGGTGGCGAAGACTCGAGCGATTAGTCTTGAGTGTAAATCTCTGACCAAGAATGAAATGTCTTCACCAAACCAAGGCATGAATAAATTCTTCAAGCTCAAGGCCATGAGTAGGATAATTGTTCTCATAATCATTGAGTTTGTGAGACTCAAAAGCAACCACTTGGCCTTCCTGCATCAATATACCTCCTAGTCCTACCAATGAAGCATATGTGTAAACGAAGAACTCGCCCTAAGGGTATGGCACTGTAAGAATAGGTGATGTCGCGAAAAATTCCTTCAAAGATCCGGAAGGCCTTCTCATAAATTACTTCACAAATTCCTTCCATTGAAGGGAAATGATGGGGTACATAACCCAATAAAATTCCTAAACAAATCTCTTGTTGTATCTTTCCAAACCCATGAAACTACGAACCTCGGTCACACTAGTAGGTGTAGGCCAATCTATGATAGCTCGAATCTTGGAAGGATCAACAATGATACCTTGGCTAGAAATGATGTAGCCCAAATACTACACCTCATTCGGAAGAATGCACACGTCTTCGTGTTCTCATAAAGTTTTCCTCACGAAGACACTTTGAAGAACCTAGAAAAGGTGCTCGTCATGCTCCTCACTCATATGTAAGAATATCAAAATTTACTAAATAAAAATGAGCATGAAGCGATCCAAAAATGTCTGGAATACCCCATTTATAAATATCATGAACATTATGGGGGCATTCGTCGAGACAAAAGGGCACTCCTGTGAACTTGTAGTGGCCATATCTCATATGAAAGGTTGTCTTATGAATATCTCATCATCTGTGATCCTCAACTGATGATTTCAAGACTTGAGATCTATCTTGGAAAATATTTTTTCCCTCTTCATCGATAAAATAAATCATCAATGCGTGGAAGGGGGTAATGATTCTTGATCATTACTTTGTTTAGTGGCGATAATCAATACACAAACGAAGGGATCTGTCCTTCTTCTTAACAAAACTCACTTTGGTGTACCCCAAGGATAGAATAGGATGGATTAGGCCTTTCCTCACAATTCCCTAAAGCTACAACTTGAGATCACAGAGCTTAGGGGTAATCATCCGATAACGTACTCACGAGATAGGCTCTACTCTAAGAACCAAATCTATGTCAAAGTCTATCACACGTGGGAGAGGTAACCCCGGTATATCCCCTATAAATACATTAGAAAACTCTCTCAAAATGTGATGGTCATCAAGAGATGGACCACTAGACTCGTCCTCGAGATCATTCACTAACCATGACAAAGCATCTAACTAGCAACCTCGTCGCACACATCATTGCTCAAGCTGCATAACAGAAATAGTGTAGATATAAATGGGCTTCCTAACTCTTTCTATAATTGAATCAACTCCAAAATCATATGTACATGATATAATATTATTGTAACAATCCAATTTGGCTCTATGTGTAGATAACCAATCCATACCAAAGATGACTCTATACGAACCTAACGAAATGGTATGAAGATTAGAGGTAGTGGTGAAGGGTCCCAAATCCACTATGCACTCCTTAACTAAGGAGTATATAGATATTTTGTGTTCGAAGCCATATCGACATCTGAACTAAGGCCCTTCCTAATTGACATCAAACTCCAACGCACTACTAAAGATGGTGTAATAAAAGAATCAGATGAACCAGAATCAAACAGAATGGACGTAGGAATACCACCAATGCTACATGTAGTCTCTATCATAGTACTCTGATGCTCAACCTAGCGGTTCTTCACCATTACATAGATTCGATGGCTACGTCCCATGTCGCCAACTATAGGTCATGTGAAAATGGTGCCTTACCATTGTTACTTGCATTCTGTGGGCACTCCCTCCAATGATGTCTAATAATGCCACATCCATAACAACTACCTATTCCTCTCTAATGAGATGTGGCTCCATCCGGTGCTCTAGAGGTCTTTTTCGTGGATTAATGATCTTGACTATGGAAATTTTGAGGTTGCGATGATGAGCTCTTGCTGATTGCACTCTCGGTGCACATTATCTGCTAATAGTATCCCTAGGGGGAGGCACCATACTCCGTCCCCTCTGAGCATCAAATATTTGTATAGGTTTGAATGGTGGATGAGTCTGCTGATGAGGTGGCTATTGTGGTGGCTTGAATGAAGACTATGCATAACCATGTCCACCATGAGGAGGAGGAGTTGAACCCCTTGACCTGTTATCCTGCATCTGTTAGATTCAGCTCCGCACTCTATCCCTAGCCTATTGAGTCTTCCCCGAGTCTCCTCTGAAATGTAAGCCTTCTCAACATCCTCTACTAATGTCTGTAGGTGATGAATGCATATCATACCTCCCAAATCTAAACTCAGGCCCCTGATGAACTTTTGAATCCTGACCTTCTCATCCTACATATATTTAACATATTGAAGTAGGTCTAGAAATCGACTCTCGTACTCTGCTACAGTCATAGATTCCTAATGTAGGTCATGGAACTCATCTATCCTCTATTGAATAAACCTCCTAGATAAGTATCTTCTCCTAAAACACTCCTTGAAGAGCTCCTAGGTATCTATCTCTGAGTTTATGTATATCTTCTTCTCCTCAGTCCTCCACCATACACCTACTCCATCCCTCATAAGATGGATCACAACATGAGCTTTTGTGTTGCTAGTACATGGGAAAATCTTGAAGCACCCACTCAAGCTCACTAACCAAGCCTCTACCTGAAAACCACTTGTATCTCAAGAATAATGAGACAAGCGTAGCTTCAGGATCTCCCTGATATGATCTGTAGTTGATGATTGTTGACCCTAGGTCTCTCTGCATGTTCCTCCCTCGGCCTAGGGCTCGAGATCTATCTCTGTGTCCTAAAATCTTATCTCCATGTCCCCTATGAGGTGAATCTTTTCTAGCTAACTCTACACACAAATTTCTCTTCCTTATGCTCATCAATGCATCACGAGAAACATCATCCTCATCTTATGGCTCTAGATCATGTTTGGTAGGTCATCCTCCTAAAGATCCTCCGCATATAGCAGCATTAACGTCCTGAAGCGTCTGTAATATCTGAGGTAAAATGACCGCTACATCTTGATCTAGAGGTGGCAAGTCTAGATCTACATATAAGAACCACTCATCTTGTCCTCGCCTCTTACATAGACCAAGGCGTGAGTTAGTTCATCATTCTAAGTTTGATTTTAGTTTTCTAAGTTTTCCTATTATACAAAATATCATACAATGCTGTTTTCTAGGTTTGTTTTTAATTTTTATTAGAGTTGTGCTAGGTTTAATGTTCATGTCTCATGTTTTCAAGTGTGCCCAAGGGTCCAAGCTTTGAACCCATAGCTCTTATACCAAGTGTGATTCCAGGAAAAAATTTCACACAAAACCTAAGAACAAACCTATGTCAAACAAGAAAATTTATAGAATAATTTTCTTTGTTAAACACACTCACAAAAAGGTTCAAATTTACGGCCGTCACATTCTTGTATCTAAAATTAAATTAAATTAACATTATTAATTTTCCCCTCTAGATCCCTTGTTAAAAATAAAATTGATGAGGGTCGTCAATCCTTGCCATTAATAATGTCAATCCAAGTTGGTGTCCAAAGGTTGTATGCATTAATAGAAGAAAATCTTGAAAGTAACTCTTTTAAACACAAACCAAACTTGCATAAAATAAATCACACTTACGGAAATTGAAAGGCACACTTTCTGAAATAAATTTTTCATGAAAGAAACACACTTGCATAAATTAAAAGGCACACTTGCATAAATTAAATTGCTGAATTAAAAATAAACACAATTGAATGAAACACCCGCAGTTTACAATGATGAATTTTCACAATACAAAGATAAAAACAATATAAGAGAATGAATTAAATACAAATGAATAAACATAAACATAAATACATGGATCCATCTTCCTTGGAATGAGTGGTTATCTCATTCCTTGGAAGATGATTTAAATCATACTTCTGAGATCTTAAAACTACGGAATGTTTGAAGGAAAGAATAGATCTTTATTTCTTTGGAGAAAAACATTACATATCTAGGTGTGGAAGGTTGCATTTATAATTTATGCATCCAACCAACTCCTTATTTTAGTATATAAAATCTAAGATTATCTTTATTCCAATCCTAAAAAATAAGATCTTCATCTCCACAAAATATGGAGAGAGATATATTATTGAAGTCAAATCTTATCTCCTTATTTTAGGAAGATTTGCTCCCAAATCTTCTCCTTGCTTTTTGGTAACAAGAATCAGAATGATTGTATTCCTCTAAATTATTGGAAGAAGGATTTTCCTCAAAATATGATTTTGACCAAATACCTTTCTCAGGTTTTCCATTTGACTTTGTTGTTTTTGATTGTGGATCTTTTGACGCTTGTGAAACACACTTTTTCCTTGGACTGTAGTTCACTAAAAATTAGATTTCTCTTTATTGGTAAAACCTATAGAAAATCTGAATGATATTTTTATTAAACACATTTCTATGAACAAAAAACTCTCTCATATTTTCCATTTGACTTTTCTATTTCTATTTATGGAACTTTTATTGCTCGTCGATATACTTTTCCTCGAGACTTGACTCACTAAAAGTTAAATCTCTCTTAATTGCTAAAACTCTGTAGAAAATCTGAATGATATTTTTGTTAAAAACACTACTATGAACAAAAAACTCTCTCATATTTCCCATTGGAACCTCTGAGTTTTCATAATCCCTCAAATATTTTCATTTCATTGATGCAAGTTAGGAACTAGAGCTTTTGTTCCTTTTATGCAAGTTTCAAAACTAAATATGATTTTTCCATGAATTGAAAGTTCGGAACTAACTATAATTCAATTGATACAAGTTATTTAACTAAATATGTGAGTTTTGGAACTAAATATGCAAGTTTTGGAACTAACTCGTGAGTTCTGGAACTAACTCTGCGAGTTCTATAGCTAACTTAAAACAACTATAACGTTTCCATGCGACCTCGGATTGAGATGATTATTTTTTGAAATTTTAGAATTCATAGAGAGGAATTGGAATATGAAATCAGATCTGATTTTAAATGTAATTGTCATGATCAATTATACTTTTCCCAATACTAGCATTATCTTTCCTTTATGGCTGCATACACAAAACTTTGCATCTTTTCCCAAGTAATCAATAGGATTAGTCAACAAAATAGATAACAAAATATGTCTAAAGAATGAACAAGATATATATCCTATATTTTATCTTAATCAAACTATAATTTCCTAGATTACATATAAATCCACTTTCAAAGGTAACTTGGAAGGACAAAATAATGGTAATTTATAGTCAATTTATGGCCTCATAAAAAATAATACAATCTCTTAATAATTTGTAGTAAAATTTGTTAGTCCAAAACAAGACTTAGGCTTCCCTATGATTTACTTTAACACAATTTAATTTGCCTTAATTAAATTTGGTTAGTTAATTTTAAGGTTAATGTGGTCTTTTAATTAAATAATAAGGTTCTATAATACCCACAAAGAGGTCCAAGTTGTATTAAATTAAATGTCTCTAATAAGGTGTTATCGCAATTTCACCCCAGAGAAAAATTGATGAAACATGACCCGCGCAGGAGAAAACTAGAAGGGTCGGCTTCGTCCTGCGAACTCACATTCAAATCCAAATATGAGGGGCATGAAAGACTCTACAATCAAGGGGGGAGGTGGGCTCTACAATTGAGGATCGTGGTCGACAAAGGATCAAACAACGTCAGAGGAGGCTACAGGCTTGACAAAAGAAAATCGAAGGAAAGGATTGAAGGTTTCGGACTTAGCCGCATACGATTTGACTTGAGGCTGAACAACAGAATCGTGGAAGGCATCATGTGTCAGCTCAACACAATTCCAAAAGGCACATAAAAAATGTCGGACCCAAATGTGCACTCAGCCTCCACGTGTCCAATCAATGCATCTTCAAAGTCAAGCCCAAAAGGCAGTCCCAGAATAAGCGCTAGCCTACCATGTAGATGGGGTATAAAAGTGGATCCATCACCGTTGAATCAACTAAGTAGAGAAAATACCCACGAGAGGGTGCCACATACCTCATCGGCGTAATTACAAGGGACTAATCCAAACTAGGGACCCCAAATGAGCATGGGCTTGCCATGTGCTCATAGTAAAAAAGGGAGATAGAGCCGACCATTTAATTGACTAAGTATAAGAAGGTTGGCGGAATCCTCCACGTGCCTCATCGACATAACTTTAGAAGTGAGAGCCCAAGGTTGAGACTCAAACAAGCGCCATCTCTCCATGTGTCTATGTTCCAACGGAAGTCAAATAGGAGCAATCCAAAATTGGTTAAGTATAAGACAGGTTGGCAAGTGTGAAGCCTCCACAAGTCTCATTGGCATGACACAAAGTCTAGGTCCAAAGAGTAGGTTTTCAAATGAGAGCGAAGCCTCCATGTGTCCAAGGTTCGAAAAGAAGACAGAGCTAGCCATTGAATCGACTAAGTATGGGAGGGCCAAGTGGAAGCTTCCACGTGTCTCAATGGCGTAACTTCAAATATTAAAATCTAGAGGAAGACCCCAACCAAGCATGAATCTTCCTCATGTCTCATTGGCACAACTTCAAAGGCACAGCCCAAAGATGGTTTCCCAAATGAGTGTGGGCTTGCACGCATGGTAAGAATTAAAAAGAGACAAAGCAACCCGAATCAGCTAAGTATAGAAGAGCTAGCAGATGGCACCACATGTCTCATCTGCATAAATTCAAAGGTGTGACCCAAAGTAAAGACTCAAACAAGTGCTGGCCCTCCATGTGTCCAGAGCTTGAAAAGGCATAATCAGCCATTGAAAATTCTAAACAGAGGCAGGCCAATAGAAGGAGCCATGTGTCAAAGACGACACAACATCAAAATAAAAATATGGGGGTAGTTTCCAAATGAGCGCAAAGCCTCCACTTATCCGGGTAAGACATATGCCCCTGCTAAACAAAAATGGACTTAGCCAAAACACAAATAAATAGAGAAATGCTAGGGAAGGAGCCACATGTCTCTTTGGCGTAACTTCAAAGGAAAGATCCAAAATCGGTCCCCAAACATGCTCCACTCTAGACATGCCATGTTTCATCAAAGTGGGAAGGAGGGCCTTGGAAGGATTTTTTACCAAAAGTAGATCGGTGGTTGTGGGGAACACTTTTCACCAAAGTGGAAAATGTCTATGGTCCTGGAGATGACTTTTGGGAAATGTAAAGTTACTGAGGCCACGGGAATTTTTTTGCACTTTTTTCAACTTTCGTAAAGCTCAATTTTCAAGTGTGGTCCCGTGAGCCCGAGGAAGTTTGTTCACTAAATCAAAAAAGTGAATTTCAAGCTTGTGGGGCTGCGAGAGATTTTTATAATTTTGTGTTTTTTTTCAAATGCCTCCAAAGTGAATTTCAGGCCCGTGGATCCATTTTAGAATCTTGGTTTTTCACCATTTTTATGTGATTCGATTCAAATATTCAATTAGGAATTTCTTTTGATCCAAAGCTCAAAATTCAACTAATTTGGTGTTTGTCGAAAGATCTCACCTCCTCTATGCCATGGAAGCATAAAATATTATTTATAGTAGCCTTTGATGGGTGAACATTAGGAAAAATTATTTCATTACGTTAATGAAGGATCTGATTTAGATTTACCATCTTTCCTTCTCCAACATGCCAAACAGGACATGGGGGAACTATAATTGACAGATTGTAGGTGGATTTACGGGACATTAATGGTTGGTGGTTGAGCTTTAAGGGAAGAATCAAGTTTCTCATCTTTCTCTCTAATTCTCATCGTCTATATATTGTAATGACTTCTCATCCGAGAAGGGAGACATTCTCGGGTGTGGTGAAACTCTGTAAAATTGCTTTCTCGACTTTATTTTGAGTTGTAAGCCTTTTCCTACACCTAGCAAGTGTATTTGTGCCTCCGTAGAAAATGTAATGGTTTGTGCACCTTCTAGAGCAATAAACTCATGATTTTGTGGCATTCTTCAACCCTTTCTCGTGTTTTATTGTTTCTCTATGCCTCTCCCTTTCAGATCTATTTTTGTGCATCTATTTCACATTTGCGGAGTGCGGGATGTTATGTTTCATGTATTTTCAATGGCGATTATGACACAGGTCTTTGTCACTTCATCGACCTCCCTCATCTCCCATTTTCCTATTTTATCCTCCCTCAATAGAGTTATATCACCACTTCTTTCTCTAGTGTATCACCTCTTAGTGTAGGCTCTCTTTACTCTCTCTCTCTCTCTCCTGTCTCCTTGGAATGTTTAGATTAGGATAGATAGGTTTTCCCCGCACTAGAGTAGCTTATGGCGGGTAGTTTAGGAATCAGGAACCAACCTTCTTTGGAGGTCCATCTGAGTCCAAAAATCCCATATTTTGAGAGATGGTCCCATGTTGTGTAATCACACTTAATGCCCCACTTTATTCGAGGCCATTCGGGGTGTTATGATTTTGCATCAATAGTTTTGGCACACCCAAGGGGAGAGGTTTAAAGCATCTTACCACTTCCTTTCATCAAGTTGATGTGTTCTGGTGAGATTCAACCTTTTGAGGTACTTTCAAGAACATATGGTGAATCCATTTGGTCAACAACCTATCTCTGAATTTCCATACCTTCTCCCATCCATTTTCATCCATTTTATTTCCACATCTACCATTTTCTTCAATTCAATGAAGTTTTGTAATCATGGCTTCATTTCCAACTTAGAATTCAAACTTGCAGCAAATAGTGCTATTCGGATCCATCACCAGGTTACTTCAACACACCTACAGAGAGGGTTTCAAAATGAAAATAAGAACTATGGATATCAAGGTGAGCCGATTCAAATCATTTTAGTCATTTTCCAAACTATGCAGGTTGTTACAGAGCATGGGTATACAAATTTTGGAGTTAGTTACATAGTTGAAGAAGCTAATTTCTACATGGAAACACCGAGAATCAAGGCTCACATTATATAATCAAGGGCCACAACTCGGATGAAAGAATTCATAATTGGTTATAGGAACCTTGTCCATGGGCCGACCCTATCTCAAGACATTGTATCCCTAAGGAGAAGGTTGAATTCATGGTTGAAATGCTGCCTCAACTTGCAAAGTAGTTTGAGGATATTGAGTCATATGAGTAAAGTGTGAGACAACCTTATCGATGGGTAAGTTAATCAGTGACCCCTTATCCTCACTTTTCTCCATCCCAAACTTTATCATTTGAGCATGGTCAAGAGTCAAGCCCTCACTTGCTTCCCCAAATGTTGTTTTCCCTTCTCCATATCCTAGTATTCCATCTCATCTCAATTCTTCTGCCCTTTCCCTCCCAAATAGTCATTCCCTCAAAATAAACAAGCAATTCCGATTCCCTCTCCACCAAAACAATAGCAAAACTAGTTGAATCCCAAGTTACCACTCCTCCTGCTTTCCCAAGTCCATGTTGGGAAGAGACTCAAGAATCTAGTCAAGTAGAACAACAATTAAAAGAGTAACCCAATAGAGAAGAAATGATAGAAAATATTAAGAGTTGGGCTGCCATTTTTTATCAAAAAGATCCCCTTGATGGTTAAGCCAATAGAGGAGGTCAAGGTTGAAGAGCTAGTGGTGGATAAGGTTGAGTTTGCAGAAGAACAAGAACAAGAAAGAGAAGATCAGAAATCTATTTTATCTAAATTCATTGTCCATAATGGCACTTTATCTAAAGAGGATGATGATCTAATCAACGTTTTTTAATTAGTCAAGACGAAAGAAGAACAATCAGCTCTAAGTCCTATTAAAGAGGAGAAATTGGAAGAGATCAAATCAAAGTTGAAGCCACTTGATGAAGGAAGCATTATTGAAGATTTTTGCTTTTATTTGAAGGGCCTGATTTGATTGATGAATCTATGAAAGAATAAGAACAATCAGCTCCAATTCCAGTTGAAGAGGAGCATATGGAGGTGACCAAGACAGATTTAGAGGCACTTGAATCATGAGCCGGTTGCACAAGAGATTACAGACCCCTCTCCCATTCAACCTCTCCAAAATTCTGATTTTTTGGAAGATTTTGAACTCACTAGCTTCATGTTTGAAGATGAAGCTTCATATGGTGAAAATAATGAATATTTTAAGATCACCATGCAAGAGGGAGAGACCTTGCTACAGCAGGATAGTGAAGATTTTGATTTCCTATCAAACTTAAAAGAATGTTTTGATAAGGAGGAGCTAGTTAAAATTACAATCTTTTCTCCCCCATCATTCATCCTTCAACCACAAGAACCTACTGCCATGGAAGAGAACGTGCAAGCACAACCTACAGTTTGCAACATGCCTCTTGAATCAAAGTTGGAAGATTTTGATCTTCTAAAAGCCACACCTGCAATGTAGAGGAAGGGAAAGAGTATGAGGCTATCATCCCTCTCACATCATCCATCCATAGAAGATCTGTAAGAAGACTCCATTTTTGGAGTTAAATATCAGAGTAGTGGGAAAATTCAAAGGACCAGACCTTGCCTAATCAAGTACTTAGTGTCATTGGAGCCAAGGAAAAGCCAAAATAGGTCATGCTTAGTCTTGAGCATGAGGATAAGCTTAAAAGTACCAAGGATTATCTATAATGCCTCTTCAATCCCAATACAAAGTAACTAAAAGAGGTATTTGTCCTATCTCTTATTGACACCTTCAAGATTTGGGTGGAGGATCAACTTATAGTTAGTTTTTCACTCATACAACTAGCCATATTCAAGATTAAATATTTTGCATGGCTGCCCCTTTTGAGAAAGGAAGCTACTTCTCCCTTCCAGGTTGTAGGATTTTTTTAGCCCCCTTTCTCTCTCGGTTAGTGTAGGAGTAGGTTTAGGTTTGATTTAAGTAAAACAAGTTCCTTCGCACACTCTGCATGTTCCACTTAGATCATGTATGATTTTTAGTTTTACACATAATATGTGTTGGGGTGTTTTATTGCTCATGCACGCTTAATTATAGAACAAGTGAAAGCCTCGATCAATACAATTGTCTACTCTCAGAACCTCATTTTCAAAAAAATTCTTATGAAAATTGAGAGTGCAGAGATAGCGGGAAAGCTCGGGAAAATAAGCGCAAGCAATATCGGCTCACAGTTTCGAGAGATAGAATCGATATCGTGGCTATCATTCATAACTCCATACCCAATGGATACTTCCAACACTACTGGTCTCTTCATCTAGAAGGCATATGTCCCTATGAGTCACCAAACTATTATCCCAATTTTGTCCCTCGGAAAAATTGATCGAACACGACCTTGCATAGGAGAAAGTTGAAATGGTCGATTTGTCCTACAAGCTCACATTCAAATCCAAATGCGAGAGAAAATAAAAAATCTAAAATCAAGGGGGTAGGAGGGCTCTACAATGGAGGAGCATGGTCAAGAAGGATCAAATAACGTCAAAGGAGGATAGAGGCTCAACAAGAAAAAATCGAAGCAAAGGCTCAAGTTTCTAGACTTAGCTGCATACGAGTCAACTCGGGGCCAAACAATAGACTCGTGGAAGCCACCATGTGTCAGCTTGGTGCAATTCCAAAAGGCACATAAAAAGGAAGGACCCAAATTACCTTAATCCTCCATGCATCCAATTAGTGAATGTTCAAAGTCAAGCCCAAAAGGCAGTCCCCCGAACGAGTGCTAGCCCGCCACATAATCAGGGTCTAAAAAGGGGTCTCATTGGCCGCTTAATCAGCTAAGTAAAGAAATGACCCACTGACGGAGTGACATGCCTCATCAATGTAATTCCAAGGGTAAAATCTAATGTAGGGACCTCAAATGAGTACGAGATCACCATGTGGTTAGAGTAAAAAAGGGGGATAGATCTGGCCATTTAATTAAATAAGTATAAGGGGGTTAGTGGAAGCCTCCATGCGCCTCATCGATGCAACTTCAAAAGTGAGATCCCAAGGAAGAAACTCAAACAAGCACCATATTTCCTTATGTCTAGGGTCCAAAAGAAGTCAAATGGGAGTGGGCCTAAATCAGTTAAGTATGAGAGGGTCAGTGGAAGCCTCCACGTGTCTCATCGGTGTGACACCAAGGCTAGGTCCAAAGAGCAGGTTTCCAAATCAGCGCAAAGCTTCCACGTGTCTAGGTCTGAAAAGAAGTCAAAGCTGGTAGTTGAATCGACTAACTATGTGAGAGCCAACAGAAGCTTTCATGTGTCTCATCCGTATAATTTCAAAGGCACAACCCAAAGAAGGTTTCCCAATGAGCACGAGCTCACCACGTGGTCGAGTTGAAAAAGGGATAGAGCAGAGAAGATCCAACAGATGGTGCCACGTGTCTCATCGGTGTAAATTCAAAGGTGTGACTTGAGGCAAAGACTCAAACAAGCACTGGCCCTTCATGAACTGATCATTTGAAAAGGAAGAATCAACTATCGAAAATTCTAAATAGAGCGAAGCGCAATCAATGAGCCACGTGTCGGTGTGGCGTAAAATCAAAAGAAAAATATGGGGGCAATTTCCAAATGAACGTGAATCCTCCACATGTCCAAGGTAAGACATATGGCCATGCCAAATAAAAAGGGATTTAGCCAAAACAAAAAGAAATAGAGAAAAGTCAGTGAAAGGAGCCACATGTCTCTTCGGCACATCTTCAATGGTAAAATCCAAAAGTGGTCCCCAAATGTGCACCAACTCTACACTTGGCCATGTTTCAGTCAAAGCGTTAATGCGGACCTCGGAAGGATTTTTACCAAAATCAAGGTTAGTGGGCCTAGGGAAGATTTTTTTGCCATAGTGGAAAATGCGGGCCGGTTGGCTCAGATAACTTTTAGAAAATGTAAAGTTGTAGGGCCATGAGATATTTTTTACATTTTTACAACTTTCATAAAACTGCAATTTGTACATGCGGCCCACGAGCCTGAGGAGGTTTGTTTTCCTAATGCAAAAAGTCAATTTTAGGCCTATGGGGCTATGGGAGATTTTTTTGTAATTTTTCATTTTTTCACAAAAGGCGCCAAAGTGAATTTCAGGCCCGAGGATCTGTTTTTAAATTTGGTTTTTAGAAATTTTTGTATTGATTTGATTCAAATATTCAAATGGGCATATCTTTCGATCCAAAGGTGCTCAAAATTCAACAAATTTGTACTCGCGGAGAGATCTCAACCTCCTTTATGCCATTGAAGCATAAAATATTATTTTTAGCAAGATTTGATGAGTGAAAATTGGGAAAATGTATTTTATGCCATTAATGAAGGATCTGATTGCTTCAACCACCTAGATCTGATCTAGATTTTCCATCTTTCCTTCTCCAACATGCCAAAAAGACATAGGGAACTGGAATTGACAAATTGCGGTGTAGATTTGTAGGGAATTGATGGTTAGTTGTTGAGATTTAAGGGAAGAATCTAGTTTCTCTTCTTTCTCTTTGGTTTTCATCGTCTATATATTGTAAACACTTCTCATTAGAGGAGGGAGACATTCTAATAGTGGGGAAACTCTGTAATCTTTATTTCCCAACTCCATTTTAAGTTGTAATCCTTCTTCTATGCCTGACAAGCGTATTTGTGCCTTTGAGCAGAAATTTAATGGTGTGTGCACCTTCTAGAGAAATAAACTCATGATTTTGTGGCATTCTTCAACCCTTTCTCGTGTTTTTTTGTGTCTCCATGCCTCTCCATTTTAGATCTACTTTTTGTGCATCTATTTGATGTTTATGGGTGCAGGATGTCGTGTTTCATTAATGACATATTAGGATGTGGGTCTGTGTCACTTCGCTAACCTCATTCATCTCCCTTTCCCCTGTTTCATCCTCCCTCAGTAGAGTATCTCACCACTTCCTTTTCTGGTGTATCATCGCTTAGTGTAGGCTCTCTTTCACTCTCTCTCTCTCCCTATCTCCTTGGAATGGTTAGATTAGGATAGATAGTTTTTCCTGCACTATCGTAGCTTGTGGGAGGTAGTTTAGGAAGTAGGAACAAGCCTTCTCTCGGTGGTCCATCTCAAGTTCATAAGTCCCACAGCTTGAGAGATGGTCCCATGTTGTCCAATCACACCGAATTCCCAGATCAAATATGAGACCATTCGTGGGTGTTGTGATTTTGCATCAACATAAGGCATTTGGTTTAAAAAAGTAATAACACCCGCTACACAACTAGAGTGGCCCCAAATAAAGTCTACCCATGAGTTTTAAAATTGAATTTATCTCACCCACTTCCAACCTACTTTTTGTAGGGATGAATCTCATCCATTATATGAATCCATTTGGGGCCCTTAGATTTGGGAACCCTTCTAGCCCTAAGTTTTCTTATGAAAAGTTCTTTTCTCTTTTGTTTGACTTATTGTTTCTTTTCTTTTTTTTTTCAGATTCGTGGAGGAGGAGGAGGAATCCATGGGAGCAATCACAAGCTCATGGATGAGAAAAAATGTCCTTTTATTAAGGATTCCATTCATACCCTCATCTAGGGTTTGCAATGTATTTAGTTATTTATTTTGTTTATTTTAATATTTTAGCATTTGCTTAAATGGGCATGTGGGTATTTACCCTATTTTAATAAAAATGGTAAAATGGTGTATATACACCCTTAGGTAAAAGGTATTATATATACATACATAAATATATGTACATTCGTATACACACACACACACACACACATATATATATATATATATATATATATATATATTAGGACTAATAATATCCTAAAATCAAAGGAATATCCTTTGATTCTTGGATATTTTTAGTGTTAATAAATTATATACATATATATATATATATATATAATATTTATTTTTAAAAATCTCAAGATACCCCGGCCATGGATTGGGATTACGTAGACCAAAAGTGAATGAGATTTTTTTTGTGCTGCGTATTAACCAATGTCGGTGTAACGCCCGCTAAAAAAACCCACTTGAGACCCAAGAAACAACCTAGGATTAGTTAGGAAAAATTATGGAATAATTTTTTTGTTTAAAAGAGTCTACAACCAGGTTACAAGGCAACAACTATCACTAACAAGTTCCAAAACAATTATAATCCACCAAAACATAATTTTCTATGATTAACAATTATTATAGGTCATAAGGTCCAAAATTTAGGGTTAGAAGGTTCGATTAGGTTCGGAGGGTAAACATTCACCATACCCACTCTCTAAAGGATTAAAGTTTCAACTCAAAATTTTCTCATAACTAACAAATTCAAAATTCCCTAAATCATTCCCATTAGATAGTAAATTTCCTCACCTTTCCATTGATATAAATAATTCCTCCTAACTCCTTATGTTTCTCTAGTTATGGGCCGACGGGCCTTAGGGTGAAAATTTTCCCCAAGAGCAGGCCTGCGGGCCAAGGGGTGAAAATTTACCCAAAGGGAGGGTTGGCGGGCCGTGGGGAGAATTTTGGAACATTTCCCATGCGGGGTGAAAAACTAACTTTACGCTTGCACACCCGTGGGTCTGCAAGTCCACAAGGGACACGTGGCGCTTCTCAAGACAACGTGGGAGAGCAGGGCAGCGAAGCCAACATTGCGCCCGCAAGTCCGCAAGCCGCAAAGGACACATGGCATCACCTAATACAATGCAAGGAAAGCGAGGTAGTGGGGAGAAATATTTTGTAACACCCTGAAGGGATAAGAGGGTAACATTGACCCGCACCTGTACCAGCCTCCTCATGCCACATGGCCACTCTTGATTGGCTGCGGGTTAGCGGGATGACGGAGAAACCATGGAAAATTTTCCCAAAATTTTCTAAAACAAAAAAAGGAAAAAGGTACTCGTGCCTCTGTCGATGCCTCATGATGCCATGTGGCATCACCTGATTGGTCAAGGTCCAAAGTGGGGAAAACTTGAAATATTTTCTCAAAAAAATTCTAGATGCGCTAAGTTTTAAAAGTGGTCCGCCCCTCTGCCAACACCCCGTGGTGCCACGTGCCAGCCTCTAATTGGATGCGGCCATAGGTGTGGTAGGAAATATTTGGAAAATTTTCCCAAAAATTTTCCTAAGCTCTAAGGGAAAAATTCGGGCCCGAAGGCTTGCAGAAATTTTTCCCAATTTTTTACGCCAAGGATGAAAAAATTCAAAAGGCCATAACATTTGATAGAGATCTTAGTTTAGGGAAAGCAAGGACTTTATTGAAATCTCTCAACGTTCTGTTTACACAAAGGTCATTATTTGTTTATTTTGATAAATTTTAAGGGGTCACTTTTTAAAAAAACAATGTCAGTGGCTTTTACCATGTGAACTAGTAAATTTTAACTTGTGAGATTTATTCAATTTGATCTTCTTCCTCTCTCAACATGTCAAATAGACATGAAGAGTTGTTCTTAGGATAAATTAGGATAATTTTTTGAGGTAAATTTGTTTATTGAAATTCCAAATTCGAAATTTACAAATTTGACAACAAAACAACTGTGGAAACTTTAAACTTTGTTTTGCAAGGTTTTGAAGTATTTCCATTAGGTGTTTTTGTCTAATTTAGTTTTTTTAGGGCCTACTACTTCAATTTAATCATTTAATTTGTTATTTTATTGTTGTAGGTTCGATCTGTAGGCATTTTTTTTTAGATAATTGCCAATTTGACGAAAAAAAATAGAGGGAATTTTTAAAATAATTTATTTAAATTACTTTCCATCTCCCACGTGTGGAAATTCATTATAATCCTAGCCTAATACATTTAGTTGATTCAATCAAACCATCTATGGCCTAAAATGCAAATTCTGATTTCCAATCTTAACATTTTTTTGAAGAACAAAGCATTATATTTTTCCTCACATGCAATTCTTCTTTTCAACAGAGATTTCAAAACACAATGGATGATCAATTTCAATACAATAATACAGATTGAAAAAGGTAATGCAATCCTCTATTAATTCCAAAATACAACATTGCAGAACCCTTCTTCTTTTATTCCTTCCAAAACATATATTATATACAGGACAAAATAATACATTTTCTTCTCACTTGTTTCACTTTACCACTTTCCAAAAAGGGATTTCATAGTGAATGCTAAACATATATTTCCAATGGAATAATAACATATGGACAAGAAAAAACCACTTCCATTAATTTAAATGAACTCTTACAAATTCCTTTCCATTTGGTTTCAAAATGCAACATACAAAACACGTATCATTCTTTCACATTCTTTCCAAAATAGAATACAGAGTATAACTCTTTTACATTTCAAATTTCCACTTGCAATCAGTACAACATCTTTCCATTCCAAAAATTTATAGGTTTATTCACTTCAAGTGGGAAAGTTTACAATGATATTTCATTTCACAAGGGACTATCAAACTATCTTTTCTCAGCTCTAAAACAACAACATGCATACTCCTCATTCTTCCAATTTGATCACAACAGAGTAGGGGAAAGGAAACTCTAACCACCCAACCAAGACATCTAATGAAGAGGAGAAGCCATCTTTCTTCATTGGCCCTCGAGCCCCAACCACAATGCAATAAAATATGTGATCCAACTCATGGCAACAATAGGCTTCCACAAACATACAAGCAACATTTTCACAAAGAAACACAGTCCCAACAAAATGTAGTTTACAACTACATTAAAACATGAAAAATAATACAAAGGCTTCATCAAACAAGCCAAAGGAGAAAGAAGCTATGGGGGATGTTGCTTATGCCTCCCAAGGGGGAAAATGGGTATCACCACCTGAGTACAACCCACCAAATATATATATATATATATATATATATATGAATATCATTTCAAACCCTGTCATGCCCTTATGCCTCCCCCAAGTACCCCTTATTCCTTACATTTACTTATATCTCCCCATCCTCTTATGGCACCCCATAATGAGTAAATCAATGAAAGCTATTAATTTTTAAGGTGGAACCCAAATCCCAACTCTCTCCACCCTTATAACTCCATAAAACACACTTGTGCCTCCCACAAAATAACCCCATAGTCTTCTCCTACACCATTCCTAGGCCATCTACCCAACAACCCACAAATATACCAAAACATTCACACAAGAACATTTACATATATACAAGAAGAGCATTTCAAGAGCCAAGCTCCTACCTCTCCGCTATGGAATTGTTCCAAGTTCCAAAAGAGAGAGCTTTATCCCAAAGCAAGCAATCCAAAATGGCCAAGCACAAGCATGCAACAATCTTCCAAAAACTTCTCCAAGCAAGAGCTCCCAAAACAGCAAGAAAAATTCACCCAAAATAAAGTTTCCAAAAGTGCAACAACCCAAAACAAGGCAAGCAATTCAATTTTATAGAAGAGGATGAGGAGGATCCATGTCGGATGTCACATCACACATCCTCAACCCCAACCCCCAAAAGTAAAATTCATTCTCCAATGCATAATAATTAAGTGGGTGAATAATATGACACCTCACTTACAGACTCAAACAAGCCCATACCCCATAAGGACTGAAATTAAATTAAGTAACAAAAGTGCAATTACAACATTGAACTTAACTTGTAAAAATGCATAAAAAGGTCTAAATCTAAATTTTCAACCATAGGAAAGGTTGGTATGTAAATTTAAGAGGCATGGGACAAGTTTAACTTGTCCCAAAAGCCTCCAAAATCAGCCTCCAAGAACAATTTCGAATTTCCAAGAAGGTGGAGTGTTTCACACTCAAAAGTTAACTTACACATCACTTACAAGGTCACTTACACATTACTTACACATTACTTACAACACTTTAAAACATGGCCAACAACTCTATTATTTACATTCTTATGACATCTTTTAATTAATTAACTAAACAACATGATTACTCACAATATTAACACCATAATAAATAAATAATGAAAGGGTAAGTGCACCACATAAAACACATACAAAAATTAAACAAAAGGGACCAAGTAAAATAAAAACATAAAATCCCTTGATCACATTTAAAGGTGATTCCACCCCATGGGAATCCGTAACAAAAGTAAAAACACACACAACAAAAACTAGTTGCCATGGTGACCTTCTTGAATTCATCTATAATTCCAATGTGGTTGGTCTCCAATCCCCTGATGTTTGTTGTGATATTTTAACATGTAAAACACAAATACCTCATTCGGCCTCGTGGCCATATCAGAACATCCAAATGAATATAAATATAATTTCAAGATCATCAATATATATGTGAATCACAACAATTATAATGACAATCAATAATATCACTCACAATTTCATTAACAACTATATCATCATCAATTTTAATCCAATTTTAATTTTCTAGGTCTAATCAAAATATCCAATTATTACAAGTCCGAACAACATCCATCATATAACCATGTCCAATAGTATATCATCATCAACATATAAAATGTCTCTAATAATCATCATGCATCATAACTGAATCAAGTCAACAATAATCCATGATCTAACATTTAACATCATACTATAATAAATTCCATAATCACGTCCATAGTATAATCAGCAGTATCATGATTAGTATCAAACATGTGTCAAAGGGAAGTGGGCACTACAAGCGGATTTCAATTACCATAGAGTATAGAGTTTGGGATTTTTATTAATTTGTGGGAGGTCGCCGACCCCACCCTAGTCCTATAGCATATGGGATGGGGGTAGGGTTCATGACCTCCCCCTAGACCATTCTCCTTATTAAAAAAATAGGCCATGGTCTATATGATTTTCAATGTAAACTTCTATTTCATTTCATTAATACAGATTTAATACGGTTATATATATATATATATATATATATATATATATATATATATATATAACTTTTAATATCTAAAAATTAATAGTATTTTCATAATAACACTATTATTAATAAATAATACTACTCACATTATCAATAGCGTTAACTAATTTAATTTTTTTATTTGGTTTTATCTTATACTTAGAATTTCTTTTATAATTTGATAATAAAATATAGAATAAGAAAAAAAAAACTATTTCTATTTCCCTTATAATTTTATAACAAATTTACAATGAATTTATACAACCAAATGAGACTAAGGTCAAATAGTAATCATAAATTTTTCTTTACTCAACTTAATTTAAAAAAGGAAAAGATCCATTTGTTGGAAAAATAAATAAGCAATGAAATTTTCTTTTTTAAAACTTTTCCATAATACATATGAAGTTTAAACTTTCTTCAATCAATGCAAAGGAATGAACACATATAGTTTATCTTCTTATTATATTCCCTTCAAGTAATACAACAAGAATAATATTTCTTTCTTTTACAACCTACAAGTTACAACCATTCCCACAAGTAGCTTCTAACAATATTTTCCAATAATTTTAAAAAAGAACAACACACCTAATGAATACTACAAATCAACTAAAATGAGAACAATTTGTTTTATTTTTCAATCACATTTCCATTATATCAAAACTTGTTTCACTAAAATTGTTTCTCTTTCCAAGAATGCATTACAACTTAATAACAAATATTCAATACAACTTTTCTTTCAAACAAAATACCATAAGTCTTCCACCTTAAGTGGAAATTTACAAAAATAAATAGCGATAATGAAGTATTTCTTAGTCTTCTACAAGTGCTTTAAGTCCCCAAATATCCAAAAATAACTCCATCATTTCTTCACTTGATCACAACAACGAAAATGGGGGAGAGGAAACACTCTCCACCCAACCAAAAATCCAATTAGGAGAAGAAGCAATCCTCCTCATTAGCCCTCGAGCCCCAACCACAAATCAAGAAGGGATGGATCTAACACATGGTAACTCAAAAATATTTACACACTTACTTTCAAGCAACAATCACAGAAGAAAATGATGACAAAACACTCATTTTTAAGCACAACAACTTCCCATAATGATGTCTCTAAAACAACCCATGTAGATAAATGAATAAGGGGATACCCTTGTGCCTCGCAAGGGTTTGGATTACCAACTAAAAAAACCTTCAAAACAAAATCAACCCCAATATCTCTTATGTCTCCCTACAACTACTATATATATATATCTTATGCATCCCTCACTCTTATGCCTCCCTCTCTCTTATGGCTCCCATAATGAACAAAATAACAAAATGAGAACAAGGTGGGGCATCCAAAACCCACTCCCTCCTAAATACCCAAAGAAGCTCTTATGCCTCCCAACATATTTCATCCCCATTTCACTATCTCAACACAACCTAAATCCATTTCACTACCCAACAACTTCAAGCAAGAAAACACATTCATTCAACACATAACATACAAAAAAAAGAGAAAACAAGGGTGCAAGACCCTACCTTGCCATAACAAGACTCCACTTCACAAGAAATTCCCAAAGTCCTCAAAACTCAAGAAATTCTAAGCAATATTCAACTCCAACAAGCAAGCATTCCAAAATGAGAGAGCCAAAACCAAGCAAGTAACCCCAAAACTTCACAAAAATTCCAATAAATAGAAAAGAGGGAGAGGGAGATGATGTGGCTCCATGTAGGATGCCACATCATTTATTCTCCATCCCACATCACCAAAGTCAAACCCATACCCCAAAGAATAATAAATGGGTGGTTGAGAGGAATGACAAACCTCTTACACACACAACTCCAACCCACACCCCTTAAGGACAAAATTTAAAACACATGTAAGAAAGTGCAATTAAATCTCACCTTTTTCCTTATAAAAAAAATAGGGTCTGTTTTTGACCCCCAACCCATACGTAGGGTTGTTATATGAACTTAAGAGGTGTGGGACAATTTTAACTTGTCCCACAAGCCTCCAAAAATGGCCCTTAAGCCCAAATCTGAATTTCCCAAGTAGGGTAGAGTGTACAACACTCAAAATCACATACACTCAACTAAAAACACAAGAACCAAATAACCAACTACTCTAATAAATGACTCCTTTTGTCACATCCATAATTAGCTTACTAACATGATTAATTTACTTAATTAAGACACATTAATCAATAATGATAAAAAGGGAATTACATCACAAATTAAATCACATACTCCAAAATTAAATAAAAGAAAGGAAAATAATTACACACAACCCTTGGTCACAATTGGAGGTCATCCCCCCATGGGGACCCCTAACAAAAAATAACAAAATAACAACATTACACAAGTTTCCATGGTGACCATTGTTGTATCCATCCAAAATTCGATGTGGTTGGTCTCCAATCCCCCTTTGATTGTTGTGATATAATTACCTAAAAATCACACAATACCTCCTTCAGCCTCATGGCCATATCAAAACATCCAAGATAAAATATATGCATACAAATCAATAATCATCCATATATAAATTAAATCATCATCTAGACTAACAATTCTATTTGTAAACACTGCAAAAAACACACAAATGAGACATGGGAAAGGTTGGGTAAATTATTTTTGACTTACTTGGAGTCTACATGTCAACAACGGTGACTAGAAGATGCTATGACCAACTCACAATATGTTTGACACAACCATGATCACATAGGAAATGAAATAGCATACGATACCCATCTTGAACAATTCATTGCCCTTTTTGACAAGACACCACAAAAAGAGTCCAAGCACAATACACACTAAAATTTAAGGTAATCCCACAGCGAAAGTATTTTAAGGTTACTTATTTATCAAAACGTCTTTCCACTCCTAAATTGCATTTTAGAAGGTAAGGTTATGATTTAGACAATTATTCTTATAAGCTAAATTTATTCCTTTTATACTATTGAGTAATTATCTTAAGATAACAATTCTTGAATAAGGATCATCTCTAATATGTCGATTACTTATTTAATTCGTTCATTTGTTAGAAGGAAATTTAATTAATTACAAATCCAATTATCCACACACAAGCCAGAGGACCTTATTTCATACCTCCATTACACAATGAGGCGTGAGAGAGCTGAAAATGAGATGAACCCCATTTAGGTTTGGGCTAATATTCCTCCATGTGAGGATGGAAATGATTAACTTTATTTAGTGATAGGATTACAGATTATAGTCAGCATTACCTTTAATTATTAGGTTTACATTTAATGTCATTTTGTATCCCATTAACACTAAGGATAAATATTTTCAATATAGATTGAGAGTAATAAAGTGTGTCATTTTTCAGGCACACGGTAGTAGTTTCTATTTCTTCCACTTAGGGACTCTTTACTTCATTGATAGATCACAACCTCATATTTTGTTTTATAAGGTTTACCATACTATTCTGTTATGCCTAGAAGTGCATTATTATTCCAATCTAGGAAGGTTTACTAAATCAGGGATTTAGTTCAAATTAGTTTACCATTATCTTATTTATTTATTTTTAAAACTTAGATATATCGTTTCCTACCCAATTAACACAAATTCAAAGAGTATCTAATAACTCTTATATACCCTTACTTAGGATTAATTAGGCAATATAATATGGATCATAATGAAGGATAAACTATATTTCAAAATTGCAATTGTACAAGAGATACTCAAACAATATGTGCTCAAATCATATCATTCACGATAGTGTTTTACAAGTTTTAGTTTCAGTTAACTATGGCAACATCACTCCATGAATGCAAAAATACTAAAGCATTGAGCCTTCTAAATTTCTCCACAATACCATTCCCAAGTCTTTAAACACCATAAGCATTTATGCATAGAAACTTCATAAAAAAATCTGTGCACCCTCTACAAGTCATTTCCCCCTTTTTTCTACTCATGAAGGCCATCTACACATTTATTAGACTGATTCAGTTCACGAGAACTGAGCATGATAAGAACTACACATTGGAACAGTAAGCTATTATTTAACAATATCATGAAAGAAAACCTTCTATTTAATGAAATGGTTCAAGCTCTAAAACATTAGAAACTTCTTATTCATGCTAAAATTTTCATAATGCCAACAAGAAGGAAGTCATAAGTACCAGTTTTAAACCTTGTCTCTAAACGAAAAAGTTAAACAATCAAACAAGTGGGAGCCATTGGTCTTATAATTCAAACACGGGGTGTCAAGTGCATTAGGATTTCAATCATGTAATCATATAGATTATATGATTGAAATCTAATACTTGAAACATCAATCAAAAATTCATTATCTAACAACTTACATTACAATTAATAATGGTAAAAAAACTAACCAAAATGTCAATAAGTCTGAATAGAGTGTTGGGTGTATTGAGATTTCAATCATGTAATCATATAGATTATATGATTGAAATCAATACTTTACCCAAAAATTAATACTCTATAATATAATTAGGAACAAATTATTAACCAACAGTAATTGGTATTCCATAAAGTTAAACAATTAATTTTGTCTCATAGAATAATGTCGAGGCATCGTTTACATCAAAGGAAAATTCAATAAACAATCAAATTAAGGATCATTATAATTCTACCAAGTCAAGGAAAGGAAAGTACCTTAAATATATTAACAATTGGAGTATAGTTACCTACATCCCTTTTTATCATCATAATGACATTTCCTGACTTAACGCTCAAGCCTCAAAATGGTTACAATTGTCCATACACAACAAATTTAACAGTTCATAATTAAATTAATACTCAACATGTATCAGATTCAAGGGAGAATAATTCTGAAATAAAGCCACGAAAGACCCTTGCACAATCACTTTCACCGATGGAAACTTTATTCCCATTAAGGACCCAAAGGCACACAAAATGGCTCAACGCTCCCCATACCCAAATAGTTTGAGCTAGAATATATTATCTCGGCTCAATAAAAACCCCATGAAATCATGGAAAAAACTCGGTATTAGAAAAAAAGGGTGTCCCCTACTAAAGGGGTTGACAAAAAAATCAACCATTTACTAATTGTATTCGTACTCAAACCCTCATGGGCTTCATGCTCAAATTGTAAACAAAATAAGCCTCATGGAGGTAAGAGTGACAAACTAGTGCTAATTGCACCTTGATTTATCATTTACACAAGTATCCTTTATCAATTAGAGTAGAAAGGTCATGAGGTCTTTTAACCTAAAATCGTAAGTACTCGAGAAAAAAATGAGTCTCCATAGAACTTTACCTAGTCAACAGAGTCCTCAGAAACCATATTTACTTTTTTTTTACAGGTATACATTTATTAAAATATGGTAATTCCAAGTCCGAACAAAATCCAAAAAATAAAAAAGAATTAGAAAATAGAACTAGACAAAACCCAAATAGGTCAGTCGTTCGATAACCAAGAAGGATAAAAAAATCATAATCTCTCAAACATTAACTACCCATAAGTTAGTTAGAAGGATATTTTTTCTCAACATGCTTTGATAAGTCCAATAGATAGATTATACACGCTCTATCCCCATACTAATTTTTGTATCAAGAAAAATCAGGCCAATACTATTTCATAAAACATACCTTCCCTTGATTTTCTATAGAATAGAGTTTTTTTCATCTGGATTCATTTCCATAATCTTACAACCCTTAACTAGGATATCAAAAGTTCTTTAGACCTGTTGGTGCACGTTTTGACCTCTCACCATTTTAACCTAATTTTCCTCTGATCTGCATGTTGTGAAACATTTCATTTCTCGATGTGGATGCTTTGAAAGCATTTATCTACATTTGAATGCCTCGATTTATTTGCAGAATCCATTGTCATGTTCCTCCTTAACGAAGTCTCTGAGTTGCCCTATTTTTTCCCTAATTTCTTCACAATCGTGGGATTTTTGTCTTTCCAATATTTCCTCGACCATGGAGGCTCGAAAATTATCAATTTATATTTGAATTCCTTTGAAAATCCAAATCCATGGTTGAAATATGCTTGGAACCATGATCCACATAGTTTTGTTTGAAAAAAGTTTTCATCCTTAGCAAAAATTGGGTTCTAAGCATGAATGGTGAATTTTTGTGTTGTGACAGTCTTACTGGTTTTTTTTTCCTATCAAATTTATTCCTTAGTGTTCAGAAGTCATGTGGCTTCCTTTCATTGGTCAGGGGATGATGAGTGAATGCTTTAACTTATCACTTTTTACTTTTCGACAAAAAGGAAAATTTGGTCCCATAGCCCCGCTCAAGTCTGATTGGTTCTTTTAGTGCTTACGTGGATTCTTCCAATTAGATGGGGCGCGGCGGGTTTGTTTTTCAAACTTATTATTTTTGGCTACTGTGGCAAAAAGTTTGAACCTGCTCCGCGGCCCCGCCAGTATTTGATTAAAGCAAAAGTTTAAGTGGTAGGGAAAAATCTTACTTTGACCCCACATAAGGACACCTGGAAAAGTTAAAGGAAGAGATGCAGGCCTTCAGAGGTAAGTTGGATAATGATTACTTGTATAATTTAGATCATGAGTAGAAATATAACACAAAATAAAACAATATTCCAGAATAATGATCTCAATATACAATTAGAATAGCTTCGCCACTTCGAGGGGGAAACCTCCAAACCATAAAATAATACTCAAATGCTCAAATGATGATGAACTACTACCTACAATCCCCTATATATATTATTCATATGTTATGGCCATCACCAAGGTTGACCTACTAAGCATGAGAAAGTATAAATGATATAATAAAATGATATGGTAAGCCACAAGTCGGCTACTCATATCCTAATATAAGCAATAGGTTAAGGGTGTAGCATGCCCTTCCCCTTCGAGAAACATTGTTCCCAACATTGAGAAGCTCTGGGTGTTCTTTGCAAGAATCTCATATCTTCCCATGTTGCATATTCATTGTCCATATTCTTCGACTTGATCGGTACTCGGTAATAACCAATGTCCTCAATTTTTAGTGCGTGTTTGAAGGATGAATTCAGGTTCCAAGATGACTCTCCCCTCCTCATCGAGCTCGGTAACACTTTGTTTTGGATGACACTCTTATCCAATTACTTTCTTCAGGAAAGAAACATGAAAGACTAGATGTATTCTGGTTGATTGTGGAATTTCTAATTTGTATGATACAGTACTAATCTTCTGCAATACTTGACAGGGGCCATAATACTTTGGTGAAAGTTTGTTATCCTTTTGTTGTTGTTTCAAATACATTTGTTTATATGGTTGTAACCACACAAAAAACTAATCAGCGACTTCAAAATTCCTTTCCATATGATGTTGATCAACATGTTGCTTCATGTGGTTTTGTGCCATGACCAAGTTCTCCTTGAGGCTAGAGAGGACCTCTTGTTGATACTGAATGTTTCTTCTCTTGCTCTAACCCACGTTTTTCCTCTCAATGATTATGTGATGGATGGTGGATGGTACCCATAGAGTGCAAAAAAAGGAGAAATTTTAGATGAAGTATGGAAGGAAGTGTTATACCACCATTCGCGATGGCAACCATTGGACCCATCTTGCTTGTTTATCGACGTAAAATAATGAAGATATCCCTCCAAAACTTATTTACAACTTCTATTTTCCCATCAAACTGGGGATGATAAGAAGAGATACGAGCTAATCGAGTACCAAAACATGAGAATAAATCAGCTAAAAATTACTAGTAAATATTGGGTCTTGATCACTTACTATAATCTTCGGTGTCTCATGAAGCTTACGAATCAGTGTCCATGAAGGCTGTTACTACCATGCTTACAAAAATAGGTGTGATAAGGCACAAAAATGAGCATATTTGGTGAGTCTATCCACCACAACCATGATGACATTTTTTCCTTCAGATTTAGGCAATCCTAGGATAAAGTCCATGGAAACCGCTTCCCACCACTGGATAGGAATAGATAGAGGTTGTAGAAGACTTGGGGATAAAACTATTTCACTCTTATTTTGCTGAAAAACCATGCATTCTGCCACAAATTTTCAAACATCCCCTTTTAGCCCTTCCCGGAATAAATCTTGTTTGACTCGATGATAAGTCTTCGAGAATCTAGATTGCCCTCTACGGAGAAGAGTGAAGCTCAAATAGAATCCTATTTTTTAGAGTAGAGTTCTTACATAGGTATAGTCTATCTTTATACCATAAAGCATCCCCTTTTAGTACAATTTTTTCAGACATGCCTAGATCATTCTGGAGATAATGAATGAGGTTTTGTGTGGTTGGGTCATTTCTCCATTTAGACCTTGCCTCATCTATCGAATCTTCTTGTAATATGGATATGGCACATAATAAGGCTACAGATTGATTCATATTTCTATGATAAAGCATCCACTACTAAATTCTCCTTCCCTTTCTTATAGATAATCTCAAAATAAAATCCAAACATCTTGGATACCCATTTTTGTTGTTCTTCGATGATAAACGCAGCTCCAAGAAGTATTTCAAACTACAATGATCTGTCTTCACTTTAAAGTGCCTTCCTATGAGATATGGTCTCCATTGCTTTATTGCATGAAGTATGACTAGCATTTCCTTCTATAAGTCATCTTGGAAAGATTCTTACCCTTGAATTGATGGCTCAAAAAGGAAATAGTATGGCTCTTGCATGAGAACTGCCCCCATACCCACCCTTGATGCATCACATTCAACAATGAATATTTTGGAAAAATATGGAGTAGCCAAGACTAGAGTGGTGCACATGGCCTCCTTTAGTTGCTCAAATTCTTTGGTTTCATCCTCACTCAAATGAAAGGAGTCCTTCTTTAATAAAGATGTGATAGGTGCAGCTATACTTCCATAATGCCTTACGAATCTTCGTAATAACTCAAGCCCCAAAATTCTCGTAGATTCTTGAGGGTTTTTCAAACCTTCCACTCCATCATGGATTTGATCTTATTAGGATCCACTTTAACCCCTTCATGAGAGAAAATGTGACCCAAATATTCAATCTCCTTGAGTCCAAAAGAACACTTAGAGGGCTTTGCAAAAGTTGATGTTGCTCAAGGGTTTCCAAAACCTTATTTACATGATGCAAATGTTCCTCCCATGTATTTCAATAAATTAATATATCATCAAAAAAAACTAAGACAAACTTCTGCAGGAATGACTTAAAAATAAAATTCATCAAACTTTGAAATGTAGAAGGTGCATTTATGAGTCCAAAAGGCATTACCAGGAATTCATAATGGCCTTCATGTGTATGCGAAGGTGGTTTTATGAACATCCTTATCCTTGATTCAGATTTGGTGGTATCCCAAACAAATATCAAGCTTTGTAAAATAAACAACACCATGAAACTCATCAAGCAAATCATCAATTATAGGAATAGGAAACTTATCTTTGATTATGTACTTATTAAGTTCCCTATAATCAGGACACATGCACCACATGTCATATTTCTTTCATACCATCACTACTGGAGAAGAATAAGTAGTCTGACTATGACGGATGATTCCTGCTTCCAACATCTCTTATACAATCTTCTCGATTTCACTCTTATGCACATATGGGTACCTATAAGGTCTGATGTTAGGTGGTTGACTTCCTGGTTTTAATCTGAATAACATGATCATGATCTCTCTTTGGAGGTTAGCCATTTGCTATATTTTCAAATACAATAGAGTGTGCATCCAAATTGCTTGCATATTTGATGGTATAATGTCCTTAGAAGGATGAGCCTCCAATGAAAAAAGTTGTGCCACAAATCCCTCTGCACCCTTTTATAGAATTTTGTGCATCTGATGAGAACTTACTATTTGTGAAGAATTTTCTCTTAAGCTTATTAGCTCAAAATTCCTTCCTTTAGAGTGAAATCACATGAACAAGTATTGGAAGTTCATTTCAATGGTTCCCAAAGTGGTAATCCATTGAACCCCTAACACAATGTCCGCTCCTCCCATAGAAATGGCATACGTGGGACTATTTAGTATGTAATATCCCATAGCAAAGCTTAATACTATGGAATTTTCTAGAACAAGTAACACCACCTCCATCAATAATCATTACTTAACATTTGGGAGTGGGATAAATGAAAAAGTTTAGGTGCACTGCTAACTTATGATTGATAAAGTTGTGAGTACTTCCTGAATCAATCAACACTTTGTGACCCTCTATTTTTTAGGAATCCAACCACCTTTAGGGTTTGGGGGTGCTAATACCTGAAATTACATGGCATGAGATTGTTGGCTGAGGATCTCTTGACTCCTTCTCTGCTCAACCAAGACCTTGAACTCTGAATCTTCATCCTTCTCTTTATCTTCACTAGGCCCATCAATGTAGAATGAATTCTTTTTAGAACATTTATGTCTGGGTCTAGATTTTCTGTCATAGTTAAAACATAACCATTTTTCTCTTTTGTCTTCAATTTGTTGAGGTGTCAATCTAACTGGTCGAGGGAGTGTTGGGGCCAAGGTGTTACGATCTCTGGTATAAGTGAAATGTTGTCTCCTACTTGAAACAAATTTCTCCTTTTTCATTCTTGCGATAATCATTGAATCGAAACCTAATGAGGATTAAACATACGCACCTCATGCTCAATGTGATCCTTAAGACCCACAAGAAATAGGTCATTTAGATTTTCTTCACTAATATTTTCCAACTGTAGAGAAAGGTTTTAGAAGTGATGAATGTAATCCTTAATAGATCCTATCTGTCTCAACTTTGCTAATTGGATGAATTAATTATATGACACACTAGAACTGTAGTGTAATTACAACTCTTCAGTGAATACTGTCCATGTAACATTGAGACCACTCTTTTTCCTTTGAGCACATAACCATCGATACCAGACGAATTGGTCAAGTTCGAGATACAAATATACCATGGTAACATTTTATCTTGATGGAATCTGATGTAGTTTAAAGAAATTCTCCATTTGGTTGATCCAATTGAGTGGATCCTTTCCATCAAACTTGTGCATCTCCACTTTTGGAAACATAGTACGGGCCTACAGAGTGCTCGCATTTGGATTGTGCACACTCAAAGATCCACTCTGGCTCATTTGTCTATTATGTTGAACTGAGGATCCACCTTGATTGACATAAGTATGATTTCCCATCATATGTGTACTGAATTTTGGATGAAATCCTCCAATATTTTTCCAATCCTATCCACATCTTCTTCTTTGGCAAATAGAGATTCGAGGTCTCTCGGGTTTAACTCAAGTTGGCTTACTTTGTGGTCTATCAAAGTAAACCCTAACCCTGAGGAATCAGTAGCTATATATTCTATCTCCAAATCCTTAACTAATATCTCATACTTTTCTCGGTGTTTTACTCAGAGTGTTGGGATTTTTTTTCCTCTTGTGGAAGGCCCCGCCATGATGCTACAAAATAGTAGGATGTAGGGATCACGGTCAAATTTTAGGGTTTCACTTTTGATACAAATTTAGAAAAATATAAAAAAACCTTAAATAACAAACCCCAAATAATTTTTTTCTTTCCGAAAATGTAACGAATTTGAAAAAATTCCACAATTTGTAGCCTAGGGAGCGATTTTATGAAAAAACCTAAATTTGTAATAACTTTTGAAAAATAAATCAAAAAGGTCTAAAATTTTTAGGGAACCTTAAATGGCATATTTCTCAACTCGGTAAAAATATCCCCTACCAACTCACTATGGTTCATAATATATGGTGGAAACACAAATTAGGGTTTTTGCCTTAATTTTGGCCTAGATCGCACTCCTATATCACTTATAACTAAACTACTTGTATACTTCAGATCATGGACATAAATATAAAAAAAATTACACAATATTCTAGAATAATTATCTCAATATGTAATTAGAATAGCTTCGCCACTTCGAGGGGGCAACCTCCAAACCATACATTAATACTCAAATGCTCAAATGATGATGAACTACTACCTACAATCCCCTAGATATACTATTCGTATGTTATGGCCATCGCCATGGCTGACCTAATAAGAATGAGAAAGTATAAATGATATAATAAAATGATATGGTAAGCCACATGTCGGCTACTCATATCCTAATATAAGCAATAGGTTAAGGGCGTAGCATCTTCCAATGGATGGGCGTGGCGGGTTTGTTTTTGAAATTATTCTTTTTGGCTACTTTGGAAAAAAGCTTGAACCTACCTCATGGCCCCGCCAGGATTTGATTAAAGCAAAAGTTTAAGTGGTAGGGAAAAGTCTTACTTTGACCCCACGAAGGATACATGGAAAAGTTAAAGGTAGAGATGTGGGCCTTCGGAGGTAAGTTGGATATTTTTCCCCTTTGGCAAAATGGAGTAAAATTCTAAAGTGGAAGTGCGTCCTGCCAAATCATTTTAAAAGCCTTAAGGTTTTTGAAGGAGTGATACATTGATACGTGGAGACCTCCGCTCATTTTGCATTTTACTTAGACTTTTCAATTGCCAAAGGACACGCCTTGGAGCATGACATGTGGCGCCTTCCATTGAGCTTCAAGCACTCAAAAAAATTCCGGAGCAGGACATGTGGTGAGCCTACGCTCATTTAAGATGTCAAATTTTAGGGACCATCTTAAGGAGTGCCATTGTGACACATGGCAATTTGACAAGTCAAAGGGGCAGGGAGGCGGACCATCGAGGTAATTTGGATTTTTGTCCCCTTGATATGCAAATAACTAAAAATATCAAAATGGCCCACAAGCCCGATAAAGAGAAAATTCAAAGCTTGCTCCATTCAAAGGCGGAGGTGCGAACCCGTGGAGGAAAGTTGGAAAATTTTCCTTTTGGGAGAAAATGGTTAAAAATGAAAAGGAAAGTGCAGTTCCACTGGGACCCACATTGGGACACATGTCAGGCCCATTTTTCAACAATGGAGCTGTGGGGAAAAAATGGAAAATTTTCCCTTTTCCGAAAAGGAGGTCAAATGGCAGAATTTTGATGCGGTTCCGTTGACACCCACCTTAGGACACATGTCAGGCTCATTTACCAAGGGAGGAGATGCGGAGAAAAATGTAAAATTTTTCCATTTCTCCAAAAGTTGTAAAAAGTCAAAGGAATCCCCCGGGCTGTTTTAAAGTTGAATCTTCCACATGGACGGTCCAAATTAAAAGATGAAATCAATGGTAGCTGTGTAATTGTATCTGATTCTTTAGTCATTTTCACTCCTGAGCTCCTAGAAGTGTGAGACTTCATGATTTTTGGTATTTCCTACACACCAAGCAGGGAGGAGAGTAAATTTTGATATCTAAGTTTGGTGGGGAAAATCTGAAGATGTCTTTCACCTTTAAAATAGTCTGACTATCAGGCTCGATCTGATTTTCCATTTTTCTTCTCCCGAGCATGCAAGAAACAAGATTTGACAGATTAGGGGTGGGAGTGGTTGGTAAATAGAAGGAAAAAGTCACCTACGAAAGGAAGGAGTTGAATGTGGGAGAGGCTCGAGGAGATCTACCCTCTAAGCACCTGAAGACTTTTACAAATATGATTCCGGGAATCACGATCGAAATCATAGCGAGCATTGGTGGCACTCAATGTCTGGAGTTTTTTTTTTTGGGGGAAAAGGGCTCTATTGTAAATGTTATAAATGGCATGAATTTTTCATGCAAAGGGTTGGAAGTTGGAGGTTGGAGTGTTAGAGGTCGAAGAAAATTCCCAAGAGGAAAATTTGACAAAGCTTGTCTTTTGAGAATTCATCTGAGAAACTGAGTTATCTCCTTTTGTATTAAGTTTTATTGTGTCAAGGTGGTTGCAAGTGTACAACCATTGAAAAGCTCTGAGATTATTCTATGAAACTTTCCCCTACTAATAGACTTAATCAAATTCAAGTTTTTTTGTGTTGTCTTGAGCAAAATATGTTGGTTTTATTTCTGAATGTATGCAAGTAGTTTCTCCTATTTCTGTTGCAATCTTGTATTAAAATCTGACCCAATCACATAGGCCTCAATCCTTGTGACAGTTTAGTGGCATCTGTAATTTCATTTCTCAGAAGAGCTTTCATTTGGGATTGAAATAAATGATTTAAAATAAATTTTCTCTCGTATGTTGACAAATATTTTACTCGTAAGCCTTTGGGTATACCTTCGGTGTGATTTGGCTTAGATATTGATGCTTTCTTGGGTTCTTTAACACGAGACTTCATGATATAAACTCAAATATTGTGTGAAATAGTGCTAATCTGGGCCTCCATTGAAGCACATATTCTAGTTAAAGAGATATTTTGGCTATTTGTGGCATTTTTTGTTAGGCTTTCATTTTCTAAGATTCCTCAAGGATCTAGTGAATCAAGTTCACCCTGTCCCACCTCCCACAAAAAAAATCATTCAACAACAATAAATCCTACTTGTACTACACTTGTTTGTCATGTGTGCACACAAATGCATAATCTCTATTTCCAAAACATGCATAAGCGATTAGGGTCTCAAATGTCTTAGTAACATTTTCCTTTTTTGTGAAAATATCTCCATGATTTGGAAGTGATAACTCGTGAGATTCAAATCTGATGTGTTGATCATATTTTTCCAAGGTCTTCTCTATAAAATCTATGCGAAAGAAGGATTCATCATTGTCCTTAAATCAACAAAGGTTAAAAAATAAGTTCTCTTACCTTGGTTGAAAGGCATAACCTAAATTAGTGAGGATCAGATCACATCCTTTCAAGGTGCTACCCACTCTTTTCAATACCTGAGTGCTAACAAGCTAGATAGAATTCTTCCCTGGCTACAAAATGACATACATGAAAATATATTTTCCTCTGAGTGTCCTTCCTGGTCCATGATGTTACTCGGTCTACGAAGAGGTTAAATTTGGGTACGAGATAGACCGAAATGGGAAAACAATTTTAATCATCCAATAAAGTTACCCAAATATAGATAAAATGCATTAATATATTCTCATCAAAGTGTACATGCAACCCATTTGATCTTGGTATTAAATTTCAACTGTTAATACATCTTGTTTCAAACAAAGTTACGACGAGAAAAAAGGTGATTCTAACCATTAATGAACTAAGTTAAAATCAAACACATCTACTACTTTAGCATCGAAACTACTATGCCCTTGCCCTTTTTTTTCATAGGTTAATCACCACGTATTACACACGAAAATGATATAACAAAGAACCATTAGACATTAGTACCATGGTCGAATGACTTGTCACGAACAAAATCCCAAAAAAAATTTACCTTCATCAAGGCTCATTCCCATGATATTGTATCGAAGTGTTGGGATTCCGTAAATGACATGTCTATATAAAATTTTTATAGATCATGGACTCTTTATAATTATTTTAGAATAACAAATTGTAAGTTAAAATAAAATTAGAAGAGATTCAACCGGAAAATACCCAAATACATCAAAATATAATGATATGGATAGGGAAATATAAACCATGTGAAGATCCCTTTTTTTTTGCAAGAAAAGTTGTTCGAACCGAGAAAATAAGGTAAAAACAAAGGGAAATCAAGTAAGATAAATCTAACTATAATACAACCATGAAATCCATTTTGAAATTGCATTTCAGAAAGAGGAGAAATTCATTTCATGGGATTGTTAAAGATAACAAAATATTGCAATGGTAAGGGCTTATCATGCCTGTAATATGTTTCCCCAAGTTGTATAATGCCTACAAGCCCTAAAAAGTAACTTCGGGCCAAATTTCTATGTCCTCGTGCTTGTTGGGCATCGACACTTCGTTCATAGCCATGTTTGGCACAATCATGGGGAGGGAGGCTAGGCCAGAGCTCAAACCCGTGAATTACATTTCTTGGGAATTTTAATAACCTTTTTCCACAACCTCCAGTCGGTGATCCTCCACAATATTTCACGTGGCAAGAGCCAAGGAAGACTTGTTTACATAGTAATAGTAATTACATGAAAGTTTAAAATCCTCCCCTTTATTTTAACAAAACTTCATTAGTGCAAAGTCTTGAGTGACTGCAGCCTACGCGGTCCCAAAATTTTGGCACAAGTCGAAGCCAAAAACATGCAATGTTATATCCAATAAGAAACAATAAATGAATGGCAGGATGCCACCAAACTCCATCCCCCTTATAAGCTCATAACCAAAATTTTAGCAAAATTGGACAACAAAAAAAATAGTGCCCAATAGAGATAAATCTAATTTGGTGAAAACCACGTACCATGGACCAAGTCGCTACCAAGAGGAAATGAGAGTTGGTAAACAAACACATTAAGTTTAACATTAATTATCAGTCCTTTCAAAGTTGGTGCAACAACTCAACCATCTCCCCTTCCACGCAACCAAACTTAGCCAAGATTTGTTAAAATGTTAAGTTTAGGTGGGAGATAAACTTTTTATATATATATATATATATATATATATATTTTAATAACTTAGTTCAAATATTAGGTACGTTTTTAATAAAATATGGCTGAAATAACCTTTGAAAAGATTTTAATATCCCATAGAATTTTTTACAATATGCTAATAGCGACCCGATAATCAAAATATGATTAGCCAAAATAAGGACACTTGAAAACAATGCTACGGAGTGCCCTCGACAATAAGCAAGAACCCGACGATGCCAAGAGTAATAAGGGAAGAAAGGACTCAAAACTAACTTCAAAGAATGTCATAATTACATAACCACCAAAACGGGAACTAAAATTATCAATCGATGTCTAGCAACAGGGTAAGGAGAAGAGCCGAAAGCCGACACTAAATAGGGCATTACACTATTATTTAAAAATTCCAACAACATCTGAATTCTATATCTCTTCAATACCAATAAGATCACAAGATTAGTTGAATTGCTAAACCTACTCAATATGACAAGAATGTCAAATGTTAGTAATATATATAAATATGTCAACAACACATCATCATCAATATAAAATGTCTCTCTATGAATCCACAAAAATCATACTATAAATTACAATCAATCAATAGTTAAAGTATCTCTATCTTCTAACATTATGCTAAGTCAAAATGATACAATAATATCCATGTCTATAGTGTAACACCTGTGATTTTCCCACATAAACCCCTAAGAAACCCGAAAACAAACAGGAAAAAATTATGGAATAATTTCTTTTTGAAAGCGTTCAAGGCCTTAGCTCGGATTTTAATTTAATTCAGATTACAAAATTTTAAACTATTAATTGGTAGTCGAGACTAATATATTAATTATTTACCCTTGGCCCAACCTTATTAAAATATTTCAATTTGATTTCCCTTATTAAGTACCATTGCTTAATTCAATTATTAATCCATTTTATTTTTTTGCTATTTAGCCCCAAGGGTCTTATTAAATTCTATTTATTGAATGGTCCCAAAATTTAATTCAACATTTTATTAGGTAAAATTAATAATCTCCTACTTAAAAAAAAATAAATTTAACATGGTTTAATACCTAAGGTGTCAAGGGTACCCAACATGGTCTAACCCCTTAGGCCCCATTTAGCATTACACACACATCTTTTATTTAAACCATTCCCATCTAAATACCCTATCACTTAAGTGATGTAGGGTTCATCCTACACCCTTGGATCTAATCTATCTAAGCCATTAGATCTAGGTTGTCTAAAGGAACCCTAGAAATCCTTATGGGATCTCATATATTCATTTCTTAGACCTATTTTCTCATTTCTCTTGTTTGTTTTGTAGGTTAAGGAAGGAGGAGAAGGAAAAGAAGCCATGGAGGCCATTAAAGAGGATTTGAAGCTCTCCTTTGTTGATTTTTCATGATTAGGGCAAGGATCTACCCATTTCCTTTGTGGGTTTTGGTCCCTCTTCTTTATTTGTTTATATGCGGTATTTTCTTGTAGGTTAGTTGTATATACAATGAGTATATACCCATTTGGGTACACCCAAAACTTTACCTATATATTTAGAGAGAAATAAAAACAAAAATACATCTAAATAATATATATATATATATATATATATATATATATATATATATATATATATATATTTCATCATCTTAAATACCCAACATTTGAGGGTTTTGTTTAATTTACAAAATATCTATCTAAATGATTTCCCTTTTGTTTATATTACTTAAAAAAAATTACAAATAAAAATCCAAACTGTATATATATATGAAAGAACTTGTGACCGTAAAACGGATACCAACTTGGTGCAGAGAGATTAACATGGCCATAGCAAAGGTAAATCCCAAAATTTCAATGTAGTGGTAAGGGATTAGATTTGGGGCAATAGTGTTGGGGGAGGGTGCCGACCCCACTCCCACCCCTTATAATACATAAGGGTTGGGGGTGGCGTCGGCGCCCCTCCCCCCAACCAATAAATAAACTAACCTACAGGCCGCAAGAACCTTTTTTTAATATGAAATGTTGATTATGTTCAATTAAAACTACTCTTTCATCTTGGCTACATACTAAGGCCCACCATGTAATTTTAATTCTCTTTTTGTTAGATTTTTATATTTATTAGAGAAACTACACTAAAATGATTTTCATATGGTTTGCATTACATTACAAATTTAATTTTTTATAATACTAATAAGACATATGTATTACTATATAATAAAATAGTTAATGTATGTATGTATGTATGTGTATATATATATATATATATATATATATATATATATACACATTCGTTATTAACGATAAGCATTAGTATTTATTTATAGTATTTTTAAAATCATGTTGTCTATTTGAAGAATACTCAAGTTGTAGTGCCCACTTCCCTTTGACACCTTTTGATACATCGATCATGACACTTTGTTGAGTATACCATGGACATTGTTATAGTTTTGATTTAGTATGATGATTAGATGTTAGAGCATGGATTATTGTTGACTCGATGCATGATGATTATTAGATATATTTTATATATTGATGTTGATATACGATTTGACATGGTTACATTATGGATGTTGTTCGACATGTGATATTTAGATATTGTGAGTAGACCTAGAAATGGAAATTATTTTATGATGATATAGTTGTTGAGTAAAATTGCAAATGATCGTGCTGGTTGCTTTGATGTTGTTGTGATTCATATGTATATACAATTTTGTGATTTTATTTATATCATTTTGGATGTTCTGATATGGCCACGAGGCCGAAGGAGGTATTTTTGTTTTGCAGGTTAAAATATCATTAAAAAAAATTGGGAGATTGGAGACCAACCACATTGGAATTCTAGATGAATTCAACAAGGTCACCATGGCAACTAGTATTTGTTTGTGCGTGTTTGTGTGTGTTAGGGATTCCCATGGGGGAATCACCTTTAAATGTGACCAAGGGGTTTTATGTATTTATTTTATTTGGTCCCTTTGTTAATGTTTGCATGTGTTTATTTTGTGGTGCTTTTACCCTTTCATTAATTATTAAATGGTGTGTAAATATTGTGAGTAATCATATTGTTAAAATAAATAAATCAAATATGTCATAAGAGGGTAATTAATGAGAGTTGTTGGCCATGATTTAAAGTGTTATAAGTAATGTGTAAGAGATGTGTAAGTGATGTGTAAGTTAACTTTTGAGTGTGAAACACTTCATCTTCTTGGAAATTCGAAATTGTCCTTGGAGGATGATTTTGGAGGCTTGTGGGACAAGTTAAACTTGTCCCATACCTCTTAAATTAATTTACCAACCATACCTATGGTTGGAGGGTTGATTTTAGACTTTTATAATGCATTTGTGTAAGTCAAATTGTAAGTTTTAATTGCACTTTTCTTACATGGTTTAATTTCAGTCCTTTGGGGTGTGGGTTGGATTTGAGTATGTAAGTAAATTGTCATATTATTCACCCACCTATTTATTATGCGTTGGAAAATCAAGCTGACTTTTGGGGCTGGGGTTGAGGATGTGTGATGTGGCATCCTACATGGTTCCACCTCATCCTCTTCCCTTCCCTTTTCTATAAAATTCAAATTCTTGGCCTTGTTTTGGGCTGCCTCATTTTGTAGACTTCATTCTTGGGTGAATTCCTTGCTATTTTGGGAGCTCTTGCTATTGGATAAGTTTGAAGATTGTTGCATGCTTTTTGTTTGGTGGATTTTTGGATTGTTTGCTTGGAAACAACTGTTGTTTGGAACTTGGGAAACTCCATCATGAAGAGGTAAGAGATTGGCTCTTTAAATGCTCTTCTTTTATGAATGTAAATGTTATTGTACAAATTTTTGGCATGTTTGCGGGACGTTCTGTAGACAACCTAGGTATAGTGTAGGAAAAGACTATGGGGTTAATTTTGTGGGAGGCACAAGTGTTTTGGGGAGGTATAAGTGTGGAGGGAGTTGGGATTTGGGTTCCACCTTACAAAGAATTTTCTTACATTTCTTTACTCATTATTGGGTGCCATAAGAGGTTGGGGAGGCATAAAGAAATCGAGTAATAAGGGGTACTTGGGGAGGCATAAGGAATGTCAGGGTTTTGTTATACTAATTTTTGGTAGTTTGTAATTCATATGGTGATACCAATTTTCCCTTTTGGGAGGCATAAGAAGAATCCCCCATAATTTATTTCTCCTTTGGCTTGCTTGATGAAGCCTCAGTAATTTTTTTCATGCTTTAATGTAGTTGTAAACTACATTCTCTTTTAGATTGTGTTTTATTGTGAATATGTTACTTGAGTGTTTGTGGAAGCCTGTTGTTGCCATGAGTTGGATCACATCTCTTATTGCTTTGTGTTTGGGGCTCAGGGGCCAATGAAGAATGATCGCTTCTCTTTTTCATTGGATGTCTTGGTTTTTTTAGAGCATTACCTTTCCCCTGCTCTTGTGGTGATCAAATTAGAAGAGTGATAAATCTGCATGTTGTTGTTCTGGAGATGATAAAAAGATAGTTTAACACTCCCTTGTGAAATGAAATTTAATTGTAGCCCTTTCTCACTTTGAAATGGATGATATGTATATTATTTTTAATGGAAAAATACTTCGTATTGACAATGAAAGTTGAAATTCAAAATGTAAAAGAGTTATACTGCTTTTTCAGTTTTTTTTTGGAAAGAATCAGAAAGAAGGATACATATTTTGTAAAGTTGCATTTTGAAATCAATAAATTATGTATTACCTTTCTAAAATTACATTGTGGTATTGAATATGATCTTTTAAATGTAATTGAAATCTCTGATTGAAAGAAAGAAATGCATATGAAGGAAATGTAATACTTTGTTTTGTGAAGTGCATGATTTGAAAAGAATAATTAATGCATTATTCTTTTAATGTGTGATTAAAGGAAGGAAAACTATTTAAACTAGAATGGAATGAATTCAATGTTTTATTTCATGGAAAAAGAGATAGTTTAATCTATGTTCTTGAAATGTATACACTTCTTTCAATTCATGGTATACCTTGTAAAATTCCTTTATCAAATGTTCAAATAACCCTGCAAATAGATAAGAGGTAAATGAAATAATAAATTGGAATTAATGAGGCCAAAATGATCCCAAACCCATCTAAAACACTTAAGGAAATGTCTTGAAAACCTTCCAATCGAGCTGAGGCAAATCTGCAGGCTTTTTGTTGTAAAAAGAAACTTGTAATTTTGAAATGTGAATCAATACAACAATTTTACACTTGTAATCTATCCTAAAACTTCACTAATGGAAACCTCCATGTCTGTTTGACATGTTGAAGGAGAAAGAATGAAAAATTTAAACAAAAATTTTAAGTTAAAATTTACCAGTTTGCACTATGAAAGCCTGCAGAACCTTTTCACGAAATTGACCCCTTAATATTATTAAAATCAAAATTTAATGATTCTTGTGTAAAGAGGACATTGAGATATTTCCAAAAAGTCCTTGTTTTCCCAAAACCGGGTTCCCTATTAAAATTTATGGCCTTTTGAAGTTTTTATTCATTTAGTGTCAAAAAAATAATTCTAACTGTCAAAAAAAAATTTGGGAAAAATTTCCTTGGCGGACCCGCGGGTCTGAATTTTCCCTTAGTGCTTCGGAAAAAGTTTTTGGGAAAATTTTCTAAATTTTCCCCATTTTCCCACACCAATCAGAGCTACCACATGACGTCGAAAGGCATCGACGGAGCAGCAGGTTCCTTTCTACCTTTTGCATTTTAAAAATTTTTTTGGGAAAATTTCCCTAATTTTCCCTGTTATACAGCCTGCCCGCAACCAATTAGATTCTGCCACGTGGCCTCATGAGGAAATGGTGGATGCACGGAATCCTTTAACCTTAGTGGTTTCAAAATAAAATTTGGTAAATTTTCTAAGTTTTCTCCACCTCCTCACTAGCCCGTAACAAATCAGAGGCTGCCATGTGGCACACGAGGCATTGGTGGAGGAGCGGGTCCCTTTTTAACTTAGCGTTTCAAAAAAAAATTGAATTTTTTTCTAAGTTTCCTCCCCCTCCTTTTCGTCTCGCAACCAATCAGATCTTCACATGTGGCAATGATAGAGATGTGGACCATTTTGATCCCTAGCGCTTTTCGACCGAAAAGACATAATGTCTTAAATCGCTCCGACGGCCCGATTTTCTCGTCGGGTGTTGTAAAGCCGACACGTGTCCTCTTCGGGCTCACGGGCACGGAAGGCAAATCATGATTTTTCCTCGAGGAAGGAAAATGCACCAAATTTCTCCTCTGCTCTGCCGGCCGTGCGCGAGGAAAATTTTCTTCCCTAGGCCCACAAGCTCACTCTTGGGAAAATTTTCCTCCCAAGGTCTCGCCGGCCTATAACTTGAGAAATATGAGGATTTAGGAGGACTTCTTTATATCATTCGAAAGGTGAGGAAATTACCTATCCAATAAGAATGATTGAGGGAAATTTTGAATGTGTTAATTTTGAGAAAAATCAAGTTGAATATTTTAAGCCTATTAGAGAGTGGTTATGGTGAGGAACTACCCTCTTAACCTAATTGAACTTTCTAACCCTAAATTTTTGACCTTGTGACCTCTAATAATTGTTAATAAAAAGAAAAGTATATTCTAGTATATTATAATTGATCTGGAACTTGTTAGTGACAATTGTTGTCTTGTAACCAGTTTGAGACTCTTTTAAACAAAATAAAAAAATAACAAAAATTATTCGATAATTTTCCTATCTAATCCTAGGTTGTTCCTTGGTTCTCAAGTGGGTTGTTTTTAACAGGTGTTGTTACACAAACTATGTTATTAATATATATTTATTATATATATTAAATATAAGAATAATATTATATCAGCTAGGTTTTCGATTAAAGCATGAATATTCAAATAGTGTGGAAGAATAGATTTTACAACTATAAAATTCATATGTGCAAAAATTCACATTTACCATCAAGTATCATTGGAAGAGTAATAATTTTAAACATTTATAAAATTAAACCAAATTATCACCTTCAACAATGATTCTAATTGCAACAAAGAGGGAATTTGTATTGCAAAATGATTTCTATCTAACCTTCTTATACACCTAGTTTTGTGAGGGGAGAAAATTAAACCATTCTTAAAGGAAATTTATTTCAATATTCAAGTAAGCAAGGGTTGTCAATAATACAAGAGGTCAACATTTATTTCCCATCCAAGAGCACAAGTTTATAACAATGAACTCCTAAATACACATTTAGATTTGTGAGAGCTTAACTTCTATTACAAGGTCATTTCAAAGTTCACATTCCTATGAAGTAGTGTAAGTCACAATAAACCATTTCCAAGAATGAATGATATTACATTCAATAAACTATTGATACAATTTGCAATTAGTACGATCAAAATAGCACAAGATGAAACTTTACATGTCTTCCTCCAACAAGAGCACTTTCTCCATTGAGCTCACCATCTTCATCAAGCCATGCACACAACAAAATGGGGGAGTAGGCAACGCTCTCCACCTAACCAAAATATCTAATGAGGGAGAGAAGCCTTCTTCCTCATTGACCACTGAGCCCCAACAAGAAAGCAATGAGGGATATTTAGACAACCATGGAAACTAAATAATGGCTTCCACACAAACATTCAATCAAGTCATTCAATAAAATAATACAATACAAATTTTACAACAAATCCACAATTTTGAAAACACAAAGGATTCATACGAAAGCCATAGAGGAGAAAGGAACAAGCGGGTTATTATTATGCCTCCAAATGGCTTGGGTGTCCACCTATTGAGCTTCAAAAACTCCATCACAATACACACAAAAATCTTGTGCCTCCCTCCAAGTGATACACCACTCTTATGCCTCACTCAATAAATCAACACACTCTAATGCCTGTCTTACTCTTATGCCTCCCTCAACAAAATAAGATAAACATAATTAATATTTATCAACAAGGTGGACATCCCAACCCAACTCCCTCCTAAAATATACCCATTACATTTCTCTTATGCCTCCCTCAAGTTTTACCCCCATTTCCATTTCTCCCCTAAGGATCAAATCTAAGGATCAAATAACAATAAACATCTACCCATAAGATCACAAAATAATAGCAAGGTAAAAACAAAGGTTTAGATCTACCTCCCCAATGATGAGTATCAAGCACAACAAGCTCCAATCCTTCTAAAAATTTAAGCAACCACCATACACTCCAAGCTCCACTCTCAAGCAAATTCTCTAAATTACAAGCATTCACCAAAAATAAAATGAGTAAGTAACCCATAAAACAACAACTAAACATGCATATAAAGGAAAAGGGAAGAGGAGGGTGAGGTGGCTCCATGTAGGATTCCATATCACTCATCCTCAACTCCACATCAAAATTCAAACCTCAAACCCAATGCACAATAAATTGGTGGGTGAGTGAAATGAAAATTTACTTACACCCACAAACTAATCCCACACCCCCTAAGGAAAAACTTAAAGACCCGTGTAATAAAAGTGTAATAAATGTCACTTTTTGAATTACAAAATACATAATGGGGTATATTTTTTACCCCCAATCCATAGGTAGGGTTGGCATAGCAATTTAAGAGGTGTGGGACAAGTTTAACTTGTCCCACAAGCCTTCAAAATTGGATCCTAAGGCCAAATTCGAATTTCCATGAAGGGGTAGAGTGTACAACACTCAAGATCCTAAGCACTCAACTTACAAAATAAAAATCCAAGAGCCATCTTGTCCAATAAATGAAAAATTTTGACTTATTCATAATTAGTTTAGAACAAGATTAAATTAACTCAAATAAGACAACTAAGTTCATTAAAGATAAAAGGGAATATAAACCAAAATCTAAATAATTAATACAAGGAAATTACATCACTAAAATTCACATACTAAAATCAAATAAAGGAGATATAAAAAGAGAAAAAAAAACACAAAACCCTTGGTCACAATTGGAGGTAATCCCCCATGGGGACCCCGCCTAACAACAACAAGACACACACATCATAACACAAATTTCCATGGTGACCAGTTGTCAATACCCTACATTCCTTTGTTGTTTGTCTCCTACCCCCCCCATGGTTTATTATTGTGAAATCATTACCTGTAAAATCACACAATACCGCTTCGCCTCGTGTCCATATTATTGATTTCAAACTAATGAAATGTTTATATCTACATAACAATTTCAACGTCAAATGACATAATAACTATTTCTAAGACCAAGTGATTCAATAATTACTCTCTATTTCCAACGTTTATATTCCGCTAATACATCAATTTGCAATTAATATCATAAACCAACTAAGTCATCTAATTTAAGTAATACTTCCACTTATTCACAATTTCACCAATTTTTAAATATCAAAGGATCACATCTAACTTTGAACATCAAAATAAGATCAATACGAAAAATAATTCGAAATATCAGCATATATCTAAACCGACAACACATCATTTTCTTCCGTCTTCAAAATCTATCAAAAGTTAATTACTTCAAATAGAGTTGTTGATCCTTCAATTTCCATATCACAATGTGTTGATATCGTTCATCTATTACTATTTACATCTACAATGTGCAATGATGTCTATGTGTTCAATCATAATGTTAGATTAAATATAGCAAAACAATAACGAAGAGTAATGATATCACAATCAATTTATGACAAGGCACCCATTCTAGCTAAATGTCTAATCCTTAATTTCCCCTCAAGTCCACAATACAAGGTCAAATAGTCAAAGTGATAATAATAACCAAAACACCATAGAAATCCTGATCTCTGCACATTTTATTTGCATGCTAACTAGAATACAACAGTTAGGTTTACGATTATAACAATTTAGAAAAGATAATCATGGTTCATTTAGTGTTGAAGGGAAGTGGGCATTTCATATATTCAATAGTAATTGAAATCAAAATATAATAAGTGTCGAAGAGAAGTGGGCACTGCAGTCATCATCGAGTATATCCATCGCCGATCATGATCATGATTGTCATATTCACAATCATGGTGATTGTGATCATAGTCGTGATTGTAATTATGATTTGAATAATTATTATATTAATAATAAGCATAATTATTGTAATCTTCGTCATCATCATTTTCATCACTTTCATTTTCATTTTCATCATTATCATCATAGTCATAGTTGTTATTTTCATCATCATCATCATTACGATCATCATGGTTTTGGTCTCTTTGTCATCATAGTTGCCATATTTTTCATCACCGTTAACGTTATTTCTTCGTTTTCATCATCATCTTAATCATTATTATCACCAACATTAACATCTAGTCATAGTGAATATTAATACTATTAGTAATATTGGTATTATTATTAGAATTTGTAAATAAATAAAATATTATTATTATTAATATTGATGTTGTTAATGATTATTCAAAATTTATATTATTTTTAATATTATTAATAGAATTTTATTGACACTAATATTGAGATCATCATCGTAAACATCCTCATATATTTTCATCTTAACCGTACCATCATCCTTGTTGTCGTTGCCAACATCATGACATTTGTCTTCCACGCTTGTCATCATCTTCTTTGTTGTCATTTTCATTTTCGTCACCATCATATTCATCATCATGATTATCATCATAGTTATTTTTCATCGTAAAATGGTGATGGTGATTGTCATCTTCATAGTTATGGTCATTTTAATCTTCCATAATCATCATTATCCACACCATCATTATCATACCTTTCTATGGTTTGAGGTTTTAAAATTTGGGTTTTATATTTTTTTGCATTTTTAGGATTATCATTAATATTGAGAATGTCACATAAGTTTGTTAGGAATTGAATGAGATTTTACTTTTTTAGATGATTATTTATGGCATATCAAGCATGCCACAAGGGTCGATCACAAACTATAAATAAGAAAATTAAATAAAACACTACATGTGGAATTCTAAACACTAAACATGAAGTTTAAATCCTATATTGAAACACTAATACAATTCTATAAAACCTCATGTAAATATTAGAATAGAAAAACCCTAACCATGAATACAAACTGTAATCTCTAGCCCACATTTAGGATTTAGAGTTTAGAAATTGTTTTTTTGGTATAGGGTTTCGTGATTAAGAACAACCTTTATTATTTGTGTCTGTACTTTAGGGTTTATATTTTATGTTTTAGGTCTCTCTTTGGTTTAAAAAGTTATTTAAGTGTGATTGTTACTCACATTTATCCATTTACTTCTCGGGTCTAGAATTTAGACATCAATTTTTAATTCAAACATCTTTATAGAAAATTCAATCTCTTAAATACTAATGTCAATGTTTTTGTTATTTAATGTGATGTACATTTCACATTTGAAATCATTCAAAATAATGCTTTATTTTTTGAACATGGTACTATGGCTAGTAATAAAATACATCTCCCTTCCCTAAATGTAGGTTATGAATTGGATCAAATTCATTAAAAATTGAATCTCAAGGATTACTAAGATACTTAAAAGTTAAAATCTATCAAAATTTTGTGTATTATTGACATATAATTTTTATTACCCATACTTGTTCTCTTAATAGAAAGTATTTCCTCGTTTAATGCATCTGTGATGTCCCTTGTAAGATATTTGAGTCTAAAAGGATTAATTCTTAACATTTTCTCATTTTAATTTATTTTTGTGACATTTTCATCCTAATGAATACAAGAAAATATTACCTTATGTTTTTCTTTCCATGAAAATTTCACTATATGATCGTGCATATTGTTGGTTGTGATTTTTTCAAATATAGCTTAAAGTACTTCAGTAAAATTCATTAAGGATGCTTTATGAATCAAGGAAATATTAAATATATAGAGGGACAACTGCTCTCTTGGGTTATCAATCTTATATAGAAAGAATCACTTGTTTCACCAATGAAATACATAAGCGGGGATCCTTATTATTATTAATATGAGTCTTAAGTCACCAATTAGAGAGGTTCACATTGATATCATTCGTGCACGAACTAAATGCCTACCTTATTTTTGTGACTTTATTTTTGATATCATCTTATGTATAATGCAACTCCCACTGATCCTACTAGCATACATATCTTATAATGATTTATTTAAAATATGCTTTGAGAGGTATAGTTCTCAAGGTGCATATTTCACTAATGTCACACATAAAATGGGCACCTAGAGAATGATAGCTCTTTTATATATATATATATATATATATATATATATATATATATATATATATATATATGTATATATATACACATATATATACACATGTATATGTGTGTGTGTGTGTGTATATATATGTGTATATATATATATATATAGACACACACACACACACACACATACATATACATATAGACACACACACACACACACACACATACATATACATATACATACATACATACATACATACATACATATATATATATATATATATATATATATATATATATATATATATATATCAAAACATGGTAAAATATGCCGAGAGGTATCATTTTCGAGGTTCCTATTTACGATGTGTAATATAAAAGGAATAGAAGCATTGATAATTATATCTCTTGGCATATTTTAGATAGATTTATATAAGATAGGTATGCTAGTTTATGGTATGAAGAAGATATGAGTGTTATAATTTACTTGGATGAGTTCCCTTAACCCATCACTATATCTAGCTAATCGTCTTTCACCACTTTTCACGTAACACGTATATAAATTGTTTCAATGTTTAATGGTTATTAAAATTATGTTATTCTCCATGTCAGTTTTTAGGGTTATCATATATCGTGCCACTCACACGAGTTGTTAAGAAAGTGTGTAAAATTGTTTAAGAAAAGTAATCATACCACTCATGTAATAGAAACATACAGTCCATATATTTTCTGAAATTTAAAGGTTTATTTGAATTTAGTGGATCATGCATGGGTTCCAAGAGAAATACATATCTAGTTATTATTATTTTTGTTATACTAGGAAAAAATAAATTTAAATGAATTCTTATTGGTGGGTTTGTAGAAATATAAACCGAGTAAATTGCATCAATTTGATAATGGTTCTCTCCTACAACCCCCTCATTTCTACCCACAATGAACACTTTCATTTTTTCTATATTTCTTCATTAGCTGCATTGAAAACAAATTCCAAGGAGGTACTAATAGGTCGAACAATCTTTACTAAAACTTTATTAAAAAAAAGAAATTATAAATATATAATATATATATATATATATATATATATATATATATATTTGAATTTCTAAATTAAGCCACTAATACCAACCAATAAACTAGTTGTCTACCTTGTTTCATTACTAACCTTAATGAGATTGAATAATCATTTTGATCAAGAAATAGAATCGTCATTTCTATCAACTAAGGTTGAGACATGATGAACATTTAAATGCAATAAGTGTCAATATAGTACATTACATATATTTACTGTTCTAAATAGATCCCAATATACCTCAAATTTAAATTTCACTTATGTCTCTTAAATGAAAATTGTGATAGAAATATATTTGTATTTTTTTTTTAACTAAACATCACTTTTTCTAAAAATATTAAAAATAAATCCTTGTCATTTTAACATGTGTATGTGTGTATGTATATACATATATGAATGCACACACACATTGTGTATATTAAAATATGTATATATACATTATATTCATACACATATACACATACAAATATATATTATGTCAATCATATTTAAAATATAAGTTAAAGAGAAATTGGACTAAAATATTTATAAATATTTTATAATTAAAACATTAAAGAATATACAATAAATGGTTAATTAACTATACATGGACCCCTTTATCTTATATTTTTATCAAAGAGTAGTTAAATACAAGGAAAAATTAGCTTTAAACAAAACAAATTTAAGCATTTTCAAACAAGCCCATTCTCCCCACACATCGGTTGTCTATTTCCAACTCCACTTATACCTAAGTACACTTAGACAATTTGTTCACCTTGAACGATATATAATCATTTTAATACACCATCTATATAAAATAATTCTAGGTAAAGCACCTTTTTTTCCAATCCTTAGAAACGTAGAATTGGAGATTTGCAGTGGAGAAAATATTAGAAGTGGCCAAATAAGATTATTATAAATGGCAATAGGAGAAACGAAAACAGAAATCAGAGTCATGGTAACGCAATCTTCATGAAACGTAATAAAAGGGAATATTAGTAATGCATGAATCATGATTGTAATATTTGGTTTGAAAGAAAACTAGATGTTTTTAGGTTTATTCCTTTATAATTTTCAAGAAACATGAAACAAAACGTGAAAAGGGCTGGATTCGCAGTGCTTTCTTTTAACAATTGTTCTTTATGGGAGACAACACTCGCATATGCTATTCCATTTTCCTTTTTAAATATATCCCAAATTTTATCAATTTTTATTTGTATAAAATATTGGCACATTTATATTTTCTTCTATGTTGATTGTGTCACTTATTTTAGATTGGAGTTTCATAGTTTGCAGTGACCGAGTATTTTTAAGTTCCTGTAAATTATTAAAATAGGGAAAAAATTAGTATAAATTTATATTTATATTTTACTTTAAATAAAGTCTATTAAAAGAAGGGACAATCTTGTTATTAGAAATTTAATTTCTTACACCAAATTTTTATAAAACAATTTAAAAACTATTATATGAAACGGCAAATCCTTCAAAATGAATTGTGCTATAGATTTTAAATTATTTTAAAATAGGTGTTATAGAATAAAAATATAGTAATCTAGCCATAGTTAAAGGAGTGTAACTACATTAAGGAACATAGAATCATTTGTTTTTGTGTGGAAGATTATTAAACTCTATATGTAAGCTTTAAAAAGAACTAAATATATTTAATGTTGTTGTTATAGGTGTGGATTTAGAATAATCTTTTAATATTTGAATCTATACGCAAACAAATTTAAAAATAACTAGTTATTTTCTTCCTTGTTATGATATCAACCTCAGTCAGATTTATAATTCTTTGGAGGTAAATAAAATTTAATACATTGTAAAACTGCTTTGAGGGTTTCTTAATGACAGGTTACATATAGCTAGTCATGAAATAGAGTAGAGAAGAACTTTAAATAAGTATAACTACTCTTTTTCTTTTTCTTTTAACGGGATTTATTCTCTTCAATTTATCTCTTCACAATGATTCCTATTGACGAAGCCATCATGCTTATAAAAGATCTAACTGACCCAAAAACACCTAAGTTATAAAAACTACATTTGTTATGTTGCAAGGTGATTTATATGAATGAAGTGTCTTGTGGATATGGAATCCACCTCTTGTTTATTGTGGCCAATGTATTTTTGGAAAATTTTGAATGAGATTACTTATTTAAACCATATTACAACCCAGCTGTGGGTGAAGTATATTGGTGACACCCTTGATATCTTTATATTTCTTACATCTAAAAAGTAAATCCAACTCCATAAAATTCATTTTGACGGTTTCGGATACTAATCCTCTTCCATTTGTGCATGTTATTATTTTCAAGAAGCAGGATGGCTATTTAGGACAAAGTTTCTAGGACCAATACATGCACGCAAGCGGTCAGATCCAGCCAGATGATATAATCGTTGTTCTAATAAGCATGCCTATAACTAGATCCATAAGGATCTCATACAAGGATGACATTTTTTAAGTGAAGGATAATTTGCGCCAGGTTTTCATAAAAATGGTTACTCCACCAATCATTTCAATAAGGATTTTGCAAAGGCATAAAGAAGACAACAGATATCTCAGGCGTTTTCCAAGGATGATAGCAAATACGAATATAAGGTTTTTCTTTCATATATATGCAAGGTGTGACCGATAGAATTCAAAAACATCTTATGGGAAAAAACATGAGCATAATCTTATTTTGTCTACACAGTCGTTCCAAACTAGGACGATGGAATAGCAAAAATTCAATATAACAGTCCCACCTGACAAAACATTCAACTAATATTGATTAAAAAGGAATCTTAGCGTAACTGGTGAAAAGGAAAGATAATGGAAGCCATTGAAATTGTAAGAAAGTAAAATTTCATAAATAGTGATGATGGTTTTACTGTTCAGCTACTTAAAATATTTCTATTAGCTTATTAATTGTTTGTGCACTGTTATTTATGATGATGAATAGTTGGGTTATCTTCTCGACATTTTACATTTTCTGATGTTGAAAGTAATTGGTGGATAAAAATGTTGAAAAAAATGAATCATATTGCAACACCTTTAGCACTTGATGTCAATAAACTTAATTGTCAATTCTAAGATGATAATATGATAAGACTACTGGCCAAGGTAATGTGATTTTGTGAACTTAATCTATTATTTAATTTCTAATTCCATTTACAAATTGTAAATGGTAAAATCTCTTTGAATAAAATAAAAAAACTAAAAACTTGTTAAAAGTAATTTTTTTATTAGTGATGTTGCTTGGCTGACATGGAATGTGATGCCCGCTAAAAACAATCCATTTGAGACCCAAGAACAACCTAGGATTAGTTAGGAAAATTATGGAATTTTTTTTTTTTTGTTTAAAAGAGTCTACAACCAGGTTGCAAAACAACAATTGTCGCAAACAAGTTTCAAATCCAAATACTATTAATAACTTATAGTTTTATTAATACGACAATTATAAAAGATCACAAGGTCCAAACTTAGGGTTAGATTAATCAATTAGGTTAAGAGGGTAATTTCTCACTAAACCACCCTCTAACAAGCTTAAAATATTCAACTTGATTTTTCTCAAAATTAACGCACTCAAAACTTCCCAAAACATTCCCATTAGATACAAAATTTTCTCACCTTTCCGGTGATATAAAGAAGTCCTCCTAACTCCTCATATTTCTCAAGTTATGGGCCGATGGACCTTGGGAGGAAAATTTTCCCAAGAGCGGGTCTACGGCCTTGGGGAAGAAAAATTTGTCATACGCGGGCTGGCGGAGCAAAGAGAGTTTTGGTGCATTTTACCTTTTGTAACAAAGCGTGATCTACCTCCGTGTGCTTGCGACCTTGAAGAGGACATGTGTCAGCAAATCTAAACTCTAGCGGAAAATCAAGCCGTCAGAGGATTTTAAGACAATTTAATGATCCTTTTTGGCTAAAGGGTGCTATGGAATCAAACGATCATCGCCTTCACCAACGCCCAAAGTGCCATGTGTCAAGCGTTGATTGTCATGGGGGAAATGAAATTTGTGGGCAAACTTAGAGAATTTAGACTTTAGGGTTAAAAGTGCAAATGATTAAAATAGCCTGTGCCTCCAACTTCCCCGAAAAATGCCATGTGTCACTCAATGATTGGTTGCGGCTCGTCAGGCCGTCAGAGCAATTTAGCAAAATTTAAATTTTGCAAGAAGAAGGTTTAAAGAATTAAAAAGCTCCGCGCCTCTGGGGACGCGTCATGAAGACATGTATAAACCATACATTGGATGCGGATCGGTAGGCTGGTGGGAGAATTAAGGAAATCTTTCCCAAAAAAATTCTCGCGATAAGTCGAAAAGGGGATTTGTTCCTCTATCGACGCCTTGTGAAGCCACATCGCAACACCTGATTGGCAGTGGGCCGACAGGGTGGCAGAGGAAACTTAGAAAATTTTCCCAAATTATTTTAAAGGTTAAGTTAACTATTGCGGGTCCACGCGGCCACAAAAACAACCAAAAAGGCAAAAGTGGGGTGGTGGGTCCGTAGAGGAAATTTTTCCAAAATTCCTTTTTTGAACTTCGGTGATTTTTGAAAAAAAGAAAGGATTGTGGGTTAACGGAGCGGCGAGGAATTTTTTCCTTTGGTGTTTTTGAGAAAAAACGCTAATGGAAAATTCGGGCCTGAGTCCACCAAGGATATTTTTCTGCCTTTTTTTTACAGTTAGAATTATTTTTGATGCCAAATGAAGTAAGACTTCAGAAGGCCATAACTTTTGATTGGGAGATCATTTTTTGGGAAAATGAGGAATTTTTGGAAATCTCTTGATGTCCTCTTGCACATGAATCATTAATTTTTTTATTTTGATAATGTTTAAGGGGTCAATTTCACGAAAATGATCTACATGCTTTTAAAAGGCAAGTTGGTAAATTTTAACTTATGAAATTTTAATCAATTGATCTTCTTCCTCTCTCAACATGTCAATTAGACATGGAGAATTGTTCTTAGATGGATTTATGATGGATTTGGAAGGTAAGTTTGTTTGATTGACTCCCAATTAAGAAAAACACAACTTTTACAACAACCGACAACAAAACAGGTTTGAGCTCCGATTTCGCTAAATTTTCTACGAAATTCCTTAAGTGTTTTCATCCAATTGAATTCATTTGGCATAATACTTTAATTTAATCGTTTTATTTGTTATTTCATTATTGCAGGTTTGAACTGTGCATTTTGGTTAAAGTATTTTCCATTTTGAAAATATAAAATAGAGATCAAATTTTTAAAGGATCTATTTGCCATTTTCTTTTTCCAGTATTAGAATTCATTCCAATTCTAATCTAATACATTTATTTGATTCAAATAAAACTATTCAAAACCAAACTACAATTCTAATATCTAATTTTACACATTTCAAATGATAGAGTTCTGTATTTTCCTCCCACACATTTCTTCCTTTCAAAGAATGATTTCAAATACATTTAAAACTCATATTTTAAATAGTAGTAGTTCCAATTGTGGAAAAGAATGCAAATTTCATTCAAAAGACAAGATTTCCTTCTTTTACAACTTCTCTTTTCTATTGATTTTCATAATACAATATATAAAATACATCTATTTCTTTCAAGACAGAAAATAGAGTATATCTCTCCTTTGCATTTCAAAATTACAACTTTCATATTCAATAAAACATATTTCCATTAAAAAACATATACAAGTTCATCCACTTCAAGTGCGAAAGGTTACAATAAGATTTCATTCCAACAAGGGACTGTCAAACCACTTTTTTTCTTCTTCTTCTTTTCTCCATAACGGCAACATGTAGATTTATCATTCTCCTAATTTTGGTCTCAAAAGGAGTAGTGGAAAGGCAACGCTCTCCACCTAACCAAGAAATCCAATAAAAAGGAGAAACCATCCTTATTCATTGGCCCTTGAGACCCAACCATAATGCAATAGAAGATGTGATTCAACTCATGGCAACAAAGGCTTCCACAACACACAAGCAACATTTTCACATTTAAAACATGGTCCAAAACAAAAATGTAGTTTGTAACCTAGATAAAAGACAACAAACAACACTTAGCCTTCCTCATGCAACCCAAAGGACCGAGAAACTATGGGGGATGTTGCTTATGCCTCCCAAGGGGAAATGAGCATCACCACCTGAGAACAACCGCCATATATATATCATTTCAAATCCCCGACATGCCCTTATGTCTCCCTCAAGTACCCCATTATTCCTCACATTTCCTTATACCTACCCAACCTCTTATGACAACCTATAACGAGTAAGGAAATGCAAGCTATTTCTTTTAAGGTGGAAGCCAAATCCCAACTTCCTCCACACTTATACCTCCCAGGACACTTATGCCTCCCATAGAAATACCCCATGCTCTTCTCCTACACCATCCCTAGGCCATATACCCAAACATTCCACACACATGCCAAAACATTCGTAACAATAAAATTTGCACAATAAAAGAAGGGAATTTCAAGAGCTAAGCACTTACGTCTCCATAATGGAATTTGTTCCAAGTTTCAATCGGAAGATTTATAATGCAAAACAACCCAAGATTAATGAAACATAGGTTTCTAAAAAGTATGCAACTTTCTCCAAAAGCAAGAGCTCCAAATAGAAAAAAAAATGCCCAAAATAAGTATGCAAAAGTAAAGAAACCAAAAGAGGGTAACCCCAAAACAATAAAATGAATTTGAATATATAGAAGTGGGGAAGAGAGGAGGATGAGGTGGATCTTTGTAGGATACCACATCAAACATCCTCAACTCCAACTCACAAGTCAAATTCAGTCTCCAAGACATAATAAATAAGTAGGTGACTAATATGAAAATTTAACTTACACAATCAAATTAAGCCCATACCCCAAAGGACTAAAATTAGTTTCAAGCAGGAAGTGCAATTAAAACATTCGGCTAGACTTACATAAATGCATAATAAAGGCTAGGTTTAAACTCTCCAACCATAGGTAAGGTTGACATGTAAATTTAAGAGGTATGGGACAAGTTTAACTTGTCGCACAAGCCTCCAAAATCAGTCTCCAAGGACAATTTCAAATTCCAAAGAAGATGAAGTGTTTCATACTCCAAATTTTACTTACATATCTCTTACATATAACTTATACATTGCTTACACATATCTTACAACATTTAATACAAGAGTCACCTACTCCAATAATTACTTTCTTGTGACCCAATTTGATTAATTTATTTTAACAATATGATTACTCACATTATATAGCACAATTTATTTAAATAAAAGGGATAAACAAATCACTTAATAAACACATACAAACATCAATAAAAAGGAGCCAAATAAAAAATACACATAACCCTTGGTCACGTTTAAAGGTGATCCCCCATGGAAATCCCTAACACAATCAAACACACAAACAAATACAAGTTGCCATGGTGACCTTGTTGAATTCATATAGAATTCCAATGTGGTTGGTCTCCAATCCCCTGATGTTTTTTTTTATATTTTAAACTTGCAAAATACAAATACCTCCTTTGGCTTCGTGGCCATATTAGAACATTCAAATGGATATAAATTTAATTTTCAAGATCATCGACATGTATCCGAATGTCAACAAACATCAAGGCAAATAGTAGTATCACTCACAATTTCATCCACAACTATACCATTACCAAATTTAATTCAATTCTCATTTTCTAGGTCTACTCAAAATATCTAAATATCACAAGTTCAAACAACATCTAGAATGTAACCATGTAAAACAATATATCAACATCAAAATCCAAAATGTGTCTAATAATCATCCCGCACCATATATGAATCAAAGTCCACAATAAACCATGATCTAACATCTAACATCATACTATAATAAAGTCCATAATCATATCTATAATATAATCAATAGTATCATGATCACTATCAAAAGGTGTCAAAGGGAAGTGGGCACTACATGGAACCTACCATAGATTAATTTTTGAGAAATGTAAATCCCCTATACTATAAAAATGATTGAGGCTAGGATTTGTGTCGTGGATGATTTTAACACATAATTACTTAACAAAATATTATCATTGGATTAAATATTGACTTCTTGATGTGCCAAAATTAGCAGGAACTTGACAAGGTCGTAACTTGAGCTCCGGTGCCCGTTTGAGTCTTTTTTTTTTTTTTTTTAAACCATGTGTTTTGATGAGATGAATGTAGCAGCAACCCGCCCTACCAGTTGGGACAAGTTTTCGACACGTTTTCAGGCCCTAAATCCGCCACCTTGAGGCTGAAAAATAGGATTTAAGTTATAGTTCGGTTTTTTCCTATTTTTGGGCATTAGTTAATTTTAGTCTATTAGTTGCATTATGAGTTAGAAAGTTGGAAATTCCTCTAATTTAGGGATGTAGAAGATGCATGGAAATTTCTTTTCCCATAGGAATAAGCATGTGAACTTACTAAGAATAGCAGGTTCTAGTAAACTGCTAAAAATAGTTATTTCCGGCACCTAGAGTAGATTTAGTCCGAGTTAGCTAGAGTTTACTTGGAAGCTCGAGTTGGGAGTTGTTTTACTATTTAGGAAACATTGTAATTCATTATTTGATAACAAAGAAGGAGATCTATTTTCTTTTGGAGTTCATATTATTCGCAGTATATCTGGTTTGTTCTTAATTTGGCTAGATTACTTTTGTAATGCAGTTCCTAGTATAACACTTCGACATTTAATCGAAAATATTCTATAAATATATATAAAAATATATAATAGAAATATTAAAACTGAATAATAATTTTTAAAAAATATTAAAATCCCCATTATTTTGTGATCATAAAAGAAACCAAAAATATTTCTAAGGACTAGAAGAACTAACAACCATTTTCTAGATGAAGTAACGAGTGTCCATTACATTATTGAAATTGAAATCTAGTACTAGTTATCTAACAGAATCTGTCCTAATCAAAATAACAATATACATCTAAGTAATACTCAACACATGTATTTCTCATTTCTAGACACTAAAATTCTTTGGAGAAGCAATTTATTTCGCATCTTTTATTGTCATTCAAAAAATCTCTCTCTCTCTCTCTCTCTCTCTCTCTCTCTATATATATATATATATATATATATATATATATATATATTCACAAAAATTAGTATGAACAAAACCTAACGAGACCGCCTACTCATTGTCATAAAGAGGGCAACGCTTGGCCCATCTCAATTTATTTCACAAGTAATGTAATATTTTGTCGACATCATTTGACAAGAGAAATAATCAATCAATCATGGTGAGATTATCGCTGATTTTTTCAACTCAACTCACTAATCTAGGTACCACCAATGCATTTCGTATGGTACCACCAAGTCATTTTGTATGAATTTATATGTAATATACATCATTGCTTTGCATGCAAAATATGGGTTGGTATTTTGGAACTAGGAAGACAATATCCATATACACCCATATCTATGATTGCTATAGTAAAAATCATAAAAATTTAATAAGATTAATTTATGAAGAGTCAATGATCACCGGTATGTAAAATGAAAATGGATTTATGTAAAGCTAACTCGCTAATTTCAAGATGAATCTACGATCCTATTCTAGGGGTTAGTTTTCATTTTCCTTTTTTATTTTGCGTTTAGGAGTTTGTTTCAATTGTTTATCGCAGATTTCATTTCTTAAATTTTTCTCCTTTGTAGCGTTCTTGGAACCTTTTCTGAAATTTACTTGTCACAAAAATTATTTGAGCTAGGATAGGATATGAATAAATTTCTTAGAAAAGGAGCTTAGTCACAACCACTAGTTTCAAAAGAAGAAATTTTCAAATTTGAGTATTGTTGTCATGAAAATATGCAACAAGGAAATTGATAATTTCTGAGCATGACAACTATACCCCAGTGTCAAATTTTTCAAGTCCTATCATTTCAAAACACCCCGGTTTGTCCAGTCAGTCAAAATGACCTCCTAAATAATGTTATCTCATCCCCCTAGGTGATTTAGAGAATTATATTCATTCTCCCTAGGTGATTTTAGGGATTTCTGAAAAGATACTATCTTCTGGTAGTATTGGGAAGGGTTATCACTGGCCTTCCCAAGACTGGATCAACCACCATGGAGCGGAACAAAAGGGCCAAAATTAAACATGGAGGTGAATGGAAGACATTGGAAAATCATGGAAATTATTTTTGAAGTTTTGGGAAGTTTTTCCAAACTTGGAGCAACGAGTAAAAGACAGGTTCACAAGCCTAGGCGGTACACGTGTCTAAAATGGTTGGGCTTTAGAAGAAGATTTCGGGAGCTCCAGATGGATTTAGGAGTAAAACAAAATATCTACAGAAAGAGGATTCCAAGAAATATATGATGGTAAAATAATATTTCTCACAAAAATTTGGCGCATTAGGTCTGCAGGCAGTTTTTCTCGTATATATGTGGAATATAAAATCCAATATCTGATTTTTGAGGGATCAAATGGAATAATAAAGACATTATACCCAAACCATTGGCTTTATAATTCCATTTCCAGTTAGGATCATATAATTTTTTTCCAAAAAGTCCATCGGGAGCTCAAATTATCACTATTACAAGTTCAGACTTAGCCAAAGTTTTGGGAGGACACGTGTTAAAGCACTGTGAGCCTAGAAGGATTTTGTCTTCCTCACGTCCCCCAAGGTTACAGACATCAAGGTTGGAAAATTTCACCCAATCACCTTGAATCCCTCTTAGCCATCACATGACCTCTTGGACCCTTATGTGACCTCCAAACTTGATAGTTCGGCCCCTAGGTAGATTTTTGGAGCATCCATTCCCTACTGTTGGATCGGGCGCCACATGTCAACTCCAAGACCACCGTGGAATTTGATGTCCCTTGTGCACCTAAGGTGGGGGAAATAAGACCTTTGAAAGTGTTCCCAAACCCTATGGGGAGTCATTTAGACACCCACGTGAGCGAGTTTCACCCCCAGGTACATTTTTCAAGTAAATCCCCTGTCGTCAAATCAATGACACATGGCATTGCCTTGACCATCGTGGAAATAGATTTCCCTCATGTCCCTAAGCTCTGGGACATTAGGGGCATAAAAATTCACCTAGAACCTCCAAGTTCATGTTTTTAAAGTTTAAATCCGGCACTTAGCCATTTTCTTCCTCTCATTTCTCCTTCACAGCTTCATACCTTGCCATGGCTTCGTGAATGATTGTCCAGACACCCAATCCACCATTGTTGTTCCAAACCAGCTCTACCATGGCCACATAAACTTTCCACACCATGAATACACATAAATATTCAGGTCTTAGAGAAAAATTGAGTGAAATGAAGAAGAATGGGGAGAAAATGAAGGGTTTTTGCCAGATAACCATAAATTCACCCGATCGAAAAATCTTCATATCTCACAAGATTCAAGTCAGATCGAGATGTCGTTTTTTCTAGAATTCTTAATTTTGCAAGGTGATAAAGATACAAAAAAATGTTAAATGGTTCCCAAAATCATTTTCTCCAACAAAATCCTCTCTTTGTGCAATCGGCTCACATTCGCACGATTTTCCATCATACCGCAATGGAAATGAGGTAAAAACTTGCACACAAGCTCCAAATAAAAACCTATCATGATGGAGTTGTTTTAATTGAAAATAGAGACAAAAAATATACCTATAAATTTCAAGCTCCATTGATGGCCTCCATGGCGAAGCCACCTGCGCATCAAAATTTCAAAATTTATTTCTAGGCATTCTAGTGGGAAAAACTATGTGATATTCGAAGAGTGTGATTGCAATGACAATAATATTCCATAAAAAGTATCTTCCATCACAAATCAAGTACTGAAACACCCTTGCTAAAAATAATAAGTTTTCCTAAACATGCTTGCTATTTTTGGTAAGTCTTCATCAAAAGCAGCTATGGAAAGAGAAGCGATCTGCACTAAAGATCTTCTAAAATTCAGAATGATTATCCAAAGCAGAAAATAGTGAAAATGGAAACTTACTCAAAAATTAAGTCCCCCATATGGGCATTTACTAGAAATAGTAAGCCATGCTTAAAGAACATTTTTGGCACAAAGTGGGACATTCAAAACTTCACCGCATCGATATTTTCATGAACGGGACCAAGGGAATTAATCAGTGACATATCCTCTTCTTCTTCTCTCTATCTTTCCCTCTCCTCTTCCCCCAACTTTCTCTCACTTTCAAATTTTCTAATTCTTCGTTCGGGTTTGCACTTTTTGATATGCCTTTAAGTCACTCAAAAGTGACTTTAGAAACATAATGTAAATTAAGTCCCCTTGCTATTATAAAAGGGAATTAAATATTTAAATTAGAACATGAATAGTTTTAAGTCATACTAAGGCATATGTAAGGTCATGAGGAAGACGATAAGTCACCTCTCATTCTATAAATTGTAACGTCATTCCCATTACAAAGGGTTGGTGATTGATTTTGTAAACTCAAGAGTGTATTTAGAGAACAAAGGAGATAGCCAAATTCTTCCATTCCCATCCACTCTTAAATTTCTTCCATTCCCACACTGTGTACAAATTTTTCTTGAGCTTCAATAAAGGAAGAAGGAATTCTAGACTCTTCGATTGAGGAGTTTATTGGTACTTTTGTTCATTAAGCTCTATTTAGTCTTTTCAAGTTTTGCATATTTGTTTTCTTTTGAAATTCAAGTGCATGTGATGAAACTTCTGACCGGTGTGCACAAGTCTCTAATTTATTCTTGCAACATTGGTTCTCCTACCTCAATTCTCACTCCCTTTCCCATTTCCAGACAAATTCTTCCCTAACAAGAGATTGCTAGTTTTGTCGCAGGTCGCTGGAGTGCCCTGTTGATCCCCGGTCGATGTGCCACCACAGAAATCAACATTTTCTTGTGCATGCACATACAATAGTTGCACCAGTTAAGTAGAGGGACTTAGATTCCTAGAACATTGGCAAGAAATCCACAAGTTTTTCCACCCAACAAATTTTCTCGCAAACAATTATATACATTTATCACCTTTATTTATGAAATGTAAATTGCACGCTTCAACTAAAGGATACATGACTATGTAAAAATGTTTTATTTTATCATAGTTAATGTTCTACAGAGAAGAAGAGAGAATTAATGAAGTACAACATGATAGAAAAATTCTTTGTATTAAAGTTTTGTAACCCTATACCTTCCCTTTGTAATGAGTATAGGAAATACATCTTATGAAGAACTTAGCTTCTTTCATACTTTCTATAATTCTACACACCACACTACTCGACATGATTCTAAGCCCAATTTCCTATATATAAACACAAAATATATAGTTCGAATAGGTGCCCCATGTTTTCCTTGAGTGTTGCAAAGATGAGTCAAAATATATAATATGATAAAATAATGATAGAAAAGGAGATTCATGACCTCAAAACCATCTTGATGTGGATCAATCTACAAGAGATCTAAATTCCTCCAAAACACAACCACATAATATTACAAATATCCAAATACATCAAAAAAATCTTCTCATTTGTGAATCCATTCATAATATTTTACAACATTAAAATATTCCTTTTGCTTGTCAAATATCACCAAAAACCTAAAATGCAATGACACCCTAAAATGCCATGAAACTCTAAAACACCAAAAAAATACCAATGAGTAAAACACCTTGAGGGGTCAAAAAAATTTCATACTAAATATGCCTATGTAAATTAATGCGTATGCCAAATTTTGGTTTATTACATACAACATAGAAAACGGTATTAAAATCTATTGTGTAAACAAAAATAAAAAATTAGAGCCTTTTTTTTACCACTAGATGAACAAATTTACTGGGAAAATATGCCAAAAAATTCACCCACATTTTATGAAATATTTGGTGATGGCATATTACTAATAGATATTAAATATTGTGTAACATTTCAAGACAATCCAATAGTCAGATTAAAACTTATGGCCTTTAGAAGTTAAAGGAACGATATGAAGATCATTCCATGCCATAAAGATCCCAGATGATTATAGCAAACCACATTTTATAAGCTGAAAGAAATTCACCGTAATAAATTTACAAAAGAATTTTCAAACGAAGAGCACTATTATTATATGTTATTATGAAAATCTCTTGAGTACAATGTCTAGAATTCGGTCTGAGTTTACAAATTAAAATCTGCAAAATACTAAACTTTTCTATAATATTCATATGGAAACTTACATATTTATAAGAGTTAAATGAGCTCTTATTTTTATAGAGTCTCAACAACTCATCCTCCAAAAGATATTGGTTTGTTGAACTATTCAACCACTATCCCATTCATGTACAAACTATATATGTAGGTTTTTTTATAAAAACCTAATAAATCATTTAATAATCCCATACAAATATAAGTCTCCCAAATGTGAGAACTAACAATAAATTCCTAACATTCCCATGCTTAGCGCGAACATGGGGAAAACCTCCATACTACACTGCACCTAATTTTACGATCATGTGATTTTCCTTTGGATGATCACAAACCAAAAGTTAGTTTTCTATCGGTGATCCAAAATCTGAGAGTAAGGTGGTTTGCAAGTGGTTGACCATAAAAAACAAGTAAAGGTTTTCAAATGGTTTACCTACATCCATATCATGATGTGTGAGTGCATCCTTTGGCCCTCATCATAATTGCTCTTCGGAGATAAAATTTAGGATTCCATCATAGTGCAAACATAACATTCCACGCATACAAACAGAAGCATTGTGTAATTTCCCCCCCAAAATGTGAATTTCCATAACAAATTATTATGAAAACACCACATTGAAATAAAATGAAACAAACACCCTCACACACGACACCAAATTAGTATGCGCGGCCTCGTTGTGGTGATTGGAAAGAGTTCCTTGATCGACCTCCATCCTCTTGTGCCTCCATCCAATAGAGTGATCCTACTATCTCAGAGGAATGTGAACATCATGATAAAGTGTCAAATTTATCCCCACGAGATAGACGTTGTGTAGAAGTGAAAATGTGTTCAATTATTGAAATGTGAGACAAAATTTATTTTATTTTTGGACTTATTACAATGACTGAAATTTTTTGAGAACTTGACTATTAAATTGATTTTCACTATTTTGATTCTATTGACAAGATGAATCAACACACAAAATGACTCTTGCATATCACCTTGACAATTTGTAATATGAGGACAAAAAATATAACTTTTTTCTTTGTATAATTAACACAATCTTTAAATATGGCATTTGACAAAAACTAAGAAAACCCTAAATTTATTTAAGTTCTAATATAGCTAATACCATTAGCTATCTATTAGAAATTTAAATGAACACTGTAAGAATCAAACTATTAACACATTTTTCTAAAAACATTAAAAGACGTGGACATAAAAACCATTACTCGTCGATCTAGGTTTTAGACTTTATAGTTTGTAACATGGTGACACATGTATCTACACAACGATAGATAGACCCATGAATCTATTTAAAAGAAACTAAAAAAATACTATCACTCGATGAAAGCACCTTTAAAAATAAACATGGCTAACTAGTAGATGCACCATTTATGCGTAAGAACAACTATTCCTAAGAAAGCATCAAAATTATTGGGTGCAAGTGGAGGAATTGACCTCATAACATCTAATTGTGTATAAATATTTATATGCCTACATGTTCAACAATGGTGTTCTCAAATTGTTGACCAAGGCTCATAATATAGTTAGACAGCAATAGATATAAGAACATCTCCTGATGATAATTTATTACAAGAGCTTGTAGATTAATGGTAACGATTAAATTAGTTAGACCATAGGCTTGTTAGTGGAAGTGATCAAGGGGCTGTTTGGATACTTGATGAAAAAATGTATGTTAAACGTGGATAGATTTAGTTTTGGGATCCTTTTTTAATCTTCATGGCACCCACTCCCAAGTATATTCATCAATCACAAATCACATAGTTTTTTCCTTTTGCAACTAGACATACATCTGAACTTCTATGCATTTGGACATCTACTCCTTGTTAACAACTGGCGATGGATGGCTGAATAGAGAGTGAGGATCTATTGGTCATTTGAAGACTGACCTAATAAATTTGAGTGTGAATCTTCACAAATAGGTTCTCACACCAAAACAAATTCATACACATGGGCCACCATGGATATAATAGAAATGGATTTTCCCCGTAGAACATCTCAGCACTCCATTATTTTCTTTGTAACCAAATCTAGAATTTGGTCTGATTTTACATATTAAAATATGCAAAATAATAAAATTTTCTATATTGTTCATACGAAACTTACATATTAATAAGATTGATATGAGCTCTTAGTTCTATAGAGTCTCAACAACTCATCCGTAGTGCCCACTTCACTTTGACATCTTTTCTATTATTTTTTTCGATACTATTGTTTGCACTTATTGATATATTATAGTTTTTGATCTAGCATGTCAAGTAGATACGTAGATACTTGAATCATTATTGATTTGATTCTTATATGATGCATATGGACTACCTGGAGAAATTTGATGTTGATACTAATATACTTTTGACATGGTTATTTATCTATAATTCTGACATGTGATATATTTATTCATATGGAGTAGATCTTGATAAGTGGATTAATGTGATGATCATTTTGACATAAATGAAATGTGGAATAGAAATGTGCTCCAAATTGTAAGTGATATCATATTTGCATAGATGATATTAATTCATATATAGTTGATTTTAGATTTATATCGCATATTTTGGCATGAATGTTTTAATGCAGCCATGAGGTCAAGGAGGTATTCTCTGTTTTGTAGGTATATTATATTCACAACAATATCGAGGGATTGGAGACCAACCACATCAGAATTCGAGAAGAATTCAACTAGGGTCACCATGGCAACGTGTAATTGTGTGTGTGTTAGAATTATTTTGTTAGGAGAAAATTGTGACCTAGGGGTCATGTGTTGTTTTGTTTTAATTTTCCCTCTTTGATAATGTTGGTATGTGTTTTCCTTTAGTAATGAAATTTACATGTTTTATTATTTAGATTTTTGGATTTATGTTTACCCCTTTATTATTCATGGGTTGTAGTGTCTTAATTAAGCTAATGTAAATTTATCCTAAACTAATTAAAGATGTGACCAAAAGGAGTTCATTTATTAGGCTTGATTTACTTTTGGATTTTTTGTTGAGTGAAGTGTGTTTGAGTTTTGAGTGTAGCACACTCTACCCTTCATGGGAAACTCGAATTTGGCCTTAGAGGCCAAATTTGGAAGCTTGTGGGACAAGTCAAACTCATCCCACACCTCTTAAATTCCCATGCCAACCCTACCTATGGGTTGGCGGGTCAAATTTAGGCTCTTTTAGGTGTTTTGGGAGGATAAAAACATAAAATGGTAATTGCACTTTCTTTCTAATATTTAATTGTCCTTTGGGGGAGTGGGCTTAAATGGAGTGTGTAAGGTTATTTTCATCCCTCCAACCACTTATTAATCGTGCATTGGAATATGAGGTTGACCAAGTGATGTGGAGTGGAGACGAAATGAGGTGGAATTCTACTTGAGCCACATCATCATCCTTCCCTCTCCTTTCTCTATTTATTGAATTGTTGTTGCTTGTTCTGGGGTTAGATGATCATTTTTAGTCTCTTGAAATTTTTGAGAGTGAGAGGATTTTGAGAGAGTTGTGGATTTTTGGAGCTTGTGGATGCTTGCTTGGTCTTTGGAGAAGCTTGGAACTTCATACTTAGAACAAGATCTATCGTGGAGAGGTACGTGCTTCACCTTAGTTTAAATTATGTTACTTGTTTTATTTTATGTGTGTATATGTTATGTTGTATGTTTTCTTTCCCTTTGGAATGTTGCTTGGGTATGGGTAGATTGCCTAAGTTTTGGAGTGGTAGGAGAATATGGGGATTTTTATGTAGGGAGGCATAAGAGTTATGGAGGTATAAGGGGTACTTGAGGGAGGCATAAGAGTGGTAAGGGGAAATTGTGATTTACATTGGAGGATTTTGGGTGGGCACCCATTCCCATTGGGAAGCATAAGTGGCCTCGCCATAGGTCTTGATAAGCCTTGTGATCTTGTTGCTTTTTGTTTTCTTCTTCTTGATTTTTTGTTGTGTTTTATATGTAAATGGAATGAATGTGAAAATATTTGTTAAGTATTGTGGAAGCTAGTAGTTGCCTTGAGTTGAAATATTCTCCCATCGTAATGTGTTTGGGGCTCGGGGGCCAATGGAGAGGATGGCTTCTCTCCATTGGGTATCTTGGTTGGGTGGAGAGTGTTGCCTCTCCCCCTATTTTGTTGTGAATCAAGCAAAATTTTGGAGGAGCTACCTTGTTGGTGTTTGGAGCATTGGAGTCTTGTTGATGACCATGTGAAATTTCCTTAGTATTTTACCCACTTAGAGTGGAAGAAATTGTAATAATGTATTCATTCTTGTATTTATATTTTGCATAACTTCCCACATCAAGTGGAGGACATTGTATTGATATTGTAAAGAAACATATTGTATTCCTTTGTGTCTATGGAAGTGTAGCATATATTGAAAGGAAAGTTGTATTCAAATAGTTGTTATTGATATTACATTGCATGTGGAAAGGAACAAATAAGAAAAGAAAGAAGAAAGAATGTTATTGTAAAGTTAGTTTGCAAATAGAAAAGAAAGTATTTTCTCCTTGTTGAAACCTTGGATGCATTGTGAGAAAAATAGTGCTTGTGTTAAAAGATTAAGCTATTTTTACAATGGAAAAGAAAGTATATTTTCATTGAGTTGTTATTGTATTGTAAACATGTATTAAGAGAAAAGAAAGAAATTGTTAGAAGTTGAGCTTGTTAGTATAATAAATTTGAATGGAAAAATAAAGTTATTTTAGTTATTTTGAATGTATGAACATTGTAGTAAAATGAAAGAGAGAACAAACTAGAATATATTGCATTTAGAAATATTGATTTTATAGCAAGGAAATGACAAGTAATGAATTTAATTTATATTCATTTTTTCTCTTGTAATGGAAAGAAGAAACTAGTTAAACAAATGGAAATTCTCCTTGTAAGTAGATGAATTTTAATGGAGTTGAAAACACTTTAAAATGACTAGATTTAACTAAGAAATGACTAATAGAGCACTAAATCTCAAATCTAGAACTTGGAATGAACAAAAACAAACTTAGAATACATTTTTACATCCTTTAGCAACTTTAAGTTTTTGTGAAAATCTCGGCATTATGGTTCTATTTTTCAGAAATAGGACCACGCCTGTGCAAAATAGTGGTCCCGTAAACGCCACTCGGGAAGTGTCGGCGGTCTCAATACCGCCGCTTAGTAGAGAGGTGGTCTTGTTTTCTCATCCGGTATGGCGGTGGTTTCACAACCACCGCTCTGGAGGATGGCAATCCATTTTTTGTCACCTTGGCAGGGCGGTGGTTCTAGACCCGCCAATCCACTCTGGTGGCGGTCCTGTCACTTATGATAGAATTCCATGGACCCGTGCCTGTGTATGAAATTTAACTAGTTTTCACTAATTCCTAAGTTGTAAAATTTAACCTATTACTACCAGCAAGTAAATAAAGTTGAATTCTTAAGAATGAGACAAAAAAACACTCAAAGGTGAATCTAAAAGCACTCTTTCATTTATATCTAAGGGGGTAGGGTTTGCCCCAAAATTTAAATCCAATACACTAAAATCTTGGAATAAAAACTATATTGGAGGAGGAAACTCCTCCCAATCCTTGAAGGAAATAGATTACATAAATGAAAGACAAACTAAGCTAAGCCTAGACTAAATCTTCATGTAAATATCCTCCATGGCTTCTTCCCTTTGTTCCCATGGCTTCCTCCTCTCCAACCTAAAAATCTAACAAAAGAAAATGAACCATATAAGAAGATTAGAATGAGAAAAGGTTTTAATAGACTTTCATAAAGATTTTAAGGGTTGTGTTGAGAACCCTAGGATCTAGTGGCTAAGATGGATTTGATCCAAGGGTGGAGAATTGACCCTACCTTTATTAAGAAGAAATGTATTTTTAAATGTTTTAATTTAAAATCCTTAAGGGTATGTGTAGATGGGTGAGTGGGGCCATCTAAATTGCCTAGGGGTGTAATGTTCTTTTTAAACCTTAGTATGTGTAGAAATTTAATAAAGGATATTTTAATCCTTTAAGGTAATGAATTTAATAATTTTGCATAAGGCTAACCTTGTTAGGATTGAACTTAATGGAAGAGAATAAATTATCTAAGTAAGTGAATTAAACCTTGTTATCTTCCTTATAACTATCAATTAATGTACCCTTGTTGCATCCTTATATCATAACCTTCTGTTTTAAACCTAAACAAAAAAAATTAGTCACATTTTCGGGTTAAGTGTTTGGTTGAAGAGAGTTCCTAGATCGTCATTTTTGTGGACGTTACATTCTCTTGATGATAATTTATTACAAGAGATTTTAGATCAATGGTAAAGATTGAATTGGTTAGACTGTAGGCTTGTTGGTGGAAGTGATCAAGGGGCTATTTGGATACTTGATGACAAAAAATGTATGTCGACGTGGATAGATTTAGTCTTGGGATCCTTTTTTTAATCTTTATGGCACCCACTCCCAAGTATATTCATCAATCACAAATCACATAGTTTTTTCCTTTTGCAACTAGACATACATAAGAACTTCTGTGCATTTGGACATCTACTCCTTGTTAACGGCTAGCGATGGATGGTTGAATAGAGAGTGAGGATCTATTGGTCATTTGATGATTGACTTGATAAATTTGAGTGTAACTCTTCACAAATAGGTTCTCACACCAAAACAAATTCATACACAGGGGCCACCATCGATATAATATCAATGGATTTTCCTTGTAGAACATATCAGACTCCATTATTTTCTTTGTTACCAAATCTCGAATTTGGTCTGATTTTACATATTAAAATATGCAAAATAATTAAATTTTCTATATTATTCATATAGAAACTTACACATTAATAAGATTGATATGAGCTCTTAGTTTTATGGAGTCACAATAACTCATCCTTTGAAATAGGTTGTTTAGTTCAAATATTCAACCACTATCTCATTCATGTAAAAATATATATGTATGTTGTTTATAACAACGTCATAAATCATTTAATAATTGCATGAAAATATAAGTATCCCAAACGTGAGGACTAGAAATAAATTCCTAACACGATGAGGATGGGTCTTGCTTATATAAGCAAGGAATATCAATCTAAGAACTAGTCAAAGACATAGATCAAACCATAAATGAAGGAAAGAACTATTCATCAAGAACTTGTAACTCCCACATTTTACACACACAATTACAACAAGAAAATATCAGGATTATTTTTTTATGACTTATATTGCTCACTACACGATGCCAAAAAGGATCCAAGTAAGGAAAAATCTATAACAGATACATCACTTACATAATTCATTGACCCACATAGACACACATGACAACACCATATACATGTCAATGCCATACCTTCCCAACGAACGAATGCTAGCAATAACCCAACCACAAGAAAAGGAACTCAAGGATTGGCAACCCCACAACACATCATTTACATGATTACATCTTAGTTATGATTAACATTCCAGAACATTTTTATACAAGGATGATTTTATCCATTTTGCACATACAAACTCTTCAATTCATTTCAAATTCAACTTATTGTTCAAACATTTAATTTTTCTCTTTATCCCTTATGAAAATCTCCAAAACCTACATAATTAAATACCATGTTTCCAGCTACCTAAAAAGTTCCTAATTCTCTCGTTGTTATGCTAAAGGTTTTTTTCTCATAATAGTTTGGTTGAAATTTAATTTTATCCTCACTAAGCAAGGGGACCAACCAGAATTTTTTGAGAGAAAAATAATACACATCAAAGGAGGTGAAGGTTCTAGTTTCTCTTCCCTATAAACTTCCTTCCATTAGAATCCCATTTGTTTTCATACTATGGTTTTTTTAGTTACAAATTTAGTTTCAGTCAATTAAGCCTTTACAATACATTATTTTATTTTTTTATTGGACTTGATATTGGCTCAAATGCCTAGTCCCACCATGAACAATTTGTATCCATTCTTAATAAAATTCAATTCTTAAATCAACCATAAGGAGTTCAAGTGAAATTGTTTTTCTTAATCCATTATCTCATATATTATAATTTCTCATTTCATTAATAGTGTATCTTAGGTATCTTTTTTTTTGTGTTACTTTATAACATGAAGAGTTACGAATGTACTTTTTACCATTGTAAATAACTATATGATTAGAAGCATTATAACCACACATGAACCCCAAGTTAACCTCCTAATCAACTGAGGTTTTGTTTAATTCCAGTGGCACCTAAAGATCTATGCCTCAAATATAAATGAGTTTAAGGCAAGAGGAAAAAAATATTCTAGACCACCTTCAAGAAAAGACCAAAGTGTTATGTTGATAGTAACCAAGGTAACACTTTTTGCTGACAGGAACTAAAGAGTTCATTAACAAGAGTGTAAGTCATAGAACAACTATTTCAATCTCTCCATTTGGGTCATTTGGGGGTCTCACAAGGAATTTATTCGATGACAAGAAAAATTCTAGATCTAACTCTGTAAGGATTATTAGTCGACTAGGATACCAAGGGATTAATAGCTTACTCTAGAAATGTCTTGGTTACACCTCATAGTCATTGCTTCAAACAAGGACTCTTAAGGTGACTTCTAAGGTAGTATTCACCACTCAACACAGTGTCAGACTTGAAGAGAAGACATTATCCTCATGGTTACCAAACCTAAAAGGAAACCACATACTCTGGATAAAGTTGGACCATGTTATTCCTAAATGATGGGTTCATGAAAATGTTGTTAAACATAACGACTATGGTGGTAAACTCAATCAAGGGGTTTTATTTACCTAAACTAGGATGTTCCATTAATTGCAAAGTTAAAGTTCATTCTATGGTTTCAATCTTTTCTATGGTAAGAAGAATCACACATGAAGACATGTTATGTACGAATATACTAGGGTTGAGTGTTTCGTTTAAATCTCTTTATTACATTTGCAAGGTGAGAATACAACACACTAATTAATTTTTTTTTATTGAACACTAAAAATTAACTACAAGATATTAAATTCAAATTCATTTAATATATATATAAGACCTTTTTACCATATGTATATGTGAACATGAAATCAACAATAATTCATTGGCATGGAATCCACCATAATCTAGCATAACTGATGTATTTAGTTTCTCATTTACATGTAATCATAATTATAATTTTCATTCAAAATAAAAGGTTTAGAAATATGTATTCATTTCACTTAATTTCATAAATAAGGAGAGAGAAAGAGAAAGGAAGATAGAGAAACACCATTTTGTCCAAAGTTCTATTCAACCCAACAAGTCACACTATAGAGTTTTCAAAAGTTATTTACATGTGTCAAAAGTTTCCACGGTGGTTTGGCAACCCGACAGGGGTCCTACAACTCTCTTTTTACATTTTCCTGCTAGCTACAAAAACATTCAAATCAAGCTCAGAGGCTAAGAATCCACTTTCAAACGTTGTCTTCTGATGAGAAAACACACCATGATTAAATTTCTACATGTCCAATTATATACCAAGAGTTCATAGGAACTGACGAAATTTAGAACTAGCGAATGGTTTACGATTGGCGGCTATTTTTCTGGGCCATCGGTCGTAATTGGCCTAGTTGTAAATGATTAAAAGTTAGCTCAAGGGCTTAGAAAACCACATCCAAAACTAACGTTCGATGGATGAACATGCCACAATAAATTTCCTATGAGTTCCACCATATATGGATAATTCATCAGAGTTGTCGAACTAAAAACTAGAACACGGTTTTCAAATGGCGACATGATTTCTGAAGCCACCAGTCCTAATTGGTCTAGTTTAACCTAGTCAAACTATGACTAGAGGCCTACAAAATGGCTTTTCCAAACTATACGAAAAGTGTTTTTCCCTAAACTAAATGTTCCATACAATTGTCTAGTAAAAACACTAGAGGTTTGCGAAGACGGATAATAATTTCTCTATCCAGGTTTCAAATGGTGGTTCAAAACGAAAGCCAACTTTTTAGATTTAACAGCTTCCTACCACTGCAAAACAGTGTAACTAGGGCTCCTATAAGGACGTAAAAAAATATCACATATGATCACTCAACATCGATCCAAGGATTAAAGTTACTCCTCACATGACAATGTATAAGATGGAATCTTAACATCCCCTTTCTGTAATTACGAAGGTTACTTTGCAAGTCCCTAGAAATTGGAATTTATCTATTTAACCAAGAGATGGTCAACATAATTACTGGGAAGTCAACTTGAACTTGTCGATAAAACAATATTATAGTGATCTAGTTTGGTCAAGAAGTTTTCTACATCACCTCAAAATGAGGGTTGAAGTTCATGGGTTACAAAAAATGGTTGTTTTGATTGTGTGAGTTATGATATGAAACTTTATTGTTTTGCAACCAGTTAATGTAAAACAATTAAATCTATGATAATCCCCAACTTTTAAAATTATACTCTTTTACAAATGAAAAACTAAAGTACGAGAATTATGAAAGATAAGGAGCTATCAACCATGCCTGAGTGGAAAATGAATCAAAAAATGTTGTGGAGCTCAATTCCACATTTCCGCAAGGCATTTCCTCAAGTGGTTTGCATGCACCAAAAATCCACCACACGCTGGACTGGCACATTGATGAGAAATTTTATGATTTTGTCAAGATATTAGGCATGTTGGTAGTCCTTTACAAAACCATTGGACCGGGTTTCTTTCAGGATTTATATAAAAAGTCTACATGCTTCCATATTTTGGGTAAATCTAAAATGATAGCCATACAATGCCAAGGTCATCCAATGCCCAACTCGAAAAAAGTAGCAGTAGGAAAGATGGTTGTGCATTTTCCGGAAGTCCGAAATGTGATAATAACTCGAGATACATATCAAACCCCAACAATGCAAGGAAAATAAAACTGAAGGTGAACAATGAATTATTAAGCCAAGAGGGAAGGGATCACAAAGAAAAGAATGTGAAGAGTGAGCATGGAGAAATAAACAAAACAAACAACAACAAAATTAATAAATGCATGGCCTTAACATTTTTAATGCATATCCATAGAAATACCAAGTGTCATGTGAAATCCTTAAAAAGACCCAAAACATAAAACCCAACATGGCTGGCCTAGAAATATAACAAGTGATACACATACAAATCATGGGCACTCAACAAAATAGAAGAAAAGGGTTACATAACTAGACATAATAAATATCCCAGTTGAGTAAATGTATAAATAGTTGAGCCACTGAGGTGAGATGTGAGCCAGGTAAACAAATAAATACAATGACATCTCATTTTCAATCCCTCCATATATACATAGCTATACCCATGATGATTCACTCTAAACACATTAGAAAAATAAAACACCGAGTTTAGTCAAAACAAGGAGCTACAACAACTCAAACCGGCGTTTCTCGCTTAAAAGAAAATAACAGAGAAGACTATAGGGAGCATAAACAACACTTCTATGGCATTCATTTGTGATATTTGGTGAGGTGATTTCACAAAATACTATTTTATTAGAATGAGGTCAGGGGTTGTGTTGTGTCAGGAGGAAAATGCATTCCCACGAGACCTCTCTATCAAGTCTCCCCTTCTCATATTAAATATTGTCTCAACCCACATATGAATGAGACTCCTCTGCCTCCTCGGATACAAGCTCCATTTCAGAGTCTCACTTTTAGACAAAATCCCATCCAAGCCTTCTGTTGCTCCCATTTGTGCATATCCTCCAACCTTGGCATTTTGGTGAACAGTCTACATGTCTTATGCATGCATCCAGATTTGTAGGAATATCTCTTACGACATACATAGATAGGACATTTGACAACAAAAAAATCCATTTCTGTTCTTCCAACTGCCCACCATCAAACTACTTCTAGTTTTTTTAATGTTGGCCCAGGTTTCACGTGGCTAGAGCCTATGGATTGAAATAATGTGTTTGAATTATTATGCAGGAAAAAGACAAGTCAGAGGGCACCATTAAGCTGACCACGTACCTTCACATGGGAGGGGTGTCAAATACTCCATTCACTACTAATCAACGCATCCCATTTTTTTTTCTTTTTCCTTTTTAATTTGTTTTTGTTTTATTTCTAGGCACTACAGAACTAGTCAAGACAACTAGATAATATATTCCTAATAAATAAATAAGTTAAATTAAATATTCACACATAACGAGTGAGCATAAATAAAATATAAGGTAAATAAAGTACCTAGTTGAACATGAGATATCGTAAATACCTACTCTAACATCCTCCCCGCAAGTGAATCTACGGGCCCACAATAAAAGTGATATATCCACAATATGAGTCCCGATAACTAGGTCTAATGAGGTACTTGTATGATGCAAAAGTGACAAGCAAGCATGGGAATCTACAAGTGACTCTTCCTCGAACCCAACCTCATGAGGTCATACCGAGACAGTGGTGGGGATGGACTATGCGTGGGATGCGATGCTAGCTAGTTAGGCAATCTTATGTCTTCAACATGCACTAATGGAATCTGTGAATCTAAGGCAAAGAAAGGCTCTCCTAACCTGAACTTGCGTGATAGATCAGTCGGCGAGGATGACTGCTTGAAGGATCCAATCAATATTGAGCTCTGGCGTAATCCGGTCTATATCGTTGCCTTGCCATGTTTTCCCATGGGTATTTCCTATAGGTAGCGGCATGGAGGTGTTTTCTTGAAATGAGACCCCGGGTTGTGTTTGTAAACTTCCTATAGGAAAGTACATACTCCGAGAGCATTGTTCATTCCTGGCATAACACACTGAATTTTCATTATTTAAAAATTGATACATATTCGATTGTCTACTAATTTGCGGTCTAAGCAATACCTAAGGAGATGAACCAGATTCTCCTGTAAATGTCATGGTGTCTGAGCCTGAAGGCTCTGGGTGTTGCGTTTGAGCGAGTTGATCCAACTCCTCTATTTGGAAAGAAGAACTATATCTAGTCCTTGGGAGTAGAGCTTGTGTTGAAAATTTCTTAGTTGAATAATTGTCTCCCCATGCTGAGAGCGAGAGTGATGGCTGTCTATTTAGTTGATCGTAATATGCTTCAAGACCTAGGAGAGGTCTCACATATATGCGTCGAATCCCGACATATTCGGGGGTAAATGAGTACCCACGAATAATGGGAAAGAGTGAAGGTGGATGGAAAAAATGAAACACTAAAAGGGAAAAGACGAGTGAAACAATTGTTCTGTTTCATGTCGCTCACCAATTTTTTTGGTGAAGCTAATGTGAAGGCTAATGAGGTGGAAAATATTAAAACGTTGTTTGTTTCACTACGGGTTCACTAATTTTGTATGATGGAAAAGTGACAAGTGAGCATGGGAATCTACAAGTGACTCTTCCTCGCACCCGACCTCCCAAGGTTGTGCCGAGACAACCAGTGGGGATGGACTATGCATGGGATGCAGACAAGCTAGTTAGGCAATCTTATGTCTTCAACACACACTAATGGAATCTGTGAATCTAAGGAAAAGAAGGCCCTCCTAACCTGAACTGGTGTGATAGATCGGTCGGCGAGGATGACTACTCGAAGGATCCAATAAATATTGAGCTCTGGCGTAATCCGGTCTATAGGTTGTGGGATATAGGAAAAATGACCTGGGATTGTTTTGTATATATATATCTAGATAGGGTCATAGGATGGATGATGGATATAGTAGACTCTACAAATAATTCTCCGGTCTAGTCCAGAAATCCTTAGCTTCGCTAACTGCTATATCCAACAAGGATAACTATGTGATGATGATAGGTGGAAGTGGAGTGGATCTAAATACTAATGTGCGTAAGCCAGCATCAACGTTGGATTGACCTGTGGCCTCGTTGGGTTGTGGGATTTTTGGATCACAACCGTAGATTCATGGTTGTTGTGGACCTGCTATGGTCATGTGTAGAATCAGTCCCTAATCCCTAGTATCCAATAGTCATATGCATTTTCAGCCTCTATGTTTAGAACTACAAGTTGTGTAATCTTCTTGGAGTACCTTACAGGCATTCTGGCAGCCTGAATTCTTAAGCTAGTGTCTATATTAGTGAGAATGTCTCCTGCGTCTGATTGTGGGACCAAAGGGTCACAACTTAATGTTTTCTCTCTTTCAAGCCCTTCTACAGTCATGTGGATATTTTTCTAGGGTAATTTGTAGTTTTGATGGTTTGACCAAAACGTGTGTCTTTGGTTGTCTTCTATGTTTAACCCTCTTAACTGTGAGCTGATCTATTGTAAGTCTGTTGTTTTTCAGAAGACTTGGATTCTAAGATTTTGATCTATATAAGCTATTGCTGTAACAAGATTGGGTTGAGGCACGATTGGCTCGAATACGTATTCTCTGGGCTCCCTAGGTCCCGTGATTGTCATGCAAAAGGAAATGATATAAAGCTAACTAATGACAAAATAAATTAACTACGCAAGATATATCTATGTATATTCCTAAATCTTATTATTTTGATAAACTATTGAATAGATTTTAAAAGAGCAATTTATCTAATATATCTAGAAATTAACAACTAAACTAATAACGAAATTAAAAAAACAAACAAAGCAGCCGAATATAGCTACTTGCCTGTGTAGTTGTAAATCTAATCTAAATAATGAAATAACTGATCTAAGCTATTTGAAAGACTCTCGATCCTACCTCAGAAGTGAGGAGTGAATCATAGTTTCTCAGAAACTATCAATCCCCACCTTCCCGAAATCGAAATGAAATGATTAACTACTCTATTTGATATGTTTTAACTAGAACTTTGAAAGCTTGAACTTGGATTTTGCACAATAGTGGTGAATCTTGGTTGTGTGTGGCTTTTTCCCCTCGGTGTGATCTCCTCATTCCTTCATGCTCACGTGAATCCAGAAAAGCATGTGATGTTAGCATCAATAGAATTAGGTATCGAAATAATGGCAGCTTAGGATGTAGACGTAATACAATGTGAGTAGGAGAGGGATAACGCAAGAGAACAGAGCTTGGCTTATGCAATTCCTAGTGGGATTTATTGCGAGTCATACAACATAAAACGTCCAGAACCTGAAACTATCCTACTTGACAAACAAGATCTGAAACTTTAATGACTTCCTACTGAAAAATCAAACTATCCTATTCCAATAAACTGCATGAAATAGTAACTACACTAGCACAAGAAGATTATGTGGCTTCTTAATGACTAAACAACACTAACAATGCATACAACAAATGAAACTATGAATCCTGCAAAAATTGAAAGGCTAAGCTATTGGAATGAGAAATTGAGAGGAAAATTCTAATGGGCCTTCTGCTTAAGCACAAGCTAGCTATTTATAGAATCCTATTTACCCAAAGGTGAAAACCAATTTGATCTCTTAAACCATAAACAATGCAAAAACACTATTCCAGGGAACCAGAATCATAAATATATGTAAAGGTGGTGAAAAAAGATGGTAAACATTGAAATTTTACACGAGTCGCGTTAAAAAGAGCATTATGGAAAACACGTGAAGGACTTCCATCCCGAGCAGGGGTGGCGGTTATAGGGCCACCACTCTTCTTGCGATGGTCACAAGACCATTGCCTGTAGGGCGCGATGGTTTCATGATCAAGACCGAAAAGCAAAGGAAAAGAGGGGGAGGAAAAAGAAAAACACGCAGGGGCTAAGCGGGGCATGTGGGATGTTAACGCATACTTGGATAGCTTTTCCAGATCCTGAACACCTTGTGAGGAGACCTGTATCATCATTGGGGCATGTGTAACATTGTTCTGGCGGTGTAACACCCTACAATTTTGGGTACGTACATATTGCCCCCTTAGAGAAGCATTTTAGCCATGAGGAGGCGTAAAACGGTGGGTCCAAGTATGGTGGTCCCGAAATGGGAAGTTAGAAGTTATACCCGATACATCTCGTGTCGAAATGACGCCATCCAAGATTCCCACCACTGCGCAAAATGAAAAGAGGACTCAAGTGCGAGATAGAAAAAATAGATTGACGAATAAACACTAAAATATTACGAAATGAGGATGTACCATTTGTGTGGGGATAAGAACTTACCTCCATCAGTGCTCCAAACCTGCGAAAAGGGGAATTCAAAATAAGTCAGGTTGCTATATATGTAAAAGTGGGCCCATTTTCTTATTAATTTGCATGTGTTGATTTGATTGATTTTGAGCTCTGGGACCCACGGTGATGGTTTCTGAAGAGATTATAGTCAAAACGTTTGGGACAAGATCGTGATCATGCCTCCATGAGCGGAACAGTGATCTACGAGATCACAGGTTAGTTTTTCTTGATTTACCGTTTTTGTCCCCAAAATGTTAAAATGGTGAAATCTTTGTCATGGGGGGATTATTTTTGAAAATGTCAGTTTTAATAGGGTCACTTAGGGGGTGCCTACTGGGTAGGATTTGTTTGAGTCAAAATGGTCTTTATTTTGTGTTTTTAGCCATTTTTAGGGCACATGACCCGTGTGGGATTTTGGGACATGACTGCCACCCTGAGCAGGGTGGTGGTTACACGACCGCCTCCTTGATTAGGGTGGCGGTTACAAGACTCGCCACCTTTAAGGCGGACATTACGGAACCGTCACCCCGCTCAAATACGGTCCTTCACAGAATGCACAAACTATACTTATTTGAAGTTATTTTTGCATTTCTAGCATTCTTATATGTTTTCATGATTTTTCTAATGTCATTTGGATACTGACCTACCCCTTTTTGTGTGTTTTTGGGTGTATGCAGTGAAGGAGTATATTCGATGGAGCCGAGAGAGAGAGAGTGTGTGATTGGCTTCCAGCTAGTATTGGATGCCCTTTCTCAGGATGAGCAGGACACTCTTCAGAAGGTCGATATATTGCGCATATCACGGGTCCCGCATGTTGCACCTTCTAGTCACATACTTTGTGACTTATTTTCATATTGGGATGTTGATCGGAACACTTTCTAATTACCAGGAGTCAGGGGTGAGTGGACCATTACTTTGGAGGATGTTTACCGCATCCTGGGGTCCCGATCATCAGGAGATGGCTCACACTTGAGACAGCAGGATCACGGGCTCAAATAGCACAGTGGGCCTCATATATGGGAGACGTAGTTATCTCCACTAGTTTGAAGAAGGGGGTGAGGGTCTGATCTATTCCTAGCCTGCCTATCCCCTTGATTCGCTAGGCCATTATGGGGATCCTTACCTCGAGATTGATCAGGGATAAGGGAGGAGACACTTTACTTTATTGCTGGTCCCTAATCATTGCACAGATTGAGGGACATCGCCGGATATACGCCTGGGGAGCCGACATTCTTGGGACCACTTATCATGATCTGTACTAGGTGGTTCATTTATAGGGATAGTCATTCAGCCATGCGACCCTGGTTATGAGCTAGGTTTACGAGAATTTCATCCCCTATGTGAGAGGTGTAGAGGTGGCAGATCTTGGAGCTGTGAGGACAGCCAAATGGACAGAAATGTCAGTGCTCAGAGCACCTCACCAGCTAGTCACCTCCTTGACCACTAATGACATGGAGGCCACACCCTATCAGGCCATGGCAGGGTTATGGGGCGAGGAGGCCCTTACTTTGATTTCTTGCTCCACCATAGGGCAGCTTGTGGATAGGATGGGGAAGGTGGAGATACATCCTTTTGGTCGAGTGCCTCAGCAGTTTGGCCTTCCTTACATGGGTATGATTCCCCTAGTGGTGCCAGTATACAGATCGTTCCGGGAGGCTAGAGGGGGTCCTAGAGGCCGGTGTTGGATATTTGTTACTCCTGGTGTCCCCATTATAGCTAGGAGGGTAGTACGCACTCGAGGGAGAGCCGATGCTCCTCAGGCACCCTTACTTCAGATTGCCACTGGTCCCGCCCACAGCAGTGATGACCCCATTGATATAGACTCTGAATCTGAGGAGTTCATAGGGGGAGAGATGGAGGAGGAGACCGAGGCTGAGGTTAGTGAGTCGAGCAGAGAGGAGGATAGTGATCCTGAGTGGCATGACACTCAGGATATCTTACAGGCGGAGAGGGTGAAGCACAGTGCGGAGAGGGTGACCCTAGATTCAGAGGAGCCACTTTCTCAAAGCACTTGGGAAGAGAGGATGAGTCCGTAGTAGGATGTTATGTGGCCCCAGGCATAGGAGGAGTGCACCAGTCAGGGTGGCATCTGTGGCAGGTGCCGACCCTAGAGATCCATCTTGGAGGCCCGGAGATCTCGAGTGAGTTATCATCCTTCCTTTTAATGTTTTTTTTTAGCTATGATTGTCTTAGTTGTTATCTCTCCTTTTGTTTACTCTTATTTTTATCTTTTGATTATTTCTAATTTGTTTTCTCCTTTTCTTGCAGAGGCTGACGAGTGGCGAGACCTGATTCGTCGGGTATGCACCGATACCCTGATGATCCCAATGGAGAAGACCCATGCGGAGCTATTTGTGGATGCAGGGGAGCCCTCAGTAGCTGGTAGGCATACCGAGTTGGCAGGACACAAGATAGCAGAGCACCTGATGAGGAGTCACTCTCATGGCGAGGCCGTAGCTGCTCCTCGGGATCGTGAGCCCTCCGTGCACTCAGAGTGTCGGCGTAGCCGGAGCCCTAGACATGTACGTACACCTTCGGAGGGATCTCATAGGGGTTCAGAAGCCACTTGGCTCTCTTAGATTATTTGTATGATGTATTTTGTATTTCCCAAGCTCTTTGAGCATTTTGACCATGCTTAGTGCATGATGGAATTGTACAGGAAACGTTGATTATATATATAGATATTCTTTTTGGATCAGACTCTTGGTATCTATGTTTTTATGATTCATTTCGCATGTAAACTACAATGTCATTTTTATATGCTTTTCAGAATGTATGCAGTGGAGAACAAATGATACAAGTGCTTTCTTTCTTTTTGTATTTCGTGATGTTGATATATGATAATGTAGACATAATGTGATTTTGAAATTTAGTTTCTATAAGAAATTGTTTGGTACTTCATATTTGTTTTGAAAAAATGAGATGATAAACCGGTATGATGAGCAGATGAACTTGCCCCATTCCTAACTCCACGCAACTAGTAAGATGCGAGGGCTCATCACCAAGAGCTAGAAAGGGCACAAGCTATGAAATTTGTTGAATGATAGTGATGAGAGATAGACAAAGATTTGGCGGAACCAAATTAGGATGCTACAAACCTACTCTACTCAAGTGACTCCATATTTTTAGAATCCCGCTTGCTTTGCAGCTTTATCCAGACTTAGATCCGTATATGGCCACATGGTAGAAAAAATCTGGTTTTTGGGTTTTTGAGCTCTCTTGGAATTTTGGACATCTTAATCATTTGTCTTTGACTCAATATTTCAAAGGTTTATTTGGATTGTTTGCTTATGACCTTCAACATTTATTTTTCAAGAGGACCCCCTACACCTTGCCCCATGCTACTAGTAAGAAGCGTGGGTTTATCACCATGAACAAGGTACATGCAAGTAAGGGCATTCCCATCCTTTCCCAACCCTACGTCACTAGTAAGAGATGTAAGATCATCACAGAAGGTTGGTAGGGCAAGGAAATGTGTAAAATAAATTTTTTTGTTTGATCTATGTTTGACTTATATATTTGAGCAAAATTTCAGTATATTCTTATTTCCAAAGAGATATGCGTACGGGATAGATGTGACACTATGAAGCTTCTAGAACAAACCATAGGCAAGACACCTATCCTACGGAGAAACCAAAATTGAGAACAAACATGAAGACCTTGGTATGGTTACCGTTAAGACTTTGTCATATCTAGCTTTGTATGGATGAAATGATTCTGAAATGGTGATGATGTTATGAAAAGGAAGAAGTATCATTGGAATGCTAATGCCAATACCATCAGAAGTTTGTAACGAATTGCTTTGAGAATAAGTTCTTTGATCACAAAATTATACAAAACAAGTGGACAAAATGAACCTAACTATATGAAGATGCTATGTAGATATAATTATACAAATAGTGTTGGTCGCTTATGCATAGAATTGTTTAAGGTGTAGGGAATTGACAGTTTCACCAAATTCCTCACCTTCTAGTGTACATAAGAGATATGCACCATTTCCATAGTCTTTTGTGACTCGGTATGGGCCCAACCATTTGGGCCAAAATTTCCTTCCTTCGCCGGTCTTTTTATTGATCCGGCTGTCTAGTCTTAGAAGTAGATCTCCTTCATATATATCTTGTTCATAGACCTTTTTATTATAGTGCCAACACATCCAATCAGCATATATTCTATGCCATTTTTCAGTGTCTAGCCTAGCCTCATCTAGGCTTTCTAGTTGAGAGAGATGTGCTTCTCTATAAGATTCTTCATCTATAATCTCTTGTAGTGAGATACGAGACTGGGTATTTCAACCTCAAGTGGGAGAACTGCTTCTACTCTGAATACCAATGAGAAAGGAGTTGCTCCTGTGGGTGTTTTTATTGAGGTTCGGTGGGCCCACAAGGCCAGGTATAACTTTAAATGCTAATATCTTTTATTTTCTTTTACCGTTTTAAGGAGAATAGCTTTTAATGTCTTATTTGTTGCTTTAGCCTATCCGTTAGATTTAGGGTAATATAGGGAGGCCGTATGATGGATTATTTTAAATTTATTACATAATTCACAAACCTCGTCATTCCTAAAAGAAGTGCCATTATATGAGATAATGATTTGTAGGAAACCGTACCTGTAAATTATCTGGTTCAAAATGAACTCGGTGATCACGGCACTGCACAAGTACAGTGGTAAGAGGCATAGCCTCTACCCATTTGGTAAAATACTTGGTGGCTATGATTATGAAGTTATGGCAATTTTTAGATGAAGGAGAGAATTTCCTATCAAATATAGGCCCCATGTAGAAAAGGGCCATGGAGTTGCGATTAGTTGTAGAGCTTGTGCCGACATGTGAATCTCATGGAAAAATTCTTGGCATTTATGACATTTGCGTACAAACTCTATTGCGTCATGCTCTAGAGTGGGCCAAAAATTGCCCATCCGATGTATTTTGTGAGTGGTGGCGTGACCACCGAAGTGGCCTCCACATATTCCACTGTGATATTCGTGGAGAATCTTCTTGTATTATTCTATGTCAACACACCCTAGAAGCATTCCATTGAAAGCCTTACGATAGAGAACTTTTTCTATAATAATGTATTTAGCCACGATAATGTGTAACCACCTTCTTTGTTGTGATGTAGCACTTTTTGGATATGCATGGCCCATGATATAATTAATAATATCAGTATACCATGGACATTCAAAGATGGGAGGTCTAGTTTCGATGTAGTATATGCATTCATCGAGAAAGTCCAGATCTACTAGATTGCTTCATTCTAAAGGGTTATCAGCTAACCAATCTGCAATGATTTTTCCCTTAACAGACTTCTAATTTACAAATGTTAACTCGAATTCACCCATTAAGGTTATAAAGCATCTAGCCTTTTTAGGCAAGGACCTTTTCGTGAGGAAAGTTCGTAAATGGTCTGTTTTTACAATGACCCTTGTTTCTTGATTTAGCATGTAATGTCTTAAGTGTTTGGTTGCGAAGACTATGGTGAGGCATTCTCACTCTGCTTGCATATAACATGTCTCATAATCAAGTAATGTTCAGCTAATAAAATAGATCGCACATTCTCATTTGTCATCATCTTCTTGAGCCAGCATGCAGGCTAGCGAGACATTGGTAGCTCACGAATATAAGATTAAAGGGCGGTCTGGATTAGGAGGCATTAGCGTAGGTGGTGACAACAAGAAACACTTAACTACTTCAAAGCCTCATTACAGTCTTCAGTCCAATCGATACTATACTCTTTCTTGAGTAGATTGTTGATTGGATGAATGACAAAGCTTAAATCCAAGATGAATCTTCGGATTGCATTGAGTTTCCCAAGAAACAACTTAATTCCGATTCATCCGACAAAGGATCATTTCAAGAACAACTAGGATTTTGGTTGGGTTTACATTGATCCCTCATGATGATATAATGTAACCTAGGAGATTCCCTCCTATCACACCAAATACACATTTTTCTGGGTTTAGTGTGACTCCATATTCTATTAAACGTGAAAGAATGATGTGGAGCACTTCTGGGTGATCACAACGCTTCTTGGATTTGGCCAATAAGTCATCTACATAGGATTCCACAATTTTGTGAATAAGATCAAGAAATATATATGGAATTTCCCGCTGGTATGTAGTGCCAGCATTCTTGATACCGAATGGCATAACAGTGTAGCAATAGGTTCCCCAAGGAGTTATAAATGTGGTTTTGGCTTGGTCTTTTTCAGATATTCTGATTTGATTTTATCCTGAGAATCCATCCATGAGAGACAAAAGCTCAAACCCAGATGTTGCGTCAATGATGACATTAATGGATGGTAATGGGAAGTCATCCTTAGGGCACGCTTTGTTAATGTCTCGGAAATCTATGCAAATGCGTATCTTCCCATTATTTTTTAGAACGGGAACGATATTAGATATCCACTGAGAATAATCAACTGGCTTGATGAATCCTACTTGGAGGAGTTTCATTACTTCTTCTTTCACCATGAGAGTCACCTTAGGTTTCATTGGTCTCAATTTTTGTTTAACTAGATTTGCATCTAATTTGGTGATGAGCTTGTGTACCACGATGTGTGGTGCAACCCCTGTCATTTCTTTATAATTAAATGCAAAATCCTTATGATGTTCTTTGAGGATTCAAGTGTGTATTTCTATTTCTTTTGGAGTTAACGAAGATCTTAGTTTTAAGATGTTTGGTTCATCCTCCGTTCCGATGTTAATATCAATCATTTCATCGATTAAAGAAGCGTTACCTTCTTAAAACTCAGGCGGGGTTGGAGGTAGTTCCAAATATTCTCCATTCTCTACCATGTATATGCCGAGTTCTTTTTATGGGGGAAGATCTATCATGGGATTACCGAAGTAGGGAGATGAATGTGGGATCAATGATAAATCTACCACATGATGGGTGAGATGTAATGCTGCATAGGTGTTTAAGTAATCAAGAGTAGCTCTATCACTATCAACGTGATCCATGCTAGTAGATTTCTTCTCATCTATGTTCATTAAAAGTGGGTTTGACGCTTTCTTTAATAATGGTTCAGTGCGAAAGGATACTATGAAACTGGTGTCCTCCAACTCACTGCTTAGAGTGAAACGTGAAGCTGAGGTTGCTATCGAATCTGCGAGAAGATTTTGTTTTCGCGGGATTGCTTCAATTGATATGAAGTCAAACTCTTTGCTCAAATCTAATACTACTATTTTGTAGAGCTGTAAGTGTTCATCTCTGGTCTCATACACTTCAGAGACTTGGTTTGCTACTAATTCAGAATCTCCTAACATCCTAATGTCGTTAACACTGAGCCTTTTAGCTATGATGAGGTCAAGGATGAGGGCTTCATATTCAGCACAATTGTTTGTACATTCAAAGTTTAATTTAAAGGTGAATGGTAAGATCTTTCCTTCAAGTGAAGTAAAGATCACACCTACCCCAACCCCATAATGACATCTAGCTCCATCGAAATGGAGAGTCCAATATTTAGTTGGGAAGATGGACGTTGGGACATTTTCTACGTCAACTTCTTCATTTTTGTTACTTCTACCATACAGAGATCCTCTACTGGGAGAGAACCAACACCTAGGTTATAGCCCATGCCTACAAAATCAAATTATAGGAAAATTGGTAGATCCTGTTGTAGAAATTCAACAATCTTTATAGTAGTTCCTAATCATACTTGTTTCAACAATGTTAGCCTCATCCTTGAGGGCTGGGATATTCTTGACTAGGCTCATAGTTTCTAGTTCTGTTGTAGGTACCATCTTATCTTCTGGTTTCACGTCGGTTGGTTTATTAAGTTGGTTTGTTGGTAGTTCAAACTCAGAGTGAACGCCCATCCTTCTCTTTAAGTCAGCTAGGTGTATATCGAATGGTTTTGGATCACCTTTGGCTACGAATACCTTTCCTAAGTGCAAGAATATTACTTTTTGGAATAATGTAGAAGGGATTGCCTTCATACGGTGTATCCACCATCAGCCGAGGATCATATTATAGTTGGTTTCCCAATCTATAATATAAAACTAAGTTAGGATTGTTTTGGTTCCTAAGGTGACTAGTAGTATTATAGTCCCAATTGACGTGGCTTTAAGGCTATCATAGCCTCTTAACGTATTCCAAGTCATGGAACAATTTGTTTCTCCATACCCTAGATTTTGAAGGAAAGAAAATGAGACTATGTTAATTGCTACCCCATTGTCAACCATTGCACACTTAACGTAATTTTTATAAACCCACACTTTCAAATGTAAAGATGGATCACCTCTGCATGCAATCTTAACGTCTGTTGGCATTTTGTTTAATTCGAATATAAACTTGGTATCCCTATTTGTTTGGCACTCGGAGGGTGGATATCAAAGTCTATATGGTTTACCTATGTTTCGGAGGTGGCGTGATGTTAATTAAATGACCTAAACCCAAGCTTCTAAGAGAGCAACCCTGTGGGCAGGAGAGTTCTTCAATATATCCAAAAAGGAGATATAAGAGAAGGTCTTTGTTAGGTCATTAATTAAATCATAGGTGCCTACAGGTTTTACTAATATTTGTTGGATGTTATTTGCCTCTGGCGGGTAGCTTGGATTTGGCTGAGAGGAATACTCTCGTGTCCTTGTTACAGCCTCTATGCGTAGTTCGGTGTCTAAATCCACTAAACCAACTATCTTGGGTCATGGCTGACTCCCTAATTGTGGTGCAACTGGTGGGTTCAGTGAATTCGAGGCTTCATGATCATTGTTTCCTACCATTATGCTCTTATTCGTCCCATTTGGATTTAATTTTTGTTATCGTGATTTGGGAGTGGATCGTTGAAGATCTTGAGGGGTGCGTTTTGAGGGGAAACTGCCCCTGTAAAAGTATTTGGCATTGCTGATGCGGGGTCTGCCAAGAACATATCTATGAAAAGTTGTCTTTGTTCCTCTAGCAAGCGTTGCATGAACTTATTGTAATCACGGAAATTCCTAGTGTCGTGGCCTCGGATTTTGTGGAAACCACAATACAAATTAGTATTGTAATTCCTAGGTTGTTGGTTTGACGCATATTGTGGTCTAAAACTCTGATTAAACTGTTGACCATTAGGATTTTGTGTTTGTTTTCTTTGGTTTTTATTTTGGTATTGATATCCAGTTGAATTTTGACTTGGACCGTGTGTCTGGATCCGCCTTTGTTGTTGTTGTTGTGGATGACTAAAATCCACCGAATTGATTGTCGGGGTAAAGTTGTTGTTTCGTTGATTATTAATCGGCGGTGGAGTATTTACAACATTGGCCTTTTTAGCTTGGTCAGTTACTCCATCTGTGGTTACACCGTGATTTTTGTTAAGGATCTTAGGTCCTTGATTGATGTTTGTGGTAGTAGGATAAGTCGTAGTATTCTTGCTGGGGGTGATTAGCCTCCCATTTGTTCCATACGTCTTGTGACCGCTATCTATTGCCGCTTGATCTATTCAAAGAGTGCTCTCAAGTACTTCATCGTAAGTCCTTAGTGGGAACTTCTGGACTTCTTCCTTTACCTCTCTGCTGAGAGAATGAAGGAATAAATCACATAGTTCCATTTGGTCCATATTTGGAGCACTTTCCGAAGAATAAAGGACTGTACACCATCTTTGGATAAAGTGAGAAACAAATTCATTGTGTTCTTATTTAATGTGTAAGAACTCCTTGATTCCTGTTCTCAATAGTTTTTTCATGTAAAATACCTTGATGAACTCTGAAATGAGTTGTTTAAAAGAATGTATGGAAGCTTCAGGTATTCTGTAGTACCAATTGAGGGAAATGCCCTCTAACGTTTTGGGAAATATTTTAGCAACAACCCCGTCCCAAGGGAGCAGTTCTTGAATAGCTGTGGCGTAGGCCTTGATATGTGCATTTGGGTCTCGTTCCCATTTGTATTTGGGAAAATCGGGAAGAGGTCTTGGAAGCATGATGCTTCGTATAGTGAAGTGTAAGGGTTCTTTCAAATATTTTGAATAAGTCCCTATCGCATAGGTTTCGACCATCGATGGTGCCTCTTAAGGGGCCGGAGGTGGAATGAGTTGTCGATATGGTGTAGCGTATGCATTTGCAGGGGTATAAGGAAATCCCTGTGGTTAAGAAAACATGCTAGGAGAGGAGAACACATCTCGCTGTGTTCATTTCGAATACATGTTTATGTATGGAGGAGTATTGCCCAGGAATGGATTATTTTGTACTAGAGCGGGAGGTATCATATTTTCCACCGGAATGGTGTTAAAAATGGTGGTTCTAGTTGGCATTTGTTACGGATACCCATCTTTTGACGACTACGAGGATTTCTACTAGGCTAGGATGATGTGGTGGATTGGAATTTCCTGCTTGCATGAATTGAGAATATTAACTTGCTTGAGCAAGCTCTAACCCTCTAACCTTTTCTACTAAAGTTGAGATGACTTCATCTGGTGAAGTTACAGTATTTTGCCTTAGTGGCATTTGTCGTATATCCTAAGGTTGTATAGGCATGTGGTACCTCACTATGAACTGATCGTTTCCTTGGCATGTTTCCCCACGGGTATTTCCTATAGGTAGCGGCATGGAGGTGTTTTCTTGAAACGAGACCCCGGGTTGTGTTTGTAAACTTCCTATAGGTGGGTACATACTCTGAGAGCGTTGTTCATTCCTAGCATAACGCACTGAATGTTCATTATCTAAAAATGGATATGGATCTGATTGTCTACTAATTTACGGTCTAAGCAATACTTGAGGAGACGAACCAGATTCTCCTGTAAATGTCATGGCATCCGAGCCTGAAGGCTCTGGGTGTTGCATTTGAGCAAGCTGATCCAACTCCTCTATTTGGAAAGAAGAACTATATCTAGTCCTTGGGAGCGGAGTTTGTGTTGACAATTGGTTAGTTGAATAATTGTCACCCCATGCTGAGAGTGAGGGTGATGGCTGTCTATTTAGTTGATCGTAATATGCTTCAAGACCTAGGAGAGGTCTGCCATATGCGTTGAATCCTAACATATTCGGGGGGTATATGAATACCCACAGAATAATGGGAAAGAGTGAAGGTGGATGGAAGAAAATGAAACACTAAAAGGGGAAAGCCAAGAGTGAAACAACTGTTCCGTTCACGTCAGGTTCACCAATTTTGTACGATGGAAAAGTGACAAGTGAGCATGGGAATCTACAAGTGACTCTTCCTCGCACTCGACCTCTCGAGGTTGTCTTAGAGATAGCGGTGGGGATGGACTATGCGTGGGATGTAGACAAGCTAGTTAGGCAATCTTATGTCTTTGACACGCACTAATGGAATCTGTGAATCTAAGGAAAAGAAGGCCCTCCTAACCTGAACTGGCGTGATAGATCAGTCGGCGAGGATGACTACTCGAAGGCTCCAATCAATATCGAGCTCTGCGTAATCCGGTCTATAGGTTGTGGGATACAAGGAAAATGACCTGGGATTGTTTCGTATATATCTCCAGATAGGGTCATAGGATGGATGATGGATATAGTAAACTCTACAGGAGATTCTTCATCTAATCCAGAAATCCTTAGCTTCGTTAGCTGCTATATCCAACAAGGATAACTATGTGATGATGATAGGTGGAAGTGGAGTGGATCTGAATACTAATGTGCGTAAGCCAACGTCAATGTCGGATTGACTTGTGGACTCGTTGGGTTGTGGGATTTGTGGATCACAACCGTAGATTCGTGGTTGTTGTGGACCTGCTATGGTCATGTGCGGAATCAGTCCCTAATCCCTAGTATCCAATAGTCATATGCCTTTTTAGCCTCTATGTTTAGAACTACAAGTTGTGCAATCTTCTCAGAGTACCTTACAGGTGTTCTGGCAACCTGAATTCTTAAGCTAGTGTCTATATCAGTGAGAATGTCTCCTATGTCTGGCTGTGGGACCAAAGGGTCACAAAACAAATATTTGCAGATCTTTCAAGCCCTTCTATAGTCATGCGGATATTTGTGAAGGGTAATTTGTAGTTTGGCTGGTTTGACCAAAACGTGTGTGCTTGGTCGCCTTCTATGTTTGACCATCTTAATTGTGAGCTGACCTGTTCTAAGTCTGTTGTTGTTCGGAAAACTTGGATTCTAAGATTTTGATCTATATCAGCTATTGTTGTAACAAGATTGGGTTGAGACACGATTGGCTTGAATACGTATTCTCTCGGCTCCCTAGGTCCCATGATTGTCATGCAAAAGGAAATGATATAAAGCTAACTAATGAAAAAATAAATTAACTACGCTAAATATATCTATGTATATTCCTAAATCTGATATTTTTGATCAACTATTGAACATAATTTAAAAGAGCAGTTTATCTAATATATCTAGAAATTAACAACTAAACTAATAATGCAATTAAAACAAACAAATCAGCAAATGAGTATAGCTACTTGCGTATAGTTGTAAATCTATTCTAAATAATAAAATAATTGATCTAATATATTTGAAGGAATCTCGATCCTACCTCAGAAGTGAGGATTGAATCATAGTTTCTTAGCAACTATCAATCCCCATAGCTTCCTCGGAAATATCAAAAGTGATATCAACTGAAATGAAATGATTAACTACTCTATTTGATATGTTTTAACTAGAATTTTGAAAGCTTGAACCTGGATTTTGCAGAACATTGGTGAATCCTAGTTGTGTGTGGCTTTGTCCCCTCAAAGGTAATTTCCTTGTTCCTTTGTGCTTACGTGAATCTAGAAAAGCGTGTGATGTTAGCATCAACAGAAGTAGGTATCAAAATAATGGCAGCTTAGGATGCAGACTGAATACAATGTGAGTAGGAGAGGGATATCGCAAGAGAACAGAGCTTGGATTATGTAATTCCTAGCAAGATTTATTGTGAGTCATACAACATAAAACATCTAGAACTTGAAACTATCCTGCTTGACGAACAAGACCTACAACTTTAATAGCTTCCTCCCGAAAAATCAAACAATCCTATTCTAATAAACTACATGAAATAGTAACTACACTAGCACAAGAAGATTATGTGGCTTCCTAATAGCTAAATAACACTAACAATGCATACAACAAATGAAACTATGAATCCTAAGCAAAATTGAAAGGCTAAGCTATTAGAATGAGAAATTGAGAGGCAAATTCTGAGGGGTGTTTTGCTTGAGCACAAGCTAGCTATTTATAGAATCCCATTTACCCAAAGGTGAAAAAAAATTTGATCTCTTAAACCATAAACAATGCAAAAACACTATTCCAGGGAACTAGAATCATAAATACAAGCAAAGGCATTGAAAAAAGCTGGTAAACATTGAAATTTTACATGAGTCACGTTAAAAAGAGAATTCTAGAGAACGCGTGAAGGACTTCTGCCCTGAGCAGGGTGGCGGTTATAGGACCGCCGCTCTGCCTGGGCGGTAGTCATGAGACCGTCGTCTAGGTAGGGTGGTGGTTTCGTGACTGAATACCGAAAAGCAATGGAAAAGAGGGGGAAGGAAAAATCAAAACACGCAGGGGCTAAGCAGGGCATGTGGGATGTTAACACATACTTAGAGAGCTTTTCCAGATCCCGAACACCTTGTGAGGAGACCTATATCATCATTGGGGCACGTGTAACATTGTTATGGTGGTGTAGGACCCTACAATTTTGGGTACGTACAGTACTCATGTACAATAACTGGAAAAAAGGATCAGGTAAGTGCACCAATTTGGGGGCCAAAAGGGGGTCTTAAGTGGATGCATTTTTTTGAAAAACAAAAACTTTAACTTGTATGAGTTTTTCGAAATAGTTACACTCAAAATTGGAAGATGTTATAGAAATATGAATCGTAGAATTTTGAGTCTAGTTTCTAAAATAATAAATTTTATTGAAAAAAATAAGTTTAAGTGGGTCAAAGAACTAAAATACCAACAAATGATCCTTTAAAAAAAAAAACCATAATAGAGTGAATGTCATGCCCCACACCATTTTTTGAGTACCATTTAGTATTTTAGAAAACCCTTTAGTAGAAAGATAGCTAGGAGCATATAGTTTGGGATCCTTTTTTTTTAGATTTTTTTAACGAATATTTTTTTATTTATGATTTTTCTAGTACATAAATTTTATGTTTTGAAAAATAACAGAGCTTTGACCATTACCCCCCTAATTACCTCAAAAAATATAAAAAATTAGATTTTTTTTTTTTGAATGTGTAGAATAGTGCCTAGTTTGGGCTAGTATATATGTATTTTAAAATTTTGATCACCCAAAATAAAGATACACCATGAAAGATAGACATATTTAAACTTCAAAAAATAGCTATAAAAAGGCAGAGTTAGAAAATAAATAATATGGAAACCTTATATTAGTCAGAAAATTTGAAAAATTATATTTTTAGAAAGAAGAGACTTTGCTCTACATCGTGGTATAATTTTTTTAAAATGGATCGATTGTTTTATTTTGATTTATCATAGAGGAAGTCGCATTTTTACATTTTCTTCTAAAAACACATTATTTGTTGTGTTTTTGCAGGTCCATGCCTCAGGCTTGGGGATCTAAACTGGATCCCAAGGCTTGACACATGGCTTGCGAAAAGAGAAAAAGAAAAATGTGTACGCGTTGTAAGAAGTATAAACATTATGTATGTGTTATCCAAAATTCACCCCTCAAGGTTCGGGCCGAAAAAATCATGAAAAATGGCTAAGTCCTAGTCCTCGCAACAGTCGGGACATGAGGAACATCTAGGCGCGAACCGGACGAAAGGCCGCCAGGTGGTCTGCGCAGCATTTGGGACAAGTGGGACGTCGAGACGCGCGGGACGCGAAATCCCGAATCGGCCGGTAAGTGGAAAAAATTGACTAATCTGTTGAAATAGGCGATGCAGGACATCTAGGCGCTTAGTACGCGGAGGACGCGAGTCACCAAAAATACTTAAGGCAGCCCGAGACATTTGGGCTGAAGGTACGTGCCAAGTACGCGAATCGGCCGGATCAGCTGAAATGAGAACTTAAGGCACCGGACAATGTTAGGACAAAAGTACGTGAACCGGCCGAACCGGGTGAATCGGAAGAATTTGTCCCAAACAAATCGGGACAAGCGGATAAGAGTACGCAGCGGATGCGAACCGGCCAAACCGGGTGAAACAGAGGAATTTCATACTGGGACATGCGGGTCAAAGGGACGCGTGAAACGCGGAAAGCCGAAACGGCCAAAGGAGAAGAAGAAAAGTCAACGTTTGGCCCAGAAACTTCAAACAGCCATAACTTTTGACTCCGAGCTCTGATTTTCATAAAATTGGACTTTCATAAAATTGGATTTATTATTTTTAATGAGGTAGATATATTTAATTAAGAGAAACATATTCAACTCCAGTCAGTTAATGCGCATCCCCGTCAAATGACAGAAAACCCCTGCCAGACCCAAAAATAGTTACTCGCACTCAGAAGGCCATAACTTTTGCATTTCTAAACGAAATCACACAAAATTGGTACTCTTGGAATCATGGCTTCGAGCCCAATGCACAGAAATAAAGAAATTATATATTTGATGAGAGATTGATTGATATTTTTAACAAAACGTGGCCGGGTTCATAACAGTGTTTTATTTGGTGGTTGGGAGTGCAATTAAGAGGCATGGTCATCATTCTTTCTTTGCTGCAGCACCTGGGACAGTATGGGGAGCCATTTTCAAGTAATATAAAATCATTTTACTCCATTCAATGCCTCTTACAAGTGGTTGAAGGATAGATTTTAGGATTTCCAGTTTCCCTTCTCTCTCTCTTCTCATTTTTCTATAAATTAGAGTGTTGGGCTCATTGTAAAAGGGGCGAGTTTTTCAGATAGCAAAGCTCTGTCAAAATTGCTTTGTGAAGCCAATGTGCTGCAGACCTTGTAGTGGACTCCTTGCATGGTGATCCAGGCCCTTATCTTGTAATAGATTGAACTGTGCATATCATGAAGCAATAAAATATCAGTTTGTGGATGTATCTTCCCCTGCTGTGTTTTCTTGCATTCTTCTTGCCCCTTTAATCTTTCTATAAGAATATTGTGTCTATTATTATGTTCTTGCAGGGATTCATTATCATTGTGTATGCTTGGAATATTGTTGTGAATGCATTTTGCTAGATTATGGAGAACTGTCATCACCTCTTCTAGTGTGCACTTTGCCTCTGTATTTCACACATTTGGAGACTACTCTCACATCCTCCTTTTCTGGTGTATCACCGCTTTAGTGTAGGCTTTCATTTTATGAATTCTCTTTCCCTGGTCCCTTGGAAATTTAGATTAGAATAGTTAGCTTATCCTGCATTAGAGTAGATTGTGGCAGGTAGTTTAGGAGCAAGAACCAGCTTTCTCTGGAGGTCTATCTCAAGTAGCAAGTCCCACAACTTAGAGATAGTACCCATGTTATCCAATCACACCGTGATTTCAAGTCTATGCACTTGTATAAACATAAGGGTGTTGTGATTCGGTGATAACAAAGATGATTTTACATGCTTCTATTTACATAAATAAATTTTTACTATTATTTATATTTAGTAAAATTTATTTATGTAAATATAAGAAATTAGGGTCATTCTCGCACCTTATGGAATTAGTCTCACACTCCACGAGTCATGGTTTAGGAGATAGGTTTTTAAAGTATAATTTGGTCAAGATACATAGGTGATTTTTCAATATTTTAGCACTCAACCTAAATATTTTAGCGTTTAACTTCTACAATCGCAACCCTAAACCATAGGCTATAAACCTAAACACTAAACTATAAACCTTGATCCCTAAACAATAAACCCTAAAATTCTAATCAAAATCCCTAGACCCTAAAAACTAAACCTTAAACATTCAAATCCTGTGAGCCCTAAACACCGAGCCTTAAGCTTTAAACTCTAAGTCATAAGCCATAAGCCCTAAACCCTAAACCCTAAAGCATGAACCATGAGCCCTAAATGCTAAACCCTAGACCATAAAAAGTAAATCCTAAACCATAAACCCTAACCCCTAAACCTTAAACATTGAATCTTAAACCCTAAACCCTAAGCATTGAACCCTACACCCTTATCCCTGAGCCCTAAAATCTAAACCCTAAACCCTAGACCATATACCCTAAGCCCTAAGCCCTAAAACCTAAACCCTAAACCCCAAGCCCTAAACCATAAACCCTAAACCTTAATCCCTAAACATTAAATCCTAAACCCTAAACCCTGAACCCTGAACCATAAACCCTAAAACCTGAACCGTAAACCATAAACCCTTATCCCTAAACACTAAATCCTTAACCCAAAACCCTAAACCCTAAACCCTAAACCCTAAACCTTAAACCTTAAATCCTTAACCTCAATCCGTAAACCCTAACCATAAACACTAAACCCTAAAACCTAAACCTAAAACCTAAATCCTAAACCATAACCTTGAACCTTGAACCCTAAACCCTAAACCCTAAACCTTAAACCCTGAACCATGAGCCCTAAACCCTAAACCCTAAACCCCAAACCATATTTCATCAATATTTCCTAGTCTCATGCCTAGAACCATCATTGAGTCTGCTTATAGAACTACTTGGTTTATGATAGGTCATACAAGTAACTAAATGGATATGACATCTACCTTGTTCCTTGTAATGCATATGTTACACATCTCTTCCAAACTTGTTTCTCATCACATATACTTGCTCTCTTGAATGTAAATTTATTCACATTCTTAAACAAATTTCTTATTTCTCATATTTCCATGTATGGTATTATGGAAGCTAGGATGACCCATTGGAATATGGAAAAAATAACCATCACAAAAAAAAAAAAATTAATCTTAAACGAAACAAAAGAAACATAGAGAATATATCAATGCGAGAGGTGTAGGATTATAATTGAATTTCTGTAGTATCCTCTCCTCCTAGAGAAAGATAAAGTTCAATTGTTCTCTTTGGAATAGACATTAAATTTGTGAGAACTTCCAAAAGTGTTTAAAATAAGCATAGAAACAGGGAATTGCTAAGCATACTAAGGGGTTATCAATCGCCTCATAAATATTTCGTATTTTGTTCTAAATGGGAGTTACCTAGCCTATGACTTAGTGACCTTCATTGATAATTCCTTATATGATAAACCCATGGATGTTTTAAATATCCCTTGAACAAAAAGAAAGGGGTAGTCATCAATCTAAGTGAAGGGTGTGATGTGATTTCCAAGAAACTTTAAATTCATATAGATTTAGAGGTCAAAACATGAATTTACAAATATCTCTATCATTATAAATGGAAGCCAAGTAACATTATCTCTCTTTACATCTAATAATTGAGGAATACTTAGGTCTTTGGAAGGATTGGATAGTCGGGAATATGACATTTCCCTCCTTAAAAATATCAACAGATGAAAAACATCAAATTTTGATGACTCTCTTTGATTGTTCGCCTATAAATTTGATGAACCCTAAACTCTGTGACCTAAACCCTTAAGCCTCAACCATGAGACATAAACCCTAAATTATAAACCATAAACCATAAAACAAAAATAATAAATCCTAAACACTAAATACTAAACCCTAAAACCTAAACCCATAACCCTAGACCCTAAACCACGAGCCCCAAGCCCTAAACCCTAAATACTAAACCCGATCCCCTGAGCTCTAAGCCCCAAGCCTTAAACTAGTAACTATGAACCCCGAAACTTAAGCCATAAAACATGAACTCTAAACCATAAACCATAAACCCTAAACTTTAATCCTTCAATCCTACACCTTAATCGGTGAGCCCTAAACCCTATACCTTAAACCCTAAGCCCTAAACCCTAAATCTATAGCCTTGATCTATAACCCCTAAACCTTAAACCCATAACATTGAACCCTGATCACTGAGTCATAAACCTTAATCCATGCACCCTAACCCCTAAACCCTAAACCCCGAGCCCCGAGCCCTAAACTGCAAACTCTAAACCTTAAGGTATAAATGTCGAGATCCTAAAGGTCCCTAAACCCTAAACCCTAAAACCAAAATCATAACCCGTAAACCCTAAACTCTAAACCTAAAGAATTAAATCCTAAACACTAAACCCTAAACCCTAAACCCTAAACCCTAATCACTAATCCCTTAACACTAAACCCTAAACCTTGAACTCTCTAACCTAAACCCTTAAGCCTAAAACCTAAACCCTAGACCTCGAGCCTTAAACCCTAAACCTTGAACCCTTTTCCCTAAACACCGAACCTGCACCCTTAAACCTTAAACCGTAACTCCTAAACACTAAACTGTAAACCCTAAACTTAAATCCTTAACCCTAAACCTTAAACCCTGAGCCCTAAACCCTAAACCCTAAACTCTAAGCCCTAAATCCTAAACCCTAAAACCAAAACCGTAAAACCTAAACCCTGACCCCTAAACCCTAAACCTTTAGCCCTAAACCCTAAACCCTAATCCCGAACCCTACGCCTTATAAATAATCCCTAATCTAAAATCGTAAACATTGAACCCTTAAACATAAACCCTAAACCCTAAAAACCAAACATTCAGCCCTAAACCCTCAACTCTCAACCCTAAACCCTCAACCCTTAACCCTAATCCCTAAAGCCTAAAACCTTTTCCCTAAACCTTGAACCCTAACATTTAAACCTTAAACCATAACTCCTAAACCTTAGATCAAACCCTAAATCCTCAACCCTAAACCTTAAACCCTTACTTCTAAACCCTAAATCGTAAACACTAAATCCTCAACCCTAAACCTTAAACCTTTAGCCCTACACCCTAAACCCTATACCGTAAACCCTAATCCCTAAACCCTAATACCAAAACCTTAAAACCTAAACCATTACCCATAAACCATAAACCTTGAGTCCTAAACCCGAAACCACCGAATCATGAACCTTAGGCCCTAAGCCATAAGCCCTAAGCCAAAACCCTAAACCTTGAAACCTCAAACATAAACCCATAACCCTAAAACCTAAACCCTAAACCCTCAACTCTCAACCCTAAACCCTAAACCCTCAACCCTAATCCCTAAACCCTAAACCCTGAACCTTGAGACATAAACCCTAAACCCTTAACCTTGACCCCTAAACCCTAAACCTTGAACCTTGAGCCCTAAACCCTAAACCCTAAACCCTTAACCCTAAACCATAAACCCTAAACTCGAACCATAAACCCTAAACCATGAACCCTAAGCCGTGAGCCATAAACCCTAAACCCTAAAATATGAACTATGAGCCTTAAACACTAAACCTTAAACCATAAATTTTAAACCTTAAGTCCTAAACCCTTAGCCCTAAATCCTAAACCCCAAGCCCTAAACCCTAAACCCTAAATATTAAACCCTCACCGAAAGGAAATTCCTAAAAAGATCATTAATCATGTTTTAGTGTGTAGGGAATAGTGTTTAAGGTGATCGATTGACTCATTTAGTTTTTATGAGAGAATGCTTCCTTTGAAGGCCTAAAAGGCATTTTTGGCCACTTTGTAGTTAATTGAACTAGTCATGTAACCGAGTTATCAAGGAACATTATTTGTGAAGTATTAAGGCATCGTTTGTCTCCATAAGATATATATGAGCAAAACATTATATGTGAATCATGAATTTGATTCCATGAAAGGATTCTTTGAGAGCTAGGAAAGGTGAGGGGATAATCTTTATATGGAGCACCATGTTTCTAGGAATGAGAAATAATTTGAGTTCACTTAATGATATTCACTTTGTCTTTGTTTGTAACAACTCATTGAACACCTAGTAGTGTTATCACACCTTAAGGAGGAGGCACATTACAATTACCTAATTTTGGCCATAGGACAGGAATCCCATTCAGGGAACAATCCTCTCTCTACAAAGTGAGGATCTCTTTTTAGTAAGAAGTAGAAAAACATCATAGAGTTAATTCATGGTCACTAAAGTGAATTATGGACCGAATTTAAAAATTAGTACCAATTCAAGTAGTCGTAGGGCCAAAATCAATTTTAGAAGGTCAAAAAACCTAGAAAATGACTATATGCTTTCCCAAAACAAAGACCGACTACAATATATATGCCTTCAAAATTTTAGGACATTTGCTGAAATCCACGAAAATGAGTAATTATAGACCAAATTAGATTTTGAAAAACTATCTTCTAGATTATAAATGTTGGAGCTACAAGACCACTTCCATAAGGTGCAGAGTGACCCTAATTTGTTATACTTACTAAAATAAATTTAAAGTATAATATTTTACTATTTATTATTCTTAAACATTTATTTATTTAAGTATAAACAACCAAAACACATATGCATCGTCTATACTACACAAAATGCATATGTATACTACTGGATATAGAGGGGGGATATTTCCCGCTCATTGATGGGGTATTATATGACATTATTGGTGTAGATATATAAAGAGTTGTGGGCGTATGGGTGTCTGCACAGGTTCAGACTGTGATGCACATTTTTGGTACACTATTGAGCCTATGAGCACATAGTTTGTGTGCGGCCAGTAATATGCCCCGAGCAGATGCATTTCGGCCAATATTTGTGTGGGTGGGGTACAGATGATGGGTACCTATGATTAGAGAGCAGCAATTAGACAGGGGCACAGATGATGTAGACTATTACAAGTGTTTATTGGAGGGGTTGTTCAGAGTGGACATCATATGGAGACCGTATGTGTGTTATCCCTCATTTAGGAGGATGCATGATGAGTTAGATGGTGTTCAATTTTGAGATGGATAGATGGGTTACGTGTCGGGAGCATGAGATGATCCTAGTGGATAGGGTTAGAGAATAGTTTTAATGCCACAGGACATACCTCCACCCTTCCCGCACTACAGGAGAGATGACGTGGAGATGCCATTACCTCTACCACAACGAACATTCCCCAAAGGGTAGGAGGAGTAGGTGGTAGACCGGTGGATTAATGATACAGGGGTTACAAATAGATACAAGATAGTGGTGGGTAGCTCATTTACGAGTAGTACTATCTAGGCTAGGGTAGCGGATTTAGCCACCATCACGGTGCACATGGATGCCCTATAGGGGCGGTGGCGACCTAATTACTTAATTGGGTATGGTGTGAGGACAACTTATCACTCGAGGTAGAGGTGGCCAACTTACATGAAGAGGTGGCCAGGTCTTCAAGGCCGAGATGGCCCGGGGGTGGGAATGGAGATGGAGTTGGGGATGATGGTTGGGTGACTGCTAGAAAAGGTGATAGGGTTATAGAGCCACCGCCACAACACATGCATAGATTGGGTCTTTACAGCCCGAGATACAGCACGGGGAAAATGACACCACCACGGGCACCTTGATAGGGTCCCACATGACAGGTACAAAGTTAGAGGCCAATGGGGCCACCAAAGACAATGCCCATATCAAGGTTGTGGGAGGCGAGAGAGGAGGCCGAGGCACTATTGGGACTAGGCGACGGTGGTAGGGATAAATTGTTTATCATATCCCGAGTAAATGGCACAAAAGGCCTTTAGTGAGAGGACCAAATCATGCACCCATAGCGTGGAGAGAACAGGCGGACACTTAGCCCCAATACATGGTCAGGGTGAGGCCACCGCCTTCCCGAGGCCGATCTGGTTGGTGCACTAGTAGGGACCCAACCACCACCTATGATGGGTGGGGAGATGTTAGTAGGTCATCAGACAAGGGCCGAGGAGGCAGAGGGGATAGGTGATACAGATATGGAGGATGTCCGCCGAGAGGATGCTTGATATATGGCTCCCAATTTTGACATAGTTTTGATTTTTGATATATATCGGCCTACGTGCCAAGAGATTGTTATATTTTTATCACATACCGGCCTATGTGCTAAAGAGAGTGAGGATGTATGAGAGTTTTGTATTATTGAGCATATACCGGCCTGTGTGTTGAAGAGATTTTGTATTGTTTTATTGTATATGATATTGGCCTACGTGTCGATGACATTTTGTATTGAGTATCACTTGTGTGCCGATGATTTTGAGATATGTACATGATTTAATTACTGTATATATGGTATAGAGACACACATATTTTGGTATATGATGAGATGGATGAGATTCGATGATTTGTTGATGTTTTATGAGAATTTAATTTTTTTGTTGTGATGTGGATGGAAACTAGGTGAGTTAGGCGTGATGGAGTCGGGTTGGTTAGGCATGGATTGAGTCAAGTTGGTTTAGGCATGGATTGGTTTAGGCATGGATTCGATCGGAGTCATAGGCATGGATCGAGTCGGGTCTTAGGCATGGATTGAGTCGGTCGGAGGCATGGTTGAGTTAGGTCTTAGGCATGGATCGAGTCAGGTCGTAAGCATGGTTGAGTTAGGTTGTAGCCATGGTTGAGTTAGGACTTAGGTACATGTTGAGTTAGGTTGTAGGAATGGTTGAGTTAGGTCATAGGCATGGTTTAAAAAAATGGTTGAAGTGGTGATTCGTTAATTTGTACAATGAATGATGGGATGGCTCATGTGTAAGATGCTTTATAATACATGCATGTTGATGGTAGAGCAATGGTAGTCATAAGAAATGTATGTTGTTATAATGATAAAAATGTTAAGTAACTTGTTGTCTGTTTGGTTTGATTTCCAATTGCTGATATAAAAAGGAAAATAAGTGGGGTATAATGTAATTTAGGAAGATGAGAGATGAATTGGTTAGGGTAGAAAGTACTCGAGGTAACCTCAAAGGACCCCATGCCCTTGTAGTGCTATCTACATAGTCCCGGAGAAAAGGGACCTCAGCCGATGTAGTTCTTGCATAAGCTAGGGAAGAATATGAGGAGGTATGAAAATGAGTTATTGGTGGTGAATCACAGCACCCCTAAATATCTGCAACTCGATGGGTTGAGAATCTCAGTGTGATTGCATAACATGGAGCTTTTCCCAAGTGTGGGACCTTGTGAATCGGGAAAGCTCTCCGGATGAAGGGCGGTTCCTATTCCTCTATTCAGATGCACACATAAAAATGTAGAGGGTTTACTCAAAAACATAATCTAACTTTCCAAGGAGACAGGGTAAGAATATGGATAAAAATAAACCTAAACTAAAAAATGTGATGCACCGAGGAATGAAGAAACACATGTCTTGCCAATGAACACAAACCATTAAAATGCAATGCAAGATCATGCACAGATAACTAGATTTGTAGTGAAAGATTAGGAGGATGTAAATGAACACAGAGAGGGTTGAGAATCATCCACAGACATGCATTATTTTCTCCAAAGATTGATACAATACACTACAAAATTCCAAGAGGCAAAGTTCTATTACAATTTTAGATGGGAGGTTTGAACTCCACAAATTCACCTGCCAAAGAGAAGAAGGGAGGTGAAAAACAATAATGTCCAACCTTTAGAAAGAAGCCCCTCCTTACAATTTATAGGAAGAATGAGAGAGAAAATAGAGAGGAATTCCAAATCGACCCCAACCACCTCCAAGTTGCATTTAATTCATCTCATTATGGCGATAGGTGAGAACCTTAGCAAACCCAAAAAATGGCGAATTGTATTTTGCATTTTTGAAGAACTTGTTCTCACCTAATTAAATATATCTAGTCATAGTTGGATAGAGGACCTTGTAAGATTTCCGAAAATTCCAACTTTTCGTGAATCTGAGCTCCCTGTGAAAATTTATGGCCATTTGAATATCTGCGTCAGGGTTTGCTTTTTGTCAGGGTGTCAACGCTCAAAATTTTGTGCCTCCTGAAGATGCACCTCGGCGCAACTATCCTCATGCCAAAATAATATTAAGTGTGCCATAGGTGCTAAAAATGTGGTGTTGATGTTTTGTGTTGTGCACCTCTAACCTGTGCCTTGGGCGCAACTTTTTCCATGTCGACACTTTGTGCTGTGCGCCTCCAAACTGCACCTTGGGCATGACTTTTCGCATGTCGACACTTTGTGATGTGTACCTCCAACCTGCACCTTGGGTGAAAAATTTTCCATGTCGACACTTTGTGCTATGCACCTCCAACTTGTGCCTTGGGCGCAAATTTTCGCATGTCGACACTTTATGTTGTGCACCCCCAGCCTGCGCCTTGGGCACAAATTTTTCCATGTCGACACTTTGTCTTGTGCGCCTCCAACCTGCACCTTCGGTGTGACCTTTTGCATGTTGACACTTTGTGTTGTGCACCTCCAACCTACGCCTTGGGCATAACTTTTTCCATGTCGACACTTTGTGCTATGTACCTCCAGCCTGTGCCTTGGTGCAAATTTTCACATGTCGACACTTTGTTTTGTGCACCTTGGGCGCGAATTTTCTCATGTCAACACTTTGTGCTTGTGCACCCAAACTTGCACCTTGGGTATGAATTTTCGCATGTCGACACTTTGTGATGTGACTATATTTACCCGGGGGGAGATATATACAACATGAGTTGGTAGGTTTTAGGCGTGATTTGGGTTGAGGTCAGTTAGGCATGGGTAAGTTGTGGCAAACTTGGTATAGAAAATATCTATTGTAGTGGAAGAAGAATATTACCCCAATGGTAAGCATCGAGGACTAAGTCCTATATAAGGTAATCAGATACGTAGTAAAGAAGGTTAAAAGATAAGAGGGGGAAAGAAAGCTGCCTAATTGGTTAGGATCATATCGAGTAGGGCATACCTTGGAGGAGGTGATGAACGTCGGACCCAAAAGACATTGCATGATTGATTATTCTAAGGGTGAGAAGTAGTCACATGATCACCAAATGTCATGGTTTCCAAGAGGTCCTTTGAGGTGGTAGGAAAATGGGAGTACAAATGGTGAGAGGGGTAAAAGGTGGTTAATTTTGATATGGTATGAGGTAGCATGCTCTTTGGGAAAGAGATCCAAGGTCACAATGGGTGAATCCATGACTAAATTTTATTATTATTTTGACCGATATTGGAGATAGAGTGATCGATGTGGGAAGTCTATATGGGATAAGGAAATTAACTCCTTAGGGTCTTCGTGAAGTTGATTGAGGTGAGAAGCTTCATATTCTCTCACTTCTTTTTATTATTGAAAGAGATTTATATAGTTGTCCTTCGAGGGAGTAGTCTATTTATAGTAGAAATTGCTGAGAGGAAGATTTCCTTTTGATGGAGTCATATTTTTATTGGAAGTTTGACTCAAGGAGTTGGGTCCCATGTGGAGGCATTGAAGTCATGTACAAGACCAAGGTGAAGAATAGGATTCTTATTCAGAGAGCAAGGTGAAACGACTATGGGATCTCATCTAAATGTAGATGAAAAGTATCCATGAGAATCATGTTATGTACAGTGTCGTGGTACACATATTCAAGAGAAGATAACAAGTGACGGGTACACAAATGATTCTTTTATAATCATTGGTGAGGTGTAAGAAGTGGATAGTGCTCAAGGGATGAGCATGCAAAGAGGCAAAAAGTGATGTAGGACTAAATATCAATAGTAGAATGCTTGAAGATGCAAGGCATTAAGGGGTTGAGGCCCAGGTTTACCATCGAGTGAAGATAAATGATAAGCACTTGATCTGTAAGTGTGGATCACGATGTATGGTCCAAGCCAATTAGGAGAAAATTTTCCCCGTTTACTTTTTTCTACTTTGGTTACATGTTGATTTTCTTTCAGGACAAGGTCACCAACTTGGAAGGTTTGTTCATGGACACGTTTGTCATAGGCACGTTTGATACATTTTGGTAAAATAGAAGGTGGTCAAGACCGTTAAGATGATGTTCACATAATAACTCAAGTTGTGCTAAACGGTCCTGATGAAATTCATCATCTTTGAGAATGTCATGGAGAGAAATGCAGAGTGCGGGAATATGGACTTCGAGAGGTAGAATAACCTCTATACCATAGACCAGAGAAAATGACGTGGCAGTAATGGAAGCACAGATACTAGTGTGATATTCCCACAGGATGAAAGGAATGTGCGTATGCCAATCCTTCCCAGTATCATTAACTACTTTCATGAGAATTTTATTTAAGGTTTTATTAGTGGATTTGGCTTGGTTGTTGTTCTATGGGTAATAAGGTGATGAGAAAATTAGTTGAATGCCAAAGGCGTCGCAAAGTTTTCACAATGTTTTGTTTTTGAATTATTTTCCATTATCAGTGATGAGGCGATGCGGAACACCAAAGTGACAAATGATGTGATGATTGATGAACTCACATATTTTCTCGGCTTTCATGGAGATAAGTGGTATGGCTTTAACCCATTTTTTTTAGTATTCAGTAATGGTGATGATACATTGATGGTGTTGGGAAGAATGTGGATTGATCTCTCCAACACGATCCAAACCCCATTGAGAGAAGGGCCAAAGGTCACGGGTGACCTGTAAGGCATGACTAGGTGCATGATGAAGGTTGGGATTTTGTTGGCATTTTACAAAACGTTTGACGTAGTCATAACAATCATGGTTAAGGGTCACCCAGTAATAGCCTAGGTTAAGAATATGCTTAGCAACAGCAAGGGCACTGAAGTGACCTCCACATACACCATCATGAACTTCCTTAATGGTATAAGGAATTTCAGAACTTGTGAGGCATCATAATAGAATACCATCAAATCCATGCTTATAGAGGAGTCCCCCATGATGATGTAACGAGAGACCTTTTTAAGGAAGGTGCATTGTCCATTACAGGTGAGATCAAGGGGTAAGATGGAGAGAGAAAGATAGTCGAAATATTGTTTATACCAAAGGTCACTCGGGTCGGGGTAGTGGTTCTAATAGAGTAAACTTCACGAGGTAAATAAGAATTTGATTGGAGTCATTGTATGGTGACAAATATTTTATAATTAGTGGGCGAAGCAGGTATTTGAGAAGCCAAGCAGGCCATGGTATCTATAAATTTATTGGTTGAACAGGGGATGGTTTGAAGGGCGTAACGGTCAAAGGTGGTCAAAATTATGTCTACATGATGTTTATACTTTTGAATTATGTCGTTATGACATTGGTATATACCATTGAATTAGATTATAACCAATTTAGAATCACCAAAATGTTAATTGATTTGACATCTAGGGCATAGGCAGCTTGGAGACCTAATACTAGCGCTTAGTATTCGGCAATATTGTTTGTATAATCAAAATTGAGTTTGAAAGACAAAGGCATGGGTTCACCATTAAGCAGAATGAGGATAACACCAGCCCCACCCCCACGCTGAAACTTGGAACCATTGAAGAAGAGTGTCATTTGGTAAGCGTGTTCATCTAGGGAAAGGGTACCAATTGAATCATCTGGAAAGTCAAAATTAGAGGGTTAATCCCCAAAAATAGGTGCGTTAGCCAATTTGTCATGATAGCTTGGCCCTTGATGGACTTTTGATGAATGAATTTGAGGTCGAGGTCAACTAAAAGCATAATCCATCGTGTGGCATGCTGATTTTGACAAGGTTTGGCATACATGAAGTGTAAGGGGTTAGTGTTGGTAAAACATCGGTTTTGTGGTTGAGTAGGTAATGGCGGAGTTTTGTGGAAATGAAAAATAAGGCTAAGGAAATTTTTCGAGATTGGTTTATTAAGTTTTGTAGTCCAAAAGTGTACGGCTTAAGTAATAAACCACCTACTCCCTATATGTTGTTTATCGCGATGAGCGAACATGGCTCCCAAGGAGTGATCAATAGCGGAGATGTATAGGTAGAAGTGTTGATCATATTTAGGTGGGATACGTACGGGTGGTTGGAGAATTTATTGTTTTAAGGCCTCAAAAGATTTGTGGTAGTAATCATCCCATTTAAAAGAGACATCCTTCTTGATCAGATGATGAAATGGTTGACACCGATAAGATAATTGTGAAATGAAATGACGAATAAACTGCAACTTACCTTATAGGCTACGGAGTTTCCTAAGGTTAGTAGGTGGAGGCATTTATAGAATGGCCTTGACTTTAGTAGGGTCAAATTCTATACCACATAGGGAAACAATAAATCCCAGGAGCTTTCCTGAGAGGACCACAAAGACACACTTCTTAGGTTGAAGGTGAACGTAATATTTAATGAGGTGTTCAAAAATGGTTTGAAGGACGGAAATATGCTTAGAGAGGCATTTATATTTGGCCAGAGATAATCCATGTAATCCTCTAATATACGATGCATGATATCATGGAAGATATAATTCATAGCCTTTCTTGATATGTGGCACCAACATTTTTAAGGCCAAATTGCATGACTTGATAGCGAGAAGGTCCCCCAAGGGGTGATGAATGTGGTTATAACCCGAGAATCCATCCATGAGTGATAGCATCTCGTGACTAGCGGTAAGGTCAACTATCTAGGTCAATACCGGTAGAGAGGAAAGTCATCTTTTGGGAAAGCTAGATTGATATCACAAAATCCATAAAAATACGGAGTCCCCCTATAAACTTGGTGATAGGGACAATGTTAGAAATCCAATGGGGATAGTCAATGGATAAGATGAAGGAAACGGAAAGAAGGCGATGAAGTTCTTCTTTGACGAGAAGGGCAATGCAAGGGTGCATTTTCCTCAGTTTTTGTTTGATGGGTTTGGCATCGGGAATGGTTATGGTATTGTGGACCACTATGGTGGGGTAAATACCGGCCATGTCTGCATAATACCAAGAAAACACATTGTTTTGATTTTTGAGAAAAGAAGTGATGGCTTCCTATTCGACAACATCTAAAGACTGACCAATATTTAGGATGTGTAGGTCATCCTGAGTATGAATGTTGATATTGATAGTTGATTCATTCAAAATGGTTTACATCTCGAGAGGGTAACGAGTGATAAATATATGAGTCTTATATATCAAGGTAGGTGAGTATAAATTCATCATCCTGATATTGAACGATGTTAAGTTAAGGTGTATCATCATTGATCATTTCAAGGTACATGAAGGGAAGAGAGGAGGGAGACTCACCCTCACATTGATAAGTCAGAGGCCCCAAGGAAATGGTGTTTATGAAATAAAAAAGTTAGAAGGGATGGAATCTAGATCCATCAAATTCGTCGGCGAAGGTGGTGATTAAGGCAGAGTGGGTAAAGAGGGTGGAGAAGGGTTGATGTCCTCGATGAGTTCAATGCGGGCCTGCTTGGTAGGTGGTTTAGTAAAGCCGATACCACTACGATAGTTATGTTTTCGGGTAGTACATGGAATAATAGTATAACAGCCTTTCTCATAAAATCCAAAACCAAATCCCTTCCATGCACATCGATGCAGGAAGGTGTGGGCAAAATGGTGATTAGTGAGAGACTGTAAGTCAATAGAAAATGGGCAGGTTTGTGACGGTGTTTTGGGTGTGTAAGTGGTAGTATCAAGTCCCTCATAGGTGAGACTGGTACGAAGGTGAGGAGTACCATAAAGGAGTCATTCTCCTATGTGGTGATCATAGCGAGGATGTTGGTGAAGACTTCCATACTCTTGTGGAGTAAGGAATGTGTTGACACTATATAGGCGATACTCCCCCAGAGTGAGGCATTGAAAAATACCTTCCAAGGGATTGGTGGTTAGTATGTGGGTATCTGGAATAGATGATGTGTCGATGGTCGACACGAAGGTGGAGCTAATGGATTGGGAGGTTGATGGGTCGACCGTGGAGGTTGTGGCGGCGGTAAGAAGGGATGAGGCATGTGCGGTTGAGGTAATGCGGCTTGACTTGGTAAGTGGAGGTGTAGGTGAAGTGGTAGTGGTCATGGAGGTAGATGCCTTAATGGGTATAAGCACATCATTGGGTTGGTAAAGCATGTTGCATGTTTTAAAAGGTGATGGATCAGCTAGAATAGTATAGGTGTGTCCTTCATGCTCAAACTTTACACAACGATGCAAAGTGGAAGGAACACAACCCATGACATGAATCTAGGGTCTTCCAAGCAACATGTTATATTGAAATTCCCCCTCCAAGATGTAAAATAACTTTGGAACAATGTGGGGCCCACGAAAATGTGGAGGATGATGGTGCCTAATGTAGAGGTGATAGCGTCATTGAATGAATGCAACATGATAGGATGTTTATGCATGCAATTTTCAGGTATGTGCATTTGAGCGAATGCATGGGATGAAATGATATTAATGCTAGTGCCCCCATCGATCATTACACATCATACATGTATATCATCAATGTGGATAGAGATGAAGAGAGCTGGGTCAGGGTCATTGGTTTGGTGCGGTGTTATCTCTTACTCTGAGAAGCTAAGGGAGGCTACTTGGTGAGTATGGTGAGGTGTGGATAAAGGTGGCAATTTTGTGAGAGAGGCTACATAATGAGGTGTGATAATGGAGGCTACAGTGTAGGGTCATTGGGTAAAACCTCAATAGATTGTAGGACCTCCATGAGAGCTTGACGATGGTATTTTGAGGTTTGGATGAGGTCATATAAGGAAATTTTGAGGGGGGATTGGTGTAGTTGTTTGAGCATGGTGCGATGTGTGACCCTATTAGAAATAGGGTATGTGGGGTCGTGGATAGTAATTTTAGGTGTGGGTGCAGATGGTATGTTGGGTATAGGATTGGTTGGCGAGTCAGTTGCCTTTTCCTTACCTTTGTCTCTCTAAGCACGGGTAGTGATGTGGATCATGTTGATCTAAGGGGAGTTGGAAAATGGAGAAGGTGTAGGATGAGTGGTATAACGACATGATGGGAAAAAACCTACCGGGGGAGAAAATCCTTGTGAAGTGAGCTAGGTGCAATGACATTTAGGTAATGGTGTGGCAAGTTCTCTTATGCGAACCATGTTAATTTCAAATCTTGGGGGTGGATCTAAGAGTTGTGGGGGTGGATATCATGTTTGATGAGTAGGCAGTGAGGGAAGGATTGTGGGAATGGGTGTTAGTGAAACAAGGTCCTCACCAAGAAGGTCATCATCATGAAATTTTACTTAAAGAGGATATAACTGGATAAGGATGGTTTTCAAAGCCTTGCATCTCTCCACATTATGCCCTAGCACATGATGGTAGGTGCAAATTTAAGTGTCATCAAACACTTTTGGCCTGGGTTTGAGGGGGTCATAAGGTTTGAGTGGCGGTAATGTGATGACAAAAGTCTTAAAGAGGTTGGTTAATATTTTGGTATAGGATGCTGCTAGTGGGTCACAATGGGAAGTAAAAGTGGGTTTGGGCGTAGATGTGGCTGATTGTTGAAGAATGGTCTTTGCGGAGGCGGAGTGGGTCGAGCTATGGTTTTGGGTGCTAGAGTGGTCTTGGGTGTTTTTCATGTTTGCTTGGGTAGGGGTATGGTAGATGAACTAGCAAGAGGGTGTATGGTTTTTTTACTACCTTATTGATGGTAGCAATTTTTTATCTTTGGTTGCACCTTCTTGGGTAAAGGTCATACGGGTGTATGAGATCTAGAGGGAAATGTGGATGAGGAAGAGTGTGAGTTACCCACGAGGATAACGAAGGTGTTGTGAAGGTAGATGAAATGGGTCATGCGGGGGTGTGAGGGATAGAGGCCGAAGTGTAGTGGGTAGTGAAGAAGTTGTTTGGGGTATTAGAGGTATAGGTGGTAAAGATGTTGTAGGTGTGGGTGTAAGTCATGTCGGTGCCTTGGTATGTTAGAGGTTGTGAGGAAGGCATGCTGTTGTGTTTTTAGTTTATTAATGGGTGAAGGTTTATGGACCATGTTGGGAGGTTGAAGTCCTAAGACAAATGGAAAGGGTGAAGGTGATGCGGTGTGTTTTGGTACAACCGGGGTATGAGTTCTATGGGTTTGGTTCTTTTGTTTGGGTGTCATAGTAGGCTTGGTGTTGACTTTGGCAGATGTGGCTAAATCTAGTTTGACATGTGGATGAATAAGGTTGGTCTTTAAGGTGACCCCTAAGGTAATAATAGGTTTATGTGGGGAGGACAATGTAGGTGTGGGTTTGGACTTAAATGTATGTTGGGTTATGGGTAAGGGTGTGTGTTGAGCTGTGATGGGTGTCATGGAAGAAGTTGTGATAGTGGTGGTTGTGTTTGGTTCGATTAGTCAAAATATTTTTGGGTAGATAGTGGAAGTGTCAGCAAGTGACATATGTATTTGCATTGAGATAGGAAGCAGAAGACACCCCCAAAGTAAGGCTTTATCCACATAATATAAGCAATCGGCTAAACGTGAGAATGACATGTCTATAGGTGGGGTTGATGAGGACCTAATGGAAATTCTTGTAAAATGTGTCTTAGAGATAGGGAATACGCTAGCTTCAGCTTTCGTGGGTAAGAGAGCCAAAAGTAGGTCTACATGATTATGGATAGGTGATGGAGAATGATCACCTAGAGGCAAAGGTATCTCTACTTGGATACTTGATAGGTGGAAGAGAAAATGGGTGCTCTTCTGTGGGTGGAGGAGATAAAAAATATCCTCCATGGACTAGAAGAAGTACCATGGGTGATGGTTCTCTAGGTGGAGAAGCCAAAGGTGAAATGGTATCGATGTTAGCAAAAGGCTCCTCCACGGGTGAGGAAGGAGGTGAAAGGTGTTCCTCTATGGGTGGAGGAATAGGTTAGGTTGGTTCCAATGCAAAAGGAGGACTTCAGGCTAGAATTTCCTCTATGGAAGGAATATGAGGTAATTGGGAAGTAATGGGTGTGTCACTGAAAATAACGTGGACCTCGTGGGTATGGCTATCATGAGTTGAGATCTCACAGGTTTGATTAGACAAAGGGGCATGATTGGGAAAGGGTTTCTTGAATATGTGTACATTTCTATGGGTAGGTGCATTAGGATTATCCATGGTTAACTCACCTTTCTCAAGCATTTATTGAACAATATTTTTGAATGTGATGCATTCTTGCATCCTTTATGACCCTTTACTCGATGATAGTTACAGTAGTGTTCTTTATACCATGCGAGCGTGGGGCAAGCAGGGTCAAAACTAGTGTGCGGTTTTATAGGAGGAAGGGTGATGGCCCCATCCTTGATGAGCTTTTCTAAAAAAGAAGAATAAGGTTCCCTAATTGGGGTATATTTCCATTATTCCCGTCTGAATTGAAAAGTTTGAACGGGTGAGAGATTAGATGAGGGGTTAGCCTAATTTGATGGATGAGCTGGGCTAGCTTTAAGTACCACTACGTTAGCAGTCCCCTTGGCCTTTGAATAATTGTTCTGTGGTTTGGAAGAAGAAGAGGTATCATTCGACTTGAATTTCGAATTCTTATTACGTAGTTGGATTTTTTTCTCTTCGATGGTCTGAATCTCTAGCTTTTGTGCCATAGTGAATGCTTCGTCAAAGGTTTGGAAAGTTTGGACCTACGTAGGGTTGATGAGATATGTCTAGCACAAGCTCACGTGAAGAGCTCAATGAGTTTGGTTTGTGGTAGTTGGAATATGAGTTGATTAATCAGGATATGCCAACAAATAATGAAATCTTTGATAGATTCGTCATCATACTAATGTATGGAGTATAGGTCAGTCATGATAACCTTCTTAACTATATTGATGGAGAAGTGATCCAAAAAGGCTTGGGCTACCTAATTAAATGAAAATATAGTGTCTAGGTAACCCACTATACCAATCTAATGTAGGTCTAGTCAGAGACATGGGAAAGTTCCTCAAGAGCAAAGCATCATCATGGGCGATTAGGTAGCACCCATGTGTGAAAGACCATAAATAATGTTGTGGGTCTTCCTTGCTATTGAAATGGTTGAATATGGGAATTTCACAATACACGGGATATAAACGAATAGGAATGGATGTGTTGATAGGTTCATTACAAATCTTGTTGTAGGTGAGAGTGTTTCGGGAGCAAGAAACCGATTCCTCTAATGTCTGCATCTTGTCCATAACTAATTTTATTAGGTCATTGGTAGGTTGCGATCACTAGGTGCATCCTATAGCGTAAGAGGGTTGGTGTTGGGAATATGATGGGGCCAACATTCCAGTATATGGTTCAGATGCATAGGTGGATTGAGAAAAGGTAGTGAAATAGGGGGTATGTACCTAGGATGAATGATAGATGAAACAAGATGTTGCTGGTAGTACGTATGTGGAGGTCGAAGGGTCATGGTAACCCTAGTGGAAATCGGGGCTAACGATTGTGGAATAGAAAGGACCACATTTTGAAAAGGGGTAGGGTCACCGACACCAAGGGTGGTAATGTAGCTATGGGTATATGCGAGACAATAGGGGAGGATGAGGTGGTGTTTTGAATGGTTGGAAAAGGTATAGTGGATGTGGTGAGTGTAATGGATGTAATAGATGCGGAATTCATAGCGGGTATAGGGCCTAACTGCGAAACGACTGGGGGTAAGGTAGATATAGGCAATGTAGGGTTAACAGGGCTCGAAACACAAGTAGGAGCGAGTGTCGGGGGGATAGATATGGGCATGCCATATATCAACTGACCCGAGGCATCTCGAGTAGATGAGTGGGAAAGATAAAACTACAAGGTGACAGGATTTTGGTCAAGGAGTCATGTGAACTCCTTGTCTCGATAGTGATAGAGATAGGTTGGATAGACTCCATGGCGGGTGATAAAATGGAAGGTGGTGAAGGGCTAGGTGGGAGTGGTTGATAACTAGTGTGGAATACGAGGGTGTTTTCTTGTTGATGCGTCAGTACCATGTGAACAGGTACTAACGTGGTAAGACTACTTTTTGTAACTGACACAAACATACATCATAGGTAGGATAAATAGGAGGCGATGGGTGAATCTGGGGCTAAAATGGCAGTGGGAAAATGAAACAGGATAACCGATGTCGGTGAGGGTAAACCAACGCCGGTCACAGGTAACCGTAGTCGGTCACTGTGGAAAGTGGAAAGTTGGTCCAAAAACAAAGTATAATGCCAAATCTTCCATGTATGCCAAATACTGATGAGATTTATCAGGTCAATGTATATGATAAAAGTGATAGGGACTCTAAGAAGCTAAAGAATGGAATATGTTTCCTTTTGGGTAGGTTAACGAAAATGATAGTGAACCGATGCCGGTTGGGTATAACCGATGACACTTAGAGGGTAACCGATGACAATCACTAGATGAAACACTTTGATTCTTGTGAAATTGAAAGCAGTGATGAAGAAAATATGGTTGTGAGTTAAAATTAGATTTAGAATCAAACCCAAAATTTTGAGAATGATGAGAATATGATCTAGGCACACTCAAATTAAGTTGGAGTACACCAAATGTGATGAGGACCATGCAAGGAGAAAAAGGGAAAATGAAGACCGTGACCTCTCACCTCAAAATGTAAGCCAAGCAGAAACACTAAGAAAAATTTAATCCTAAGAGTTTTTTTTCTATCATGTTTGTTTAGCTTATGCTATTTAAGGACTTACTCGTGAACTCTAGAATAGATTTTTTTGGTGAGGATGGCTTCCTATGAAGAAGGAGATCTACAAGGAGTGGTTTCAGGTATGTTAAGGTGGGGGTGGGCCTCACTCTTAAGTATGAATCGATAGAGCAGCGAGCTAGGTGCCCATTGTGTCGTGACCATGTGATCACCTATAACTTCTTCCAGGAAATATTTTGTTTAATAATGTGTATATTTTCAATTTTGTGGTTTTTGTATAAGACTCGAGAGAGAGAGAGAGAGATGTGCTTTTTATGATTTGTTTGTCAACCATCAGTTGGTCATGACTTCCAGCGTATAGGTTGCCCTCATTTAATGTGAGCTAATGCAGAAAAGCAGAATGAAATGCAATGATTTTTTTTCAATCCCAAATCAAAATATTGGATTCGATGCCACAAGTAGATGAACAAGAGAATGGATGCTCTTTCACTAATGCGATACTAATGAAAGGGAAGAAGTGTTTGTTTTAAAGAACCAAAGTATGATTACTTTTAGAAAATAGAAGAAGAGATGGTTCCAGGGGATAAATTTTAATGTAAAAACATTTTAAAAAGGAAAAACATACAAATTTTCAACTAGAAATGAATGAATGCAAGGAATCTTGAATGGGTCCCACCGAGCATGCCAAAATGTTTCACCTGATTTTGGAGCATTTCTTGGAGAATGAGGAAACAAATAAGGGTAATGGGCTAGGAGGAATACCTGTTGAAATGTTAGTTGATAGGTTGTTGCACGTGTATGACTTCTGAATCCACAGTGATCATGAGAGATTCCTTTTTGCTTGGAGGAACTACCTGAAATGGAACAAAAAACAACCAAATAAAAGTTAAACAATATATGCGATGGACTACCCAAAGATGTGCTATATCCGAAACCGTGATACTTCTTAGACGGCTACCAATCCACTGTTTAAAATAACTTAATGCTGGTAATAAAGCAAATGCTGCTATAGTAAAAATGATTTAGGTATCTCATTCATCTACAATAAGAAAATTCATTCACAATAAGCTAGGCTATGATTGAATCTGAAGGTCAAGGTCACTATCAGGATACTGTTATTGGTCAGGGTCAGATTTTGGGTAGTTTAGGGTATTTGGTAGAGGTCTTAGGCTCTAATATGGGTTTTTGGTAAAAGACATAGAGACCAACATCGGTTTAGGTTAATTGGCAAAGATAATGGGTGACCGACATCGGTATGGTCGGGGTATAGGAAACTCAATAAAACTTGGTTGGGTGATACATCCAGGAATAGAAGGAAGCATAAGGGCAATGGTGTGATTCATATGGATCCTGGATATGCACATGAATGGTGAAAATATGAGTATGGATAGTTCAATGATGTGGGTAAAAAGGTAGTTAAGTTTGCATGGAGATAAAATAGTGGTGAATAGAAATGAAAGCAGGAACTAATAACAAATGTAAAAGGATCTGCTCAAACGACAAGGAACCAATGTAGGTTAACAAACTTACTGTTTGTATGAGCTTGATGCCTGGTTGGTAATGTTGGGTGATCCAATTCACCTGAAGGGGGTTTGTGTCAAACCCCCCTTCACCCGAACCCCCCTAAACCCTAAATATTATGCCCAAAACTATATAAATATCTATATATAACTCTTTGCCACCAAAATTATTTGAACCCAGAGGGGTTCACGTGAAGGGGTGTTCGCGTGAACCCCCATTCACGCAAACTAGTTTCTTTTTCCTACATGGAAGTTCGGGAGAAGGGGTTCATGCGAAAGGGGTGTTCACGAAACACCCTTGATTTCCGATCCCTCCCAACCTCTTACTCACGTTTTTGGGACACGAAGTGGGACACAACATTGTTCTTTGACCCATGGACTTCCTTTAATTAATTCGCGCTTCACTGGATGCTCCCGTGAAGGTAGGTGGATGTGTGATTGCTTCGGGTGCTGGATATGGGTGTTTTTTATGCTTGAAAGGATGATGATTCTACTTGCATGTAGCTCTAGTTTTGTCACTTGTTCTCAAGAGATGTCCACCCCTCTCGAAAAATGTGCCAACCTCAAAATAAGGTTGTTTTGGGAGTTAAATGGTAACCGACGATGGTTCCAGCTTAACCGGCGAGGGTTAAGGGTAACCGGTGTCGGTTAGGGTGGGATATTCTAGGTTTACTAAATTGGGTAGATCCCCTTGATTTTTTGAGATCTCGTTTCGTTTACCCCATGGATTAGACTAAAGGCTTCCTTTTAACATGCGGGAATGTGGTTAGAGGGAATGTAGGCATTGATTTTTAGGGTTTGGGTAGGTCTTAGTTAGTTATGGCAACTTACTAAGAATAGGTATTAGGGTGAGGTGGATAAATGGGAATTTATCAATTAGGATTTTTAAATAATAAATATGGTGAGGATAATGAATTAATTTAATTTAAATAATTAAATTAATATTATAGTGGGGTGAAGGGGGCAATGGCTAGGTGGATGTGTTCAAGGTATTTATTTGACGAGGGACCAAAGAGAGTGTGACTCATTATTTGTGTCTATAGATAATTATACATGTTGTTCTCCATTTCAGGAGGCTTATCCTCTTGTACTTTATTTTCTCTCCGAAATGATGTTGTAAATATTGTTAAGTTATCTCTATCTTGGGATAAATCTTGTATCTTGCACTTGAACCTTTTTTCAATCTGTTAAGTTTTAACCTAATTTTAGAAGGATCTTGAATCTTTGTATTGTAAAGGTTGAATATTTTATCATCTCTTTTAGAGGGAATATATACATGTGGTAACCATACTCCTTCATGTTGTAATAAGTAAATATTATTACTTTTGAGATTGTTTGTAACTTTGGTAAATGGAAGTTTAATGTGTATACTTTTATCTATTTGAAAATAATATTGTAAAGGTTAAATCATTGGATGGTAAGGTTGCACTTCATTTGTGTTGAAAGAATAAATTTGGGAAAATATGAATGCATGTTTGTACAGAAGAATTTTTTATCCTTGTTTTTTTTTTCGCTTATTGAATAGAGAGAAAATATTTCTCACTTATTACTTTAGTATGTTATCCAATGGTGTTCTATTATATGGGATATGGAAATAGAGAAAAAAACATATTTTTTTGTTATATTGATTAGTAGATGTTAGTAAAAAAAATATAGTGATATAGGAGATTTTTATTGTTTTCAACACCTAAGACAAAAATCATTTTTATTGATATTCTTGATCTCCATAAGATAAATTTGGGAACATGAATATAGTGAATCCTGTAATGAAACTTTCTTAAACCTTCATATAGCATCTTTAAACACTTTAGTGATAGGGATGAACCCAATATATATTTATGTGTGTTGTGTGTGTGTGTGTGTGTGTGTGTGTCTATAAATTTCATTCATATTTTATGATATATATATACCAACTGTGAAGAAATATTAGCAATCCAAATATTACATTTGAATGTATTATAAAACCCTTATTTATATATATAGATATTCTTATTTGATAAAAAAGGGGGAAAGTCAATTTAACCAATATGTGGTTATTTTTATGAAAAATAAATATAGATGGGAGGAACAAGCCATGGCCTAGCCATGACCTTCTTCCCCCCCTAAAACCCTTACTTATGGTTGTGTCTCCATAGCCACACCATTGTGTGGTGTGGCTACGCCCACACCACCCCGTCCTCTTCCCCTTATCACCCCTGCAAACTTGCCACGGCCACGATGGCCAACTCCCCTCTCTATAAGGCCATGCCACCCCAAAACAAGATTTTGCTACCATTGTTAACAGAGGCTTCAACCTTAAAAAATATATGAAAAAAGGGAAATCGGTAAATCATATATATGCACCTGCATCTACTTATATTTAAAAATGAAAACACAACATAAATGATTGTTTATAAAAAATATTTTAAATAATAAGGGAAAGTTTTTCCCTCCTTTGTAAATTCAAAATGAGTGGAACGTATATCAAGAGTTATTCATCATACTCCCTTCTTCCTTCATCCTCCTCCCAAACCCTACCTCTGCAAATTAAAAGCAAAATCCACAAAAGGAAAAAGTTATAAGACTTTTTAAAGGACATCTAGGGATTTTAGAATGACCTAGGATGTCGGGATTAGATGAATTTAATCCAAGGGTAGAAATGAAGTCCTCATATCTTTTAAATTGTGGGAAAATAAAATGATTTAATAGGTATGGCGTAAATTTATCATAAGGGAACAAAAAGGATTATTAGGGCCATCGGGAGCATTATGCAATGATGGGGTATATAACAGAGTGTTAGACAAGAAAATACTTTGGCATGGCCCATATAGATTATTTAAAGGGCATAGAAATATAAAATAACCATATGGGAAATTTAGGAAATAATTGATTAAATGAATATTGGGTTTGGAGTTAGCATTGTTGACCTCCTTAGGACCCTACCATGAATTAAATTTAATATAGCCAAAGGGGGGTCTTTTTTTTTTTTAGTTGTTGCGCATAATCTTAGATGAGAGAGTGCAAAAAAAATTAAATTAAATTAAATTAAAATAGGCGCAATGAGGTTTATTGTTGGCCATAGTTTCGATCGTAGTTATAGTAACTAAATTTATAGTGATAAAAGTAACTTCAATCAAAAAATAATCGGATTTTCTAAGTCGTGTGTTATATTTTTGGTGTGCCAATATGATGAACTACTATGTCTGTGTCTGTGTGTGTGTGTGTGAACACACGTGTGTGTGTGTTTTATGTGTTTTTGTGTGCACGTGGTGTGTGTGTTTGTGTGTGTGCTTTGTGTGCACGTGTGTGTGCACGCTTTGTGTGTGTGTGTGTGTGTGTGCGCACTCACGTGTCTTTGTGTTTGCGCTTTTGTTTAAAAAAACATTCAATATTTTATTAAACAAAACAACACACAAGTCGAATTATGTAAAAGTACATTCCAAGAGATCAAATTTAACTATTAAAAACTAACATTCTATCATTTATTTGAATAATTTAATTTTCTAACAATTTTTTTGTCACAACCCATGTCTACCAATCCTCACGGTCCCTTTTAAAACATACTACAAAATATTCAAAAAATTATTAAAAATATCGTGTAGTGTCATGGTCTCTTAGAAATAATGCTTTCGAGAGGACATAGGTGGCCTCGATGTCATGGATCTTTAGACACAAGGAAAAAAATTTGATCTCTAAATTCATCATATGTTCTCTTCACGGTTACGAACTATCAAAACTTTTATTCACCATACGATATCAACTGCTATATTTAAAGTAAAGGTCAATGGAAATAAGTTGATATGTATGATAAGTTGTTGTTTGGTAAATACTTTAAGCTTTTGGCCTCTACCCAACTTGAGAGCATGTGTAAAGCATGCCAAGAATCTTCCAAGATTTTGGAATGGAAATAAATTCCTTTTTGCACGATCTAAGCTTTCCCACCTCTTCCATTTGGAGGAATAGACATTTGCAAATAAATAGTATGGGTCTTACTCTTCACTCAAGGTTGAAAAGAAAACACCTCGTTAAAAATGGTATGCGCCAATTAAATTAGTTATGGCATTTTTCATGTTTGAAATAGAGACAGGTGGCCTCTTTTAAAGCATCTATTTCAACTATAGAATTTTATGGCATTTTTCATGTTTGAAATAGTTATGGAAATGCAAATTCAATGAAATTAAATGATAGCATATTTTTCCGGAACTCCAAAGTCATATTTGGAACTCCAAAGTCGAGTACATGACTCAAACCATTTCTTAAAATATTCTTCTATAAAATTCCTACTGGTAATAACATATGGTTTCTTGTTATTAACCTCGTGATATGTCAAATATATAACCTACCTAATCGCATGAATATATTTTGGAGATGTAGGTTTTCTAAAAGGACTTGGGACACTATACACAATGAAGTAGCTAATATATTTGAGCATTTTATGGTGTGGAAGTAAGAATTTCTTGCCCTAAATCCTTCTCATAATATGATTATTAAGTATTTTAGAGAGTTGATTACTAGCCACTTGTGGAAAACTAGATGCTTTGTTTTTCTTAATAACTCTTGCATTTTATTTATAGTAACAATTTAACAACTTTACTCTAATTGCATTATTTATAAGTGTTGCTGAAATATTTTACCCACAACTCAAAACTAACTTAACAAAAGAAAAAATTGATAAGAAAATTAGAAAGCTCCTAGAAAATAAAGTAAACCTTTATTAAAAACATATATTGTAAAAAAAAAAAATTCTTTATTACTATTATTATTATTTTTATGATTAGTACGCTCATTGGGCAATATATTACATAGATTGTCAACATATTTTCTCATAATTTGGAGGAATTATATAGTGGATTTACAATCATGAGTAAGCGTAAAAATAATCTAGTGATCACATTCATCCAAAGAATCTATGAGTAAAAGTGGCATATATGACATCAAAGTCACTAAGGGCATGATCCTAGCCTTAACCATTTTGACTCTCCAAGTCAATATCTCTAGGCCTTACACTCAGCAAGACTTGATCCCTTGTGGGATATATACAATCCAAACAACTTCACCATTGAACCAAAGGACCTTAGATATTTATGTGGAAATGTAGATGGAGTACATGCTGAAATATCTAAGGTGAAGAGAGTTGATGGATGTCAAACTCCTCACCCCAAAGAGTACGCAGTGAATACACACGATCTTTGAAATTTTCATTCTCTTGAGTAGTACTTACTATCCGGGGATTAAACCTACAACCCCTACCCATGATTATGTATGTATGTTTATAAAATTTGTTTGTTTGAAGGAGGTATTTGATAACCTCTCTGTCACATTCTTGAAATATCATGTTTAGGAGAGCATGAATGTGTTTTTCAACTTTTTTATTTAGCGTGAAGCATAGTTATTTCACGTGATCTTTTTTTGTTATGGGATCACATCTTGTAGAGATGATATATTTTATATCTGACACATTTGTATCCAAACCAAGGTTCAAAATAGAACAAGCCTTAGGGATGGCTTTGATGGGAACCACATTGATTTGATCACTCCCTTCTTCCTCTGTTAATTCTATCATGTTTACACCCAGACCAAGATAATCAGTGGGAAAAGAGGTTTTCCAAGAAGGCTACACATTCCTTGCAGTTAAAATGAGAGGAAGATCAACTCATCATTCTCTAAGAGTTTCGTGATTCTGTCCTTATTTTAGTGGAAACAACTTCCACGTATATTGATTTACCCTTATCAGTTTTAGAAACATCGAATGTTTTCGACTCATTAACCTCAAATTTTGGAATGTTCAGATGGTCATGACTAATTGGTTTGATGGAGGCATAATTTTTAACCCGTTCGCATGTAGTTCATACTCCGAATAAACCCCTAGTTTATTTTTGAGATTCACTGAGTGAATATCGAAAGGTTTAGGATCCCCCTCAAATACAAAGACCTTCCCCAAATGGAAAAATCTAACCTTTTGAAACAAATTCAAGGGATGGACTTCATCCAATGAATCAATGTTGTACCGAGGATCATGTTGTAACTCGTTTCCTTGTCAATGATATATAACCCTGTTAAGAACATTTTTGGCACAAGGGTGAGAGAAAGAACTATGTTTCCAATTGAAATTTCCTTTAAACTGTCATACCCTCATAATTTTTTTCTTGTAGAGGATCCATTAGTCTCCCAGTACCCAAAATTCTAGAAGAAATAGAATGGATTCACATTCACTTCATCCCCATCATCAATCATGGATCTCTTAATGCAATTGTTATAAACCCAGACTTGTAGGTATAAAGTAGGATTGCCTCTTCAGGCTATTTCAACATTAGCATGCATCTTGCTTATATCAAAGATAAAACATGTATCCTTATCACCCTAGCCTAGAGGATGAACATCGAAATCAATTTGATTTATTTGAACTTCAAGAGGAGTGGTATTAAACATGATGACTAAGACCCAAAACATCTAATAATTCAGTATGATGTGAAGGATAACTCTTCAGTAAATATATAAATTATATATGAGAGAATGTCTTGTTCAAATATGAAATCAAATCATAATCTCCTATAGGTTTTGAAACTATATGAGTGTCATCCTGTGAGAGAGAAGGAAAGAGAGTATGTTTTGGATCATATTCCCTTGTTTGGGTTGTCGCGTAAAATTCTGGTTCAACCTCTAGATCAATTAATCCCATAATCTTTGTATTGTTGTTAGAGTCGAGGTTGGGAACAACTCGAGAGATTCCGGAAGTTGAGGATTCATGGTCATTGTTTGCAAAAAAATGCCCTTGTTTATGTTCTAAGGATTTACCTTGATATTTTCAAATTGTGTAGGGAATGGATCTTGAAAGACACTTAGGTTTGCATTCTGAGGAGCTATGGGTGTTGTATAATTTTTTTGTGAATTTTTTTCCGCATTTACTAAGAACATGTCCACAAAAAGAGTTTCCTTTGGTTCTTGGGGATTCTTTGTAGGAACTTGTTACAATCTCTACAAGTCCTAACGTCATGACCGACAACACGATGGAAACCACAATATAGGTTAGGATCGTAATGTCTTTGTTTTTGATAAGCATCTTGTTGTTCTTGATTATAACCCCCATTGCAGTTTTGAGATTGATTTCTATAGCTATTATTCGCTTCCCCTTGGATAGAGTTTCAGTATTGGTTCAGGCCTTGGGTTTTATTTATTGGGAATTAGGACTGTTGGGTAGTGTTATGACTCAATAACTAACCAAATCATGTAAATATGGATCTATTAAATTCCCCAAAATCTACAGCAATTAAACTATAATATAGAAAATCCAAATCAAAACAAAGTACACACACATAACATAGCACGTATTGTGGTTCACCCAATATGGGCTACATCCACCATAGGTATAGATCTCAATATATATCATAAACAAGAGTACAAACCAACTCTTCTATACAATATTACAATGCGTCTCTCTGAGATTATCTCCTCCAACAGATATCTAAACGTATCTCCATGAGTGCACTACAACCATTCCTCTAAACACCACTAAATCTCACATACCAAAACTACTACATCTCTCATTATGCAGCAAATATCTCTTGTGAATCTACAAACAAGATCTCTCACAAGGATCTACCAATGTGCAACCTTATATGTGCACCAAGAAGTAAGTCTCTCCTCCATCTCATTACATCAACATGTGCATACAAGAAGACAACCTCCTCTACTATATATGGGTACTACTTATGGGTACTACTTATGTCAATAATCTCACAAACGAAATACAATACTATATATATAATAGACCAATAATATAACATGATCTCATGGATCTACAATAGAATATCTCACAACAACACGTGGATCTACAAGATGAAAGACTATGTTCTTTGCATACTATGTAAGCCATTACATTGAGACAAGATAATAAAAAAGAAATATAGTAGAAAACATAACACTATTCCCACCATTTAGATGTGCCTATTATTTCCTTCTTTCCACATTCTCTCCATTGAAGCTCTATATTAACATAATATTTTTCTTCTTTTTCTTATTCTTCATCTTTAATCAAGTATAATTAACATTCTTCCTCTATCCTTCTATTCTAAGCCTATTTTTCAAGATTATATAAGCTTATACGAACTTAGGGCACCTTATATATGTATTTACAACCTTTATATAACCTTCTAATCAGATTTTGGACCTAAACCCATGTCCAAAATAAAAGCATAGAAAACACAGTAACTAGTGTCGGTTTGTTGTTTGCTTGACCGATGTCGGTTCCTGACTAGTGTCGATTCTCTATTTGCTGATTGGTGCGAGTTCCCTAATGCGATGCCGCTTCTTCCCAAGTGACCGATGTCATTTCGTGTGCCTAACGTTAGTTTCTTTATAAACCAACAAATGTTAAATGCATTCCTTTGTGAAGCAATTCAGCTCCACAACATAACAATCTCCCACTTGGAGATAAATTGTTTAACCTATACCTATACTTGTACATCATCATCCATTACATGCCGTGAATAATATCTATTCTTTACATCAATGATTCTCTCAAATGAAATCAAGAATATTAAACCATCTTCTAAAACCAAGAAGATAACAAACTCGTGACTTAGCATATATATGCACAAAGCTACTATTGATCTATGATACACGAGTTATCCATACATCAAGATCACACTTAATCATAACACCAAGCCTCTCATGAAACCAAGAAACCGTGACTAAGACACCTGCAAGATCTCCCACTCAAACTTAAGTATTGAGCTTCAATGGCAACTATCTATCCATGTCTCCATGCAACTACCAGTGCAACTATCCAAAGACAAGTCAAACTAGAATATACATAAGAAAAACAATATCATGGGAAAATACAACCCAAAAATGAGTTCTATATGCATTCAATGGGTAATTACTCCACAACACCTACATAAATCAAAGAATCCAACACTACATTCTGCAAATCTAACCGTGCATGTCCAAGACAACCATCTATAAAATATATCTATCATGGACTAACATAATAACAAGAGGAAATACAAACATCCCCTATTCATGCTCAAAAGCATCTAAACCATGCTCATAGGAATTTGTGTGAAAAATAAATATTTTCATCATCATATATTCAAAAAATAGAATCTATTCACATGTACAAAATTCACCATGTACATCCATCTATATTTATAGGCTCTCCATAAGCTCCAATTCTACCATCGACTAACTCCAAAACCACTCATGAATCATGTGCTGATAAATGTAAATAAAAATAACCCTGTTAACCATGCTACTAACAATTAGTGCAAATACCAACAAACAAATGTCATCAATCATATTGCACAATTATCTAAGATGAAAGCAATCAAAGGCAAGAACATTAAACTATAAAAACACACTGTTGTCACATCTATAACTTGACAAACCATGACACAAACATATTTTTATTTTTTTACCCTTCAAATTCTAAAACATTTCTCTCTCTTTTAACCCAGCTAAACAACCTTTGAATTCCATCCCATAAGGATATACAGGCATAAAAATAAAACTAGAAGTGTTGTCAACATGCTCTTTTTACAAAATACTTGTAAAACTGAGACTGTCCTCCAAACAAACTTGTGCCTCATGCCACTCAGAATAATAGCATCCTCCTCTAACTCTGCACATGAATATGCATCCAACCTACAATGCCAACAACCATGCCTTTTTCTAATTCCACATGAACTCACCTGCACTACCTATAATCACCAAGCTCAAAAGCTCTAATATTTATCATTGAGATCTAAAAGATGAAATAAAATATAAACTTAATTCCCTTATTATCGCATAATAATTTTACATAGCAAAATTTTGAACTTCTTGTGAAGTAGGCTGAACCACCTTATTTTCATCCATATGTACTCAATATCTCTCATAACCTATAACTGTTTCTAAACATGAATTTTCATTGAGGAGCTCATCCTTAGACTAGATACCCTTGTCCTCAAGGTTCCAACACATCCTAGAAATAAAATTCCAACTCACCAAATATCCATGGTAATAATTCAGTTGAGAATAGAATCCAAACATAATACTAGTTGCTTCAAATGAAATAAATAAAAAATGAACCAAATAGAGATACCTGAATTGTACCCAAGTTTCACTGGATTCCTAAGCCATGTCTGTCCTCTTTTTTATTCACACATTGAAATGATATACTCCATTTTTTTTATACACTATGTGTAAGAAACCCTATCCGCCAAATTAGACACTAAAACCAGCCATGCCCTCTTCTATTGGAAAATCCTAGTATATATTCATTGCCATAAATACTGACCTCAGTCGCCTGAATGGTACTATTTCCTCTGTGACCGGTGTTGGTTCATCAACTAATATCGATTCTGCTGGAACAAACGAAACACCAAAAGATTGGCATAGTACACCAAACAAGGTTCCTACTCCGCCCAAATCCGATAGTTTGTTGAGCCAGTCATTTCAAGAAGAACCAAAAATCTTGTACAAAAACTTAATAAAGAACAATACATGCAACTAAATTGCACCAAGATGAAATACATCATCTCGCCAAAGACGAAGATACTCACCCGAATATTCTACTCAAGTAATTTCCTCTCGATGGAAGCCCCGTATTCATTTTGTGCTATTATATTCTTCCTCTCTAACAAATCTCGTGCATCTAATCAACCACCGATGCATAATTGATCCTCTATCTCATAATCATATATGCAATCCCAAATCATGCATGTGCATCCAAAACATACAAGCACTACAATATAAGGATAAAACCATACCTCTATGACCCAAATCTATAATTTGACCAACATGTATGTGCCTCCAAGAACTAGGTACACCTCAGCAATCAAGACCCATTCACCGTAACTTCTCAATTACTCGGATATTTCATTTTATGATTAAACAGTCATTGACGGAAGTTTCCCACTTACCAATCATGGTCATGCTCTAATCGACCATGGCCACCCTTCTCGTATTAGTTAAGGACATTCGAACATCGGTATGCCATACCGCGTTGTCACTATATTATCCAAAACCTTACATTTCCATCTTCTACTTGACATTAAATCTCTTCCTACAATTTCCACATAAGGAAAAAAACCCTACTCTCATACATCTATCGGTAATACCACTAACAAAACCCAAAAGAAAATCCTTTCTCTGACAATAAATCCATTTCTCTCGATACCAAATTTTGAAAATTAGGACTACGAAATAGTGTTATGATTCAATAACTAACCAAATCATATAAATACAAATCTATATAATTCCCCAAAATCTACAAAAATGGAAGTAAAAATAGAAAATCCAAATCAAAACAAAGTACACATATATAACATAGCATGTACCATGGTTCACCCAATGTGGGCTACATCCACCAAATATAGAGATCTCAATATATATAATAAACAAGAGTACAAACCAGCTCTTCTATACAAGAGTACAATGCATCTCTCCAAGAATATCTCCTCCAATAGATCTCTAAACAGATCTCCATGAGCACACTACAACTATTCCTCTAACACCATTATATCTCACATACCATGAACTATTGCATCTCCCACTGTGCAACCAATATCTCCTATGAATATACAAATAAGACCTCTCACAATGGTCTACTAATGTGCAATCACATTTGCACCAAGAGGTAATTATCTCCTCCATCTCACTACATCAACCTATGCATACAAGAAGACAACCTCCTAAGCTATAGCTGGATACTAACTCTATCCACAATATCTCCAACGAGATACAATACTAGATCTAAAATGGACCTACAATATAACACGATCTCATGGATCTATAATAAAAGATCTCAAAACAACCTATGGATCTATAAGATGAAAGACTATGTGCTTTGCATATTATCCAAGCCATTACATTAAGACAAGGAAATATAAAGGAGATACACTAGAAGACATAACACTCTTCTCACCATTTAGATGTACCTAGTATTTCCTTCTTTCAAGCTTCTCTCCATTGAAACTTTGTCTTCATGCAAGATTTTTCTTGCTCTTCATCTTCAACCAAGGAGAATTAACATTCTTCCTCTATCCTTCTATTCTAATCCTATTTTTATATCTTATATAAGCTTATAAAAACTTAGGGCACCTTATCTATGCATTTACAACCTTTATATCGCATTCAAATCAAAGGTTGGATCTAATCCCGCGTCTAAAATAAAATCATAAACATAGGTAGCTGACGTCGGTTCCCTGTTTACTGACTAGTGCGGTCTCCCTAACCGATGTCGGTTCCTCCCAGGAGACCGATGTCGGCTACCTGATCGATGCATATTACTTTGTAAACTAATAAACCTGAAATGCATTCCTTTGTGAAGCAATTCAGCTGCACATCCTAACATGATTTTTCCAAGGAGGGGTACAGTTCAAATCAGCTATGTTGACAAAGGAAACAATGTTAGGGACTCTTTGATTCCCCGTATTGTTGTTATTATTATGGTTGTCAGGGGTACTATTGTGCATAAAACTATTTTCCTTTACTTGATCGGTAACACCATTCATGGTTGAACCCACTACTACATGGAGGGCTCATTAGAGACAGATATTAGAGACATTATTTTTTTTCCGTCTCTAATTTTTTATTTTTTATTTTTTAATTGAGCATTCCTCTCTAATTTTATTTTCATTTTCCTTCTTTGTAAAAAAATTATATTTTATTTTTCTAAGGAGCATAGACAATGTGAGGAGTTAGGATTTTATCCTATTTTTCCCAAAAATCGTGGCTTCCAATATGAAAATAGGTGATCAATTAAAGTTATGGAGGATTCGGGGAAGAATGAGAAAGCATGTTCTTCCTCTCAATAATAGCTTCCTCATGGAATTGCAAGCGACGATGCCCTAGCAATATTTCTGGTCTCTCCACACCAACAAGATATCCGAGGAAGGAAAGACTTCTAAGGAAAATGGGATCCGTACACGATTTGGGGCAGATCTTGAGCCATGAAACGACCCGAATATGCCTTCACTTTGTTCTTTCTCTGCAAGTTTGTCACGCCGAGGAGGTTGAGATCGATGCCCTAGCAGGGTAAGCTTCTTCTTCTTATGCTCTGTATTTTTTAGTTATCTTATTGTTCGGTTTGTAAATGAGCAGAGCAGATCACATGAAATTCGTTTGCTTATGCTCTATATTTTTTACTTTTCTTTTTGTTCATTCTTCCTAAAATCACTTGCTGCGCATAAAGATCATTTCATTTTAGGACCAATCGACATCAGGTTGATCAAATTATCTTTGGAGTAAGTTATTCACACTCATCTTCACAACATTTCAGCTATAATTTAATCATTTCATTTCTTTCTACGAATCTGAGGTTGTCTTTGATTCACTTGTCAATTCCTTTTACTCGAACTCTGTGTGATCGTATGCAGGTACTAGATCCTTTAGATTCTCCATAGCCATATGATTACACTTCCATATATGTTGATCCATTCAGAATGGTTCAGCCTTTTCACCTATTGCACAGAATAAGGTAGAATGGGTAAGGTCATGTAACAAAGCGAGGGAACAACAGCCTTCCACAGGGCCATGGTAGAGCTCTGTGATGATTCTTAATTGATGGTAATAGTTTTCTTCTGATAGCAATTTGTGTGAACTTTTTTCGTATAAATTCATTCTGTATGTGTTTATGTTGCAATGGATGGTGGATGAGAACAAGGAAAAATGGCAGGCCCCGTGCATATGCGTTGTTCTTTGCACTTTTTTTTATGTATATACACCATCTCATCTAACGTAGGTGTGTTGGTGTTGTTTATGTGTAGGTGTTCCTTTGATGAGGGGTCTGTTTTGACCCAAGTAGAGCTACACACACGTACAAAAATTAAGCCAAGGAAGTTTAATGGGCAACGCACAATTGTTCACTTTTCATGTGCTTTTCATATTGGGATTCAACCCAAGCTGGGACTGTGTGTTGCTCAACCTTCTTTTATCTGTTAGGTTTTAGATTTTAGTTAAATAGATTTATTCTTTATCCCTGTGTTGCACTTGCAAACTAAACTATAAATATGTGTCTATTCCCATACTAGTAACAATATGCTAAAATGTTTTTTAACTCTGTTATTTTTAGCTTACCATTTGGTATGAATACACTTAACATAGGGGATGTATTAGGGAACCAGAGAGTTTGGAAACTTGTGCGTTCCTTGTATCAAATGGATGCTTTAGTCTTACCAATATGTGAAGGAAAACTATAACCGTTCCTTCTTTATGCTTATTCACAGAGGATATTTTAACCCTGTGCCAAAATCCATAGTTTGAATGCTCCATTATTTACATTTTCTTTACACGACACCAAAGGATTATGGAGTAAATAAGTAAGAGTAGTCTTGTAGGTATAGAGAGTGGTTTTATTTTAACAAACCCCCTTAAACTAACCATAACAAAACACACCACCAAAGCCTGAAAACCCAATGGCTTTACCAAAGACAAGGGATTTCTTGGAATCAAACATTGGTGTCCTATTTATGTGTCATCTCATCTAACCATTGGTGTAATTGGTGTTGTTTATGTGTAGGTGCTGCCAGGGATTTCATGGAATAAAACATTGTTGTGCTGTTTATGTGCCATCAAATCCAACATTGGTGTGCTGGTGTTGGTTATGTTTAGGTGTAGGTGTTGCTAGGGAAATTACAAAGGATCAAAAAAGAGGAAGAGGTAGTGATCTACAGGTATTTCACCCTTACTCTCCATCATCTTCATGCCTTTAGTTATATTAATTTCCTTTCTCTAGATTGGGCGTGTAATCTGCTTAGATTGTTGTTCATTAACTGCAAAATTACTTTCATTTCGTTGGAGTTAAACTAGTTATTGATGGATTTGTTTTTGTGATTTTATATAAATCAATTCAGAAAACAATGTAAACAGTTAAATTGTTTCCCATCATCTGTTGAGTTACCTTCTTTATTCTATGCTTTTGACCGCCAGAAAATAATGTAAACACTTAAATTTTTGTCCATCATCTGTTGAGTTACCTTCATTATGGTAGTTTTTGCGGTGCTTCCCTTCTCTCAATTTATTATGCACAAATGTTTTGTTGTGCCTGGATTACTATGCCTCTAAATTTGGTTAGTTACAACAATATATTAGTTACAAAATTTAGGTGAAAATGTTCACATTCTGATCATACACAACTATGATTCATAGTATAATTTAGAGTCCTTCTCATTATAGAAATTAGTGATATAGTGGCATTTAGTACATTCCTTTATGCTGGCCTTTACTTGACTACTTATAAATTATGCTATTCTCCTCTTTGCTATTTTCTTAGATTTGAGAGAAGTGTCTTTACACAGCTGAAATGTTCTGTATTACCGATCAAATTGCATTTACCAAGTTTCCATTTTTCCTTTGTAGTTTGATATTTTTATGCATAATATTGTTTCTACTTTATACACTTGATCTAAGATTTCACGTATGTATTACACACTCCTATTAAAAATTTTAGATCATTGTTATGTAATTGCAAAATGTCTCCTATTCTCTTGGGATTAAATTTCTTATTGATGGATTTGTTTTAATTATATTTGGAAAAGATTATAAAATTGAAATCATTGTCTATCCTTTGCTGAGTTGCCTTCTTTATGCTAGTTTATTTTGTCTTTTTTATCATCACATCCTCTTTTATGCTACATTTACCATGCTAAGTATTCTTCTATGAGTTTGGACTCGTGTGGTTAGTTACAACAATGAAATCTTCTTTATTTCATAATGTTTTTTTAGTTGTAATTTGCAAGTATCACTAAATTGGTTTTGGTGGCTTGAGGTTGAGTTGGCATTGATGATAAGTAGATAATTTGTGGATTTGTGAGGAGTATTTTGTACTGGATTGCTTTCTTAAGGGATTAAATTTCTCATAAGACAAGGTCGGTTGGCCATATATCCTCCATATGGGTATTGCCCAAAATTTAAGGCAGCATGTTGTCCTGATGGTACCCACATGATTGTAGTCAAGATCCCTACGAGGTCATCCTTTGTCTTCAATTTTGGCCACCATGTTGCAATTATTTTATCATAATGCCCATTTTTTATTACTTCATCTCACCATGCTTGAAGCTCGATATCATTTTGTATGATGTTGGGTTCTGAATAATAAATGGAAACATAATCTTCCACCCATTCTTTGTTAGCGAGACCAAATAAGAATACCATCAACAACATATTGGTAATTTTCAATAACAAGTCTCAAACCATGGGGTTTTGTGGGATCCTCAATTTCCATACCCCGAATACGCATGCATAGGTAATTACTTGTTAGACAAATGCATAAAATTACAAAAACCTAGATTCAATTGCATTTACATTAATTACACTACCTCATATCACTAGCATGGGAATCATTTTGGGTAAAATTGGGAAATTTCTAGCATTGATTAAAAAAATTACAAAAATTAACAAAACCACTCATAAGTATCAATCCCAACACCCAAGCCCTTGCCCAACCTTCATTTGATTGCATGTGTAATCGCTTGAATTTATACTAGAAATATTATGTTATATATGTAATTAATATCTCCTATTAATTTTGTGAGAAAGTTAATCAACAAAAGAATGATACCATAGCAAATAAATGCCCTAGGAATCAATTCTTTCCCTCTCGATCTCTCTCATGCATGCAAATATGAGTAGTTATAAATATATTGATGGAGAGAACAAGCTTGGCATGAATGGATTAGGGTACAAAGGGGCTTCAATGTTATTAGGGAAGAAGTTGTTGTTGCCTCTAGCGGTGACCGCTGTGAATGTTGTGGCAACTAGTAGCAAATGGATCCTCCACTTACTGGTGTGGATGTAGAGAATGAAGGGTTTAACCCTTGGGAAGCTCTTTTGGATGTGGAGAGTTCTGTCTTCAGAAAGCTTAACAAAGAATGGAAGACGGTAAGGCTAAGGCCATTTCGCCTTAACCGCATTATGTAAAAAAATAGATGCAGTCCCACAACTAGTTTTTAGCCTCGGTGCTCGAAGGAAGAAAGCTCGCCTTTTCGTGTGACATGCTTAAGGCAGTTTGTGTGGGTGAAACTTCCCACCGATCCCTGGCTACCACTGGTAATGCTTTAGGCCGATTCGTTTATGGTGCTGAGCTAAGTCACAAGGTTCAGGTTCATGTTCATGTTAATGTTTGGAAATTGATTAAATTCAAAACGAAAATTTTTGTAAATAAAATTGTAATTAAATTCATATAATATAAATATCTAGTTTTATTATTCTTTATTTTTGAAATAAAAAAATTAAAAATCAAATCACAAATAATCATATTTGATAGCTTCAAAAACTAAATATAAACTCTATATCAATAATTAATTTTTATAGCCAATGAGTAATAAATGAGTTGGTAAAATGGGCCATTGTAACTTGTGTCCAACCCCACCTAGTTTCGAACCTCACAAAGTTGCCGGCTTCATAGCTCCGATCAAAAAGTGTTTACCAATCCTAAATAAGCTACATCATAATATTAAAATAAAATAAAAAACCTAAGCTAATGTTTCGTCCACATTCCTCCCTCCCACATACACTTCCAGGCTCCTCAAATGACATGTAGTTTGTGACAAGGCTTTAACAACAACATATATTGATGCACACAAATAGGTTTTAACAATGATGATAGGGAAAAAACTCTCCAGGTAGAGTATTTTTACAGCTCAGCATGTGTATACCAAACTCCCGTCCTGTCCAAATCTGAAAAATAAATCCTTAGCTGACCTGAGCCAACCTAAAATTTCAAATTATTTAGGGTTTAAAGTGAAATTATTTTATTTTGAAAAAACTGTATGAACTTCTGTGATTTTTAACAATTTTTTGCCTTTCAAATAAAATCACCTAAATTTGAGCTTTTCCTTCAAATTCAGCCAATCCTGTGACATAGGTGCTGAGCCTAAAGGTGGTTTTGTGTGTGAACAAATTTGTATAGAAGTATATTCGAGAATGGTCTACCCGATGCAATTGAGTTAAATTGGATGGATGGTCATATCTCGCAGAAGCTTGATTGTATGATTATAGCCACTTTGCTAAGGACTGCAATAAAGAACAAAATGTGGTTCACAAACCACAAAGCACTCAGCCATAGGATTTCATTGCTGCCAAAACAAAAAGATATGCTCACCAAAAAAATGGTCAAAAGATCACAGGAATCAAAAAGGTACAAGCGGCTCCTAAAGTATCGAACGAGGTTTGAAATAGTAGGAGATAGTTCTCGGAGTTGTTGGAAGAATGGATAATACAATCAAGTCAAGTTGAAGTTTGTATTGTAAAGATGCAATATAATGCAAAGATTCTTCAAAATAATGGGGAAAAAGTTGGCCAAATGGAGGAAGAGGCTCCAATCGATAGGGAGTTGGAATCCCTAAGAGATTCTCCAAAGTTTGGTCATAAAATTGATCACGTAAAGTTCCTTGTGAGTTGAAGATGGAATGTAGCTTGGGGCTAGCCTCCAAATGTGTTCTCCTTTCCAAGTGAAGTGGATCACGAACTCATCAAAAACACAATTCTTTTGGATTGGTGCCATGACCATCTCAAGCTATTTGAATGTTAATTTTGTTTTTGGTATTTTTTTTTGGTTTGTTGTGTTTTCTAGGGGTGTTTCCATTCCGCGCATTTTTTAAGATCACCATTGCATTAAATGTATGATTAATGGAAAACACTTTTCAATCAAAAATAATTTCACTAAATCACACTTATCACAGACCAATCATCATTCAATCGAATGAAATTCCTAACCACTCACTCAATGCTTTGAGTGTAATGGAGACATTCAAAGTAAAATATCTTCCCACCACACACTTAATAAACTATCAAAATGTTCTAAAGAAAACAAAGTTATAAGAATCACGATATTAGACAAAACATCATAAACTCCTTCAAAAAAAGAAAAAAAAAACTTTTTACTTTTGTAATGAAGAATTCTCTTTGGGGATCAAAACTCATACTAAAAATGTCCTCAAAATTCACCCAGGCTCTGTCCATCATTCTAGCCATCAAAATCCTTGCCGATGTTGGCTAAAAAAATTTTTTTGGATAGAAAAAAAGAAGTTCTCCAACTTTAACAGCAACTCTCCCCTCCAAACTTGATGATTGATCCCTTCCTAACTTCAGAAACCCATTCTAAATGTATGCCCATATTTTTCCTAGGTGTCCAGTTAGACTAGAATATAATGCTCTTTGAAGAGTGTTCAAGGTGCCAATGATCCATGAGGAGATATGAGTATACGTGAGCACTCAATGAACCTCTATTACCCTGAGTTTTAGCCTTGTTTTCCAGGAAGTTGGCGAATCAGCAGTGTCATTTATGTGATCAGAGAAGTATTGGACTAGTAGTATTTTACTCCTTCACTGCCACTTCCAACGGTATTCAAGAAATGCGTCCACAAATCAAAACACTTACATTTTATCCCTTTAGACTAGTACTTCTCACACAGGTTAATTTTGTTGATGTGAGATTGTCATACTCACCGAGGATGCTCCTGCATCACTTATGCTTACCACAGCTTTGTATGGAACTGAAGAATGTCAACATCTATTACAAAAAGCATAAGTTGTCTCCTTCAAGTAAAAGTTCAAGAAGTGGTAGCAAACCTTCGATAGTGCTTAGATGTCATAGGTATACCAAGTAATGATAGATTCAGAATTACTGGAATGAGACGAGTGACTGGGCTCTTCAACATTGTAACTTTAGAAGTGTTCACTAAGAATGGTCTACATGTTAAACAATCCAAGGAAAGGAGCAGCAAATAGGTTAGTACTTTTCATTATTTTTTTCCATATATTTTTTTGTCTTGGGGGATGCTAACTTGATTTATGCAAGGTTTTTTCTGTTATGAATGTCTTCATAGAAGATAGTGCTTTGTAAGTCCGTAAGTGTTGGAGATTGGCTTTACGAGCAAAAACTAGTAATTTTCTTCTTTTCTTGATTTTTTTACTTCCATGACATATCAACATTTTTAAAACTTATAGATAAATTTTATTAGGTACAATTCTTTTTGGTTCCCCTATTTTTTTAATATGTTTTTTGGATTCAACTTGGACGTGAACATAAGGGTCAATATTAGCAGCAATATTGACCCCAGTTTGCATTTGATTTAAGCCATTTTAATTTATAGACTCAATGTTTTTCTGCAAGGACTATGAACAAAGAAACAAAAGTTTTTCTTGGATGGCGGGTACAGATGATCACCTGGATATTTATGTGTTGGGAATGGCAGAAAAACATGGATTTTATCATATAGGTATATGAGTGTGCAACTTAGCTTATTAGTTTTGTGCAAGGTTTTAATTATTGTCTTGGTTTAAATGTAATTTGTGAATACTTTTGACATAACTAGAGTAAAATGTGTTCTTAATATCTCATAATCCAATGCACCTTTGCTTTGCTAATGAGAGTAGAGAATTGTATCAAAGTTGAGACAATCAAAGTGAAGAACATGAAGATGAAAACTGTCGGTGGAGAGGTAGTTGTTCAAATTAAAAGTTAAGAAAAAGAACCTTAAAGTAGCACTAGGGAAGAAAATAGATCGCTTGGCGGTGGTGGAGAGAAGGTGTTAAATTGTATGTCAAGGGTTAATGGCGTTTAGGCACCCTTTTGTATTTTATCTTATTTGATATTAATAAAATGTTTGTTGACCCATTTGTTGGTGACAAGATTCAAATAAAATTGTTCTTAATTTATAATATTAATTACTATCCCAATTTGACATCATAGATGATATGTAGTTGTTGATTGCACTATATGATATTTGATTGTTATTTATTCTTGAAATCCATATTTTTCATTCTTTGAATTCGTATCTTCTCTAGAGACACAATAAAAATTGAAATTAGTATTTTGTATTGTCTCTAGGGAGACAATAATGGTATTGTCTCTAAAGAGATGAAAATGATATTGTCTCTAGAGAAAAAAAAATGACATTGTCTCTCAAGAGACAAAATTTGTATCAAACTATATTGTCTCCGGAGAGATAATATTAGAGACACCCACTTTGAGACAATAGACAACGTTTTTACTATCTCTATTTGAGACAATTTGGTCAAGTATTGTCTTTATTATTGTCTCAAAACACCCGCCCTTATAGTAGTGACCATGATTACGAATCAAAAGCTTAGGTCCTTGGTTTTTTTCTTCTTAATTATGATGGTTTACATTTTTTTATTAAAGGATGCCATTTTTTATTGAGACTATAAGTCCTATGCCCACTATTGGTCGATTTGAAGTGCACCTTCCATAACTTCCTCATAACTATGGAAAGGAAACTTATGAACTTTTTCCTTGGTCTCTCAATTAAGAAAATGAAGGAAAAGATCATAATGTTTCATTTGGTCTATGTTGGGTGCACCTACATAGGACTAAAGTGCTTGATTCCATCTCTGGATGAAATTTATGGAAAATTCATTTTACTCCTACCTTATATGAAGAAACTCTCCTATTCACATTCAAAGTAACTTCTTCATGTCAAAATATCTGATGAATTTCAAAAAACATTGTTTAGAGGAATGTATATAAGCATCTCGAATCTGATAGTACCAGCCTAAAGCTATTCCCTCAAGGATTTTCAAAAATAATTTAGCTACGACAACATCCCAAGGAACCAAATCCATAATAGTTGTAGCATAGGCCTTGATATGAACATTTGGATCTACTTCTCCATTAAATTTAGTCAAATCACTCGATGGGTATGGAAGTATGACACCACGTATCATAAATTCAAAGGGTTCTTTTAAATACTTCCCATAAGTACCCATTTCATAAGATTCCACCATTTAATATCCTTTACGAGGAGGTGGAGGAGGAATCGATAAGCTACATTATAGGCATTGACTAGGATGTATGAACCTCCTTGTTACAAAGTAGGAGTAGATAAGGTATATGGGTCCATCTGGGAGGACTTTGAATACATATGCAAATAGGGTGAGATGATACCAGGATATGGAATAGTGGGAGTGAAACAAGGGAATGTCGCATTGCTCAAAGGAGTGACATTCGAGAATGCACTTCTGGCCATACGTTGCATAGGATAAGCTTGAGAAGGATGAGGACCCATCCCTAGTGTCTCAAATCATGTGAGAAGATCACCTGGACTCAATGGAACTAGATAACCTTTTTATACATGATGTTGGATTGGTTGTACATTGGTATGGATGTATTCATTGTTATCAATTGGATATGTCATGTTTTACCCTAGTACATGAGTTGGTTTTGATGGTTCAAAACTCTCTATCTCTCTAATCCTTCCCATTAAGATAGAAATGACATCGTTATTAGAATATTGATTTCCATGTGTAATAATCACATTATTTGCATTGGGTTGAATATATCACATGTTCAAAAGCTGATCAACCTCCTCTATTCTCTCGTAACTTATGGGGTTTGAGGCATAGCTAGGGAGGTTTACACATTTCTTGTGTAGTTATCAGCCCATCCATAAAAGTAAGGGGATTGTTGTGGTTAAATGTTGGTGTAATATCTATTAAATAAAAATGGCCCACCCAAATTTTTATCATAAAATATTCTAGGAAGTATAAAATACCTACCAAAATAGAGGAATAGATTTAAAGGTGAGGTAATATAAATGAAATTAAATAAAATGAGTTAGTCCTTCATGTCGGGCTCAAAAATTTGTACAATAGAAAATCAACATGTGACCTTCACTGCACGCAATCTCCCGAGGTCGTGTAAGGAAAGACAATGTAGAATATTGTAGGGGTGTTGATGAGCAACTATAAGAGAATCATGGACTAAGATCGGGTAGTGTGAGTTCCTAGTAGTTGAATTAGTCAAAGGGGAATTAGAGGCTAAGTACATGTAGAGTAAGTTCCGTATGGTTTTCTGTATTTGTCTACTTGAAAGGAAATTATTTAAATAACGGAAATAAACAAATAAAATCAAATTAACTAATCTAAATTAATGTAAACTAATGTTTTTTCTTTTATGAAATAATAGTACATAAATAAGAAATGAAGAAATAAAATGCTTCTAATCCTATTTAAAAAATCCTTTACAAATAAATATCTAGATGTATCTATTTATCTAGGCAATAGTATACTAAATATATTCTAATCTAAATGAAGATTTTTCCATTTAATAATTGTGGATTAAATCCTTAAACACACCTCAGAGTCATGAGAAGAATTAGAAGATTCTTAGAATCTTTTCTTCCCCTGAAACTTCCCCGTTGGAATTTAAGAGGGATTAAACAGAAATTAATTTGAATCAAATTTTGAATTCTTAAAACTATGTAAAATCTTCTTTCGGAATCACTTCCCTTGTAAATCGACAGAGATAGGCCAGAAGCTATCTATCCTAAGATAACTTTGCATAAGAAACTCATCTAGCTATTTGCAACAAATAAAATGATATCTTCTACTCTAGTTGATAATATTGCATACATTCATAAATAATTGAATAAATTTAAAAAACTCAATAACAACCCCGAACATGGAATTATAGTGTAGAGGAAATGTCAGGTTATGGTACCAATTTATCCCCTCAAATTATCTTTACAAATGTTTTGTGTCCACTTGAGTACAAGGAATTGGGAATGCAAAGGAAGCGGTAACAAGAAAGTGTTGGACCAATGGCAGTTTGAAGGCGATCTGGTTGCAATGCGGGATGTAGTGCCCACTTCCTATTGAAACCTTTTGATACTAATCATGATACTGATGATTATATTATAGACATGATTATGGACCTTACTATAGTATGATGATAGATGTAGATCATGCATTATTGTTGGCTTGATTCAGTTATGATGTATTATGATTATTAGAGATATTTTGGATATTGATGATGGTATAATGTTTGACATGGTTATATTATGGATATTGTGAGTAGACCTAAAAATAGAAATTATTGGATGATGATATAATTATTGAGTAAAATTGCAACCGATATTGCTAGATTGCTTTGTTGTTGTTATGATTCATATATCTAGATTATTTTGGTAATTGTATTTGTATTATTTTAGATGTTATGATATGGCCAGAGGCCGAAGGAAGTATTTGTGTTTTGTAGGTTAAAATCTCACAATAAACATCGGAGGATTGGAGACCAACCACATTGGAATTCTAGATGAATTCAACAAGGTCACCATGGTAACTAGTATTTGTTTGTGCGTATTTATGTGTGTTAGGGATACCCATGGGGGGGGGATCAATTTTAATTGTGACCAAGGGGTTTTATGTATTTCTTTTATTTTGGTCCATTTTTTTATGTTTGCATGTGTTTATTTTGTGGTGCTTTTACCCCTTTCATGTAATTATTAAATGGTGTGTAAATATTGTGAGTAATCATGTGGTTAAGTTAATTAATTAAAATATGTCATAAGAAAGTAATTAATAGAGTTTTGGCCTTGAATTAAAGTGTTGTAAGAGATGTGTAAGTGATGTGTCAGTTAACTTTTGAGTTTGAAACACTCCACCCTCTTGGAAATTCGAATTTGTCCTTGGAGGCTATTTTTGGAGGCTTGTGGGACAAGTTAAACTTGTCCCATACCCCTTAAATTTAATTACCAACCATACCTACGGTTGGAGAGTTGAAATTAGACTTTTCTAATGCTTTTTAGAAGGCAAATTGTAGGTTTTAATTGCACTTTTCTTACATAATTTAATTTCAGTCCTTTGGGGTGTGGGTTGGATTTGAGTGTGTAAGTAAACTATCATATTATTCACCCACCTTTTTTTTATGATTTGGAGAATGATGTTGAATTTTGGGGTTGGGGTTGAAGATGTGTGATATGACATCCTACATGGATCTGCCTCATCCTATTCCCTTCCCTCTTCTATAAAATTTGAATTCTTTACCTTGTTTTGGGGTTCCTTCACTTTGGAGACTTCATTATTGGGTGAATTCTTTTTTTTTTTTAGGAGCTCTTGCTTTGATGAATTTTTTTGGAAGATTGTTGCATGCTTTTGCTTGGCTGTTTTGGATTTATGCATTAGGATAAAGCTTTTTGTTTTGGAACTCGAAACAACTCCATCATGCAGAGGTAAGAGATTGGCTCTCTAAATGCATCCCTTTTTTTTTCAGAAAAATGTTATTGTGTGAATTTTTGGCATGTTTGTGGGTTGTTGGGTAGATGGCCTAGGAATGGTGTAGGAGAAGACTATGGGGTTATTTTATGGGAGGCACAAGTGTGTTTTAGGAAAGATAAGGGTGGAGGGAGTTGGGATTTGGGTTCCACCTTACAAAGAAATAGCTTGCATTTCTTTACTCATTATGGGGTGCCATAAGAGGTTTGGGAGGCATAAGGAAATGCGAGGACTAAGGGGTACTTGGGGAGGCATAAGGGCATGTCAAGTATTTGAAATGATAGATATATTTATTTTGGTGGTTTGCTATCAGGTGGTGATACCCATTTCCCTTTGGGAGGCATAAGCAACATCCCCCATAGTTTCTTGCTCCTTTGGATTGCTTGATGAAGCCTCAGTAATGTTTGTAATTTTTAATGTAGTTGTAAACTACATTTTATTTTGGACTGTATTTTTATTGAGAAAGTGTTGCTTGTGTGTTTGTGGAAGCCTATTGTTGCCATGAGTTGGATCACATCTTTTATTGTATTGTGGTTGGGGCTCGGGGGCCAATGAAGAAGGATATATTCTCCTCTTCATTGGATGTCTTGGTTGGAGTCGAGCATTGCCTTTCCCTTACTCTTGTTGTGATAAAATTGGAAGAATGAGAAATTTGCATGTTGTTGTTACGGAGCAAGGAAATATGACATTTTGAAAGTCCTTTGTGTAATGAAATCTTATTATAACCTTTCCCACTTGAAGTGGATGAACTTGTATATGTTTGTAATGGAAAGATACTAGGTATTGACAATGAAAGTTGAAATTTGAACAAAAAAAGAGTTATACTTTGTATTCTGTTTTGGAAAGAATGTGAAAGAATGATATGTAATGTGTATGTTGTATTTGAAATCAAATATAAAGAAAGTTCTAAGAGTTTCATTTGAATTAATGGAAGTGCTTTTTTACTGTCCATATGATATTATTTCCATTATAAATTTGTGTTTAACATGCACTACGAAATCCCTGCTTGGAAAGTGGAAAAGTGAAACACGTGAGGAGAAAATGTATTATTCTACCTTGTTTATAATATATGATTTTGGAAAGAATAGAAACTACATTCTTGTTTTAATATTTGATTGAAAGAAAGAAAACTATTTATGACCAACATGGAATGAATTTAATGTTTTATTTCATGGCAAAGGAGATAGTTAATTTATGTTCTGTAAATGTATACACCTCTTTCAATTCACTGTATACTTTGTAAAACTCCTTTATCAAATGTTCAAATAACCCTATAAATAAATAAGAGGCAAATGAAATAAATCAATTGGACTTAAGGAGGCTAAAATGATCCCAAACCAAGCTAAAAACACTTAAGGAAATTCTTATAAAACTTATCAAAATTGGGCTCAAACCGTTTTACAGTCGTGCTGCTATCAAGAAATGTAAATGTTCAAATTACAAATCAATCAAACAAATTAAACCTTGAAATCTCTCTCAAATACACCTAAGAACAATTTTCCATGTCTATTTGACATGTTAAGAGATGGAAAAGAACAAATTTAACAAATTTAACAAGTTAAAATTTACTAGTTTGCACTGTAAAAGCCTGCAAAACGTTTTCACTAAATTGACCCATTAAAATTTATTAAAATACAAAATAATTGATTCCTATGTAAAGAGGACGTTGAGAGCTTTCTAGAAAGTCCTTGTTTTCCCAAAACCGAGCCATCTATCAAAATTTATGGCCTTCAGAAGTTTTCCTTCACGTGGCATCCAAAAAACAAATTTGGGAAAAATTTCCTTGGCGGGCCCGTGGCCCAATTTTTTCCGTTAGAACTTCAAAAAAATTTGGAAAAATTTCCTAATTTTTCCCGCTGACCTGCAGCCAACCAGAGGCTTCCACGTGGCACCACAAGGTGTCGACGGAGGGGCAGACCCCTTTTTAAGCTTCACACTCCCGAAAATTTTTAGGAAAATTTTATAAATTTTCTCCACTGCCCCACCGAGCCACAACCAAATAGGTGATGCCACGTGGTGTCACGAGGCATCGGCAGAGGAGCAGGTCCCATTTTGTTTTTTTTTACATTTTGAAAACTTTGGAAAAAAATTCCAAGTATTCCCCACCGCTCATCAGCCTGGAGCTAATTAGGAGCCGCCACATGGCATTGCGAGGTGTCCGTGGAGGCACGGGTGAACGCTACCCTCTAGGCCCTTCAGGGTATTAAATTAATTTTCTCCCTGCCTTCCCCACGTTGACTAAGGAGATACGATGTGTCCCTTGCAGATTTGCGGGAGCACAAGCGCAAAGTTATCTTTCGCCCTACGCGGGAAAATTTCTAAAAGTCTCCCCGCAGCCCACCGACCCGTCCCTAGGGAAAATTTTCACCCCTAGGCCCACAAGCCCACTCTTGGGAAAATTTTCACCCCAAGGCCCGCTTGCCCATAACTCAAAAAATATGAGGAGTTAGGAGGAATTCTTTATATCGGTGGAAAGGTGGCGACACATTTCCTATCCAATGGGAATGATTTAGGGAAAAATTTTAAGGCGTTAAGTTTGAGAAAAATCAAGTTGAACCTTTAAGCCTGTTAGAGAGTGGGTATGGTGAGGAATTACCCTCTGAACCTAATTGAATCTTCAAACCTTAAATTTTGGACCTTATGACCTCTAATAATTGTTAATAAAATAAAAGTATGTTCTAGTGGATTAGAATTGTTCCAACTTTGTTAGTGACAACTATTGTCTTGTAACCCTGTTGTAGATTCTTTTAACCCATAATGGTACTGATTTATATAGGGTTACTTGATTTATCTCCATGTGCGGTTTTATTTAACCCATAATGGTATTGATTTTAGGATGGTTATTAGCAAGAGCTCCATTTAGCATGTTTCCTTGTAACATTTTTTTATTAATGTAATTTATGTAGTTTATTTGTCATTGTAACTATCTAATTACTCGCTAAATTTATAATGTTAACTTGGGTTACCCTCTCCATTTCAAATAAAGTGATTTTATTATTATGTAAGGAAAATGGCAAGTCTAAAAGGCCATTTAGGATGTTTTCTACTTTGGGTTTTGAAGAGATATTAATACAAAGTGTGTGTGTTTTTTTACATCGGTCTATTTTTCCCACTTAAATTTTACTTTTCATTAAATACATGGAAACTAAATAGCATATTTAATACTTCTAGAACTATATGATTCATATAATATATTTTCAACTGAAATCTTATAACTCTAAGGAATATCTACATCGAATGCAATTAAAAGAAAATCTAAAATGTTTCCTAACTCTACAAACCCTAGATTTCCTACATTAAACTTGTCTTATTAAGAAAATATTGATAACGGAGTACAAGATGAGGATAAATCTAAAATATCTACAACTTAAAAACACTAAAATTTCATTGTTCATATTAATGAAATATTGATAAAAATGAATACAAGGTTTGAGTGAGGTTTAATTATTGTGAAAGCTCCCAATGTTGACTAAAACTTCTTTATTACTACTCAAATTAATGAACTAGTAATAAAAGAAACTAGAAACTCAAAACATGGATGGTTTATGGTAACTCAAAGAGATGATGATGTTATGGATAGGTGAAAATGATGAAGAACTCCTTGTTACAAGTTAGATTATCTGCACAACAAAGGACACTAGAAGAAAAATGGATTAGTAGATAGGATTGAGGATTTCCCACCTAAGTTGTTTCCAACAAGTGTGAAATTTCTTATATGGATGTCAACCCTCCCGTATATGAAATGAAGTGTAAAAATATGATAAATGGATTTGATAGAGAGCATTTAATATTTGAAAAAACAATCTAGAAAGAGATCTAACATGATAGTATGTAAATCTGATCCAAATATGACAATGTGAAGTAAAATTGATAGGAGTTAATGGAGACCTATGGATAGAGTAGGCCGGTCGATGGCGATTGGGGTGGATGAAGATATATGTACCCAAAAACATATATGTGAGCTCCTATAGATGAATTTGAACTAGATAGTACACTGTAAACAAACGTGAAAAGGACACATACACTGTAGCACACACTAGAAGTGAAAGGAAGATGAAAAGATACAATAAAATAATGGAAAATGATGACAAATGGTGAAATAATAGGGCTGGTCGACAATGACCAGGGGGTAATCGAAATGTAACTAAGGGTCTAAGAGAACATATTAGACTCGACAAACCGGAAGAATGGTGAAATATGGACAATAGAAGTAGAAAGAAACCAAAAATAGTGACTACTAAAGACCCGATGTAACAGAAATACATTGGATGGAGGCTAGGTTGACGATGCTCAAACTAAATTGGAAATGACACAGGATGGTTAGGGTATGAAAGAAAATGGAATGAATTAAATGGAGACACGGAAATAAAAGCGAAGGCTTAAATGCGGTGATTAGAGGTACTGAAGCTACCTCGAACTCGCACAAGATGTTGGAAATAAAAGAATGTAACAATATGGTAATGGAAGCACATGCAATGACAAAGCAATAAATATGCAAAAAAGTTCCAAGAAGACTCTAAAATGTGAAAGATAGCTACAAAAGAACTCAATGATGACGAAAAATTTGCAAGATATCATGAGGAACTCAATGTTACATCCTTTAGAAAGGACGGGAAAGGGCGTACTTATAGGGTCAATTGTGACTGGGTGGTCACCGCCATTTGCTAGGAGCCATCCACTTGTGCAGTAGAATAATGCCCAACTCGAGGCATTAAGGACCAAATGAAGCAATATTAGGGTTTTAGAGAGCTTAAGTAGGTTAGCATTGCATATGGAAGAGAAATGGGTATGTGAGAGGTTAGAAGGAGTAAAAAAGGGCATTGACAAGAAAATATATTAAATCAACACTTAGAAATAGCAAATTAGAAGCTTACGGTTGGGAAATGAGAACTTAGCGATGAGAAATGAATTAGGTGGAGATTAGAATTAATTAATTAATATTAAGTTTAATTAAAATGATTTAGGGAGATGAAAATAGAAGGAGATGGGGATTAGGATTAATTATAAATAATTAATCAATAAAATAGATAGTATGGGATTAATGGTGGGAAATGGGAAATAATTATATTAATTTGATTTTGAGAAGGAAAATGAAATTCGAATGTAGGAGCCAAAGTTTGAACAAGATAAAACACGAGTGAAGGGGAGGAACGATACCAAAATTGGTGTTTACATTTTCCCCTCTTTGAGAAGTGGTTTCCGTTGGGAAATACACGAGGAAAAAATGAGAGAGATGAAGAAACGATTTGATTGGTGTTCCCCTCAAACTTGGGATTGATGACACAAAGGAAGTCAATCCCATGTTTGAAAGAGATAGATATAGAAAGAAAAAAGGGATGAGAAAAGAGGATGAAGAGATAATATATCCCGATGAAGAATAAACAAAAAGTAAAAAGATGGTAGTGACTCTAATATCACTTCGGTATGGAACAAAGGATAGTCTCAATAGAGACAACATAAATGTCCTACAAACTAGTGAGTGGGAAAAAAAACACCTACAAAATGGAGGGAAATAAAAGGGAATTCACTCGAATGAATCAAAACACATCGTAGGAGCAATGGGTCAAAGGCATTAATTTAGTATGTGGAAAAAAATGTTAAAACGACTAGGACAAGAGCTATGACAATATAAGGAGGGTTGGGGGTAAGAAAATTCATTCGGAGAGGGAAGGCTAACATGAGAAAAATATGCCCCAAGAGGGCATGCGAGAATGGCCAAGGAAGAAAAAATAATTAGGCCCGAGGGCCAACATGGGAATTATATAAACAAAATGATGCCCCAGTGAGAAAAATAATAGTTACAAAACAAGGAATCCCTTAGATGGAGATTTAAAGCAACGGTGTCCCGAGGAGGAACATAAAATTGATAACAAGCAAGTGAATGAAATCCTGGCAAGACAAATTCATAAATAAAAAAATGTATGCCACATAAAAGTGGAAGAAAAGATAATTTTGACAGAATTGAACATAAAATTAAAAGTAAGAGAGTGATATAGTTACATGGGAATTAGGCCTGAGGGCCAACATGGGAATTATATAAACGAAATGATGCCCTAGTGAGAAAAAGAATAATTACAAAACAAGGAATCCCTTAGATGGAGATTTAAAGCAATGGTGTCCCGAGGAGGAACATAAAATTGATAACAAGCAAGTGAATGAAATCTTGACAAGACAAATTCATAAATAACAAAATGTATGCCACATAAAAGTGGAAGAAAAGATAATTTTGACAGAATTGAACAGAAAATTAAAAGTAAGAGAGTGATATAGATGGATAGAAGGGCTTGATCGATGGTGACTAGTATAAATTGGCGGAATCCCAACGGGCCAATGGAGACTATGGTCGATGGGTTATAAAAACCCCATGTTCGGTCAACAAGGATCATTTTCACATGATTAATTGATGATAGAGAGCTTTAAGGTTATAAGAGAGGGCAAGAGATCGGGTAAAATGGAGGTCGAGAGGAGTTTGCGAGAAGCGCTAGAGGACTCATAGGATGGATAGTAGCAAAACCCTAGACTATTTTTATGCATCTTTTGTTGTTTTTATATATATTATTTACATTTCTTCAAATTTTGGGCCAATAAAAGGGGTTGTTGGTGGTAACTAGGCACAATCTAAGTCCGTATTTACCCAACCTAGTTTGGCGTCGATGCGTCAACCCAACTAGGTCAATGTTAGCGAGGGGATGGAAGATGAAATTTGATTTTTGAATGAAATTTATGGAATGTGATGATCATATTGCTAATGGGTGCTTTTTTACACCGGTTTTACAAGCACGAGACATAATTTACCCGAGGGATAGATTCCCTTATGTGTATGAGAATATTCCAATAGATATAATAGATGCTTGAATAGGACCACCTAGAGGCAAAACAATTAGGTGGATTCCACCATTACTAGAGGATTCCACAAGATGTGGGATTGATGATAGCAAGACTTGGTGAAGAGATGGAATGGGTGGACCTACACATTTTGGTTCTCGGAAAAGGGAGATAACAATTACTCTTGACGAAATTCACTTTGTATTCTTATACTACCTATATAAGGGGGAAGGTAGTTGTACACCGTTTAAAAGCGGCAGGCGGCGTGAGAATCTACAAGTAACTCTTCCACGTACCCAACCTCTCGAGGTCGTGCTGAGATAGCCGGTGGGGTAGAATATGTGTGTGATGCAGACAAACTAGTTAGGTAGTCTAATGTCTTCGACACGCACTAGTGGAATTTGCGAATCTAAGGCAAAGAAGGCCCTTCTAACTTGGACTGGTGTGATAGATCGATCGGCAAGGATGACTGCTCGAAGGCTCCAATCAATATCGAGCTCTGGCGTGATTTGATCTATGGGTTGTGGATTACGTGGAAAATGACCTGAGATAGTTTCGTGTATGTCTCCTGATAAGGTCATATAGTGGATGGTGGAAACAATTGACTCTACGGACGATTCTCTGGCCTAGTCCAGAATTCTCTAGCTTCGTTAGCCACTATATCTAATAAGGACAATTGTTCGATGATGATGGGTGGAAGTGGAGTGGACTGAAATACTAGTGTGCGTAGGCCAGTGTCTATATCTGATTGACTTGTGGACTCGTTGGGCTGTGGGATCTATGGATCGCAACCATAGACTCTTAGTTGTTGCGGTCCTGTTATGGTCATGTGCGAAATCAAGTTCTAATCCCTAGTATCTAGTAATCATATGCTTTCTCAGCTTCTATGTTTAGGACCAAAAACTGTGTGATCTTCTAAGAATACCTCACAGACATTCGTGCAATCTGGATCCTTAGACTGGTATCTATATCTGTGAGAGTATCTCCTGCACCTGGCTGTGGGACCAAAGGATCACAACCAAAGGTTTGTTCTCTTTCGAACCCTTCTACAGTCATGTGAGTGTTTACCTAGGGCAATCTGTAATTTGGTTGGTTTGACCAAAACGTGTGTGCTTGGTCGTCCTCTATGTTTAACCCTCTCAACTGAGAACTGATCAGTTGTAAATCTGTTGTTGTTCGGAATACTTGTATTCTGAGATTTTGGTCTATGTCAACTATTGCTGTAACGAGATTTGGTTGAGGCACGATTGGCTCAAATATATATTCTCTGGGCTCCTGAGGTCCCGTGATTGTCATACGAAACAAAATGCAAATCTAACTGTAACGAAGCAAATTCTAACTACGTGAAATAAATCTAACATATATAACTTTTATTCTTCTAAGAAATATTTTAACAATTTTAAGGAAAGCAAACTATTTTAAACGTATCTAGGAATAATAAACAATATTTTAAAACAGACAAGATAACCGAGTATAGTTATTTGCCTGTGCGATTTGTAGAATTATTCTAAATAAATAAAATAGCTCGTCTAATCTATCTGCAAGATTCTCGATCCTACCTCAGAAGTGAGGAGTGAATCATAGTTTCTCAGAAACTATCAATCCTCACAGCTTCCCTGGCAATATCGAGAATAGAATTCACTGAAATGAAGCAATTATCTACTCTATTTGATATGATTCTAACTAGAACTTTGAAATTTAAAACCTGGATTCCGCAGAACAGTGGCGAATCCGATGGTGTGTGTGATCTTGTCCCCTCAGTATGATCTCCTCGTTCTTTCGTGTTCACGTGGATCCAAAAAATCGTGTAATGCTATCACCGATAGGAGTAGATTTTAGGACAAGGACAGCTCAGAATGCAGACTGAAAATGTAAGTAGGAGAGGGACAGCGCAAGAGTACAGAGCTTGACTTATGCGATTCCTAGCAGGATTTTACTGTGAGTCATGCAACATGAAGCGACCAGAACCTGTAACTATCTTATTCAAAGAGCAAAACCTACAACTTTAATGGCTTCCTAAGCTATTCCGTTCCAATGGATTGGATAAAATAACAACACTGTTTGCACAAGCTGGATATGTGGCTTACCAACAGCTGAATAAAGCTAACCAAGCATATAATGGACTGAACTAAGAACTCTAAGCAACAATAAAATTAAATCTACAGCAAAGAGAAATTCAGAGGCAAGCTTCAAGGCCGATTGGATGAAATGACAACACTTCCTGCACAAGATGGGTATGTGGCTTACCAACAGCTGAGCAATCTAACTAAAGATGCAAGTGAATTCAAGCTATGGCTTCTAAACAAGATAACAAGCTAAAATACTAAAATGAGGAGAGCAAAGATCAGTCTTCCAAATCCAGCAAAACTTCAGACCATTTGCTTGTGCACAAACCATGCATTTATAGGAATTCAATCACCCAAAAACCAAAACCAAATGGAACTCCTAAACAATAAACAAAGGAAAAACACTATTCCAGGGGACCAAAAACATAAATGCATGCTCAAGTCAGCAAAGAAATCTGGTGAATCGTGATATTTCCCGCGAGTCACGTCAAAAGAACGTTTTGAAAAACGTGCACAGACCACCACTCGAGCGGGCGGTGATTACAGGACTGCCACCACGATCGGGCGGCGGTCACATCACTTTGAAGATCAAGAGGCCAAGGAAAGATGGAAAAAGGGGAAAACAAAGGGCGCGTGGTCTAAGCGGGGCATACGGGATGTTAACACATACTTCGAGGTTTTTCCGGATCCCGAACACCTTGCGAGAGACTGTATCATCATTGGGAACTTATTACATTGTTCCGCAGTACAGTACCTTACAATTTTGGGTACGTACATATTGCCCCCTCGGAGAAGTGTTTTAGCCATGAAGAGGCATAAAATGGTGGGTCCGAGTATGGAAGTCCCGAAATGGGGAGTTAGAAGCTATACCTTACACATCCGTGTGTTGAAACGATGCCATCCGAAATTCCCGCTACCTGCAAAATGAAAAGAGAACTCAAGTGCAGATAGATACAAAACTTGGAAAATAAACGCTAAATTGATAGGGAATGAGAACGTACCATTCGTGCGGGGATAGGAACTTACCTCCATCAGCGCTCCAAACCTGTGAAAAAGTCTTTTAAAATGAATCAGGGCGCTATATATATGAAAGTGGGCCCATTTTCCTATTCATTTGCGTGAGTTGATTTGATTGATTTTGAGCTCTGGGACCCACGGTGATGGTTTCTTGCGTGAGTAGAGTCAAAACGTCCACAGTGAGATCGTGATCATGCCTCCACGTGTGGAACACCGCCCTGCTAGATCACAGGTTGGTTTTCTTTAATTTTGTGTTTTTCCCCCTTTAAATTCGAAATGTTAAATTTGTCGTAATGGGGGGGTTATTTTTGAAAATATTAGGTTCGAAAGGTCCACCTAGGGGGGGCGCCTACTGGGTAGGCTCCATTTTTAGTTTAAATGGTCTTTTTTTACTTATTTTGGGCTTTTTGGGATTAGAAACCCGCGCGGGTTTCCGGACCGTGACCGCCGCCGCCCGGTGCAGTCGGTGGCGGTTACATGACCACCGCCTTGTTCACGACGGCGATTACACGACCGCCGCCCCTTAAGGCGGCGGTTAAAACCGCCTCCCGATCGGGGCGGCGGTTCGACTTGAATGCAAAAGAACTTAATTTTGAGATTGCACTTGTATTTTCTTGCACTTCTATACGTTTTTATGACCTTCTTTGTATTGTTCGAGATACTAACTTGCTCTGCTTTTTGTGTGTTTTTAGGTGTATGCGGTGTGAGGAGGAATACATCGGATGAAGCCGAGAGAGAGAGTGTGAATGGTGTCGAGAGTGCTGGATGCCCTCTTACTAGGCGAGGAGGACACACTATAGAGAGCTGACATACTGCGTATATCGCGTGTGCCTCATGTTGCACCATCTAGTCACATCCTTTGTGACTTATTCTCTTATTGGGACGCAGATCAGAACACTTTCCGACTGCCAGGTGTCCGCGGTGAGTGGACTATTACGTTGGAGGATGTCTACCGTATTTTGGGGGTCCCGATCATCGGGAGGAGACTCACATTAGAGACGGCAGGATCACGGGCACAGATTACACAGTGGGCAGGTTACATGGGAGATGCAGCTATCTCCACGGGGTCGAAGAAGGGAGTGAGAGTTTGATCCATACCTTCTTTGCCTATCCCCATATTTTGACAGGCCATCATGGGGATCCTTTCCTCGAGATTGATTGGCGACAAGGGAGGGGACACTTTGTTATACTGCTGGGCCCCCATCATTGCATAGATAGAGGGGCATGGCCGGATATATGCCTGGGGTCCAGACATTCTGGGGACCACCTACCACGATTTATACAGGGTGGTCCGTTTGCAGGACAGTCATTGAGCCACCCGACTTTAGTTATGAGTTGGGTGTATGAGCATTTTATTCCCTACGGAAGAGGCATAGAGGTGGCAGAGATCCTAGGGGCAGTGAGGGCAGCAGAGATGGTCGAGATATGTCGGTGCTTAGATCACCTCACAAGCCGCCTGCCTCCCTTACCACAAAGCGAGATATGGAGGCGACACCGTGCATCGGCTTATGGCTGGCATATGGGGCGAGGAGACCCTTACATTGATCTCTTGCTCCACCATAGGGCAGCTCATTGACCACGTGGGACGGGTGGAGGTACATCCTTTTGGCAAAGTTCCTCAACAGTTTGGCCTTCCATATGCGGGCATGCTTCCCCCAGTGGCACCAGTTTACAGATCAGTTTGCGAGGCCAGAGGGGGGCCTAGAGGCCGAGGTTAGACAGTGGTCACTCCTGGCACTCCCATTGCAGCTAGGAGGATAGTTCGGGCCAGAGGGAGAGCCGGTGCGCCTCGGGCACCTTTGCTTCAGATTGCTGCGGGTCCTGCTCATAGCAGCGATGACCCTATAGACATTGACTCCGATTCTGAGGAGCTTACGAGGAGGAGGGTCGGAGGAGTAGGCGATGATAGCGATCTGAGTGGCATGACACTCGGGATATTATTATCTGCAGAGGAGAGGGCCGAGCGAGCACGAGAGAAGGACACTCTAGTTTCGGAGGAGCCACTATCTCGGGGTCATGGTGGAGAGGATGAGTCGGTTGTGGGGCGACATGTTGCCCCTGCTTATAGAGCAGCAGCCCGGTCGGCAGCGGCATCCACGGCGGGTCTTTGGTCCCAGCGATCCATCTTGGAGGCCCGATGATCCGAGTAGGTTATCCTTTCTTCCTTTCAATGTTTGTTTAATTTAGGATTTTTATCTCTCCTTGTGTTTGTATCTTGTATATTTTAGCCTCTTGCTTGGTTTCTAATTTGTTTTTCCTTTGTTTGCGAGAGACGCGACGAGTGGCGGGATCGATCCGCAGGGTATGCACTGATTCCCTGATGATCCCCATGGATAGGACCCCCGTGGAGCTATCCGTAGATGCCGGGGAGCCCTCAGCAGCCGGCAGGCATACCGATGTCTTCGCTCCCATTTGGCACGTGGCCAATATGGTGTCGACCCTACGTCTGAGAGTTGGTGGGCTATAGGATAGTCGAGCGCCTTATGAGGAGCCACTCTCATGGTGAGACCGCAGCTGCTCCTCGGGACCACAGCCCTCCGTTCATTCAGAACGTCATCGTAGCTAGAGTCCTAGGCGAGGGCGCGCACCTTCAGAGGGGTCGCGTAGGAGTTGAGAGACCACTTTGCTCCTATGTATTTTGTACTATAGATTTTTTTGTATATCACGGGCTCTTTGAGCGTTTTGACCATGCCTAGTGCATGATGGCATTGTATATAAACATTGATTATTTATATATATGCATTCGTTTTTGGATCAAACGCTTGTCACTCATGTTTTCCTTTCTATTTCCAGTTTCCTTGTGTATATTACGATGTATGGTTTATATGCTTTCTAGAATGTATGCAATGGAAAACAAATGATGCAAATGTTTGCTTTCTTTTTGTGTTTCATGATGCTGATACATGATATTGTAGATATATTGTGATTTTGAATCTTAGCTTCTGTGAGCAATTTGGATACCTCATGTTTGTTTTGGCAAAGTGATGAAAATAACCAGTATGATGAATAGATTAACTTGTCCCACTCCTAACTCCACGCAACTAGTAAGATGCGAGGGCTCATCACCAAGAGCCAAGAAGGGTGCAAGTTATGAAATGTGGTGAAATGATAGTGATGAAAGACAGACAAAGCTTTGGTGGAACCAAATTGGAAGCTACAAGCCAACTCCACTCGAGTGACTTCATAGTTTTGGATGCAACTTGCTTTGCGGTTTATCTAGACTTAGACCCGTAGATGGCCACATAGTAGACAAAATCTGAGTTTTTAGGATTTTAACTCTCTTGGGATTTTGAACATCTGATTCATTCGTTTTTGACTCAAAGTTTGAATTGTTTGTTTATGACCTTTTAACGTTTGCTTTGTCAAGAGGACCCCCTACACTTTGCCCCATGCTACTAGTAAGAAGCGTGGGTTTATCACCGTGGGCAAGGCATAGGCAAGTAAGGGCATTTCCATCCTTTCCCAACCCTACGTCACTAGTAAGAGACGCAAGCTCATCACCGAAGGTTGGTGGGGCAAGGAAATGTGTAAAAATAAAATTTTCTGTTTAATCACTTTTTGACTTGTCTTTTTGAGTAAAATGTCAGTATGTGCTTATTCCCAAAGAGATGTGTATATGGGATAGATGCGACACCATGAAGCTTCTAGAAGAGACCATAGGCAAGACACATGTCCTAAGAAGAAATCAAAGTGAGAAAAAACTTTCAGATCTTGGTATGGTTACCGTTAAGACTTCGTCATGTCTGATTTTATTTGATAAAAGATTCTGAGATATTTGATGATATCGTGAAAATGGAGAGATATGATTAGAAAGTTTTATGCCAACAACATCATGAGTTTGTAATGAATTGCTTTGAGAATAGATTCCTTGATCACAATTTGTGTAAGAAACGAATGGACAAAATGATCCTAATCTATATGAAAATGCAATGTAGATAGTTATATAGGTAGCGTTAGCTGCTTATGCGTAGAAACGTTTGAGGTGCAGGGAATTGACTGTTTCGCCAAACTCCTCACCTTCTAACATACATAAGAGGTATGCACCATTTCCATAGTCCTTCATGACTCGGTATGGGCCCAACCATTTGGGCCGGAATTTCCTTCCTTCGCCGGTCTTCTTGTCGATCCGGCTGTCTAGTCTTAGAACTAGATCACCTTCGTATATATCGCGTTCATAGACCTTCTTGTTATACTGCCGGCACATTCGGTCAGCATAAGCTCTATGCCGCTACTCAGCATCTAACCTAGTTTCATCTAGGCTTTCTAATTGGGAAAGACGTGCTTCTCTGTAAGCGTCTTCATCCAGAATCCCTTGTAGTGAAATGCGGAGACTGGGTATTTCGACCTCAAGCGGGAGAACTGCTTCTGCCCCAAATACCAGCGAGAAAGGAGTTGCTCCCATTGGTGTTCTTATTGAGGTTCGGTGGGCCCACAAGGCCGGATATAACTTCAAATGCCAATCTCGTTTGTTTTCTTTCACCGTTTTAAGGAGAATGGCTTTCAGTGTTTTGTTTGTTGCTTTAGCCTGTTCGTTGGCTTGGGGATAATACAAGGAAGCCGTATGATGGCTTATCTTAAATTTACTGCATAGTTCATGAAATTCTTCATTTTAAAAAGAAGTTCCATTATCGGAGATAATGATTTACGGGATACCGTACCTGCAAATGATTTGGTTCAAAATGAACTTGGCAATCACAGAACCAGGTACAGTAGTAAGAGGCATGGCCTCCACCCATTTGGTAAAATATTCAGTGGCCGTGATTATAAAATTATGGTCATCGTAGATGAGGGAGAGAATTTCCCTATTAAGTCTAGACCCCGTGTAGAAAAGGGCCATGGAGTTGTGATTATTTGTAGAGCTTGTCTTTGGCATGTGGATCTCGTGGGAGAATTCTTGGCACTTGTGACACTGCGTGTGCAAACTCTATCGCGTCATGTTCTAGAGTGGGCCGAGAAATAGCCCATTCGATGTATTTTTCGAGTGATGGCATGGCCACCGAAGTGGCCTCCACATATACCGGTGGGATTCATGGAGAATCCTCTTGGACTCTTAGTGTCAACACACCTTAAGAGCATTCCATCGAATGCTTTCCGATAGAGCACACCTTTCTCTATAATGACATATTTAGCTACGATTATGTGTAACGTCTTCTTTGTTGCGGTGTAGCGCCTCCGGGTATGTATGGTCTATGATATAATTAATGATATCGGTGTACCAAGGACACTCGAGAGATAGCAGTCGAGTCGAGTTTCGATGTAGTATATGCATTCATCTGGAAAGTCTAAATCTACTAAATCACCTTCGTCTAATGGGTTGTCACTAACCAATCCACGATGATTTTCCTTTAACCGACTTCTGATTTACAAATGTTAACTCGAACTCTCCCATTAAGGTTATAAAATGTCTAGCCTTTTTAGACAAGGACCCTTGTGTGAGAAAAGTCCATAAATGGTCTATTTTTACCATGACTTTCGTTTCTTGATTCAACGATATAATGTCTTAGGCATTTAGTAGCAAAGACTATGGCAAGGCATTCTCATTCTTCCTATGTATAGTGTGTTTCATAGTCAAGCAGCGTTTGGCTAATGAAATAAATCGCACGTTCTCTCTTGTTATCGTCTTCTTGGGCCAACATACAGGCCAGCGAGACATTGGTAGCTCGTGAATATAGAATTAACGGGCGATCTAGCTTAGGTGGCATTAGCGTAGGTGGCGATAAAAGGAAACGCTTAACTGCATCAAAAGCTTCATTGCAATCTTCGGTCCAATCAAGGCTATAGTCTTTCTTGAGTAAATTGTTGATTGGATGAACGGCGAAGCTTAAGTCCGGGATAAATCTCCGGATTGCACCTAGCTTTCCGAGAAATGATCTGATTCCAGATTCACTCGAAGGTGGGACCATTTCGAGGACAGCCCGAATTTTGGTTGGATCAACATCAATTCCTCGTGACGATATGATGTAACCTAGGAGCTTTCCTCCTGTTACACCAAAGACGCATTTCTCTGGATTTAGCGTGACTCCGTATTCTATTAGACGTGAAAGAATGATGCGGAGTACTTCGGGATGGTCACAACACTTCTTGGCTTTAGCCAATAAGTCATCTATGTAAGATTCCACGATTTTATGAATTAGATCGTGAAATATGTATGTCATGGCCCGCTGGTACGTAGCACCGGTGTTCTTGAGACCGAATGGCATAACAGCGTAGCAATAGGTTCCCCAAGGAGTTATAAACGTGGTTTTAGCTTGATCTTGCTCAGATATTCTAATTTGATTGTATCCCGAGAATCCATCCATGAGAGACAAAAGTTCAAAACCATCTGTTGCATCAACAATAACATCTATGGATGGTAATGGGAAGTCGTCCTTAGGACACACTTTTTTGATATCTTGAAAATCTATGCGAGATGCGTATCTTTCCATTCTTCTTGAGAACGGGAACGATGTTAGATACCCATTGGGAGTAGTCAACTGGCTTGATGAATCCTACCTGAAGGAGTTTTATTACCTCCTCTTTTACCATGAGAGCTACTTTGGGTTTCATAGGTCTTGACTTTTGTTTAATTGGCTTTGCATCTGATCTAGTGAGGAGGTTGTGCACCGCAATGTGGGGTGCGACTCCTGTCATCTCCTTATAATTAAATGCAAACACCTTCTGATGTTCTTTGAGGATCCTCATATGTATTTCCACTTCTTCTGGCGTTAACGAAGATCCTAATTTTAAAATTCTCGGCTCATCTTCTGTCCCGATGTTGACATCAATTGTTTCTTCGATCAAGGAGGCGTTAAACCTTCGAACTCAGGCGGTGCTGGAGGTAAATCTAAATCATCCCCATTTTCTACTACGTATATGCTAGGTTCCATTTGTGAGGGAAGATCCGTTACGGGATTTCCGAAGTAGGAAGACGAATGTGGAATCAAGGATAAATCTAGCATGTGATAGGAGAGATGTAGTGCTGCATAGGCATTTAAGTAATCCAAAGTAGCAGCATCACTATCAACATGGTCTAGGACGGTAGATTCACTTCCGCTTGAAAGAGGATTTGTCATTATTTTTATCAATGGTTCATCACGAATGGACACCATGAACTGGGTATCTTCTAACTCATTGCTTGGAGTAAAACGTGATGCTGAGGTTGCTATTGAATCGGCGAGAAGATTTTTCTCTCGCGGGATTGCTTCAATGGATATGAAGTTGAACGCCTTGCTTAAATCTAATACGGCATTTTTGTAAAGCTGCAAGTGTTCGGCTTTAGTTTCATATACTTCAGAAACTTGATTTGTCACTAATTGCGAGTCTCCCAGGACTCTGATGTTATCAATACCAATTCTTTTGGCTAAGGTAAGGCCAAGGAGGAGGGCTTCGTACTTAGCATTGTTGTTTGTGCATTCAAAGTTTAATTTAAAAGTGAATGGGAGGACTTTCTCCTCGGGCGAAGTAAGAATTATACCTGCCCCCGCTCCATAACAGACATTTAGCTCCATCGAAATGGAGAGTCCAATACTTAGCCGGGAGTATAGATGTTGGGGCATCTGCTGCGTTTGCGCACTCTACTTCTACCATACAGAGGTCCTCTGCTGGATAGGAACCAACACCTAGGGAGAATCCTATGCCTACTGAATCAAATGGTAAGAACATTGGTGAATCTTGTTCTATCAACTCAACGATTTTCGCAGTAGTCCCTAATGATACTGTTTCTTTAGTTTTATCTTTAGGTGTTGGAATTTTTTTGGCTATCTTTGGTAGTTTCAAGATTAAGTCGTAGGTACCAACTTTTCCTCTGGTTTTGGGTCAGTGGGTTTATTAAGTTGGTTTGTTGGCAATTCAAATTCTGAGTGCACCTGGTCTTTTCTTTAAATCAGCTAGGTGCAAATCAAAGGTTTTGGATCGCCTTTGGCTACAAATACCTTTCCTAGATGCAAGAATCTTACTTCCTGAAATAAAGTAGAAGGGATTGCCTTCATTCGGTGTATCCATGGTCGGCCGAGTATCATATTATAATTAGTTTCCCGATCTATAATATGAAACTCAGTTAGGATTGTTTTGGGCCCTAAGGTGACCGGCAGTATTATAGTTCCTATCGAAGTGGCTTTAAGGCTATCATAGCCTCTTAATTTTTTTCAAGTAGTGGAGCAGTTTGTTTCCCCATATCCAAGTTTTTGGAGGAAAGAGAAAGGGACTATGTTAATCTGCGGCCCATCGTCAACCATTTCCCGTTTTACATAGTTATTATAAACCCATACTTGTAGGTGTAAGGTGGATCACCTCGGCGTGTGATCTCGGCATCATGGGCATTTTACTTATTTCGAATATGAATTTGACATCCTTGTCCGGCTGCCCCGGAGTGGATATCAAAATCTACGTGATTTACTTGTGATTCAAGGGGTGGAGTGATGTTAATTAGATGGCCTAGACCTAATGCTTCTAAAAGAGCAGCTCTATGACGAGGAGAGTTCTTTAGTAAGTCCAAAAATGAAATTTTTGAGAAGGTCTTTGTTAGGTCACTAATTAAATCATAGGCACCTATGGGTTTTTCTACTATTTGCTGACTCTTATCTGTTTCCGGCAGAGGACTTGGGCTCGGTTGAGAGAAATACTCTCGTGTTCTTGTTATAGCTTCGATAGGTAGTTCAGTGTCTAATTCTACCAAACTGACTATCTTGGGTCTCGGTTGAGCTCCTAACTGTGGCGCAACTGATGGATTTAATGAAGTCGAGGCTTCATGATCATTGTTTCCCGTCATTGCACCTTTGTTTGTTCCAGTTGGATTCAGCCTATTGCTATCATGATTTGGGAGTGGATCGTTAAAGATCTTAAGGGGAGCATTCTGAGGGGAAACTACCCCTGCGAGCGTATTTGGTGATGATGAGATGGGATCTGCCAAAAACAAATCTGTGAATAACTGTCTTTGTTCTTCTGGCAAGCGTTGCATAAATTTATTATATCCACGGCACGTTCTAGTATCGTGACCCCAAATTTTATGGAAACCACAATAAGAATTGGGATTGTAATTCCTATTTTGTTGGTTAGGTGTGTATTGTGGCCTAAAATTCTGATCAAACTGTTGCCTATTAGGATTAAAGTTTTGGATTCTAGTTTTGAATTTGGTTTTGATAACCAAATGAGTTTTGGCTTGGCCCTTGTATGGGATTTCGTCATTTTGTTGTTGTTGTGGATGGTTAAAATCTACCTTGTATTGATTGTCGGGGTAAAGTTGTTGTTTCGTTGGTTGTTTGTTTGTGACAGTATTAACAATATTTACCCTCTTGGGCTGGTCGGTTACCCAATCCGTTGTTACCCCACAATTTTTGTTAAGGATTTTGGGTCCTTGATTGACATTTGTGATAGTTGTAGTGTTTTGAGTGGAGGTGATTAACCTCCCCTTTGTTCCATATGTCTTACGACCACTATCTATCGCTACTTGGTCTATTCGAAGAGCGCTCTCAAGTACTTCATCGTAAGTTCTCAATGGGAACTTTTGGACTTCTTCCTTCACCTCCTTGCTGAGAGAATGAAGGAATAAATCGCATAGTTCCATCTGATCCATGTTTGGAGCACTTGCTGAAGAATAAAGAACTGTACGCCACCTCTGGATGAAATGGGTGACAGATTCGTTGTGTTCTTGTTTGATGTGCAAGAATTCCCTGATTCCTATTCTCAACAGTTTGTTCATGTCGAAGGCTTTGATGAACTCTGACACGAGTTGTTTAAATGAATGTATGGAAGCCTCAGGTATTCTATAATACCAATCGAGAGCGATGCCTTCCAAAGTTTTGGGAAATATTTTAGCAACAACCCCATCCCAAGGGAGTAATTCTCGTATGGCTGTAGCGTAAGCTTTGATATGTGCGTTTGGATCTCCCTCACCCTTGAACTTGGGTAAATCAGGAAGAGGTCTTGGAAGCATGACGCTTCGTATGGTGAAGTCTAAGGGTTCCTTTAGATATTCTGAATAAGTCCCTATCGCATAGCTTTCGACCATTGATGGTGGTTGCTGAGGGAGTGATGGTGGGATAGGTTGTTGATATGGTGCAGCGTATGCATTGGCAGGGGCATAAGGAGGTCCCTGCATTTGAGAAAACATGCCGGGAGAGGAGAAAATATCTCCTTGTGGTGATTTGGAGTACATGTTTAAGTATGACGGGGTATTGTCAAGGAATGGATTGTTTGACACTAGACCGGAGGAATAGTGTTAGAGATGATGGGCCTTGTTGGCATTTGTTGTGGATAGTGAGGCGGCATGCCTAATGTGCCTACCCCTGTGAGGAGATCTACTTGGCCAGAGTGGTATGGAGGATTGGAACTTCCTGTTTGTATGAACGGAGAATTTTGACTTGCTTGAGCTAGTTCTAACCCTCTCACTTTTTCTACTAACGTTGAAATGACTTCATTTGGTGAAGTCACAGTGTTTTGTCTGAGCGATGTTTGTTGTACACCCTGGTGTTGTATAGGCATGTGATATCCTGTTATGAACTAATCGCTATCTTGCCAAGTTTCTCCGAGAGTATTTCCTATATGCAGTGGCATAGAGGTATTTTTTTGAAAAGAGATCTCGGGTTGTATTCGTAAACCTCCTATAGGTGGGTACATACCCCGGAATGTTGTTCACTCCTAGGATAACGTATTGACTGTTCATCATCTAAGACCAGGTATGGATCTGATTGCCTACTAATTTGTGGTCTAAGTAGCATCTGAGGAGATGAACCAAATTCTCCGGTAAACGTCATATTATTCGAGCCTGAAGGCTCTGTTTGTTGCGTTTGAGGGGGTTGATCTAACTCCTCCGTTTGAAAGGACGAGCTATATCTGATCCTTGGAGTTTGTGTTGACAACTGATTAGTTGAATAGTTGTCGCCCCATACTGAGAGCGAGGGTGATGATTGCCTATTCTGTTGGGCGTAGTATGCCTCAAGACCTAAGAGGGGTCTGCCATATGCATTGAAATCCGACATATTCGGGGGGTATATGAATACCCGTAGAATAATGGGAAGGAGCGAAGGTGATTTGTGAAAGAACACGTGATACTATGACTCCGAATGAGAAAGTAGGAAGTTTTACATCAGCTTCACTAATTTTGTTTGTTTCACGTCGGGTTCACCAATTTTGTATGCCGGAAAAGCGACAGGCGAGCGTGAGAATATACAAGTAACTCTTCCGCGTACCCGACCTCTCGAGTTCATGCCGAGACATTCGATGGGGGTAGAATATGTGTGGGATGCAGACAAACTAGTTAGGCAGTCTAATGTCTTCGACACGCACTAGTGGAATTTGTGAATCTAAGGCAAAGAAGGCCCTTCTAATTTGGACTGGTGTGATAGATCGATCGCAGGATGACTCGCTCAAAGGCACCAATCAATATCGAGCTCTGGCATGATTCGATCTATGGGTTGTGGAATACATGGAAAATGACCTGGGATAGTTTTGTGTATGTCTCCTGATAAGGTCATATAGTGGATGGTGGAAACAATTGACTCTACGGACGATTCTCTGGCCTAGTCCAGAATTCTCTAGCTTCGTTAGCCGCTATATCTAATAAGGACAATTGTTCGATGATGATGGGTGGAAGTGGAGTGGACTGAAATACTAGTGTGCGTAGGCCAGTGTCTATATCTGATTGACTTGTGGACTCGTTGGGCTGTGGGATCTGTGGATCGCAACCATAGACTCTTGGTTGTTGCGGTCCTGTTATGGTCATGCGCGAAATCAAGTTCTAATCCCTAGTATCCAGTAATCATATGCTTTCTCAGCTTCTATGTTTAGGACCAACAACTGTGTGATCTTCTCAAAATATCTCACAGGCATTCGTGCAACCTGGATCCTTAGACTGGTATCTATATCTGTGAGAGTATCTCCTGCACCTGGCTGTGGGACCAAAGGATCACAACCAAAGGTTTGTTCTCTTTCGAACCCTTCTACAGTCATGTGAGTGTTTACCTAGGGCAATCTGTAATTTGGTTGGTTTGACCAAAACGTGTGTGCTTGGTCGTCCTCTATGTTTAACCCTCTCAACTGAGAACTGATCAGTTGTAAATCTGTTGTTGTTCGAAATACTTGTATTCTGAGATTTTGGTCTATGTCAACTATTGCTGTAACGAGATTTGGTTGAGGCACGATTGGCTCAAATATATATTCTCACGGGCTCCCGAGGTCCCATGATTGTCATACGAAACAAAATGCAAATCTAATCATGAAAGCAAATTCTAACTACGTGAAATAAATCTAACATATATAACTTTTATTCTTCTAAGAAATATTTTAACAATTTTAAGGAAAGAAAACTATTTTAAACGTATCTAGGAATAATAAACAATATTTTAAAACAGACAAGATAACCGAGTATAGTTATTTGCCTGTGTGATTTGTAGAATTATTCTAAATAAATAAAATAGCTCGTCTAATCTATCTGCAAGATTCTCGATCCTACCTCAGAAGTGAGGAGTGAATCATAGTTTCTCAGAAACTATCAATCCTCACAGCTTCCCTGGCAATATCGAGAATAGAATTCACTGAAATGAAGCAATTATCTACTCTATTTGATATGATTCTAACTAGAACTTTGAAAGTTAAAACCTGGATTCCACAGAACAGTGGCGAATCCGATGGTGTGTGTGATCTTGTCCCCTCAGTATGATCTCCTCGTTCTTTCGTGTTCACGTGGATCCAGAAAAGCGTGTAATGCTAGCACCGATAGGAGTAGATTTTAGGACAAGGACAGCTCTAGAGGACAAGTTGGGGCTGCATGATCTTCTTCTTTTGCTGCAACAAAATCAGTCCTGACCACCATTTGTTCTCCAACCCTAGCCTCTTCTGTAGGCTTAACCATCAAGGGGATCTTTGTCATCCCAAATCTAAGAGCCCAACTCTTCAGACTTTGAATTTCTTCATCTTTGTTTGGCCTCTCTTTTTGCTGTTGTTTTCCTTGACTGGCATTCTGATTTTCATCCTCCCAACATGGATTTGGGAATGCAAGAGGAGGAATGGGTTGAAACTCAACCGATTTTACATTTTTTTGTGGTGGTGGAGGAGGTGAAACCTCTTGTTTCTTTGGAGGAGGGGGTGTTTCTGTTAGCTCTTGTGGAGGGGATGACTGTTTGGAAGGGAAAAGGAAAGAAGAATTAAGATGGGGTGGAAGACTAGGGGATGGAGGGATGGATTCAACACTTGGGACAGTAGATGGAGGGTTTGAAACTTGACACTGCTGAAATGAAACAGATTGGGAAAGAGGAAAAGAAAAGGCATGAGAAGGTGTGCTTACCCGTTGACAAGGTTGTTGAAAACTCCTCTCATACACCTCTATTTCTTCAATCCACTTTGCAAGCAAAGGCAGTGTTGTAATCATGAAGTCAAGCTTCTCCTGAGGGCTGTAATGCCTTGGAAAAGGTCCCACCCATGGACAGGGTGCTCCACAACCGATTCCAAACGCTTTCATTTGTGCACGAGCCTGTCATCGCACTATGCTTACCTCCATCTTTTGGATTTTCTCCAACAGACCAGCATCTTGCATCTGATGGTCTTCGTTATATGCATACTCTTGCTCTTGGAAAGCTCCATTGCCAAACTGACTTTGGCACTGCTGTTCATATGAGTATGCATGCTGATCTGGAGGATTTGTAAAATGTGTTGGAGGTGTGATATACTGCTGTTGTTGTAAATGTGAGTTCCATGATGGAAATGAAGTCATGGTTGCACAACTTCATGGAATGGAAAAGAATGAAAGGGATGGAAAGAAAGATGGATGAAAATGGATGGAAACGGGTCTGCAAGCTCAGAGAAATGGGTTGCTGATCAGATGGAGTCGCCAGATGTGTTTGCAAGTGCCTCCAAAGGCTGAAATCTTCACAGGAACACACCAACCTGCAAAAGATGAAGTGGAAGACCTCTAGAGTCCCACCGGGCATGCCAAAACTGTTGATGCAAAATCACAGCACCCCTGGATGCACATCAGGCTTCTAGGTTGATGTTCAAGCATCCAGTGTGATTGCACAACATGGAAACCTCTCTCCAAGTGTGGGACTTGTGAAACCGAGAGAGGAATCTCCAGAGAAGGCTGGTTCCTACTCCTAAACTACCTGCCACAAGCTATTCCAGTGCAGGCAAGCTAATCTAATCCTAATCTAACCATGCCAAGGAGACAGAGAGAGAGAGAGAAGGGAAAAACAACAAAAGCCTACACTAAAACGGTGATACACCAGAGAAGGAGAATGTTGAACATCTATCAAAACTACCATGGGACAAAGAGAGGTGAGCAATGGGAAGGATGGACAGATGCATCACAAGCCCAAGGATAGATTTCACACGAAAAAAGTCCCAAAACTCCATGAACACAGCTCCGGACTGCAATGACCATTCAAACATGCACAAATACCGCAATGAAGAGAGGCAAGAAGAGAACAAGAAAAAAAGAGGAAGGATGGACAGATGCATCACAAAACACGTTTTGTTGCTCCAGAAGTTTTCACAGAACATCATTCCATTAATAAGAGGCAAAAAACGCCATTACAGAGCAAGGGAGGAGGCTCGAACTCCATTTTATACCCTAGAGAAGAAAAGAAGGGAGGCAGAGCGGAAAGAATGAACCACCACTAATTTTTAGCCAAATATGGCTTTTTACATTGCATGGGTCAAGCCTAGGGGACAGAACGTGGGAAACGTGCAAGCCCATTCCTCATTGATTGCATATGCATTAAAACGGCATGGGATACCTTACCAACCCATACCCTGCCATCTTTTCACCGATTTGGAGGAGAATGCGACCCATTTGCATTAATTTGGCCGCTGAAATGTCACTTCTGGCCGTGCTGAAGAAGAATGTGACCCATTAGCATTAAAACAGGTTGTTGAAACATCACCTCTGGCCATTATCACGCGTCAGATCCGTTTCTCAATTTTCTCTCTCCATACTGCACCAAAACTCGAGATTGATCCCAGAATCATGCAGATAATTTCAACAGCTTTCCGTTGATATAAAGAACGTGCAAATCCGAGCTCTGGATCAAAAGATATGGCGATCTGAAGATTTAGGGCACGGAACAGACCAAAACGGATTTTGAAATATTTTCCCGCGCTTCGCCACCTGGACGACACGTGGCAGGCTCTGATTGGTCACATAATTCTCTCTCCTCTACCTTTCGGTGGGATTTCTTTTGAAATTTCCTTGTGGGCCCTAACTGGGACACGTGGCGCCATTTCATTGGTCTTCGGGCTGACCCTTCAAGACTTACCATTTGACTTTTTGACTTTTCTCCTTGTGATACGTGTCATGATTTGATTGGTCGACGGGTCTGCCGGCTCTTTCACGCCCTTCACATCTTTTTGTCCTGGATGTCCCAAACCATTTGGGACATAAACCTCCGATCCGCCCGAAATGGGCTTCCTTGTCCCTCATTCGGCCGATGACACGTGGCGCTGCTTGATTGGCTTTCGGCTCCTTCGGCGATCCGCGTCCCACGCGTCCCTTTGTCCCATTTGGCACAGTGCTCCTTGTGCTGATTTCGGTCGATCCGGTCGGTTCGGGTCTTTTTGTCCCACTTTGTCCCACTTTGTTTCGGATTGCCTTGACCTTTTTCACCCGGTTCGGGCGGTTCGTACTTACTCGGCCCGATTGTCCCAAATGCTTTTCAGACTGTTTGTTCCCATTTCGGCCGATCCGGCCGGTTCGGGTCTTTTTGTCCCGAACGTCCCGAGCAACACTTAGTCATTTTTCTTCCTCTTTCGGCCGGATCGGCTTCTCGCGCCCACCGCGTACTTCTGGCCCGATTGTCCCAAACGCTTAGCAGGCCGCCTGGAGGATTTTCAGCCGATCCACGTCTTTCTGTCCCACACGTCCCAACTGTCCTAGGACTAGGACTTAGCCGATTTTCACAATTTTTCTTGGATCAACCTACTTGCCTGGAACTGCAAAATTCTGATGCATGTTATCGAAATTTACCCTGTGGGGGTGAAATTTTGACAACAGGGACCAAAAACATAAATGCATGCTCAAGTCGGAAAAGAAAGCTGGTGAATCGTGATATTTCACGAGAGTCGCGTCAAAAGAACATTCTGGAAAAACACGCACAGGACTTCTGCTCTGAGCAGGGTGGCGGTTACAGGACCGCCACCCTGATCAGGGTGGCGGTCACGAGACCGCCGCCCTGAAGGGCGGTGGTTTCATCACTGAAGATCAAGAGGCCAAGGAAAGAGGGAAAAAGGGGAAAACAAAGGGCGCGGGGCTAAGTGGGGCATGCGGGATGTTAATGCATACTCCGAGGGTTTTTCTGGATCCCGAACACCTTGCGAGGAGACCTGTATCATCATTGGGGAACTTATTATGCTATTTCGCAGTACAATACCTTACAATTTTGGGTACGTACGGTAGTCCCTATCACCGTTAATACCAGGTTGGCGGTGTTGAAACAACTATTTGGAGTCGATGCCCCTCATATTACTTTTACTTCAGGGGCATTTATTTATGAGATGAGGTATGATTGTGATGATACATAGATCCGACTAATATTCATATTGATGATGGCGATTTCATGCTTTACACTTACAGACTCGTCTAGAGCCCAGTTTCCATGGACATTGGCAAGGGTCGTAGATGATATTATGGAGAATATGATAGTCTACTCTTTTGGAACGACATTATTAAATTAGATTTATCATGAAATTTTTGATATGTGGAGGGGAGGAGGATAGGTATATATGTAGGATTCCTTCTAAACTGTTGGGCCTATGAGAACATAGCAGTTATTAGACCACCAGGGCTACCATGGGGCATAGGAAACCATATAGAGATAACAGTAGGTTTTTTACAATGGAGAGTGGACTAGGCTCATAGAGATAGGAGGGAGAGAGATTATACATTGGATAACAATTTTTTATATGCTATCATTTGATGACTAAATAGAGTGTGCAATGTGACACGAGATAAAGGCAAAAAGGAAAACACGCTACAAAATCTGAAATTTTAGCCGATCTAGTGTTGTTAAATATGAAGACATGAGGAGCCCTCCTTCGGATCACCTTTCTCATTATGACATGATGATAGAAAAATGAAGTTTGACATAGAAACATTCTTAAGGAATGTATATCTTTCTCATTAGATCATGTTTTGTGGTGGCCATTATGAGGCTATTTGCGGTATGACATTATGAGGAGTGTGGATCTTTCTCAATGACTCGTGTTTTGCGGTGGTCGATTAAAGTTATCAAGAATTATGAAATTTTGAGGTACATGGATCTTTCTTTTTGGATTATGTTTTGTGGTGGCCAGTACATGTAAAAGAACAATATTACACTATGAAGGTCCGTAGAGTTTTCCTAGTTTTTAGAAGGAACAACAATAAATTTTGGGTCTGGTGCTGGTTAAAAGGGATAAGGAAGAACACAAGTTAGAGTTGGGCACATGGAAAGTAATCAAGAATTAAAATATAGGAAACATGTCAGCATTCTATGGGTCTCTCTTGGAAAGGCATCTTGCATACTCGAATTTTGTGGAATGAATGAGATTGGAAAACAATTTTGGTTCTGGTAGCCCTCCCCATGACTAATCAGAATGTGCCATGTGGAAAATGATCAAGGTAGAAAATAAAGAACACTAAAAATCCAAAGTTAAAGCCATTATAGTGATGTAAAATCTTGGACAATTGGAGTCTTCTTACCGACTCACATTTTGCAATATAATGTAATGTTCGAAAAGAAAAAAGTTGACATTGTCGAAATGTGGAGATTTTTCATTGGCTCACATTTTAGAGTGGTCGATCAAGGTTATCGAGAATTCCTACATTGCGAGGAATATGGATCTTTGTCATTATCTCATGTTTCCTGGTGGTAAGTACAAGTAAAATAATAGTGTGACACTACTACGGTACATGGATATTTCTTATTGGCTTACACCTCATAATGAAGATTATGGATAAGAGTATTAAACCCTCATAGGAGCCTGTGTAATGAATAAGAAGCCACAAGATGTAGTCATTCAATGTACCATGTGAATCAAATTAGAGGCTGGTGGAATCAACCAAACTTAATAAAAATTTCAGGTCCTTGTGGCTAGAAGGAAAGGAAACAAAATTTGGGACTAGAGTGGGTTAAAAGGGATAAAAAAATAGAACAAGTTAGAGGTGGACACATGGCATAATCTTAAAAATTAAAATAAGGGACAGCTTTTAGTATTTTGTGGGTCTCTCGGGCCAAGGATTCCCGCATACTCCAAGTCCACTCAATTAATAAAATTGGATAATAGTTTTGGGTCCACTAACCCTCCCCACGACTAATCGAATGTGAAATGTGGCACAAACTCAAGGTAGAAAATAAAGCACATTGTAAATTAAAAATGTAAAGCTGGTCTAGTGTTGCAAAATATGAAAACACATTTAGACTTCTTGATTTTTCACATTTCGCACTCTGATATGAAGCTAGAAAAGAAAAGTCTAACACATAAACATTGGGAGGGAACGTGGATCATTCTCATTGGTTGAAGTTTCATGATGGTCTTAATTGTGAGGAGTGTGGATCTTTCTCATTGTATCACATTTTTCAGTGGTCGGTGAAGGTTCTAAAATGTTCTGATAATGCAAGGACCATGGACCTTTCTCGTTGGCTGATGTTTTGTATTGGTCGGTAGAAGTAAAATAATTGTCTGAAAATGCGAAGGTTTATGTATATTTCTTATCGGCTTACACTTTGTAGTGAACATTCTTGATAAGAGGATCAAACCCTCTAAAAGAGTATGTGTAATCAATCACAAGCCACCGAATGTATTGAATCAACCTTCCACTAGAATCAAATTAGAGCTCATCATGTGTCATTCTCTTGGCCTTCCCAAGGTCTAGAAACTCAAATGGCCATATGTTTCACTCTACAACTCCAAATTTCACAAAATTTATATCGTTGAAAAGATATCAACATCCTATACGACATGGAAATTGAAAATATTAATTTTTTGTGTAGGTGAGAGAAAAATTAAAATTTATAGACATCCACATTCCAACCTGAAATATTTTAAAAGTATATTTTTGATCGTGAATCGATGGTGGATCCCCTTTACATGTGTTTTGTTACTCTCAATCAGTCCACAAGAGAATATCTCATAGACCTAGGTCGAATCTATGAAGAATTTGTTAGGTAAATCCTTGAATTCAAAATTTTCCCTCTTCTCTAGATCTTTAATAGACGAAGAATACAAACCTTATTCAATGATGGTCACAGAGATAGTCAGTAACTCACAAATATTGTCATCTCTTTCAAGAATACGAAAAAATAGCACTTGCTAGGTCACAACATCAATCAACTGCAATATCTTCCAATCAAACCAAAAAAAATAAAGAATAGTCGAAGGGAACAAGAAATGGCTGGGTAGTAGGAAAAACATGATGAAAAAATAGGAGAGAGTCACACTATGAAATATGCCTATGGCGTAATAAATAAGAGTTCTTACTTGGAGTAATGTAAGTTGATGTATATCTAGATACTACTCAAGGTCCTTCTACCATGACTAAGAGGAAATAAAATCTCTTTTTATTTATTTTTTTATTCCCATAGTTATTTAATATGTTTCACCTTTTTTTTCAAATTTATCTATCTAGTAATTTTTCCTATAGTTGGAAAATTTAAAGATTTTCTTGAAGTTTTTCATTTGATAAGGTAAAAAATGAGATAGACTCCCACATTCCTTACTAATAAAATTAATCATGAGATAAAACAATGGAGGAAGATGAGAGACCTCTACTAGTGGTCAAATAAAACAATCAAGTGACAAATTAAAAACCAAGCCCCGAGTGAGCGAAGGAGAATGTTGACAATTTTTGCACTTGTGCAAAAATGGGAAACTAGAAACTTCATTATGATGGATGACATTTCTAAAATGGACCTAAGCTAGGGGATTTTAATTCATTTTAATATATGTCTTGTCACATTAAATTGATGATTACATGTAATTTACAGATATGTATGCAGTTACAAAATATAACAAATCACATAGTCTGCAAATCCATGTTTATCTTTAACAAGATAACACAAAAGACCTAAGGACAAATGTATTATCTTAATTAAGATCATAATTACAGAATAAATGGAGTGTTAATTTTTTGGAACGACAAATAGAGTTTCAAATTATATTAATTGAGACTTCATTAATAAATTTGTAGGCATTTTAAAGTTCTTTCCTTCATGATTAAATACATCTAATTACGTTATTGAGTTGTTAAGTTGGTTATACAATCTATACATAAAACTGAAATGTAAAAAGAAGTACACAACTTAGTTCCATAATTTAATGTTTTATTCATAAGGAATTTCAATTTCTCCCACACAACCCATGTGATGTAACTCAAAAGAAATTCAGAACTAATAAAGTAGAAGGTACATCTAGATGAAGAGAAAAGAAAAGGAGTATGAAAAACCCATAATTGCCTTGGGTTCCTCTCGTTTCCATTACTTTACTTCTAGCTCTAGCTTTACTCCATCTTCATCCTCACTATTCATATTGTCATTGTAGCTATGAAACAAAAGAAGAAAGACTATCACCACAAGCTCAAGATTTTGATCCATATTCCTATACTATCTAATTTCATGCAAATGGATCTCCTTACATCAAGAGGTATAAGTTACAAGAAAAATAGGTACAAAATTGGTAAGAGAAGTATTCTACAACAACACATATGATTCCCATAAACATTTCGTAGAAGAAAGATAAAAGAAGAAAACTATGGAACATAAGCGAGGCCGAAATCCTAAAGTTTTTCTAACTATTTTATCTAAACGTGCGAGTACAAGTGGGAAAAATGAAATAAACATTAACTGTTGTCTTTCCATATCAAAAGTGTTACATTTTGTAAGTTGAACCTGAATAGGTCATTTATTTCAATTTAGATCAAGGATGAATATATATATATATATAGATATAGTTGAACCAATCCATAAAATAAATACAAGTTTAGTACTACAAATCCTAACAAATGGAATGCATACAGAAAGCATATATAATGGTGTTGATCCAGTTTAAGAGCTTCAGTAGAATACCCAACTGAATCATACTTTAGAATAAATTGGATAAAAGTAAGATTGTACATTGCATAATTCAAGGATACGGATCAAAGATATAATCAAAAGTATGATACAGAAATATAGTACAAGTTTTCAATTATCAGCTATAGGCTCATCCATTTATGTTCATCATAGCTTAACATTAAAATTTTCGAACAAGTAAAGTACTTAAGAAAACAAATTCAGGGGATTCATATCTATAAGTTTTTCATGATTTACAAAGTACAAAAGAGAGAAAGTGAACTAGCTCAAATAGTGGAAGCTTTTAAAATAAATTTAATATAGTTTTCTAAGAAACAACTACCATGCAATGCGTTAAGCATATAAAGCTTCGATAGGTGATTTTAGTTAACTTGAGCTTGCGAATGCACCATAGCTATAGAAATGAAAACCTTTTTGGGTATGAATGGTATGTTGAGTGACTATCTTAAGAGTAGTTGAAGATCCAAAGAACAATAGTATAATGAAAACACATAGCATTATTCATCAATGCATAAGTGCCTAACATCTACACCGATTATCATAATACCAAACTAAATCAAATATGTAGCTCTCCATTGAGAAGTCAAATGAGTTCATGTTCCCACTAATGACAACAGAGTTACGGTGAAAGATACAATCAAGGAAACAAAGCTTAAATTACATAGACATAGTGTTATCCAAAATTCACCCCCCTAGGGTAAATTTTGATAACATGCATCAGAAGATTCAAATCCCAAGCAAATTGATTGATTCAGAGCAAAATCAGGTTTCTAGGGTCCCTTCAGGTATTTTTCTAACTCCCCTGGCCGAAGAAACAGGGAGCAAGCTCTGAGAAAATGCAAAAAAGTTGCAGAAAGGCAAGTAGGTTGACCCAGGAAAAAGTGTGAAAATTGGCTAAGTCCTACTCAAGGGAGCAATTGGGACATTTGGGACGTCAAGGCGCGGATCGGCCGAAAAGCCTCCAGGCGGCCCAAATTGCATTTGGGACAATCGGGCCAGAAGTACGCGGAGGACGCGAAAAGCCGATCCGGCCGAAGGAGGAAGAAAAATTGGCTTAGGTGTTGCTCGGGACGCTTGGGACAAAAAGACCCGAACCGGCCGAATCGGCCGAAATGAGTCCAAAGGGCCCAAAATCAAATGGGACATCTGGGACAAATGGACGCGAAATGTCCGAATCGGCCGAAATGAGTCCAAAGGGGCCAAAATCAAATAGGACATCCGGGACAAATGGAGGCGAAGTACGCGAAGGAGCCGAAGGAGCCGAGGACCAATCAGAAGCTGCCACGTGTCCTCACAGGAGAAAAAGTCAAAAGGTCAAAGGGGCGAGTTATCGAGCGCTGAACCGAACCAATGAAATGGCGCCACGTGTCCAAGTTTAAGGGGCCCACAAGCAATTTCAAAAGGAAGGCCCGAAAGACGGAGGGGCGAGAATTGCTCGTCCAATCAGCACGTGCCACGTGTCGTCCCGGAGCGGTGAAGAGCGGGAAAACATTTTAAAATCTGTCTTGAGTACTGCTCCGTGCCTAAATCTTGGATCGCCATATCTTTTGATCCAGAGCTCAGATTTCCACGTTCTTTATATCAACGGAAAGCTCATGAAATTCTCTACATGATTCTGGGGTTAATCTCGAGTTTTGGTGCAGTTTGGAGAGAGAAAATCAAGAAACGGCTCTGACGCGTGATACAACAGAAGTGACGCTTCAACAACCAGCTTTAATGCAGCAGACAGCCCGCCGTTTTGCCAGGATCCGCCGCTTATACCATAATGAGATGATTTAAAATACAACCTGGGGGTGGTTGGAGTAGATCTGACTTTCCTCTTTCTTCCTTCTCTCATTCTTCCTATATATTGTAAGGAGTGGCAAAATAAAAGTGGTTGTTCATTCTTTCTGCTCTGCCCTCCCTTCTTTTCTTCTCTAGGGTTGAAAATGGAGTTCGAGCCTCCTCCCTGCTCTGTAATGGCGTTTTTGCCTTTTACTAATGGAATGATGTTCTGTGCAAACTTCTGAAGCAACAAAACATGTTTTGTGATGCATCTGTCCATCCTTTCTCGTTTTTGCTTGTTTTCTTCTTGCCTCTCTTCATTGCAGGTATCTGTGCATGTTTGAATGTTCATTGCAGGTTTGGAGCTGTGTTCATGGAGTTTTGGGACATTTTCTGTGTGAAATCTATCCTTGGGCCTGTGATGCATGTGTCCATCCTTCCCATTGCTCACCTCTCTTTGTCCCATGGCAGTTTTGATAGATGTTCAACATTCTCCTTCTCTGGTGTATCACCGTTTTAGTGTAGGCTTTTGCTGTTTTTCCTTCTCTCTCTCTCTCTGTCTCCTTGGCATGGTTAGATTAGGATTAGATTAGCTTGCCTGCACTGGAATAGCTTGTGGCAGGTAGTTTAGGAGCAGGAACCAGCCTTCTCTGGAGATTCCTCTCTCGGTTTCACAAGTCCCACGCTTGGAGAGAGGTTTCCATGTTGTGCAATCACACTGGATGCCTGAACATCAACCTAGAAGCCTGATGTGCGTCCAAGGGTGCTGTGATTTTGCACTAACAGTTTTGGCACGCCTGGTGGGAGCTTAGAGGTCTTTCACTTCATCTTTTGCAGGTTGGTGTGTTCCTGTGAAGTTTTCAGCCTTTGGAGGCACTTGCAAACACATCTGGCGACTCCATCTGGTCAACAACCCATCTGTCAAGCTGCAGACCTTCCTTTCCATCCATTTTCATCCATTCTTCCTTCCATCTCTTCCATCATTCTGTCATTCTATGAAGTTGTGCAATCATGACTTCATTTCCATCATGGATTTCACATCAACAACAAAGCAGTATATTCCACCTCCAACACGTTTTACAAATCCTCCGAGATCAGCATGCATACTCATATGAACAGCAGTGCCAAAGTCAGTTTGGCTATGGAGCTTTCCAAGAGCAAGGGTGTGCATACAATGAAGACCATCAGATCCAAGATGCTGGTCTGTTGGAGAAAATCCAAAAGATGGAGGAGGGGATGGTGCAGTCCAGGGCTCAGGCACAGATGAGAGCATTTGGAATCGGTTGTGGAGCACCCTGTCCATGGGTGGGACCTTTTCCAAGTCATTACAGCCCTCAGGAGAAGCTTGACTTCATGATTGCAACGCTGCCTTTGCTTGCAAAGTGGATTGAAGAAATAGAAGTGTATGAGAGAAGTATTCAGCAACCTTGTCAACAGGTAAACACACCATCTCATGCCTTTTCTTTTCCTCTTTCCCAATCTGTTTCAGTTCAGCAGTGTCAAGTTTCAAACTCTCCATCTGCTGTCCCAAATGTTGAATCCATTTCTCCATCCCCTAGTCTTCCACCCCATCTCGATTCTTCTTTCCTTTTCCCTTCCAAACAGTCATCCCCTCCACAAGAGCTAACAGAAATACCCCCTCCTCCAAAGAAACAAGAGTTTCTACCTCCTCCACCACCACAAAAAAATGTAAAATCAATCGAGTTTCAACCCATTCCTCCTTTTGCATTCCCAATTCCATGTGGGAAAGAAGAAATTGTAAAAATCAGTCATCAAGGACAACAAGAGGAAGAGCCCAGAAAAGAAATGACAGACAGCTTGAAGGTTTGGGCTGCCAAATTTGGGATGACACAGATCCCTTTGCTGGTGAAGCCCACAGAAGAGGCTGAGGTTGAACAAATGGTGGTTAGGACTGATTTGGTTGCAGCAGAAGAAGAAGATCTTGCAGTCCCAACTTATCCTCTAGAGCAGCAGATTGAAGAGTTTGACTTGACAAACTTCATGCTGGAGAAGGAGTTCAATCAAGAGCAAGATTGCCTTCAAACATTGGAGGAAGGAGAAGCTGCTCCAAATCCAAAAGAAGAGGAGCACAATCTAGCTGTGGAGGAGAAAAACGCAGATCCAAGGGCTTTGAGCACAAAGCAGGTTACAGAAGAACCTTCAGTTCTTCTTTCCACTTCATCTCTCTCAAGTTCTAGCACTGAAAAGGAGTTTGATCTCTCAAACTCAATATTGGAGAGTGAAGGAAACCATGGTGGTCAAGTTGCAGATCAAGAGGACACCATGGAGGAAGTTGAACACGAGCAGCAGGACAGCAATGAGGCAGTTTACCTGTCAGATTTGGAGGACTGTTTTGATGGAGAAGAGCCGGTTGAGTTTTCACCATTCTCTCTTTCATCATCCACATCCCAAACACAAGAGTCTGCTGTCATGAAGGAGAGCATTCATTTGCAGCAGCCTGCATCTTATAGCAGCCCTTTGGAACCAAAATTGGAAGATTTAAATCTTCCATGTTCTTCATCGGAGGAAGAGAAAGGGCAGAAGGGTCCTACCATTTCTTCCACGTCATCCATTCAGGTGGGTCTACAAGAAGACTCCATTCTTGGAGTTGAAAATCAGAGCTATGGGCATACTCAACGGATCAGACCTTGCCCAATCAGGTACTTGGCTTCATTGGAGCCAAAGGAGAAGCAACAACCAGTCATGCTTGCTTCTGAGCATGAGGATGAGCTAAAAAGTACCAAGGATCAACTGCCATACCTCTCCAATCCAAATGCAGAGCAACTAAAAGAGGTATTGGATTTATTTTCAGTTGATACCTTGATGATTTGGATAGAAGACCAGCTTCTTGTTGATTTTCCATCCATCCAAACAGCCATGATCAGTGCCAAATCAATTGCATGGCTGCCAATTTTGAAGAAAGGAAGCTATTTCTCACAACCAGTTGCAGGGTTTGTTTAGCTTGCCTTTGCTTCCAGTTAGAGTAAAGTAGCTAGGTTTGCTTTCAGCAGAAGAAGTGCTTGTGCACACTCTGCATGTTCCATTTGGGGCATGTATGATTTTCGATTTTGTACATAGTTTTGGTGTTGCTTTGGTTTTGCTCTTGCACGATTCTTTTCGATGATTTTTGGTGAGAAAAACTCCATGCCCGGTGGGTTTCAAGTGGCTCGGAGGAGAGATTTTCAAAGTTCGAGATCAGTTTTCGAGCTATTACTTATGACTCCATGCCCAATGGATTGCTTGAGCTCTTGGTCTTTTCATCTAGCGAGCGAGATGACCTGTTGAAGTCGCCAAATTGTTATCCAAAATTCACCCCCTTAGGGTAAATTTTGATAACATGCATCGAAGATTCAAATCCCAAGCAAATTGATTGATTGAGCAAAATCAGGTTTCTAGGGTCCCTTCGGTATTTTTCTAACTCCCCGGCCGAAGAAATAGGAGAGCAAGCTCGAGAAAATGCAAAAAAGTTGCGAGAAAGGCAAGTAGGTTGACCCGGAAAAATTGTGAAAATTGGCTAAGTCCTACTCAAGGAGCAATTGGGACAGTTGGGACGTCAAGGCGCGGATCGGCCGAAAAGCCTCCAGTGCGCCCAAATTACATTTGGGACAATCGGGGCAGTAGGCACGGAGGACGCGAAAAGCCGATCCGGCCGAAGGAGGAAGAAAAATTGGCTTAGGTGTTGCTCGGGACGCTTGGGACAAAAAAGACCGAACCGGCGAATCGGCGAAATGAGTCCAAAGGGCCCAAAATCAAATGGGACATCTGGGACAAATGGGCGCTTGAAATGTCCGAATCGGCCGAAATGAGTGCAAAGGGGCCAAAATAAAATAGGACATCCGGGACAAATGGAGGCGAAATGTACGCGAAGGAGCCGAAGGAGCCGAGGACCAATCAAAAGCTGCCACGTGTCCTCACAGGAGAAAAAGTCAAAAGGTCAAAGGGGCGAGTTATCGAGCGCTGAACCGAACCAATGAAATGGCGCCACGTGTCCAAGTTTAAGGGGCCCACAAGCAATTTCAAAAGGAAGGCCCGCAAAAGACGGAGGACAGAGAATTGCTCGTCCAATCAGCACGTGCCACGTGTCGTCCAGACGGTGAAGAGCGGGAAAACATTTTAAAATCTGTCTTGGTCTGCTCCGTGCCCTAAATCTTCAGATCGCCATATCTTTTGATCCAGAGCTCAGATTTCCACGTTCTTTATATCAACAGAAAGCTCATGAAATTCTATACATGATTCTGGGGTTAATCTCGAGTTTTGGTGCAGTTTGGAGAGTGAAAATCAAGAAACGGATCTGACGCGTGATCTGTGCCAGTGACGCTTCAACAACCAGCTTTAATGCAGCAGACAGCCCGCCGTTTTGCCAGGATCCGCCGCTTATACCATAATGAGATGATTTAAAATACAACCTGGGGGTGGTTGGAGTAGATCTGACTTTCCTCTTTCTTCCTTCTCTCATTCTTCCTATATATTGTAAGGAGTGGCAAAATAAAAGTGGTTGTTCATTCTTTCTGCTCTGCCCTCCCTTCTTTTCTTCTCTAGGGTTGAAAATGGAGTTCGAGCCTCCTCCCTGCTCTGTAATGGCGTTTTTTGCCTTTTACTAATGGAATGATGTTCTGTGCAAACTTCTGAAGCAACAAAACGTGTTTTGTGATGCATCTGTCCATCCTTTCTCGTTTTTGCTTGTTTTCTTCTTGCCTCTCTTCATTGCAGGTATCTGTGCATGTTTGAATGTTCATTGCAGGTTTGGAGCTGTGTTCATGGAGTTTTGGGACATTTTCTGTGTGAAATCTATCCTTGGGCCTGTGATGCATGTGTCCATCCTTCCCATTGCTCACCTCTCTTTGTCCCATGGCAGTTTTGATAGATGTTCAACATTCTCCTTCTCTGGTGTATCACCGTTTTAGTGTAGGCTTTTGCTGTTTTTCCCTTCTCTCTCTCTCTCTGTCTCCTTGGCATGGTTAGATTAGGATTAGATTAGCTTGCTCCTGCACTTTGGAATAGCTTGTGGCGGTAGTTTAGGAGCAGAACCAGCCTTCTCTGGAGATTCCTCTCTCGGTTTCACAAGTCCCACGCTTGAGAGAGGTTTCCATGTTGTGCAATCACACTAGATGCCTGAACATCAACCTAGAAGCCTGATGTGCGTCCGAGGGTGCTTTGTGATTTTGCACTAACAATAGCTTTGTGAAAAATATCGATTCATAGTGATCTTGAAAGAATGAAATTTTTGGAAAAGTTACAACAAAATCCCGAAGCTCGAACTCGGGCATTGAACTATGAAAATCATCAAATACAAACCATGTTTGGGTAAAAATGGGATGTTAAAAGATACATTAAAAGCATGGGTACCCATTAAGGATGGCATAATAATTTATCTCCTTCAAGTTCAAGTAAAACATGAGCATTGAGTTTTCAAGTTACTTTCGTGTTTTTCGATTAAGTGGCACCAATTCATGTAATCAAAGGTATATTACAGCAAGCTAACTAGACTGAAAGAACCAAAAAGAATACAAGGTATTGAATATCATCTTCGAGAAAACAATCAAGGATGCACAAGTTTTAGAGAAAAGAAAAATCTATTTTCTTTAATGGTCATTTCAAACACCACATTTTTGCAAAATATTTCAAGAAGGCACAAAAACTTACCATTTCAAATCCAAGTCTTATAAACCCTCAAAATATATTTAAATTCAGAAATATTTGTGAATACCCATAACAATTTTTGAACTCGAAAATGGCAGAGAACATAGGTAGAACAAATATTTCAAATTATTAGTGCATTTGAAGTCAAAGAATGTTCGGAAATAAATAGTCATGGTGCTTAATGAAAAAGGCTAACTGTTTTATCAAACAACAATGAAATCATAATGAATTTCTAGTCTAAAGCTTGAGTTAGAGCTCAAAACGATAAAAGTGGCAGTCGTGGTAGTTCACAGAACCCAAAAAACTTCAAGGTCAGCCTTTGAAAATGCAAGAACTAACAAATTATGCATGCATAGTCCATCAAAATCAACCAGACCAAGCTAGAGCACTCAACAATGGTAGAACTGAGAAAGAATCAAAGAAACAGACAAGTTAAGGCTCATTTCTTAGACATAACACATGAAAATTAGAAGTTATGGAGAGCCTGAAAGAATCATTCGTGGTGTATTCTCTTCAAACACCCCATAGTGATCTCGAGAAGAAGATCAATGGTGATCTAGAGAAAATTCGTCAGGGCTTCACCCTCCAAAATGGGCATGCATGCAAATGATCAATTTTAGGTTAAAAATAAAGACTTTTCCCAATCAACCCATGGTAACCTAACTTAACTAGTGAGTTAAGAATCAAAGGTACTAAATCAACCATTAAAAAATCAATGATGTCAGATGATAACCCAAGCCAACTACCAAAGAGAAGATCAATAGTTGAGATGACAAAGGACAGAGATCAAACAGTCGAGGATCAAGCACAAATCCACAATCAATACCAAGTCATAGGATTAGACTGATCAATAGTGCAACTTTAGAAAGTACCAAGATTAATGGTAAAAATCAAAATGACATTCCATATGAAAACTCAACGTTGATTCCAACCATAGTTACCAACTAGCATATGTGTCGATGCTATAACAAAACCCTAACCATCATTGTTAGTCGGACACTCGACATGCAATCACAAAGGGTTGATTCATCATGAGGTAGGGCACAAGTCCCGAATAATAAAATCATTTGCATTTGACCTATCAAAAGGTCCAAAACTATAGTCTAACCCCATGATCAAAAAGATGACAAATTCCAAAACCTCATAACATACCATAGTTCAAGCACATATAAAATACTTTCTAAAGTACAAACCAATTAGTATATGCTAATGTTAACATCTCCAACTTAAATTTTACAAAAGAACCATAATCTTGTTAAAATCATGTGCCAAGGAGGATTTGGAGTAAAAGGAGAATATTATGTTTGCATAAAGGTGGCCCCCACAATGGGAAAATTAGAGGTTGAATAAGTTTTACTTGCAGAGAAGTGTTGTACATGTTATTCACTAGAAGACAAGAAGATGTCAACATGAGGACTTACAATTCGACCTCACAATGGATGAAAGACATGGATAATGTTTTGCAAGTAAAATATTTTTTTCTCACACAGGGAGATTAAATTTTATTCATGTGCAATATAGGGAAGAATTAAATAATACTAAATTTATCATTGCAAGGGGTACAAGTTTCAATTTTCACATAAGCGAGAAGAAGACATTGATTGCAAGCATTGGAGAAGACTTGCTCATCAAGGAAAGCTTATTAGTAGCAAATTTATCCATCGATCTTTAATTTAAAATAGATCAATCAACTATAGTTTGAACGGGATGTATTTTTGTATTCAAGGCTATTAATGCCTCATTGTATTAGCATGTTTATTTTGTTCCTTTATTTATTCATAATAAAGAATAAAAATAGGATGCATGGGCGAGTACAAATTTTAGTCTATTATTAGGATGGGTGGGATGAATAAATTGTTATATATTGTGTGCAATTACAAGGCACAAAGGAGGAATTTTAGACATATAAGTGCTAAAGCATATTTTACAAGTTTTTCCCTTTGAATGAGAATTGATTTCTACCTTCCAATTATTTTTCATGTTGTATATGTCTTATTACTTCTTGTGAATGTCAAATTCCATGATTCTTACCTTGCTGAAAAATTAGTAATGTATACATAATATTAGTGCGTATGGTTTCTTGTTGTATTGTTGTGTTTCATTCCCTCAACACATCAAGTGTTTTGTATTTATATTCTGCTGAAAACTATTGGTTTGTGCATCCAGAATCCATTCACAAATTGATTGTGCATGTACTCATTCAAATCCCTCAACAAGTTTGGTGTATCACCCCAATTTTTCAATTCATTTGCAGTCATATTTTACCCTCAAAACCCCTAAAAATAGTTTAGGATACATCAAAAAGGAATTGGCCTTGATACCGGAGACTCACCTCAACAATAGGTATATCCACAAACCTGAGGTGTTTCCATTATATCTACAAAAAGAGAGATCCAGAGCAAGCTTAGAACACCTACACTCATCTCTCTACAGGGTTCACTTTTAAGAGATAATAATTTTTGGCACGCTTGGTGGGACAACGAATTAGATTTGCACGTAAAATTACAACAATTTACGATGGATTGTGACAAAGAAAAGAAAAGTCACTTTTCATGTACTGCAGCAATTTATTATAAAGATCAAAGATTTATTTGGCGACTCCGTTAAGCAATTTCAGACCAGTTTTGCAGCATGTTCCATGCCTAAAGTGACTACGAGATCATCGGCAAGAGGAATTCCTTTTGATTTTATTTCTTCACCAATGAATTTTGTAATAAGAAGAATATTTTGTAATACCTTACCTTATAATAGGCCTAGTTTTGATAACCCTCATCCTAATATTCCTTCACCACATATTATTCTCTTTGTTAAAATTCCGATTATTCCAATGGCTATTCAACCACCTAGGAATGTTATAACCTTTACTAATGGAAGCCCTTTAGTAATTCAAGTTTATCATGATATTCTAAATTCTACTATAAAGAGTTTACCTATATTCACTAATGAAAATCATATTACTCCCACAGAGTGCATCAAATATGTTGTGCCCTTTGTGTTTTCCATTACATAACTCATTAGGATGTAGCTTTGGAATTTTAGCTGCACCTTTTAAAGGGAAAGTCTTGCAATGGTATAGAACCTTAGAAATTGGGAGCATAAGAACTTAGGATTAGTTTGCATAAAAATTACTTAAATAATTTCAAGATCATTATGATCATTTATCCCTCATAGAGTAGTTTCCACAATTAAAAGAGCTCCTCATGAAATTATGGCTAGTTTTAATATTCGTTTTTCTAGAACTTGGGAAATAATTCTAGCAACTGCCAAGCCTCAAGTTGATCATACTTTTCTTTATTATCTTAGAGCCCTAAACAGTGATATTTTAGCTATGATTCAATCTATGGGAGGAGATACTCTCCTAAAATCTTATGATATTGCTATTCAAGCTGAAAACTGAAAACACTGAAACTGATTTACACAATAAAATAATAGATTTCTTCTAGATATTCGTTATACTAGTGGCTATTATATAGCCATAAAGGTAGGCAAACAACTTCCTAGGAAATAGGAAGTGAGTAGAACAATTAACCCGATAATAACTACGGGTATAACAAATAATCATTCATAATATATTGTTATTCTAACAATATATATGACTAACTAACTTACTAATATTCATTATAATAATAATTACTTTATCAATAGTGTAATTATTATTCACACACATATACAAATGTGGAGCACTAAAATATTGATTTCCTAACATTCCCCCCTTAGTGCGAACATGGGAAAAACCTACCTTTGTACTTGCACCTGCTCATGATCTGGTGATTTTCACAAGATGATCACAAACCTCATGGATGATTTTGCAAATGGTTGACCAAAAACTGAGAATGGTGGTTTTGCAATTGGTTTACCACAAACCACAAAGTGATGGTTTTGCAAATGGATTACCAACAACCAAGAATGGTGGTTTTGCTATTGGTTTACCACAAACCACAAATGAATTTTTTCAAGTGGTTTACCTACAACCACATCATGATATGTAAAGTACTATTCTCATCCCTCATCACATCTCACTGTAGGGAATAACATAGGAAATTATGCTGACATCTGTTGCTCATACATACATAGAAAAAACTGACATACTGGAAATGAAACATTGGATCATGTTCCCCCCCTCAATGTGAAATTTCCACTTATTCAATCATGAACACTGCAAACAGGAACACTAATACTAAAACTATGACAAGAAGCACACGACACAAGATGAAAGAAAATACACCATAAAAATGTCACCAAACCATCTGTTGCGCGCCCCGTCGTTGTTGGCAAGTCGATGAGAGGTCGCATTCGAATGACCTTCAACCTCTCATTTTTGACGATGATGCCTCCTGCCTCAGAGCATGCTCTTAGCTAGTTCAGCCGGATGTGATCATGAAACTCAAAAATACCTTCAATAATTTGGACATCGCGTACAAGCGAAAATGCGTCCAAAATTGAAATGCGGGCAAATTTTTTATTTTTTATTTTTTGAACTTTGGAAGACGACACTTTTTACAATAGTATTGACCCACAATGAAATTTTGACTTGGACTCATGATAAGAACTTGCTTATTAACATAGAAAATACAACAAAGACTCAACAATCTAATTTGACTTGAAAATGACTATACAACTTGTAAGTTGTGACAAAGATGACAATGGATACCAATAATAAAATAAAACATTAAACAACTAAATTGACAAACCTAATCCAATAATTTTCAAACTTTTATAATAACTCTACTAGACATGAACAATGAGATTGACTAAACTTTATTTGAATAGACCAAAAACATATCCAAATAACATTGACATTTACTTTGACTATAGATGAATTTTGACACATATCTATATCGACCTTGGCAGACAATATGACTACCTATAAAGTTAAAAAACACAACAAGACACTTTGAAGACCACAAAATTATTAACAATACGGACAAAAAAATATTATAAGCTATGATCTCCAATACTCATGTCAATGAATTCTCAATCTTCTCCATGATTGTCAAATATAGGAAAAAAAGAAAATTTATTCTCATGAAAAACTTACGGCATGTTGAACTGAGTTGTATCTGACCAATCAAAAATTTTAATGCGCTTCTTCTTGCATTCAAATCCGTGTGCTGGAAATTGGAATGACTGATTATAATTTTCCAAAGGACTGGCCAAATTATGGATCCACTGAAAAATAGCTTTTTAATATCAAGATGAATATGGTATGTTCGGGCAGTGTAAGACATGAACCAAATGCAGTAGATAGTGAATTATAATATAATGTAAAAGACGTTTTGTTAATCTAGCTCAAATCCTCACGTTGAGATCACAGAATGCTAGTCGGAAGATTGGTCAAATCTTTGATTAAATGAACTTGCATGCCACATAATTAATTGACTGTTGGGCGTCACACATTGATCTGGTTTGCGAATGGTGACGGATTTGAAACATATATGCCAGACAATAACAAAAAATAAGATTTCTCACAGATGCTTGCAGGTCGATATCAAAGCTAACTCACATATTTCATGGCTGGAACAAGTTTGACATTAACAAATATGGAGGATATCAATTGTAGGCTTCTGTAGAATGGATGCACAACATAATCAGATTGATGCACTAAAGATCATATTAATCACCTCTTGGATTGCGAGCCTGTATGAACTATTCATTATAAATGATATATGCCCGACTAATCTACATAACTGTCACCTGAGTTCCAACACACTTCTCACAAATAATTTGTGCTAAAACAAGCATACATAGGTTGAATCTGATCCAATCCATTTTGATCTACAACTCACAGCAGAAAACTCTCATCTCGCTCTGATACCAAATGAAAACACTGAAACTAATTTACACAATAAAATAATAGATTTCTTCTAGATATTCAGATACAAGTGGCTATTATATAGCCATAAAGGTAGGCAAACAACTTCCTAGGAAATAGGAAGTGAGTAGAACAATTAACCCGATAATAGCTACAGGGTATAACAAATAATCATTCATAATATATTGTTATTCTAACAATATATATGACTAACTAACTTACTAATATTCACTATAATAATAATTACCAATGTAATTATTATGCACACACATACAAATGTGGAGCACTAAAATATTGATTTCCTAATAAAAACATCTTTATTTAGGATGGTAAATTAGAACCAAGGCCTTTAATACCTCTCATAGTAGATTTGTCACCTATTCCGCAGCCTATTACCATTATAGATCCTACTATTTTAGCTCCTTCGTTATGATGTATTAAAGGCATTGCAGACTATGGGTAATAAATTGACATCAATTGAAAACAAACTAGATTAGACTAGTAGGCCATATCAAGCTCCTTATCAACAAATCCAGAAAAAATCAACATAAGAGGCAACCTTATCAGCAAAATTAGAATTATAGACAGGAATATCAGCTAAGGAAATTTGACCCAAAAACTCCTAGTTCATCTAGTGATTTTGTTCCAGTTAACATGGTCTCAGAAGAATGGTGTCAACCTTGTAATCAACCTCATTCATCTCCCAACTACGCAAATGCATTCCTGAATATAAGCCTTGTTACACAGCCTCAACCTGAGGTATTGTATATGCCTCAAATGGAGGGTGGGTAGCAAGATGCGCATAATTAGAAACAACCAAATAGAATTTGGTAAGCTTTGGAGAGGAATACTTTGTTGCAAGATCACAACTATATCCCGGAAAAGGCTCAAGAGAGATAAAAACAACAAAACAAACTTGTTCTACCCACAGTCACTGATAAAACAACAAATTTAGAGCCGAAAATAGCTAACAGTTCTATTGTTCCTCACAAAATAGCTAACATTTCTATTCAAAGGACCAACAAAGACAATTACAACTTGATCCTAGAAGACTCTTCATACCTCGATTTCAAAAGATTTGAAGTAGAGTCATTTTTTGTTAAATCCTATGCTAAAACGTTAGAAGCGAGTTCCAAAATAGTAGTTTCTTTTAACATTTTTGATGCAATGAAGAAGCACAACATCAATATTTCACTTTGGGATGCTTTAAGTATTCCAGGACAACAATATTTTCTTTCTCATGAAGCTTGCTAAGCTCCATATTTCTTCAAAACCAAGAGAAAAGGAAGCCTAGAAACTAGACATAGTCCTTGGAATAGTGGAGCATGACCACATTAAAGAGGTAAAATGGATGGTTTAGAAGGTCTTAAATGATCAGGACATCAATATGCCACCACTACTTTATCTATCTTCAATTATTGGAGACCATTTAGTTATAAAAATGCATAGTTGATAGTGGTGCAAGTAACACAGTTATGCTAAAAGCAATTGCAGAAAAATTGGGCCTATAGTATGAACCTATAGAGAAAATCATGTTGCATCTACATGAAATAATAACCAACATAATTGGTATTATAAAAAATATAGAGATAACCCTACATGCTTGTGCTAATGTTACTATTTTACAAGATGTGACTATTGTAGATTTACCTCCCTATTTTGCCTTATGTTTATCATGAGATTTTACAAAAAAATAGGAGGTTATCTCTCTTCAGATTGGTCATTTTTGTTCTTTACTACAAGATATGGAACCAAGGTTACCATAAATTCAGAGCCTTTGGCTAGATTTCATATTGAGCCACATGCTTCAAATGTTGTAACAAATTATACAACTTTAGATCATTCTGATTTTGATGTTACAACACATGTTTATGCACTAGATGATTTTTATAATCTATTCATGGATGAAAAAAGTAACTAAGAACAAGCTTATGACCCTTTCAAAGAAGAAGAAGAAGATTTTTTCGGTGTTTATTACTTGCATGAAGAAAATGCACCAATTCCCTTGTTGTCCAAAACAGAAAAAACAACATAAGAACTGTGGAAGCTTCATTTTGATGGAGCTAAAAATAAGAAAGGACAAGGTGGAGGTTTAATGCTTACTTCAACTTCAAATGAAAGGTACTTTTCAGCTTTAAGTATACAGTTTTCTTGTACTTGTAATGTAGATGAATACAAAGAGTTAATTCATGGCTTGTAATGGGCGAATGAGATGTATAAGCACTTTAAAAGTTTTTGGTGATTCGAATGAGTTATTAATCAAGTGAAAAACTTTAATGTCTGTAAGAATTCATTTTTGAATTCTTACAAACATAGAGTTTCAGACTTAATGGATGGTTTTGATTTTATTACCATTCAATCTATCCCACGAGATGAAAATAAGCATGCACACAGACTTGCAACAGTTGGTGCCAGCTTTGATGTACTAGAACAAATCAAAAACAACAAAGTACAGCCACATATAAAGTTAATTATCAGACCTTTAGTTCCTGATAATGAAGAAAATTGGAAAGTTTTTGAAGATGATGAACAAATCTACAGATTTTACTAGCAAGAAGCTAAATTTTATGCACTAAATCAGGAAAAACTACAACACTTCTATGGTGACGAGATTGTTCAATTGAAGAAAAATAATTTTCCTCAAGGATTGGTCACTCTAGAAGACATTTTCATTTTTTATGATCAGTTAGGAAAGGAAAAAGGCAATATTGTAACTCACACAGATAAATATGAAGAAATCTTAGTGGATGACGAAAAGAAACTACTTATTGCAAAGGTATGTTATTCAGCTGAAAAATAGTCATTTACCAAATTATGTTTAGAATTTAGAGATTTTTTTGCCTAGAAGTACCAAGATCTGAGAGGTTTTGATCCAATTTTAGCTCAACATACAATAGAGTTACATCAAAATTCCAAGCTAGTTAGGTAGAAGCAAAGGCATGTAAATCAAAAATTTGAGCCATTGATGAGAAGAGAGTTATCTAAATTAATCGAATCAACTGTTATTTTTCCAGTTAAGCATTCAAAATAGGTAGTTAATCTTGTTCCTATTTGGAAAAAGAATGGATAAATTAGGCTATGTGTAGATTTAAGAGACCTTAACAAAGCTTCATTAAAAGATCATTATCCATTGTCAAATATGGATCATATTTTAAGAACAATTTATGGTTTAGACAGATTGTCTCTTTTAGATGGCTACAATGGATACAATCAGATCCTTTTGTGTGAGGAAGACAAATACAAAACAACCTTTACCACTAAAAGGGGCACTTATGCTTATAAAAGAATGAATTTTCATCTTTCAAATGCTGGTACACCGTTTCAATGTGCAATGGACATGGTTTTCAACAATTTATTAAATAAATGCATATTGGTTTACTTAGATGATGTCACCATATTTTCAAATAATTCTAATGAACATCTAATGCATTTAAGGTAGACTTTTCAGCTTTGCAGATAGTTCAAAATATCTTTGAATCCTAAAAAGTCTATTTTTAGTACATCAAGGTAAATTTTTGGGTCATATTGTTTCTAAACAAGGTTTAGCTATTGATCCTTTCAGAATCAAAGTTATTTCACAGTTATCCTTGCCTCATCATAAGAAAGAACTACAGAGTTTCCTTAGAAAAATCAACTTTGTTAGAAGATTTGTTCCATATTTTGTATCACTTCTCAAGCCTTTAACAACTATGTTAAAAAATGATAAGACTTTCTCTTGGACCAGCGAAGTGAGAAAATGATTCAAGAAAATTAAAATAGCCATTTCACAAGCTCCTACTCTTGCAAATCCAAATTTTGATAAAGATTTTACGATGTATGCACTTGCTGGAGATGAGACCATTTCAGCTATTTTAACTCAGGTTAATGATGAAAACATTGAGTAGCCAATTGCTTTCTTTGGACAAATTTTGCATGACTATGAGACAAGGTACACCTTTCTTGAAAAATAGGTACTTTCAGTAGTTAGAGGATTGAAAAATTTCAAGTACATGTTTTCCAATAACAAGATACATGTTTTAGTTTATCATCCAAGTGTGAAAGTCATTCTTGTTGAACAAAGAACTAAATGAGAAGAGATAAGGTTGGATTAAAAAAGTTATGGAATATGATGTTGATATCCGTGTTGTAAAAATAGTTTGAGGAAAAGGTTTGTGTTAGCATCTAATTTCTGATATGAAAAAACAAAAGGCTATAGAATTAAAAGATTCAAAATAGCATGCTGAAGTTACGTATCAGTAGTCAAATACCTTGGTATAGCCATAAAATCAGCAACCCGAACTCAATCAAGAAGTTTAGGAATCAAGATGGATGAATGATTTGGTTAACTACTTACAACACGGTACTTATCCGGAAGGTATGGAAAAAATAAATTAAGGTATTTCAGGTTACAAGTTGTACCTTATGTTTTCATTGATGGCGTGTTATTTAAGATATATATAAAAGGAATTTTTCTACGATGTATTGATTATGATAGAATTCAACAATTATTATTTGAATTCCATGAAGGACCTACAGGAGGTCATTTTTTAGCACGTACTACATCCTTAAAAATTATGAAAGCTAGTTACTATTGGCCCAACATATTCAAGGACTGCTTCAAATGAATCGAAAGTGTAAGAAATGTGCTTTCTTTGTGGGAAAAGAATGTTTAGCTTCCCTGCCCCTGCAGCCTATTTCAATGGATCAGCCAATCATGTGGTGGGGTCTTGAATTTATTGGTATGATAAATCCACCCTCATCACAAGGACACAAGTGGATTTTGACTGCTACAAATTAATTTATACACTGGACAAAATTAATATCCTTAAAGGAGGCCAATGAGACTTTTATATTATCCTTGTATGAAGGTATAGTTTACAAATTTGGTGTTCTAACAACTATCATTTTAGATAATTCCTGAGTGTTTCTTGGTGCAAAGGTAATATATTGGACTATCAAGAATGGAATTTATTTAAGTACATCATCCAATTATTACCCACAAAGTAATGGATTACGTGAAAGTACTAATAAAAATATTTTAACGATCATCAAAATAACACTCAAAGAAAACCAAAGAGCTTGGCATCTAATGTTGGATTCAACACTTTGGGATAACAGAGTGACTCCTAAAATATTAGTTAGCGATTAATCAAAGAAGCTTGTTTTTGGAAGAGAGGCAAGAATGCCCATCTCAGTTGAGTTTCCTACGTTAGATTTGTTGCATCAGATGGAATTACTTGAGAATGAACTATTGCAGGTTTGTTATGCTGAGTTAATGAAGTTGCGGAGCTAAGAGATCAAGTTCATCTTAACATTAAAAAGGATAAAAAATAGATGAAGAAATTTTTTTGATAAGAAGGCTAGGTTCGATTCTTTAATTAAGGAGACATTGTGTTAAAATGGGATGCTAATCATGTAAATCTAGGAAACCACACAAATTTCAATACAATCTAGAGTGTTCCTTACATGATTTTAGCTTGTAAAGAACATAATGCATTTCATCTTTTAAGGTTGAATGGAGAAGAAATTATAATTCCTATGAATGGTATTTTTCTTAAAAACTATTACTTGAAAATCTTACACTTTTTGGTTAGAGTAGGATTTTCCTTTCAATAATTGCTTCATGTGCATTGCAATGTTTTTCAATTTAATAAGTGCATCCATGCACATGATCTGGTTTCCATATCCTTTCCTAAATTTTTTTCTTTAAAAAAGGAAGTTTCGTTATACACTTTAACTCCATGCCCAATGAACAAGATCAAGGCACTAGTCTACAAGCTAGCAAACATCTTTCCACACAAAATCACAAGAAATGTTGACAATTTCTGCACTTGTACAAAAATGGGCAGCTAGAAACTTTGTTACTATGGATGGCATTGCTGAAATGGACCTAAGCTAGGGGAGGTTCATTCAGTTTAATATATGTTCCGTCACATTAAATTAATGATTACATGTAATTTACATCTATGTGTCCTATTACAAAATGTAACAAATCACATAGTTGGCAATTCCATGTCTATATTTAGCAAGAGAACACAATCCCTAAGGAAAGATATATTAGCTTGATGAAGATCATAATTACATAACAAGCGGAGTGCTAATTTTTGAACAATGATGAGTTGTAGATTATAGTAATTGAGAGTTCGTGACTAGAGTTGACGGAATTTTAAATTTCTTTCCTTCATGATTAAATACATCCAGCTTATGTTATTGAGTTTTTAGTTCGCTATACAATACATACATAAAATTGAAATGCGAAAGAAGTACACATCGTAGTTCCCAAATTTAATTTTTCTTTCATAAGGAATTTTAATTTCTCCCACACAAGTCGTGGGATATAACTCAAAAGAAATTCATAACTACTGAAGTAGAAGGTACATCTACATGAAAATAAAAGTAAAGGAGTTTGAAAAACCCATCATTTCCTTGGATTCTTCTCATTTCTGTTTCTCTACTTCCAGCTCCATCTTTACTCTATCTTCATCCTCGCTATCCACATTGTCATTGTACCTATGAAATAGAAAAAAAACTAATGTCAGTCTTGAGCTCAAGATTTTGATCCATATTCTTGTACTATCTAATTTCATGAAAATGGATCTCCTCATATTAGGAGGTATAAGTTACAAGCAAAATAGGTACAAAATTTGTAAGAGAGTATTCTACAAGAGCACATATGATTCCCGGAATCATTTCGAGATGAAAGATAAAAGAAGAAAACTATGGAACATAAGAGAGGCCAACTAATTTCTTTCTAACTAGTTCATCTAAATGTGTAGGTATAGATGGGAAATAGGAAATAAACATTAAATGTTGTGTATGCATATCAAAAGTGTTACACTCTGCATGTTGAACCCAAATAGTGCATTTATTTTAGTTCAGACTGAAGGATGAATATATAAAGATATAGTTGTACCAATCCATGAAATAAATACAAGTTTAGTACTTCATATTCTAACAAATGGAATAGATACACAAAGTACAGATAATGGTGTTGATCCAGTTTCAAAGCTTCAGTAGAATACCCAACTAAACCATACTTTAGAATAACTTGGAGAAAATGAAGATTGTACATTGCATAAGTCAAGGATATAGCTCCAAGATATCATCAAATGTATGACACAGTAAATACAGTACAAGTTTTCAATTTTAAGCTACAGTCTCATCCATTTATGTTCGTCATATCTTCATGTTACAATTTATAGAACAAGTAAAGCACTTAAGAAAACAAATTCAGGGGATTCAAATCTAGAATTTTTTCATGATTTAAAAAGTACAAAAGAGAGAAAGTGAACCAGTTCATATAGTGGAAGCTTTTCAAATAATTTTAATACACTTTTCTAAGAAGCAACCAATTCATATATATGGAGGTCTATCAAGAAGAGATCAAAATTCCAACTACCATGTAAGGAGTTAAGCATATAAAGCTTCATGGGGTGATTTTAGTTAAGTTGAGCTTGCAAATGCACCATAGTTACAAAAATGCAAACCTAGTTTGGGTATGAATGGTATGTTGAGTAACTATTTTAAGAGTATTTGAAGAGCCAAATTACAACAAAATAATGAAAATACATAGCAATATTCATCAATGTAGAAGTGCCTAACATCTACACTTATTATCATAAAACCAAATTAAATAAAATATGTAGCTCTTCATTGAGAAGTCAACTAAGTTCATGTTCCCACTCATGACAACAGAGTTATAGTGAAAGATACAATCAACGAAACAAAGCTTAAATTGCATAGACATAGCTTTGTGACAAAATATTGATTCATAGTGATCCTGAAAGAATGAAAGTTTTGGAAAAGTTACAATAAAATCCCGAAGCTCGAACTCAAGAATTGAAATATGAAAATCATCAAAATACAAACCTAGTTTGGGTACAAATGGGATATTAAAGGATAAATTATAAGAGTGGGTACCCATTAAGGATGGCACAATGATTTATCTCCTTTAGGTTCATGTAAAACACGAGCACAAAGTTTTAAATTTACTTTCTAATTTTTTAGATTAAGTGGCACCAATTATCATTTGTAATCAAAGGTATATTACAACAAGCTTACATGACTAAAAAAACCAAACAAAATACAAGGTACCCAATATAGTCTTCGAGAAAACAATTAAGGATGCACAAGTTATAGAGAAAAGAAAAATCTATTTTCTTTAATGGTCATTTAAAGTACCCCAAGTTTTGCAAAAAAATTTTTACAAGGCAGAAGAACTTATCATTTCAAGTCAATTCTTCCAAACCCTCAAAATATCTTTAAATGCAAAAAGATTTGTGAATACCTGAACGATTTTGAACTCAAAATGCCAGAGAACATAGGGATAACAAATATTTTGAAGTATCGTATCGTTTAAGTCAAAGAATGTCAACAAAAAAATAGCCATGGTGCTTAACGAAAAAAAGGCTTACCATTTTATCAAACAACAGCCAAATCATAATGAAGTTCTATTCTAAAGATCGAGTTATAGCTCAAACGATAAAAGTGGTAGCCAATGAAGTTCATAGAACCCCAAAAATTTCAATACGGTGCCTCAAAATCAACTAGACCGAGCTCAAGCACTCAACAATGGCGGAATTGAGAAAGAATCGAAGAAATAGACAAGATGAGGTTCATGTCTTAGACATAACACATGAAAATTAGAAGTTACAGAGAGCCTGAAAGACTCATTCATGGAGTATTCTCTTCAAACACCCCATAGTGAGCTCGAGTAGAAGATTAATGGTGATCTGGAGAAAATCACTGGGCTTAATCCAAAACAGGCATGCATGCAAATGATCAATTTTAGGTTAAAAATAACAACTTTCACCCAATCAACCCATGGTAACCTAACTCAACTAGTGAGTTAAGAATCAAAGATACTAAATCAACCATGCAAAAATCGATGGTGCCGATGATAACCCAAGCCAACTACCAAACGAGAAGATTAACGGTTGAGATCGAAAGGACAGAGAGATCAAACGGTCAAGGATCATGCACAAAACCACAATAATTACCAAGTTAGAGGCTTAGAGTGATCAATGGTGCAACTTCAGAAAGTACCAAGATCAATGGTGAAAATCAAAATGACATTTCATATAAAAATCAACGTTGATTCTAACCACAGTTTCTAATTAGCATACATGTCAATGCTACAACAAAAACTCTAACCATCATGGTTATTCAAACCACCAACATGCATTCGTGAAGGGGTGAGTCATCATGAGGTAGGGGACAAGCCCTGAATAATCAAATCGTTTGCATTTGACCTATCAAAAGGTCCAAAACTATAGTCCAAGCCCATGATAAAAATGTCGATAGTAACAATTATCAAAAAGGTAAACAATTCCAACACATTATAATATGCCATGGTCTGAGCACATATAAAATAAATTCCAAAGTCCAAACCAGTGATTATCTGCTAAGGTTAACATATCCACCTTAAATTTTACAAAAGAACTTGTTGATATGGAATCACAACACCCTTGGAATTTGCAACTCGATGGATGAAGACTCTCAGTGTGATTGCATAACATGGAGCGTATCTCAAAGTGTGGTAATTTTTGAATCGAGAGAGCTCTCAGGATGAAGGCTGACTCTTATTCCTCTGTCCAGGTGTATACATTCATATTGCAGAAGATTTATCCTAAATCCTATTCTAATTTTCCAAGGAGACAAGGTTAAGGATATGCTAGAAATAAATCCTAAACTAACCAGGGTGATGCATCGAAGGAATGCTGAAACACCTACTTTGCTATAAGCACAAACCATAAAAATGCAATACTATCACCATGCACAATTAACCAGGACTGTAATGAGAGATCAGAAAGGAGACAATGAATGCAAGAGGGGGATGAAAATCATCCACAGACATGCATTATCACTCCAAAAGTTGATACAGTGCATTACAATGGCCAAGAGCCACAAGCTTGCATTACAATTTAAATGGAAGGCTTGAAACTCCACAAAATCACTTGCAGATAAGCGAAGAAGGGAGGGTACAAAACAGCGAAATGTCCAAACTTTTGAAAAATGCACCTCCTTACAATATATAGGAAGAATGAGAGGAGGTAAAAGAAATTTGGACTCTTGTTCAACCACCCCAAAGATGCATTGAATCCACATGCAAAATTAACGGGTCTCATGACACAACCCACACCTCCATTACCATTTCTTGTTGGGAAAGAAATACCTCATTACCATGGTGAGTGAGAAGCATGAAAATCTAAAGAATTGTGCAATGTCTTTACTCCAGATTGTAGTTGAGGTCATTTGAAGGTCAAGGTTGGGTGCTCAACACAAGCTCTCGTAATCTTTTCAAGACCCGAGCATTTAAAAAATCTTGGCAGGCTACAAGATTTCCCAAATCTTCTCCGAACTACTTCGGGTTTGGATTTTACCCGTGAGAGATCTTGATGGATCCCCACGTGTTCTTATGATTTTGCTACCCCTTCTTCACTCTTGAAGTTATGATGGTTGGACACTTGATCTCACCCACGCAAGCCTACTCAATTTCTTTGTGTTTTGGCTAAGTCCCCCCTGACTAGCAGAGCAACTGTGTCTAACCCTAGACACATGGAGGGCTTGCACATTTTTAAGACCTGCCTTCAAAGTTGATTTTTGAAGTTACACGAGATGATGCGTGGCACCTTCCATTGGCTCTTATACCTTTTCAACAGCTGGTTCAAATTTTGGGGCTTAGACCATGTGGAGGATTCATGCTCATTTGGGAATTGCCATTTTGATTCTACCTTTGAAGTTGTGCGGTTGAGGCATGTAGCGGCCTTCAAAGGATTTTTTACTTTTCAATGGTCGGTGTTCCCTTTTCAGACTTGGGACACATGGAGGGTTGGTGCTAGTTTAGGGTCTCTATTTGGGTCATGCCTTTGAATTTACATTGATGAGACATGTGGATGCTTCCACTTACCTTTTCTACTTACTCGATTCAGGCCTACTCTTTTTCTCGGTCCTTGACTACGTGGTGGGTTGGAACTCATTTGGGGACTACATTTTGGGTCGCGCCTTTAAAGTTTTGTAGATGATAAATGTGGAGACTTCCGCTGGCTCTATTATACTTAGCCGATTCAACAACCGGCTCTGCCAATTTTTGGACTCTGAGCACGTGGAAGGTTGGTGCTCATTTAGGGACCCACTTTTGATTCTACCTTTGAATTTGCATCAAGCTGACATGTAGCTCCTTCCATGGCTTTGATCTATTTTCTTCATTTTTTCTTCCGAAGTCCCTTCTGTTTGGCAAAGATACTATGTCTGACCCTAGACACGTGGAGGCTTCCTCTAATGGTTGGATTTTTTCAACGGCCAGTACCACTTCCTCGGGCCATGGACAAGTGGAGATCCTACACTTGTTTGGGGTATCCTTTTTGTAGCACCTTTTAGAATTGCATCGAGCTGACACGTAGTTCCTTCTGTGAGTCCGCTACTTTGCTTAGGGTTGAATCATTCTGGATTGCCATTACCAAGCCTGTTTGTAACCTGATTTCTAGTTTTGAAATGTGGGCTCACATGACTGAACCGACTTTTCAATTTTCTTCTATGCAGGGTCATGTTTGATTAAATTTTCCTTAGGGAAAAATTGGTCAACAATTTGGCAACGCACATGGTCACCTACCTACTAGGTGAAAATACCAGTAGTCTTGAATTATCCATTGGGCACGAAGTCATGAATTGATAGCCTGGTATTGATCATGTTCCTGAAACCATGAGCCCAACTACTTGCGACCTAGTTTCCCTTAACCTACTCCGTCACTTGCACTCTCAATTTTTATAAGAAAATATTGAAGGTGAGATTTTCTTAGAGAAGAAAATTGTCTTTCCCTGGAGCATTCACCTATGTCTATAAATGTACTTTAGGCACACATTCAACTTTAGAGGAACAATGAATTACACAATGATTCAACCTAGGAGAAGTGAGACTTGTGCTGAAGCACTTAGGGAAATTGAAACCTACACTATAGTAAGACAATGTGCATACATAGAGGAATTAAAATCCCAGGCTAATATTTACAATAGTCAAACCTTTTCTTTCAAGTAACAAAATTTAAGATAGATTCCGTTAACTGAATCGGAAGCCCCTCTCCATCCAACGTAGACAATTGAAAGGAATTGCTACACTTATATCCTGTGACCATGTAGGGACCACTCCAAATGGCATCAAATTTAGAATGCATTCCTGGATTTTTCTAATCTACATCCCACTTCAGGACTAGGTCCCCTTCCTGAAAGGTCCTTGCTCTTGCTTTCTTATCAAACCACCTTTTGACTAAGGCTCGGTATTTTTCTATCATTTGAACTGAATGTTCTTTGATTTCTTCTAATTGTATTAGCTCTGCATACCTAGCCTCCATTGGTTCAAACTCATATAATTCCAACTGTTTCATGAGTTCCAATGCGGGAAGCTCTAATGATATAGGCAAGATTGCCTCCTTCCCATAGACCATCCTCTAAGGGAAATTACCTATAGATCTCTTTGGTGTGATCCTGTCAGACCATAATGCTGATTATAGCTTTGTATGCCATATCCTTTGATTTTCATCTAGAGTCCTTCTGATGATTCTTAGTAAATTATTTTTCGTGGACTCTGCCCACCCATTACCATGTGGGTAATAATTCGAAGAGGTGCTCAAGTAGATCCCATTCTTAACATCCCATTGTGTGATCTTGGAGCCTAGGAATGCCAAGGAATTTTATGATATGATAGTTTCCGATACTCCAAAGCTAGTCACTATCCCTTCATAAAATTCTAGTATGCTAGACTCGTTTTCTTCTTTGAGTGTTATCACCTTGGTTAACTTGGTGAAATAGTTTGTTACCATGAGAATCCATTTATGGCCTTGGCTTGAGTTTGGATTGATGACCCCAATGAATTCTAATCCCCATTACATGAATTTCTGGTCAACTAAAATTGGGTGCAATGGGAGTGTTGTTAATCTTTCCTTTCCTATGAAGAATGCACATTTTTTACACTTCTTTATCCAAGTGTAATAGTCACTGAACACTATGGGCCAATAATATCCCACCTTCATTATCTTGAGATCTGTTACTCGCAGAGCAAAATGATCTCCGGATTCTCCATCATGAAAATCCTGTAACACCTTCTTGATTTGACCTGTTTCAATGCATCTCAGTAGAACACTATTGATGTCCCTTTTGAAAAAACATCATCAACGAGCACATATGGAATACCTTATAACTGAAGTATCTCATTTTTTATTTACTCATTTCTTGATGGCATAGGCATTTTTGTAGGAAGGGAATCATATAATGAGTCCAACAAGGAGTAGACACATTATCATTTTCTTGTTCTTGACCATCTTGTAGTACCAAGACAACTCCATTTCCACTGTTTGCATCAACTTGTTGACTCGAGGCTAGATGTTCACATAGTACCTTTCCACGAACTAGCTAAGTGACCTTAATTTCAATGTCATATTCCATGACATGAGTGATCCATCATGCATGTTTCTCATTCACATCCTTGTTCAAAAGGAAGTCCCTAACTCCCACATGAGAAACTAACAGTTGGATCCTATTGTTTGAGACTAGGTGTTTGAACTTCATTAAGCTCCTGATCACTACAAGGACATGCTTCTCAATGAAGTACTACCTCACTTCATAGTCCTCTAAGCCCCGAATTAAGAAGGAAACTATTTATTTAGATCCCCCTTTGTTTTGTTGCACTAGGATTGTAGAATTTGTGTCCCCGCCACCAAAGGCATAAAACATGAAGTCCTTGGATAAGTCTAGATTGACAAGAGTTGCAGCTTGGGATATGGCTTCTTTGATGGCTTCAAAACTTTCCTTTCCCTCAACTATCCACCTAAATTCCATTCTCTTCTTCAACATGAGTGTTATTGGCTTCACAAGAGCAAAAAAATTTGGCACAAACCAATGGACAAAATTTATTCTTCCTAGAAAACTCTGAAGATCCTTCTTATGACATGGCAAGGGAAATACTCGAATTGTTTCAACTCTTTTCGGGTCGATTTTCAATCCTTCCTTTAACACAATATGGCCTAGGTGATTTCCTTCATGAGCCAAGAAAGTGCATTTTTGGGATTCAATGATACCCCAAATCTCCTACATCTTTGAGATACCTGTCTTAGATGGAAAAGGTGATCTCGCTATGTTTTTGGAGAACACAAAGTGATATTGTCAAGATATATAAGTATTGTTTTGTTTATCAACACCTTGAATTCCATTTCCATCGACCTCTAGAAGGTGGCCCCGATCTTAGACAATCCAAATGGCATCTTCTTATATGCGTAGGTGCCCCACTTAGTGGTGAAATCCATCTTGAAATAGTCATTTTTTGTCACCATTATCTTATTATACCCTAGTATCCATCCATGACAGAAAATATTTCTAGATGGATACTACCTATAATATTTGTTCCATTGAAGGGAGTGGGTAGTGGTCTTTGAGAGATGATTTGTTTAAGTCTCAAAACTCCACGCACAACCTAATTTCTCCATTCTTCTTCCTGATCGGTACCAAGTTTGCAACCCACTTGAATTCTTGATTGGGAATATAATGTTTTCCTCTATCAATTTGTTTAGCTCTTTCTTCATTAGAAGCTCATGTGTGGGTTGACTGGTCTTTGTTTTCTACCAGATGGGCTTAGCCTCTGGATCTAGTTCTATTATATCTTGTGCCGAATTTGGATTGAATCCTTGCAGTCCTTATAACTCTAAGAGAAATTTTCTGAAGTTCTTCGCAAATTTGTACGAATTCATATCTCTCTTGCTTGGTGGTCACCTTTCCAATTTGGAGTGTCTTTCCTTCCCCAACAAAAATAGGTTCTGAATCATCTCCCTTGACCTTAATGTTTTCTTTCTTTTTTATGAAACTAGTCATTAGGATTGAATAAGTACTCTAGTTTCATCAAACCTCTAGGAATCTTGTTGGTCTCGTAGTTGCACTACTTGATCCCCATACTACTGCTCTAATTTATCTTGATTCCTAGCTGAGAATTTAGCCTCTTCTTACAGGAAATTTATGATTTGTTGATCATTTTCAAACACCTGCTAGCTTGTGTTATTGTCTAGAACTGTTGGCCTTACAATCACATGGATATGTGGTTGTGTTTGTCCTCTTTTGATACTATCAACCACATCAAATGTTGCTCCAACTACTGCAAGCCTATCTACATCTTCATTCTTTTTCCTAGGTATGGACACAATGTTGAAAACTTCAAAGTCTTCAATTAGGTCCCATACCCTATTCTTGTAGCTCTTGAGTAGGTCATTCTTTGCAGCAACATTTTTCCTCTGACTTGATTCACAATTAGCTCACTATCACCAAATACTTGTAAATTTTTAATGCCTCTCATTCTTCCCCAATGTTATCTGTGGATTAATGCTTCATACTCAACCGTGTTGTTTGTTTGAGCAAGAAAAATGGAAACAAAAATCTAATTAATATTTCATAACTTTGGTGAAATGAGCATAGCTCCTCCTTTTTTCCTTGTCTACTCCTTGAACCATCAAAGAATAACTACCATACTTAGTTATCATCTTTGTGATATGGCTTGGTCATGCTAGGGAAAGGATGATTATCTTCATGCAAACAATAGACTCCTAGCTCAGATTCTTCAATTTCTTTGTAAGGGTTAAATTCATGTCTCTTGTTTTCCCATTCATCAAGAGTCAAGTTTGGAATACTTCCAACCTTGGTATTTTCCTCATAGGTGCTTGGATAATCCTCTTGATCAAATGTTGAACAATTTGCATTAATTGGACTTGGTACATGAGGCTCTATGTGAAAGTTTACAATGGGCTCAGATTTTATTGTGGCCTTAGCCCCATACCTTGTTCTGAATAACATGTGTGACCAATTAGTAGACAAATAGCCCCCAATTTTTACAGTGAAGTCTCTTGACAAACACAATGCAAAGAGCGGTGGCAAGTCTATGATTGATACATCTTGCAACACCATTAAATTGGTACATGCATGTAATGTGAGGCTCAAATATTTGATTACTCCAACCTTTGTTGCTTATGTTCCATCCAATGACACCACACCTTTGGAGTTGACTTCATAATGAAGACCTAATTGGTCAGCTATTTGTTTCAACATTACTTGAGCTACTTGCTCCCGAATCAATCATGCAATTATGTATCAACTTATCTCCTATGATCAATGACATATAGAATGGAGGGGGCTTCAAATTTTTACCTTGATGGCCTCCTCGATATGATGCTCCTTATTGAGCTACATTGGTAAGTACCTTATCTTGTTGATTGGGTGGCTAATTTGATGCTAACCAGTTTTCTATAGCAGCTTGCAATAGGTCTCTTTGTCCGAGGATAGCTAATGACTCCCACATTGAAATTTTTGCATTCATTTTATTCATATGCTCAATGATGTTGAATGGAGATGAACTATCTCTCTATTGACCCTTGCCTTGCACTGTATTCTCTTGTGCATAAGCTGTTACAATGAGCGCTTGGGCTGGTCTAGAAGGTGATTTGGGTTGACCTTGCACATTAGGAATTGTAATTTGACTACCAATACCTTATGGATTAATAGGATGTTGCGGATTATTTGAATTTGATGACTGTCCTTCTCCAAAATTCCTTCTCTTAGACCATGTATTGTCTGCTACACTTTAAGAAGGGGCTTGTTTGACACCACAAAAATCTTCATGCTGCCAATTAACAAGTGTGGTCTCATTTGGAGGTACTTCTTATTGATTTGATTCCTACTACTTATTTCCTTCTTGGCTAGTCTATTGTTCTACACCTGTCTCTATTACCATAAGAGCTTGACTCAAAGCACCATTAAAAAACATTGACTGATAATGAGGTTGATTACATGGGAAACACCAGTATTCTTGACCCATTTTGTTTTGTGTTGGAACCAAGGCCCTCGATGTTGAAGCTGCATTTGGATCATATGGTCGACTGGGCTAACAGCTTGAGGTTTTCCTTGGCTTTGATTTTGATTTTGAGGTTGAGATGGTGATCTATTTTGCTAGTATGGGGTCTAGTTTGATACTAATTTGGAGATTTATACGGCCTAGAACTTTGAGTTTGTTGTTTCTTGATAGTCACTAGCTCATTTCCTAGGTTCTCAAATTGCTTCATAATCTCTTGTAGCTCTTTTGAAGTGCTTGAAGAAGTATAAGCCTCATTATTGCTTTGATTCCTAGGGAATGGAATGGGATTCAAATTTTGCATTTGGCTAGTTGTAAGAGCTTCTACTTCTAGATATAGAGGTATAGGTGGCCTCGGTGCTAGCTTACTAGCTTGAATCAAGAATTTTTAGCTCTAATAGTAATATTATAGGTTGTGGGTATATTTATACCTCCCATTTATTGAATCATCATAGCAATATTAGAATTTAAAGCTTTAAGAAAGCATAGGAAAGCACCTTCAGCTGTTGGTCTCAAAACCAATGGAATCATATCCCACGTCCTCTGAAATCTGAAGTTGAAGTCCGTCAGCTATTCATTATGAGCTCTTTTGAGGTTGTCAATTGTTCTAATAAGGATAGATTATCCCCCTTTACTCCAAATTCGTTAGGAAGAACTATGCAAAAATGGTCCCAATTCTAGATAGACCCTTCTGTTAGACTTTTGAACCATTGCAGAGCTTTACCTTTAAATGAAAATGCCAATAATTTAACAACAATGTCCATTTCTGTAATTTCATGAATTACACAGACATTTGCAATATGTTGGATGTGGTCAATCAGAGTTTTCTGGTTCTCTCCATTGAAATATGGGATGTTCTTCAATGTTGCAACTGGAACTAGATTTTTTCCATTGATGGTAAGTGAGCTATTGCCAGTGAATTTTATGTAGAGGTTAGTCTATGCCATCCTGATTGGTCGAAGAACTCTAGTTGATTGAATGAAAGGCCTTCTAGATGGAGACCTTTGAGCACTTCTTCCTCTTCTTGATCTATCTGGGGATAAATGTAGATAGACAAATAGCTCCTCTTCTCTAGTTCTCGACCTTTTCTGGACTCTTCTCATGAATCTACCAGGCTTGGACTGCTGAAATCAGTGGATTCTATCCTTTTTTAGAGTCACAAAATGTGTAATTTAAGAGATCCTTACAAGTTGGGAACTCACAACAAGTGCACATCAATCTTTCTGTAGTAAAAATGAATACTTTTGGTCCCATCGGGCATGCCAAAACTATTGATGTAGAATCAAAACACTCCCGAGTCTCATAACTCGATGGGTCAAGAATCTTAGTGTGATTGCATAACATGGAGCATCTCTCAAAGTGTGTTACTTTGTGAATTGAGATATTTATTCGAATGAAGGCCGGTGCACTATTCCTCTACTTAGGTGCACACATTCATATTGCAGAAGTTTTATCCTAAATCCTATTTTAATTTTTTAAGGATACAAGGTTAAGGAGATGCAAGAAATAAATCCTAAACTAACAAGGGTGATGCACCAAAGGAATGTTGAAACACCTTCTTTCCTATAAACACAAACCATAAAAATGCAATACTATCACCATGCACAAAAACCAGGAATTTAATGAGAGATCAAAAAGCATACAATGAAAGTAAGAGAGGGTTTAAAATCATCCACAGACATGCATTATCACTCCAAAAGTTTATACAGTGCATTATAATGGCCAAGAGGCACAAACTTGCATTACAGTTTGAATGGAAGGCTTGAAACTCCACAAAATAACTTGCATATAAGGGAAGAAGGGAAGGTGGAAAGTAGAAATGTCCAAAGTTTTGAAAAATGCGCCTCCTTATAATATATAGGAAGAATGAGAGAATGAGGTTAAAGAAATTTGGACTCCTGTTCAACCACCCCAAAGATGCATTGAATCCACCTATGAAATTAATGGGTGTCATGACGCAACCCATGCCTCCATTTCCGCTTCAGTTGGGAAATAAATACCTCATTATGGCGGTAAGTGAGAAGTGTGAGAGCCTCAAGAATGGAGGCTGTATTTACTCAAGTTGTAGTCAAGGTCATCTGAAGGTCAAGGTTGGGTGTTCAATGAGGGCTTTCACAATATTTTCAAGATCCAAACATTTAAAAAAAATTGGTGGGCTACATGATTTTCCAAATATTCTCCGAACTACTTTGGGTTTGGAGTTTACCCATGCAAGATCTTCGTGGAGCCCCACGCATTATTAAGATTTCACTGCCCCTTCTTCACTTCTGAGAGAAGGAGTTAGAATGAATTCAAACTCCTGTTCAACCACCCCAGAGGTGCATTGAATCCACCTATAAAATTAATGAGTCTCATGACACAACCCACACTTCCATTACCATTTCTTGTTGGGAAAGAAATACCTCATTACGGAGGTAAGTGAGAAGTGTGACGACCTCAATAATGGTGGCTTGTATTTACTCAATTCATATTTGAGGCCATCTCAAGGTCGTTTAGGTGTTTAACATGGGCTCTCACAATATTTTCAAGATCCAAGCATTTAAAAAATATTGGAGGGCTACATGATTTGCCAAATCTTCTTTGAACTAGCTTTGGGTTTGGATTTTACCCGTGTGAGATCTTCATGGAGCCCTATGCATTCTTAAGATTTCACTGCCCCTTCTTCACTTTTGAAGTTATGATGGTTGGATACTTGGTCTTGCCCATGGGCCTACTCTATTTCTTTGTGTTTTGGCTAAGGCCCCCTTGACTAGTGGAGAAACTATGTCTGACCCTAGACATGTGGTAGGCTTGCATTTTTTTAGAACCTGCTTCCGAAGTTGATTTTTGAAGTTGCGTTGAGTGACGACGCGTGGCACCTTTCATTGGCTCTTAGACCTTTTCAACGGCTGGTTCAACTTTTGGGGCTTAGACCACGTGGAGGCTTCACGCTCATTTGGGACCTACCATTTTGATTCTACCTTTGAAGTTGTGTGGACGAGGCACATGGAGGCCTCTCAGGATTTTGGAATTTTCAACGGCCGGTGTCCCCTTTTCGGACCTGGGACACATGGATGGTTGGCGCTAGTTCAGGGTCTCTCTTTGGGTCATGCCTTTGAAATTATGTTGATGAGACACATGGAGGATTCTAGTTGCCTTTTGTACTTAGCTGATTCAAGCATGCTCCCTTTCATGGTCCCCGACTATGTGACAGTTGGCGCTCTTCGGGGGACTACCTTTTGGGTCGCGCATTTGAAGTTATGCAAACAAGGCACGTGGAGGCTTCTATTGGCTCTGCTATACTTAGCCAATTCAATGGCCGTCTCTGCCCCTTTTTAGACTTTAACCACGTGGAAGACTAGTGCTCGTTTGGGGACCAAATTTTTATTCTACCTTTGAAGTTGTGCCAAGCTGACACGTGGCTCCTTCCACAGCTCAACTATATTTTCTTTGTTTTTTTCCCAAGTCCCTTATGTTTGGGAAAGGTACTACATCCGACACTAGACACGTGTAAGCTTCCACCAATGGTTGGATTTTTTCAACGGAAGGTACTACTTCCTCGGGCAATGGACACATGGAGAGCTTGCGCTTGTTTGATCTCTCCATTTTGTAGCGCCTGTTGAAATTGCACCGAGCAACACTTAGTGCCTTCTACGAGTTGGCTAATTTGCTTAGGGTTGAATCATTATGGATTGCCATTGTCGAGCTTGTTTGTAACTCCGATATCTAATTTTGAAATGTGGGCTCACATGACTGAACCGACTCTTCAATTTTCTTCTATGCAAGGTCATGTTTGTTTAATTTTTCCTAAGGGAAAAATTGGTCAATAGAACCTTAATCTTGTCAAAATATTGTTCCAAGGAGGATTTGGAGTAAAAGGAGAATATTATTTTTTCATTAAGGTGGCCCCCATAATGGGAAAATTGGAGGTTAAATAACTTTTACTTGTAGAGAAGTATTTTACATGTTATTCACTAGAAGACAAGAAGATGTCAACTTCAAGACATACAATTGGACCTCACAATGGATGGAAGACATGGATAATGTTTTGCAAAAGTGTTGCAAGTAAAATAATTATTTTTACTCACACAGGGAGATTTAATTTTTTGCATGTGCAATAGAGGGCAGAATTAAAGAATACTAAATTTATCATTGCAAGTGAATCAAGTTGAAAGTGTCACATCAGCAAAAGAAGACATAGATTTCATGCATTGGAGAAGACTTACTCATCAAGAAATCTTATTACTAGCCAAGTTATCCATCCAGATTTATTTTAAAATAAATCAATCAACTGTAGTTTGAATGGGATGTATTTTTGTAGTCAAGGCTATTAATGCCTCATTATTTTAGCATGTTTATTTTGTTCCTTTATTTATTCATAATGAAGGATGAAAATAGGATATATAGGAGAGTACAAATTTAGTCTATTTTTAGGATGGGTGGGATGAATAACTTATTATATATTGTGTGTAATTACAAGGCACAAAGGAGGAATTTTAAACAAAGGAGTGTTGAAGCATTTTGCCAATTTTTTTCCTTTGAATGAGAATTGTTTTCTACGTTTTTAATTATTTGTAGTTTTGTGTATGTCTTATTGATTCATGTGAATGTCAAATTCCCTTATTAATCATCTTACCTTTCTGTAAATTTAATAATTTCTACATAATATTAGTGTGTATATTTTTTTGTTGTATTGTTATGATTCATTCCCTCAACACATCAAGTGTTTTGCCTTAATATTCTACTGAAAACTATTGGTTTATGCATCAAGAATCCATTCTCAAATTTATTGTGCATGTACTCTATCAAAGCCCTCAAAATTTTGGTGTATCACTCCATTTTTTAATTCATTTGCAGTCATCTTTTACCCTCAAAACCCCTAAAAATTAGTTTAGGATACATCAAAAAAGGAACTGGCCTTGATACCGAGAGACTCACCTCAACAATAGGTATACCCATAGACCTTAGGTGTTTCCATTGTATCTACGAAAGAGAGAGATCCAGAGCAAGATTAGAACACCCGTAGTAATCTCTATACATGGTGCACTTTCAAGAGATAATAGAGACTTGACTCGATCCAAACTTAGACACTCCACCTGACACCTATTGGATCACCCACGAGTATTATAATGACATTTTTGTTGGACCTTCATCAAGCCCACATCAATTTCCATGAGAGGGGAGGTAGTCAAAGAATGAATAGACAAAGGACCTAGATAAATCGCGATCCTCTCCTATCTACATCAGCCTTCTCACATTGCAACGGTGGCAAAGAGATCCACCCAACTGCCCCCACCTAAGGATCATTAATATCCCTGCCTGTTTTAAATTCCAAATTTCCAATTCCCTTCCCAGAAGACAAGACCAATCCAAAGCTATAACCAGTACAATTCATCTAGACTACAGCTCCCCTACTAGCACAAGTTTTAACCTCCTCCCATCCCATCTCTCTACCGATGGAAACACCATAATTATCCTCCACAAACACTACTAAAGCACCTTTCCTAGTATTCAATAGTCCATCATTCTTATGCACCGCAAGTGACACAACCACAAAACTCTCAGATTCATGTTCCTCCCCTTCTGAATCTTCCTGCACGTCCTCCTCTTCAAAAGAAGATTCTAGTACATCATCTCCATAGAGATAGTTGAACTTCACTCGTGGTTTAATAGGCCCACATTCGTACCTCATTTCATATCTAGAAAATTTGCATTTATTGCGACAAAACTTGGAGCTCTCTACCTCAATAGATTGTTTCCATTTCCTAGTAGAGGAATGTAAAAAAAAAACACTTTGGAACTTTGAAACCAACATTTATATTTTTACATGACCTGGAAAAAATGAATCTCGATCTAGATTTGGTAGTAGGATCCACAACAATAAGAATACCCATCGATCTGGCAATCCCTAGAAAAACCTCATGTTCCCATAATTCCAGTGGGAGACCCGGAAGCAAAATCCAAATCGAGATAGTATGCAACCCGAAATCGTGGGGCATATCAGGCTCCCAATGGTGGAAAGTGAAGGTAGCACTATGAAAAAACCAAGGTCCTTCATTGAAAAATTTCTACATGTCCAGCTCAGAAGGTCATAAAGTAATAAAACCTTCACCCTCCAAATCTCGAATGTCAACTTTGGATCACCATTTTCTCCTGCTCCATTTTCTTACTGCATTAATATTTGGCTGTATCCCTCCTAATCTGCCCACAATAGCAAATCAAAATATTTGTTTCACTCTTTCGATGATGGATTTTGGGATATCAAGCAAAAGTTCCTCATTCTTCCATAAAGGTGAGAGCTTCAGAAGCTCCCTGTGCACTTCTCCCAACAGACTAGCTGCCCAAGTACTATTCCCTCTACCTGCAAAAATCCCCTCCATTCTGCAAAACTCCCCTCTAGCTCATTTCTCCTCACTACTCTCCTCCATCCACTTCTTACAATAATACACTTTTTCTTTAAATATTAAATTTAATTTCATATTTCTATTTTTTTTAGTTTGGTAGTTATGCCAATAAGCTTAACCTTCAATGATATATGTTTTGATGATGGAGCGTAACGATGCAATATATCACTAAAAATGTTTGACCATAAATTCAATCTTTATTTGGCAATAATTCTAGGGCTTTTTATTTTCTTAGAGTTGATATTTCATCAAATGTGATGTCTTAGGAAATGGGAGCAACTTTGGAACCATTTTCTTATAGAAATATTTTCCCAAGGCCTACATAATGGTGTACTTGATTGTGGCTATCAATCACTACTCGATGAACAATTTCTAGAGAAGACAATATAATCATAAACCAATGTGATGTGTGATAAAATTTAAATACACTCCAAGATTAATATTCATTATCAAAAGATATTTATATTAATTAACACTTGTTAAAATCTAGCATCCCTACAATCAATTTTTAAAAATATATGATTATTTAATTTAAATAAATTTAAAAATTATTATTACATACTATATATTTAATAATTTTGACATTTTTCACATTTATTTAATTTAAATTAATCAGATATATATTGAAGCAAATTTAACCTTTTCATTTTTTCCTATTGATAAGTAATATATTGTTTAATCTGTCATTTATTGATAGGTAATATATTGTTTAATCTGTCTTTTACCAAAGGTGGGGAACCCTTCAAATTTGATCACCGGGTATAAATAGATTTTAAAAAGAATTTTCTTCAAATATAAATAAGAGACCTAGGAGTTTATAGTGCTTTTCTAATTAAAGAGAAGTTTCTTTTTAACGTGGGAGTTAACTTAATTCCAAGCAAATTTTTCCATTTTTCACGATTCTGTGAGTGGAAGTTTCTTTTTATTATTTCCCTGTTTAAACATGGCTCTCGTATTAAGAAAGACGAGCAAAAGCATTTTAAGGTGGATTAATCAAGTAAAGACCTCTGGTTTTCACAAAACCACGCACGACAATCCATTTTTGGGGATTTCAAAGGAGTTGAGTAAAAGAGTGACCCTTTTGCAATGTGAATCTGCGAGAGCCCCAAGTGGAATTTGCAATGTTTATTTGGTTGGCATATGTTTTATCTCTCCACGTAGTTTCAGAGATGTGAAATATATTGTTAGGTTGCTGAAACCAGAGATTGTTTTCATGGAGTTTGATAAAGAAAGGATTGAAAATCAGTTGACCCCTCAAGAAGACTCGGAACTTAAAGGAATGTCCAGTTTTATTGATACTGTGAGGAGCTTCTGGAGAAAAGAAAACTATCTATATCGACTCTTATCTTCACTGGTTTATATAAGGTTTTCTAAGGAAATTCGTCAAGACTCAGAGATTCGCAGGGCCTACGAAAAAGCGGACAAAGAGGCAATGAAATATGGTGGTAAGGTTATATTTGGTGACCGCGCTCCTCAATATACATTTAGGGAGCAGAGGAGGGTATCGGCAGTGATGAGCATCTCAGAGAAAACTAAGTCTATTCTTACGGTACTCGTGCTTTATTTTCTACCTTCAACCATGTTTAAACACTGTATTTCCTGGTATACTAAGGCTGCGGAGGATGAAATCTTAAATGAGAAATGCATTAATCGAAAATTCTTAGATAGCGAGCACAGGGAAATTGTTGATGAAATAGAAGAATACATGTGCGATGAGCTATTGAAAATTGCAAGTGAGAGCAGGTCAGTTGTAGCAGTTGTGAGAGGCCAACATCTCCCTGGAATCACCAGCATTTGGAAGAAAGCTGTTGGATTCGAAACGGAATCAACCTTATTCAATGTTATTAAACAAAAATCTTAGTCCACCAAGGAATATATGCACTTCCAATGTCTACTGTTAAGATATGAATATAACAATTTAGAAATATAAATATAACAAGATATTATTATGATTTTGAATTTGATTTTTTTGTTCAAAACAAAATTAGAAAAAAAAAACACTTTCAAATACAACTTCTAAATTAAAAAAATATGTTTTACTCTTTTTTGTCGAATGATACTCACTGCGGCAAGCCTGGAATTTGATAGTCCGTGGGCTGTTTTTTTCATATTTTTAGCTTAATTTACAGTTTTAGAAAATTGTAAACCATAAATTTAGACTGGTGAGTTTTTATTCAAGTTGTAAATGTGAAGGTTTATATTTTCTAAAAACTGTAAAAAATGTGAGTAGGTAGAATATCTAATATATTAAAAATTATAATTTAGAAATATAATATATAATGACATATGATCTTTTGTTCAAAAATAAATTTAAAACAAAAATTGGTCTGAATTAAAAATATAATTTATTCTTTGTTTGCTAAATAAAACTACAAGATATTTTACATTTTTTTTTTGAACTATTTAGTAATTTACTATTCTAATTTAAGTTTACTTAAATTTAAAATTACCATCTCTATACAATCTTTAAATACAGATTAGTTTTGATTTATTTTCAATGCACATTTTATTTTAACTTGAAGGAGAAAGAAGCTAAGAAGAAAAATCCAGATTTTATTTTGATAATCTTAAATATTATTTAAAACGTAAATTAAAAGGCAGGGGTGACTGTCAATTTCAAGGCCTAAGTGAAAGTAAAAGAGAGTCTAGACATTTTCGTAACTATTTACTAATTTGCTATTCTAATTTCAATCTTTAAAATATAACAATTTAAAAAGAAATATAAATGTAATAATATTAATATAATAACATATGATTATCATTTTGAATTTTATTTTTTTTCAAAACAAAATTTGTAAAAAAACAATTCATGTTCAATACAACTTCTAAATTCAAAACTATGTTTGATTATTTATTGTTAAGTGAAAGTAAAAGATATTTTTTTAACTATTTACTAATTTTCTATTCTAACTCCAAGCTTATAAATATAACAATTTTACAATATAGAAATATAAATATAATAATATAACAATTTAGAAATATAAATATAATAAGATATGATTAAGATTTTGAATTGGATTTTTCTTCAAAACAAAATTAGAAAAAATCAATTCATCTTCAATACAACTTCTAAATTCAAAAATATGTTTTATTCTTTTTTGTTAAGTTAAAGTAAAAATAGTCTATGCATTTTTAAACTATTTACTAATTTTCTATTCTAATTCCAAGCTTAAATTTAGAATTATTATATTTTTGCAATCTTTAAATGCAAACTAATTATCATTGTAGGTTTTATTTCATCTTCAAATAAAAAGAAGTTAGTGAAACTGGAAGATCAATTTAGGTACAAGCTTCTTATTTATTTATACCATTATTTTTTGTTTGTGATATTTCATATCAATATAAATTTTTATTTCAAAATTTAAATTTAATTGTGAGTGATAAATAAAATATTATAATGAGATACTCCATTATATCTAAATTTTCATTTATATGTTTTATAATAATTTTATCTAGTTTATTTTTAAAATACAACTCACGATCTTAAAATTGGGAAAACAAATCTTCTTTAGAATGTAAATTTTTTGACAATCTAAAATACTATTCAAAACGTAAAGTGGAATCTATGTATTAATGGAAAACCATTACAAATTTTCCTTTTGATAGGTAGGAATGATGTCAAATTCAAGGCTCATGTGTGTTTTTGTCTGTGTCCCCAATAATGTGTGCTTTTAAATATAACAAAAGGGAACCCTATTTCAATATATAATTTAAAAATCATCAGTAGATTAAAAAGAAACTTTCAAGTTAATTATAAAACAATAGAAATTTGAGACACTTGCAAGGGTGTGGTGTGATGGTGGGATTAATTGCTCACCAACCACTTACTTAGGTTTGAATTTTATAAGTCCCGTGACAAGTTATCCTTCCATTTACATAACCGAATGTTGGGGAGAAGCACACCTTGTAGTGTGTCATCCTTCAATTTTCATTACCGGCTACTGAGTCACATCAAATTCTTTAGTCAAAAATAAAATTTGAAAAATTACAAAACAATTAAAATTTGAGAAAATGAATTATATGAGTGTCTAATTTATTTGTATGTTGGAATAGAGAAGTTAGACATGCAAGTTTCATTTAAAAAATAAACAAAAACTAATATTTAAATAACTTAACAAATGCAACTCCTTAGTTTTTACGCCGAAAGGCATTGCCCCTATGAGAAAGAGCATGGAGCCGTTCATGTCATTTGGTTAAATTTTCTGGGCATTTAGACATTTTTTTTGTTTTAACGTACATTTCTGTAATGTTTTGGGTTTTATACAGAAGGGCTTCTTGTTAGAAATATTAGGTAGTGCTCATATTTGTGAGTAACAATATTTGGGATTTTATTATATTGTGTTGTATATTTATATGTGAGTTAGATTGTACGTGAGAATAGAAATAGGAAAGAGATATTATAGGGAAAAGAAAAAGGTTGTTGAATAACCCATCTAGATATAGGGTCGAGGTTTGTGGAGTTGTTATAGGAGTTAAGACGGGTCTCCTATATTTGTGTACCTTATATTATCGAATATCATATGGAATTAAATTTTGATGAGCGTATGCTCTTCTTAAAACATGGAGTAAAACTCACATTTGGTATTAGATCAGGTTCTCGAAAGAGGCCTCTCTATATTTCACCTCACTCATACTTCACTTGTCAACTTAGATAATGGCTACGGGTGAGAAAATCATACCTCGTACAAAATCATTTTACATTCTCTATGTGTCATCCATTTGTTATAAATTCTAGTGGTGCAAAAAAAGGACTAGTAGATACCATAGATCTCGCATGAAATCTAGATTTTTTAGCGTCCATCCTTCTTGCGTGTTTGTAATTGGTACTAGCGGATACCACATACATCGTAGAGAACCCATTGACATACATCATCCATGTGCATCATATTTTTCTCTCTGTTGTGTAAACTCATTCCAGAGTTTTTAATCCACCGTGTGTTATTATCTTGATTTTTGTCATGATGAATATAGTTAATTTTATAGCAAGAACGTGATTGCTACTTCTGTCTTATATTTTTACTACTACGAGAACTGAAACAGGCACGAAGGAGATTAACCGTCAAATCAAAATAAAAAAAATATGTCGATGATGTATGCATGCTATCTTAGCACCTACATTATTGTCCACTTTCATAGGGTGGTGGCCTCAACCCAACTGGAACAACTTCTTCGTCGTAATAAAAAAAATAAAAAAAATAGTATGGGGGTACCTTGTTAGGGTCAATGCTTGACCGATTATCAAATGTAAGACTCGTCAGGTAGGTTATTAAAACAACCCAATCAACATCGTTGCAATGTTGGATTTTACCGTTTTAAAGTTTCAAGTTTTCCCTTAAAAATAACTTTACTTCCTTTAGAGTTGGGGCTTTTCCACTTAGCTATGCTGAAATGGATTGTAATTTGCATCAATAGAAGATTTTGATTTGGAAGGTTTTCCGTACTACGGAGGGATCAAACAAGTTTGAAGGACATGATGATGAATATTGAATCATTCTGAATGGCAAGTGAGGATTGGAGGTGAGTCTTCCAATCTACAGAGCTAGAGAGTGTACTTTTTAAATCATAGATCCACCAAATAGGAGGTTGTTGATCTAATGCATCTCATGATTCGACATTTAATACTTATTTGGAAAGGATCTCATGAAGATCAAACCAAGTCTAACATGGTCGAGATGTTCATCCCTCTACAAGTTGGAGACCTTTGAATGTAATTTTCTCACCAAATAGATTCAGAGACCCAACCTGTATGATTCAGAACTTATGCCTAATGCAACTCTAATCAAACCTTCAAATACAAATATTTGCAACACAAATCATTCATACCAAGATCTAAAAACATCCAAAGGTCTTTAAATTTCAAATCTTGAAATGAGGAGTTCCACCCCAACAGAGACTTTTGTTGTTCTCTAAAGATAAATTCCTATCATTTTTATTCTATATCCTCTTACAAATCTACAAAAAAGAAGCAAAACATTGCAAAAAACAACACAATCACTAGATTTGATTGTATCAAAATTATTGCAAATCCTAGCATTTTTAGATGTTTTGGACTCAAATTTGAGGTCTTATTTTCTTAAAAATGTGGTAGGAATTATTTTTTCTCCAAAAGGTGCTTACATAAACAAATATTAGGCTAATAAAACTTAAACTAAACATGATCACTATTAGTGCTGAATCACAACACCCCCAAAATGAGTTCTACATATCTACTTTTCTAAGGCAGATTCATTTGGTGTGATTGCATAACATTGAAATTTCCCAAAGGTGTGGGACCTTGCAAAAATGGAAAATCTCTCCAGGTTAAAGGTTGGTTCCTATTCCTCTTTTTTGGTGCATATGTGGGAACTTTCCGAGGATCTATTTCTATACCTAATCTAGAATTTTCAAAGGAGAAAGGGATAGAAAGGAATGTAATAAATAAGAAATAACTAAACTACAAGGTGATGCACCAAAGGAATGATGAACACTAGTTTTGTTGGTAGACACAAACCAACAAAATACATGCAATAATCAAGCATAGACAACCAAATTTATAATGAAATACCAGATGCAAGAAAAAGAGATAGAAAGGACCTAATATCGATCACAAATGTGTTTTATTGCTTTGTAGATTGATACAATTCATTACAAAAATAGCCATGAGGCAAGAAATATATTGCAATTTTAATGGAAGGCCTGAACTCCATAAATCCCTTTGCTAGAAGGAGAAGGGAGCCTACAAAACAAAGAATGTCCAACCCTTTACAATGAATCTCACCCCAATTTATGGGTTCAATCAGAGAGAAGAAAGAGAGAGAGGAGCGGGAAAAGTAGGTTAAAGCTCGAGTCCACATTGTTAATGCCTCTAACAAAATCTTCCCCCAAATTCATCTTTATTGCATCAATCTTTAGTTACGCACCTTAAAGGAAGAGGAAATGGTGGAACAAATCGAATCTGATCTGGTTGTTGAGGCAGATAGATCCCGCATTGGTGGCCCCTGAAGACATTTTCTCCATTTTTCACCTACCGGGGCCTAAGAAAATGAATTTTTTTTTCCATGGTGTAGAAGACATTGAGATGCTTCCAACAGTGTCAGATTTGAAATATTTTAAGCCCTAAGTCGAAATATATGCCTCTTCGAAGTTTGTAAAGTCCGTAAAAATGGGCGGGAAAATAGTTTGAAAAACTGGGTCCCCCTTTCTATGTGGGACACGTGGCAGCTAGATTAGGGAAAAAATTGGGTTTGCTATAATTTATCTCTTTTCTTTTTCTACGAAAAAAATGTAAAACTCAAAAACCCCTGCGGCCCTGAAGCTCCACCTGGACACGTGGAACCCTTTGCTTGGCTGGGGAGAAGTGCTTCAATTTTTTTCTTTGTGCCCTTTTATCGAAAGGAAAATTTTCACCTTTTCCTCCAACTCCCTGCTTTGCTTTGACTCGGGTTCAAACACTGAATTTTTCCCTTAGGAAGACTTACGGCCCATTTTGCAACATTTATCCTTTTGGGATAACAAGCGGAAAAAAACCAACCTCCCCCCCAATGGCCTGTTTTCCTTGACTCAGGCTCAAACACTGAATTTTTCCCTTTGGGTGAAGTTGCGGCCCATTTTGTTTATTTGGCTAAGTATTTTTCTTGGCGGGGTCATATATTTTGACTCGGGACACACTGCAGCTTAGTGCTCTCATTGAAACCTTCTCTCTCTTCAATCCTTGATTCAGTGCCATTTAGACACTTGGAAGCCTCCCCTGGCCTAGCTTATGCATTGACTATTCAACCGAATTTGCCCTTTCTAAGACTAGACACGTGGAGGCACCACACTTGCTTGAAATCCTAGCTCAAAGTTCACCTTTGGAGGAGCATCGAGTTGACACTTTTCAGCTTCCGCTTCCCTAGGATGAGGGAAGTAGAGCCGAGTGGTAAGCTTCGCAGGTCTGTGGACTTTTCAATGGTCCCTCTTACTTTTTAGACTTTGGGCTACGTGGCGAGCTTGCGCTCATTTGGGTTTCCATCCTAGGACTAACTCTTGGAGATGTGCCACACTGACACTTGGCATTCTCCACTTACACTTTTATACTTAGCCAATTTTGAGGCCTACCCTATCTTCCTTTTGACTCTTGTTTGACCATTTTTATGTGGAGGGATGGTGCAAGTTTGAGTCTCCACTATGGACTCACATTTTAGATTTGCGTCGAGCCAACACCTAGCATGCTCTCTCTTAGTTGAAGACTTTTCAATGGTCTTGCATATTTTTGGGGCTCTGGGCACGTGGAAGCCTGTGCTCGTTTGGGCTTCCCTCTTTAGATTCACCTTTGGAGAAATGCCATTAAGACACGTGGTTCTTTCTATTGTCTCCTCCATACTTAGTATATTTTGGACTCTTTCTTGAATGCTCTTGAGCCCGAAAAACTTCTAAACTTCACCATTTTTCCCTTTCTTGTTCCTGGTTCCTCTGCAAAGACTGCCCTTCTTTTATGACCCTTCTATTCCATTTTTGGGTCCTTATGTAACTTGGAAAATGGATCGATAGATTCATTTCTTTTACATAGGGTCCTTTAGTCTCTCTCAGCCCCTACCACTCCATTGTTGTGTCCTTTTGTGACCTATTTACATATTTGAATGAGATTTCTCAAGTTCTTTCTATGCGGGGTCATGACTGATCCAATATTTTTCCGAGGGGGCAAAATATGGATAATAATCACAATGAACAAATGGAATGGAAATTACAAAAAGAGTCTACACAATGGAAGGGGTAAATGATGCAAGTGAATGGCGTCTTCCAACATATCCACACAAGGTATGTTGAATATGTTTCTCGCAAGGGGTTTATTAGAAAGGAAATATCCTAGCACGTGCATTCATATTGAGGTAATTAAAATTGATAAAATAAAAGTTAATATACCGGTAGACATTAGGGATTTAAATGGTTTGATTTATTAATATTTTTTATTAGGTATTAGGGGTAGGCTAGAGATATGGGCTAGAGAAGAGGAAGGATTAATTTTAATATAAAACTAAAACATTAAAAACTATTTTTTAAAGCTAAATACCTTAAAATAGCAAAATGTTAGTGGTCCTAAAGTTATATTATAATCACATTTTCAATAAAGAAATATGAAATAGGAGATTCTTAAAAAGAAACAATAAGATGGTAGAAAACTAGGATTGAGTATGCTTTCAACACGAATGATATTATTTCACCATATTAATTATTTGAAGAAATATTGATAAATGGTTAAAGATTAACATTAAGGTAATTGGTAATAAGTCTTAAACAACTTCAAAATCTCTTTCTAGAGAAAAGGCCCATTAAGAAAATAATAATTGAGTGGGAAACATGATATATTTTCTATTTCATATATTATGGTATAAATTAAAATGGGGTAAATAAAATTGTAATAGAAAAATGGGTAAGTAAGGTACAAGGAAAAATTAGGGCTATTTTTAATTTAGTAATATAACAAGAGGGCATATTATCAATTGAATAATTATAGGTAAAAACTAACATTAAGGCTATTCTTTAATACCCTTCGAACACACGTGTTATATAGTAATTTTACTAAGTGAACCCCCATGTTGTTACTACAGTTGACAAAATGAAAGAATTGTGGAGGATACAAACTCCATATTTCACACGAGGTTTTTGGTATCCCTAGTATTTTTGGTACCATTTCACATTACAAGAAGTGAATGGACATAGAAAAAAACGGGCTCATGATGTCTCATAGTATCTTCAAGTCCTTGGTTTGTATCATTTCACATTACAACAAGTGAATGGAAATAGAAAAACGTTATCGGGTTCACATAATGTCTACTATATCCATTATTCCTTTGTTTCTATCATTTCACATTACAACAAGTGAATGGACATGAAAAAAGGTAATATGGTCACACAAGGTCCTATTATCCACTAACTAATGTGTAACAAAAAATATGAACACACTCAATAAATCAGAATTAATTTGAACTCAAAAGAAAATAGATATCCTTTTTCTTTATTGATTCATGAATTAAAATGTTTCCTAAATAGGAAAACAACTCCCAACTCGAGTTTCCAAGAAAAATCTAACTAACTTTGACTAAACCTACTATATGTTGTGGAAATTACTATTTTTAGTAGTTTACTAGAACTTGATATTCTTAGTAAGTTCGTATGCTTATTCGTATAGGCACAAAACTTTCCACACATCTTTTCTACATGACTAAATTATATTTTCCAACTTTTAAAATCACAATGCATATAAGAGACTAACATTAACTAATGCCCTAAAATAGAGCAAAAACTGAATTACAAAGTAAATCCTAGTTTTTGGCCCTCAGATGGTGGAATTTAGACCTGAAATTTTTTCAAAACATGCTCCAATATTGAAGGTCGGATTGATAAACGGTGGTTTAATTTTCATCAAAATATTTTTCGTGGTTTAAAAAATGAACCCATCTATATGTTGTAAATCACCCCATTCTCCTACACCCCAATAGACACCATACAAGTTACATATATACAAGTTTTTAAGTTCCTATTATTTTTAGTGCATCACTAACCCATAGTCTTAATCTATGAATAAAATATGAGGAGTGAAAATCAAAGCGGTCTCTTTTTAAACCTCCTATGATACTAAATGTTGGGGCTACCCCCTTCACCTAAAAAGATCATACACTCAATAAGATTCAAAGCAACTTGTTTTTTCAATAAGAAAGTACATTATAAAGAATGATGAACTCATAAAATTAAGAAATAATATCTTATCTCAAATATCCCCAACTATCTCATCGAATATCTCACATAACTCATATTCTAATGTAACTTTGAAAGTAATCATTTCATTACTTTATTCATACCAAATCATTTTATCATCATTATTACTCATATAATTATAACTTACATTATTTCCTCCACTTATTATTTTCTCTCATAAATGTTAATTCTAATGTGGAACACCTTCTTAAGCACACATGTGAGTACTAATCTTCACAGTTTGATACGATGAACCCTAGTTCAACCGTTTATGTTTCAACTGTTGGGATTCCCTGATCGTGTTGATTAAAAATTGCCTAGGGTGAATTTTGGATAACAGAAACATCTAGTTGTTCAAAACCGTATGGGTTAGGGAAAGGTTGTACTATGGTCTTCATTGATCCACACGGTCTTGTCTCCCACTCTCCAATGGCTATTTTTTTGATTTTATATATTTATTTGGGAATTTCATGTCTTATAGGCTGACCTTGATGTGATAATTGACATACAAAATCCTACTAAAGGGTAATAGATTATGGAAGTAACAATTGGTGCATCACATTTTAGTGCATGATGAGAATCACATTTTTTCCATCACATGCACTTTCCTATTATCTTAAGAAAGACACCAATGTACCATGATATTGAATGAATAACATTCAATGTTGAGTAAGCTACAAGGAAAGTGGGGTTTTACGGTATGACACAAAAGGTCAGGGAGATGCTCTTCAATGCTACAAAGACTTACATTTTCTACGAGATATCACAATAGTGAGAAACACACATTTTGTAAGATAGTGAGGAGGTTTTTGTTTGCAATTGTTATTCACAAATTGTTTTCAATGTGAGTTATTTTTGTGAGGTAGACTACAAGGCCACAAATTAATCAAATACTTAAGAACTATTTTTTATCGTAAATCTAGAGGTAGTTGTTAAAAACAAGCATTTAAAACTAAGTTCAAACAATATTCCAAAAATGCTATACAATGTTACAAGGACTTATGTTTTCTATGAGATATCACAAAGGTGAGAAACAAAAGTTCTGTAAAAGAGTGAGGAGGATTATGTGACTATGATTGATTGTGAGGTAGACTACAAGGCCACACACTAATCAAATACATAAGAACTAATTATTTTTGTAAATGTAGGGGCATTTTTTAGAAACAAACACTAGAAACCATGTTCATGAAATAAGGTGAAATTACCCCTAAAGATAAGGAAAAATGAATTACCTTGACCAAAACCATATATAATTCCTTTAGTTATATAACCAAAATCATAGTAGTATGGTTCTTGCAACTATCAGATATCATGGAATGTATTTTATGAACTTGTACATTTTATCATAGGCTTCAAAAATCTCACTCAATTTTCTAGATGTAATGCCCACAAATTTTGACGTTCTAAAACCACATTAAACCTTAATCATTATCTAAAAGGTTGGGGCAATTTGTTTTTTAAAAAGGTTGCAAGGGTGTCAAACCCTAAGAACATTTAATTAGTTCTTACCAACAATTACTACATTACAAAGGATAGACAGGTCTAGATTAATAATTAAATATTCTTAATCTATTTCAAAAGTCAATTTTAAATTACAATCTACTAGGAAGGTGCCATAAATTATTTTACTGGTTAAATAGTTTCCTCTTCTCAAATTAATATTCAAACCCACAATAATTAAACCCTTAACCTTAGTTACTTTAGTTCCCTTAACTTACTAGATTTAATGTTTTCTTACAATCATTTACTAAAACATACTAAAAAAGTTACTTAATTAACTTAACACACTAGGGCACTAAGTGGCCCCATTCATCCATTTTCACATACATTTGATTTATTTAACAATTACAACCATAATATGAATATTCTCACCTAACAATTATAGGGTTGATCCTCAACCCTTCGATCAAATCATTTGTGGCCACTAGATCTTAGATTTCTAACCTAACCCTAACCATTCTTAAGAAATTTTGTTAAATCCTTTTCTTTCCCTAGCCTCCTCATTTGGTCTCTTTTCTTTTCTTTAATTTGCAGGTTGTAGGAGTGGAAGACATGAAAATAAGGAAGGAAGAACCCATGAAGGGATCTATTAGGATCAAGCTTAGTATTAGTTTAGATTGTGGATTTATTATAGAAATGTCTTCCATTTAAATATTTTAGAAGTTTCCACTCTAAATTTGTGGTTATTATTTAGTTATTTCCATTTTTGAGTTCTCCATTTGGGAAAAACCCTCTTTCCAATTCATATAGGGATTTGATACATTGAATTTTCCCAATTAAATATTTACATGTTCAAAACCATGAATTTATTACCTTATAGTTGGTTGGTGATTTCTTTTCACATTTTATAGGCTCAGATTTATGTACACCAAGTTTAAATTGTACAGTCGTGGATTTTTTTATTTTCCACCGACACTGGTGAAACCATTGCCAAAAGAAATTCGGTGGTCCTAGGACCACCACCCTACCTGGTGATGATTCAAAACCACTATCTTCCTTGGGTATTTGTTTAGAGATTGTCACTCTGATTAGGCTGGTGATTCAAAGACCACCGCTCTACATAGGGCGGCGGTCCTGTTCTTTGAAAATAGAACCATCAATTCCTTAATTTTTTCAAAAAAAATTTTACAAGAGTGATTTAAAGTTTATCCTCAGCTTAAATTCATGTGCCTAAAGTCTCCAGTTTAAATGTTACACCATTTACTCATTCTATGCTTAAATTACTAAATGTAAATATTTTCTATTTCATTAGTAACAAGAAAACAACTACAAGAATATATTTTTCCAACAAAATTGTTTCTAAAATCAAATGAAGGAATGGAATTGAATCTATTCCTAAGTATCATTGCTTTATTTTCCACTACAAAAATGTAATCTTTTAACAAGGTAGCTCATTATAGTTTAGTGAATATTTCCATTTCAACCACAACCATTTACTCAACGAAAACACAACATTTATTATACATTTAAGATTTACTAAGAATACATTCTCAATGATTTACAACTTCCAAGTTTTCCATTCATTCTTACAATAATAAAACTTCTAGAATTACAATGAACCTCCTTTTCTTTGGGCATATCTCATTCCTTACAATACAAAGAGATTTTTTTCCAACAATACATTACAACTTAATAAAGAAAATATACAATTCAATTTTTCTTTTAAATGCAAGTCTACTAGTTTTCCACCTTAAATGGGAATTACATAAGGGTCTCTACAATGAAGGATATATTTTGATTTCAAAAATGCTCCAAGTCCCAAATCTTCCACAAGAGCTCCACCATTTCTTCACTTTAATCACAACAAAAAAATATAGGGGAGAGGCAACACTCTCCATCCAACCAATAATCCAATGAGGAGAACAAGTTATCCTCCCCATTGGCCCGCCTCGACTAAAATGCAATAAGGAATGGATATAACTCGTGGAAAATAACACAATGCTTTCACATCACAACACATAATTTCAAAACCATTTTAAACACATTAAAACACAAGATAACATTCACAAGAATGAAACTATCCAAATACACAAGGCTTAAAGATGAAAATCCAATGGAGCTATCCAAATGCACAACCATTTATTCACTTGAATCACAACAAAACAAATCGGGGAGGAAAAATCTCCACCCAACCAATAATCTAATGAGGAGGAGAAGCTATCCTCCTCATTGGGCCCTGAGCCCCAACCAAAATGAAATAAGGAATGTATATAACTCATGGAAACTAACACAATGCTTCCACATCACAACACATAATTTCACAACCATTTAAAACACATTCAAACAAAATATAACATTCACAAGAATGAAATTATCCAATTACACAAGGCTTGAAAATGCAAAGCCAATGGAGCAAGGATCTATGAGGAGATCACTTATGCCTCCCAAAAGGATTAGGGGCCCACCTTAAAACCCTCCAAAATACATTTCGAAACCCCTACACAACTCTTATGCCTCCCTAAATATCCTCTTTTTCCTCCCACATTCTCTTATGCCTCCCACATTCTATTATGCCTCCCTAAAATCTCTTACATCTCCCTCAAAAGAACCAAGTAAGAAATGTAAGTATTTTCTTAGCAAAAGTGGGCCACCCAACACAACTACCTCCCAAAACATTAAATAAACTCTTATGCCTCCCTACATATAAAATCCCCATAGAATTCTCCTACCAATATCAATAAGATTATGAGATTGGTTCAAATTCTAAATCATAGTCATATATATATATATATATATATATATATATATATATAACACATCATCATCATCAATATAAAAAATAAATCTCTACGTCTCTAAGAATTGAAAAAAATCATATTATGATTCACAATCCATCAATAGTAAGAATATCTCTATCATCTAACATCATGCTAAACCAAAATGATACAATAATATCCATCTCTATATTCAAAAGCAATTGAAATCAAAATATACTAAGTGTCGAAGATGAGTGGGCACTACATCCCCCTTCCCTTACACTCGACTTCCTCCTCCTGAAGTCACTAAAATAAGTGTGGAAACTGAACTCCTAGCAAAATAGTATCCTCCCATGTAGTAACAGTCTCATCATACCTATCCTATTGGACTCACATCTAATCAATTTCTCAACATCGAAGGCCCAGGGTACTATGCTCTAAAATATGCATGGGCTCCACTATCATCTTACACTGCTCATGCACATCCAATGCGGTCCAATGCAATACATGAGATTGATCTAAGATATATCTATTAAGAACAGATACATGGAACACATCATGTATGCAAGACAAGTTGGGTGCCAAGGTTAGATGATAAGATAAGGAACTTATTTTCTCTAGGATCTCGAATGGACCCATGAATCTAGGAGACAACTTAGATCCTTTTCCGTAACGGAAAGGAATCTTATGAGTTCTTATATGAAGGAACACATTCGTGCCCACCTCATAACTACAGTCAACTCTCCTCTGATCTACATATTTCTTCTGCTTTTGTCTTGTGCCTCTTACAACCTTTGTCGAATCAAAACAACCTACTACTCCATGTCCTGTAACAAATTTTCCCCAAGAGATACTCTATCCTAAAGTATGTCTCAACTCAAATGTGTTTTGCACTCCCTACCATAAAGTTCCTAAAATGGTATCATCCCTATAAACCTCTTGAAGCCATTGTTGTATGCAAACTCAACAAATTATAGGTAATCCTCCCACTTCGTCTGATGATCTATGATGTACGTCTAAAGCATGTCCTCTAAAATATGATTCACCCACTTCGTCTGACCATCTATCTCTAGATGATATGGTATGCTGAAGTTGATGCTTGTCCCAAGGGCCTATTGCATGGTAGTCCAGAAGTGTGATGTGTATAAGGGATCGTGGTCGTAGATGATCTTCTATGGAATCCCATGCAGTCTAACAATATCATCCAAGTACACTCTCACTACTGCACTAGCTTTATAGGTGGTCTTCACCGGAGAAAAATAAGCCACTTTCCTTAATTTATCCACCATGGCCATGATGGCATCTCGATGTCGGTAGCCCTATTATGAAATCCATTGAAATGGTGTCCCATTTTAACTTTGGTATAATATGTGGGTAAAGAAGGCCAAGTGGATGCTGATGCTCATCCTTAACCATCTGACACTGTAAACAGTGTGACACAAACTGAGCTATAGCCCTCCAAAGACCTCTCCAAAGGTAAAGTTGTCTCAATGTGGCATGCATATGCTTTACCCTTGATGGCATGAATGAGGTTCATGATGAGCCTCTGCTAAGATATCCTATCTCAAACCTCCATCCCTAGGTACATAGATCTGGCCTTTGTGTCTAGAAGTCCTTTTTACTATAATGTAAAACCATCAAGCTTCCCCTTAAGGGGACTCTTTGACTCAACCTCTCATCTAGCTATAAGGTAGAACTATCATGATGAAGCTATCACAAAATCCTACTCCAAAAATTGACACCCACTAATGTAGCCATGGAAAAATGTCTTTGCCTACTCAGAGCATCGAAAAAAACATTCTCTTTTCCCTTCACATGCTCTATCTCCATTTCGTACCGTCATAACCACTCCATCCAACATCACCGACAAGTGTTGAGATTAGGTTGTGTGAAGAGGTGACGTAATCTCAAATATTCTATCCGGAGAATAAATATTCTACCCAAAAGGTAATGTATCCATCAAACCAAAGAATGCACAACTACTGCAAGATCAAGGTCATGAGTCATATAATTGAGCTCATGATATTTGACTTTGTGTGACTCAAAGGAAACCACATGGCTCGCCTACATCAATACACCACCTAATCCTACCAAGGAAGCATCTGTACACACAAAGAAATCCCTCGAGGATTTGTCACAAAAATAATCGGTCTTTTTGTAAGGCATCCCTTCAGTGTACTAAAGGTCTTCTCAACCTCACATCCATCATACCAAAAAAACATCTTCCTTTTCCGTTAAAGGGAAGTGATGGGGTGCATAATCCGAGAGAAGTCCTAAACAAATCTCCCTTACTAACATGCCAACCCCATAAAACTGTGTACCTGGGTCACACTAGTTAGCATAGGCTAATCCATAATAGCTCTAATATTGTAAGGATTGAAAATGATACCTTCCCCAAAAATGATGTGACCCAATTGTTGCACCTATGACTAAAATAACGCACACTTCTCTAGGTTCCCATAAAGTTGTTGCGCACGAAGACACTAAAGAACATGTTGAAGGTTCTCCTCACATGTGTGTGAGTAATTCAAGATGTCCTCAAGAAATATGAGCATGACGCGATCTAAAAATGTTTGGAATACCCCATTCATCAAACTCATGAACACTACGGCAGCTTTCGTCAAACCAAAAGGCACTACTGTGAACTCGTAGTTGCCATATCTTATACGGAAGGTTGTCTTATGAATATCTACCTCCATGATCCTCAGTTGATGGTATCCAAACTTAAGATCTATCTTAGAAAATATTGTGGCCCATTTCATCTTATCAAAAAATCATCAATACATGGAAGGGGGTAACAATTCTTGATCGTTACTTTGTCTATCTTGACGATAATCAATACACAATTGCAAAGATATGTCCTTCTTCTTTAAAAAATCATTTCGTAGCCCAAGGGGATATACTAGAATGATTTAGGACTTTCTCGGGAAGGCCCTCTAGATGCAACTTGAGCTCACGAGCTCGGGGTTATTCATCCTATAAGGTGCTCATAAAATAGGCTTTTCTCATGGAACCAAATCAATGTGAAAATATATCTCATGTGGTGGAGGTAACCCTGGAAGATCCCATGAAAAGACATCTAGAAAATTCCTCAAGATGTGATGTTCATCAAGTGACACCCCACTAGACTCATCCTTTGATATGTCGCTAACTGTGACAGCATACAACTGGAAACCTCGTCATGCACACCACTTAAGCTACATAACGGATATGGTACAAATAGAGGTGGGTCTCTTGACTCCCACTATCACTGAATCCACTCCCAAATCATTTGCACATGATATTACCTTACTGTAACAATCAACTCTAGCCCTGTGTGTAGATAACTAATCCATGCCCAAAATAATTCCATAGGAACCCAAAGGAAGGATATGAAGATCCAAGGTTGTGGAAAAGGGTACTAGGTTAACTATGCACTCCTTGATTAAGGATTCCACTGTGGGCTTGGCTCCAAAATCCATCTCCACATCCCAACTAAGGCTCTGCCTAACTGCCACCAACTTGAATTTCTCTACTACAAATGGAGAAGTAGAAGAATATGAGGAGCCTGAATAAAATAAAACAGAAATAGAAATGCCATCAATGATACATGTCATCTCAATCAAAATTCCCTCTTTGCTCTTATTAGCGCTTTTGACACATATATCATGTGGCTCGTAGCCATATTACCTACTTACATCGTAGGTGTAGACACTAAAATTAGGTCACACTCCCCCTTCACCCTACTAGTGTTAATTTAATTAAATTAACTCATTATCCTCACCATATTTATTATTTAAATATCTTAATTTAGATAATATCCACAAAAATAGTTCACTTAGACACCTCACCAAGTTAACTCAACCTAATATCTATTCTTAGTAAGTTTCCATAACTAACTAAGACTTACCCAAACCCTAAAAATCAATGCCTACATTCCCTCTAACCACATTCCTGCATGCTCACAAGAAGCTCCCAGTTGAATCCGTGAGATAACGACATGAGATCCAAAAAAATTAGGAGGATCCCCCTAAGTTTAGTAAACCTAGGAAACCCCACCTTGACCGACATCGGTTACTCCTAACCGTCGCTAGTTAAGCTGGACCGCCATCGGTTACCCCCTTTTTCACCCCAAAACAACTTTATTCTCAAGATTGGAATTTGGAACCTGGAAGTTGGAAGCAAGAAAGTTGATGAACAAGAATGAGATCTCAAAAGCTAACGCATCTTCATATAGTCAATTCTAGAAAGAAATCACATCCAAGGAAGGAGATTGAGCATGTTCTCCTACACAGCCATCCCAACCACATTCAAATCTATCTAAGCAAAGAGAAGCATGCATGCATCCCGTGTAGAAGATTTTCTTCAGTTGGTGACCACTTGCAGCCTCAAAACCCATCATCAGCACCTCCATCCTTCACACACAGACTTTGAGAAATGAAATCCAAGTAAGTATAACATCATACTTTCCTAGTTATTTCATTTCATCATTATGTTATCACCCATTGTTTATCTTTCTCCTTATTTACCATCTCCAACACTTTTCACCTCCATAGACCCAGAAAACTTGCCAAAACCTACTTCATTCACTCATTACCTCATCCTAACCAACCAAAATCCTTTGTACAATCACAAAGAAGACCAAAAACCCCGTTCTGTGACGTTCCCAGATCTCACAGTAACCGGCACCGGTTATACCTAACCACGATCGGTCACCCCTAACCGACGTTGGTCTCTATGTTTTCCTACACAACCTTAAACAGAGACCTACCCACCTCATTTTACTTCACCCTCACTCACCTGTGACCTACCCAAGATTTTTATCAGATCTGCAAAACCCAGAACAAACCATTTGACCTGTGGATTCTATTCTAGCTTAACTTGTTCGATTAGATCTATTTCTTATTGTGTTTTAAGTGAGATACCTAAATCATTTTAAAATAAAAATAGGATTTACCTTGTTTTTAGCATTAATTTGTTTAAAACAGTGGACTAATGGCCATCTAGGATGTATCATACTTCCCGGATCTAGCTTATGCTAGGCAGTTCACTGCCCATATTGTTTAATTCTTTCTAGTGGTCTTATTTTCATTACAGGTAGTTCTTCCTAGCCAAAGGAAGCTCTCATGATCAGCTGTGGATTCGGAAGTCATATGCATGCAACAACTCATCAACCAAAATTTGAACAGGTATTCCTCCTACGCCTGTTACCCTATTTGTTTTGTCAACAATTCAAAGAAACAATCTAAGAAAAAGGTGAAACATTTTGGCACACCTGGTGGGACCCATCCGGGGTTCCTTGCATTTCATTCATTCCTAGGAAAAATTGTGTGTTTGTTTCCCTTCTAAAAGCATACACACTAATTTTCTTCCCTTGTAATCCACTCCTTTCTATTTTCTCTAAAGGAAACTTTTCTTTTGGTGTATTTAAAAAGAATCATTTCTTCATGTTTTCTGCATTTTAGTGAAAGAGCATCCCTCTTCCTCTTCATCTTATTGTGTCATCCAATTTCACATTTTCAATTTGGGTTTTAAAATCATTGCATTTCATTCTAATTTTTTGTTTTAGCTCACATTAATTGAGGGCAACCTATATGCTTTGGAAGTCATTACAAATGATGGTTGACAAACAAATTGTAGAAACGCACTTCTATCCTTTTATCTTTCTCTGAGTCTTACCAAACCACACAAAAATTCAAATACATAATTTATTAAACAACATCTTACCTAGAAGAATTTTTAGGTGATCACATGATCACGGCACGGTGGGCACCTAGCTCGCTTTGCTCTATCGAGTCATACTTCGGAGCGTAGCCCACCCCCAACATACAAACACCGAAACCTCACCTTGTAGATATCCTTCTTTGTAGGAAGCCATCCTCACCAAAAATCTATTTCACAATTCATATGTCAGTCCCTAAATAGTATAAGTTGAACAAATGTAATAGAATAGGCACTCTAGGAACATTCTTTCTTAGTGTTCTGTTTGATTTGCATTTTGAGGTGAGAGCTTTCGATCATTATTTTTGTATTTCCTTACACACTCCTCATCATAGCTGGTGTATTCTGGCTTCACCTGAGTGTGCCTGGGCCATATCACCATCATTCCCAGAATTCTGGGTCTAATTCCACATCAAATTCTAATTCACAACCACTTTTTCTCATCGTTGTTTCAATCTCATAGTAATCGTCATCGGTTACCTCTTACCACCAACGGTTAAACACAACCGATGTCGGTTCCAGGCTCTTTTTGATAACCTACTCAAAAGGACATTCTCACTTCACTTTCTTCCACTTTCCATGGTCTCTATCATTGTCACTTTTCCCATTAACATTTTACACACCCCCAAATTTGGCATACTTGTTAGATTTTTCCTTCTGCTTTATTGTTTACTCACACCCAATTTCTCACGGTGACCAGAGCGATTACCCCTGCCTAAACGTCAATTTTCCTAACCGAATTGGTTAGCATGTTTCATATTCCACCAACCATTTGTTACGTCATCCATTTTCTTATTACCCTATTCAGCTATTCCTACTATTCTCTCTGTATCATTTATAGAGAAGCACCCCCATCTGATTAGTACTAGTTCACATGGTACTTGACGAAAGACAAGCGAATGCCCTCATGTTTCATGTCAGTTGCCAATCACTCCCACCTAGTCCTTCACCACCTTCTCTTTTATCACCAGCCATGGATCCTATCCAACTTACTAATATCGCTACTCACAGAGATGAGGAATTCACATGAATCCTTTACTAGAACCCTATTGCCTTGCAGTTTTACCTCTCCCATTCGTCCACTTGAGACATCTCGGGTCAGTTGATATACGACATTCTCATATCTATCACCCCAACTCTCACACCCACTTCCTCATCAGCCCCATTTTGCTCCATACTACCTGCATCCACCTTATCCCCAATTGTTTCACAGTTAGGTTTCATACCCCCATGATCACTAAATCGTCATGTTACCTCTGTGGCACCCATTACATTCACCATACCCTCGATGATTACCCCAAACACAACCTCATCCATTCCTCATGTCTCACACATACCTATAGCTATGTTCCCACCTCCATTGTCAGTGACCTCTACCCCATTTCATAACGTGGTTCTTTCCATTCCACAATCTTTAGCCCCTATTACCACTAGGGTTACCACGACCCTTCCTCCCCCATATACATACTACCAACAACTACTTGTTTCATCTATTGTTCATTCCGGTATGTACCCCCTATTTCATTGCCTTCTTCTCCACCACCTTACATGCCAGCCCCATACACTGGAATGCCCCACTCATTATACACCCAAAACCAACCTCCTCATGCTATAGGAGGCATCCAATCATCACAACCCACTAACGATCTAATTACATTGATGATGGATAAGATGCAAACAATGGAGGCATCGGTTTCCAGCTCCCAAAACACTCTCACTTATGATGAGATTTTCAATTAATGTATTCACCCATCCATTTTCATCCGTTCATACCTGTGCATTGGGAAATGCCTAAATTCAACCACTTCGATAGTAAGGAAGATCCATAACAACATTTGCGCTCATTAAAACATGGATGTTATTTAATTGCTCATGATGATTGTTATCACCAAATCACAGCACCCTTGTGTTTATACAAGTGCATATACTTGAACTCACGGTGTGATTGGATAACATGGGTACTATCTCCAAGTTGTGGGACTTGCTACTTGAGATAGACCTCCAGAGAAAGTTGGTTCTTGCTCCTAAACTACCTGCCACAATCTACTCTAATGCAGGGGAAACTAACTATTCTAATTTAAATTTCCAAGGGACCAGGGAGAGAGAATGCATAAAATGAAAGCCTACACTAAAGCGGTGATACACCAGAAAAAAATGGTGTGAGAGTAGTCTTCAGATGCGTGAAATACAGAAGCAAAGTGCACACTAGAAGAGGTGATGACAGTTCTCCATAATCTAGCAAAATTCATTCACAACAATATTCCAAGCACACACAATGATAATGGATCCCTGCAAGAACATACTAATAGACACAATATTCTTGTAGAGATATTAAAGGGGAAAGAAGAATGCAAGAAAACACAAAGCGGGGAAAATACATCCACAAACCGATATTTTATTGCTTCGTGATATGCACGCTTCAATCTATTACAATATAAGGGCTGGATCACCATGAAAGGAGTCCACTACAAGGGCTTGCAACACATTGGTTTCACAAAGAAATTTTGGCAGAGCTTTGCTATAAAAACTACCTCCCCTTACAATGAGCCCAACACTCCAATTTATAGAAAAGATGAGAAGAGAGAGAGAGGGAAAAATGGAAATCCCAAAATCTATCCTTCAACCACCTATAAGAGGCATTAAATGGAGTAAAATGATTATATATTACTTGCAAAAGGCTCCCCATACTGTCCCAGGTGCTGCAGCAGAGAAAGAATGATGACCATGCCTCTTAATTGCACTCCCAACCACCAAATAAAACACTGTTATGAACCCGGCCACGTTTTATAAAAATATCCATCAATCTCCAGCCAAATATAAAATTTATTGATTTTTGTGTGTTGAACTCGAGCCACGATTCCAACGGTACCAATTTTGTGTGATTTCATTGAGAAATGCAAAAGTTATGGCCTTCTGAGTGCGGGCAGCTATTTTGGGTCTGGCAGGCGTTTTCTGTCATTTGACGGGAATGAGCATTAACTGATTGGAGCCGAATATGTTTCTCTTAATTAAATATATCTACCCTCATTAAAAATAAGAAATCCAGAAAGTCCAATTTTGTGAAAATCGGAGCTCGGAGTCAAAAGTTATGGCCATTTGAAGTTTCACGGGTCAAACGTTGACTTTTCTTCTTTGCCTTGGCGACTTCGGCTTTTCGCATCCCACGCATCCCTTGCGTACTTTTGTCCCAACTATCCGGATGAAAATATCCTACTTTGGCTGATTCGGGCTTCCTTGTTCCTGTTTGCGGTGAAGACACGTGGCGAGATTCCATTCGCTCTCGGCTCTTTCGGCTTTTCGCGTCCCACGCGTACTTTTGGCCCGGATGTCCCAAATTGTTTTGAATGAAAGACTCTGTTTGGTTAAATCAGCCGGTTCGTGTCATCTCGCGTACTTTTGGCCCTGATGTCCCAAACTGTCTAGGTCAAATATCTCCGAACCGCCTGAAATGGACCGACTTGCGCCAAACCGGTCGATCCGTGTCTCGCGCGTACTTTTTGCCCAGATGTCCCAGATCAAGCTTTGACGAAAGACTCTGTTTTTGGCCAAATCGGCTAGTTCGCATCCTTCACGTACTTTTGGCCCTGATGTCCCAAACTATCTGGGACAAATATCTTCAACCGCCCAAATGGATCGACTTACGCCAAACCGGCCGATCCGTGTCTCGCGCGTACTTTTTTTGCCCACAGGATGTCCCGGACTATTTCGACAAAAGACTCTTGTTTTGGCCGAATCAGCTGGTTCATGTCCTCCATGTACTTTTGGCCCGGATGTCCCAAACTGTCTGGGACAAATATCTCCGAACCGCCCGAAATGGACCGACTTGCGCCAAACCGGCGATCCGTGTCTCGCGCGTACTTTTTGCCTGGATGTCCCAGACCGCGTGAAAGAAGACTTAGGCAATTTTTTTTCCCTCTTTCGGCCATTTCTATTTTCACGTCCCATGCATCCCGACGTCCCAATTGTCCCGCGGACTGCCTAGACTAGGACTTAGCTGATTTTCTTCATTTTTTCGGCCCCAAGTTTGGTACGACGAACCTCAGTTCAACCCGAACTGGTACGACCCGAGCCCTTTAGACCCGAAATTCCTCAACACAGTCCTGCAACCTTATTTTTGCATTTCTTCCATTTTATCAACCTGTTAGGATTCCTTCTTGGATGGGAGAGTTAGAAAAGGCCGAGGGGACCCAAAAAACATGATTTTTGGCCTCGAATCAATCTTACCCGCTCGGGACTGAATAATCTAATGCGTGTTATCAAAATTACCTTAAGGGGTGAATTTTGGATAACAATGATGCCTTACTTTTGAGAAATTTTCCCATGTCCCTCACTATACCTGCATTAGACGGTATAGTGGGTTACCCAAACACTCCATATTTTCATTCAATCATGTAGCCCAAGCTTTCTTGGATCATTTTTCTATCAACATTGCCAAGAAAGTTACCATGATCGTTCTATATTCCACACATCGATGCGAGGATGAATCTATCATAGATTTTGTCACTCGGCGCACAGCACGACGATCAATCAACTTATCTTTCAACTGCCACAAATCGAACTCATCGAGCTCTTCACACGAGCTTATGCCGGACATATCTCCCGACCTTGCGGTCCAAACTTTCAGAACATTCAATGATGCATTCACTATGGCACAAAAATTAGAGATTCGGGCCATTGAAGAGAAGAAAATCCAATTACGAAATAAGAATTTGGCATTTAAGTTGAATGAAACATCTTCTTCTTCTAAATCACTAACCAATTATTCAAAGGCTAAAGGTACCACTAATGCACAAGTGGTACTCACACTGGCCTAGCTCATCCATCCAATCAAGCCACACCCTCATCTAATCCATCACATGTTCAGGCTTTTCGATTCAGACAAGAGTAGAAAAATATACCCCAATTAGGGAACCTTACTCTTCTATTTTCACCCTTCCACCCATAAAACCACACATTGGTTTTGACCCTACTCACCCCATGCCCGCATGGTATAAGGAACAAGATTTTTGTAACTATCATCGAGTGAAAGGTCATAATGACGATAATCGCATCACTTTCAAGAATATTGTCTATGAAATGCTCGAAAAAGGTGAGTTGACTATGGATAATCCCAACACCACACCCAATCAAAATCTACAAATCCTAAAAAACCATTTCCCAATCATGTCCCTTTATCGAATCAAATAGGTGAGACATCCACTCATGATACCCATACTCGTGAGGTTCATGTGATCTTTAACGAGGTACCTATTACATCTCAATTACCTCACATCCCTTCCATAGAGGAAATCCTAGCCTGAAATCCTCCTTCCATGTCTAAACCAACCATCATTGTTCCTTCCCCAATAGAAGAACACCCTTCATCTCCTACATCACCTACAGAGGATTCTTTTGCTGACATTGAGACCATCTTACCCCTAGCTTCTCCACTTAGCGAACCTTTACCTACCGTACCTCCTCCACCCGTAGAGGAGCACCCATTACCTCCTCCACTCATATAATAACTCCCATTATCCCTTCCACCCATCATAGACCCAGTGGGGATACCTTTTCCTCTTGGCAAACATTCTCCATCCGCTACCCAACATTCAACAGACCTACTTTCAGCTCTCTTACCCACAGAAGTTGAAGCCAGACGATTCCCCATCTCTAAGATGCATATTATGGGAATTCCCACTAGGTCCTCACCAACTTCACCCACAGAAGTGCCATTCTCATGTTTGGTTGATCACTTAGAGTATGTGGATAGAGCTTTGTTATGGGGGTGCATTTTACTCCCTGTCTCAACATAGATGTAGAGATCCCTTGATGACACCTCCACTATCTACCTAAACACATTTCCACCCATCAAACCACCTAAAAACACTACTGTTGCAACCCCTTCCATGATATCTGTTAACACTCACACCACACCCTTACCTATAACCTTACCTATGCCTAAACCCAAACCCATACCCACAACATTTACCTCCACTAAACCTATTACCACTTTAGGGGTAACCCCGATCACCAGCCTTACTCATCAACCTATTAAAATAGATTTTGCTGCATCCTCCAATGTTAAAACCACACCTACTTTGACACCCAAGCTAAAGAAACAAACTCATCAACCTCATACCCTTACCACACCAATCACACCCACACTTGTCCCATCTGCCTTAAGACCTCAGCTACCCAATAGGGTCAAGCACCCCTCACCACTCATAACCCAATAACAAAACCACCCCTTCCTTCCTCAAAATCTATAACCTACCTAGTCCCATAACACGACTCATACCCACACCCGTAGCCTCTTTACCACCAATACCTCCGATACCTTCACTCATTGCTTCACTACCTACTACACTTCAGTCATTGTCCGTCACACCCCAAGCATGACCCGCATCATCTACCTTCATAGAACACCCATTATCCCCATGGGTAACTCGCTCTCTTCCTCCATCTAATTTTCCTTCTAGACCCCTTATACCCACATCACCTTTACCCAAGAAGGTGCAACCAAAAACAAAACCCCACTACCCCACAATAAGGTAGTCAAAACAAAACCACACCCTCTTACCTATCCATCTACTATACCCCTACCCAAAAGAACCCGACCGATACCTCAAACCACACTGGAACCTAAACCCATAGTTCAACCCTTCCTACGATTCCAAAAATAATTCCACGATAAAAACCACACCTACACCCAAACCCACATCTACTTCCCATTGTGATCCACTAGCAGGTCTTATGCCAAAATTTTAACCAACCTCCTTGAGACTTTTGTTATCACATTACGCCACTCCGACCTTACAACCCCCAAACCCAAGCCAAAATGATTTGATGATACTAAAATTTGCACATATCATCATGTTCTAGGGCATGATGTGGAGAACTCTGTAAGGCCTTAAAACCATCCTTATCCAATTGTGTCCACCGAAACCAACTTTGACGACGATAACCTTCTCGGATGAGGACTCTACTTCACCTACACCCATTCCTACATTACCCACTCAACAACCACAACCTCCACCCTCATAGCTCCCAACCACACACAAAAATTGAAATTAACATGGTTTGCATCGGGAACTTTCCACACCACCACCCAAATGTCGCTGTGCTCAGGTGACCTCACAGGATTTTCTCCTCCCATAGGTTTTTTCCCTTCATGTCGTTATACCACTTACCCTACACCTTCTCCTTTTGACAAATTCCCTCAAATCAACATGGTACATGTCACTACACATATGCGAGAAGGGTAAAGAAAAGGCAAGCGACCCTCCAACCAATCCTATACCCAACATACCATTTTCAACCATACCTAAGATAACTATCTGTGGCCCCACACACCCCATTTCTAATGGCATCACACATTACACCATGCTCAAAAAATTGCACCGATATCCACTCAAAATGTCCTTATATGACCTCATCCAAACCTCGAAATCCCATCGTCAAGCCATCATGGAGGTTATTCAATCTATCTAGGTTTTAGCCAATGACCCTACACCCATAGCCTCCATTATCACACCCCATCATGTAGCCTCCCTTACCAAATTACCACCTTCATCCCCACCTCACCTTGTTCACCAAGTGGCCTCCCTTAGCTTCTCAAAGATAGAGATCACGCCATACCAAAATGATGACCCATACCCAACCCTCTTCATCTTTGTACACATTGATGACATACGGGTATGTCGTGTGATAATTGATCGAGGCGCTAGCATTAACATCATTTCATCCCATGCATTCTCTCAAATGTGCATACCTGAAAATTGCATGCATAAACATCCAGGTCATGTTGCATTCATTCAACGATGCTATCATCACCTCCGCACTAGGCCTTTGCCATCCTTCACGTTCGCGTGGGCCCCGCACTATTCTAGAATTGTTTATGTTTTGGAGTAGGAATTCCAATATAACTTGTTTCTTGGTAGACCCTAGATCCGTTTATGCATTGCATTCCTTCCACTTTACATCATTTTGTAAAGTTTGAACATGAAGGACACACTTATACCATTCCAGCTAACCCATCACCTTTCAAAACATGCAACATGCTTTAACAACCTAACGATGTACTCATACCAGTCAAGCCGTCTACTTCTGCAACCAATACCACTTCACCTACACCTACACCCACACCTACTAGTACATCCACTACTTTCACCTCACATACCTCCTCCATGCCTACCGTTGTTATAACCTCCACGGCTGACCCATTAGCTTCCCAATCCATTAACACCACCTCCGCATCAACCTCCGACACATCATCCATACCAGCTACCCACATACCAACCACTGATCCCTTGGAAGTTGTTTTTCAACACCTCACTCTGGGGAGTACCGCCTATATAGTGTCAACACCTTCCTTACTCCACACAAGTATGGAAGTCTTCACCAACACCCTTGCTATGATCACCATATAGGAGAACACCTTCTTTATGGTCCTCCTCATCTTCGTACTAGTCTCACCTATGGGGGACTTGATACCACCACCTACACACTTGAACCACCATCACAGCCCCACCGATTTTCTGCTGACTTCCAATCACTTACCAATCACTTCTCACCCACACCTTCCTACACTGTTGTGCGTGGAAGGGTTTTGGTTTTGGCTTCTATGAGCAAGGTCACCATACCATTATTCCATGTACCACCCGCAAACATAATGACCGTAGTGGTATTGGCTTCCCCAACCCTTCTACCAAACTGGATCACATTGAATTCATTGACGGACCCTAGCCCTTATCCACCTTCATCACCACCCTCACCGACAGAGTCGATGGATCCTGAATCAATCCCTCCTAATTTTTTTTTTCATAAACACCATTTCCCTGGGGCCTTTGACTTATCAATGTGAGGGTGATGCCCCTTCCACTCTTCCATTCCTCTATCCTGAGATGATTGACAATGACACACCGACCATTAACATTGTTCAATGTCAGGATGATGACTCCATACTCACCTACCTTGGTGCAAAAGAATCATATATTCATTGGTCGTTACCCACTGAGACACAAACCATGTTGAATGAATTGACTATCGAGATCAACATTCATACTCTAGACAACCCACACATCCTAAAGATCGAAAAATCTTTAAATGTTGCTAAACCGGAAGCCATCACTTATTTTCTCTGAGATCATAACCATGCTTTCACTTGGACTTATGCAGAAATTCCTTGTATTGACCCCACCATAGTGCTCTACAATATCTTAACCGTTCCCTATGCCAAACCTATCAAACAAAATCTGGGGAAAATGTACCCTCACATTGCTCTTCTCATCAAAGAAGAACTTCAGCGCCTTCTTTTTGTTTCCTTCATCTTACCCATTGATTATCCTCGTTGGATTTTTAACATTATCCCTGTTACTAAAGTAACATGGGGACTCTGCATTTTCATAGACTTCTGTGACCTCAACCTTTCTTACCCAAAAGATGATTTTCCCTTACCCGGTATTGTGTAACTGGTTGACCTTACTGTGGGTCATAAGATGCTCTCACTCATGGATGGTTTCTTGGGTTATAACCAAATTTTTCTTGCCCCAAAAGATCAGCATAAGACCACATTCATTACCCCTTGGGGAGCCTTTTTCTATCGAGTCATGCCTTTTGGCCTTAAAAATGTCGGTGCTACATATCAGCGTGCTATGACTTACATCTTCCATGATATCATGCGTCACATATTGGTAGATTATGTGGATGATCTCTTGGCCGAATTTAAATGCCGCGCCGAACACCTCACGGTCCTTAAAACCATCTTTGACCACCTCATTAAATATTGTGTTTCCCTTCAACCTAAAAATTGCGTCTTCGCGGTTCTCTCAGGAAAGCTCCTAGGATTTTTCATTTCCTTACACGGTATAGAAGTTGACCCTGCTAAAGTCAAGGCCATTCTAGAAATGCCTCCACCCACTAACCTCAAATAACTCCATAGCCTGCAAGGTAAATTACAGTCCATTCACCATTTCATTTCACAATTATCGGATCGGTGTCAACCATTTCATCATCTTCTTAGGAAGGATGTCTCCTTCAAATGGGAAGATGAATTTCACAAAGCTTTTGAGGCCTTAAAACAATACCTTCTCCAACCACCTATACTCATTCCACCGAAAGACGAACAACCTTTTTACCTATACATATCAGCTACCGATCACTCATTAAGGGCTATGCTCGCTCATCGTGATGAACAACATAGGGAGCAGCTGGTTTATTATATCAGCCATACCCTTCTAGACTATGAAACCCGATACACTCACCCTGAAAATTTTTTCTTAGCCTTAGTTTTCATTTCCACCAAACTCCGCCATTACTTACTCAACCACAAAACCTATGTTGTGACCAACACTGACCCCTTACACTTCATGTATGCTAAACCTTATCAAAATCAGCGCACCCATGATGGCTTATTCTTTTAGCTGATCTTGACCTCAAATTCATCCACCAAAATTCCATTAAGGGCTAGGCTATTGCTGACCAACTGGCTGATGCACCTATTCTTTGGGGACCAACCTTCTAATTTTGACTTTCCCAATGAGTCGATTACTACCCTTTCCCTGGATGAACCCCCTTACCAAATGACACTATTCTTCGACGGTTCTAAGTGTCAGCATGGTGGTAGAGCTGATTTTATCCTCATCCCTCTGGATGGAGAACCCATGCCCTTGTCTTTCAAAGTAGACTTTGAATGCACCAACAATATTACCAAATACGAAGTGCTCGTACTAGGTCTCCAGACCGCCTATGCCCTCGATGTCAAATCAATCCACATCTTTCGTGATTCACAATTGGTCATACCACAAGTTAATGGTATGTACCAATGTCGTAACGAGATTCTTCAAAAGTATAAACATCATGTAGACATACTTTTGACACCTTTGATCGTTACACCCTTCAAACCATCCCACGGTCAACCAACAAATTTGCAGACACTATAGCCTGCTTTCTTAGCTTCCCAAATACCCACTTCCCCTATTGATTCCAAAAATATTTGTCACTGTACAATGCCTCCATTCACCTTCTTATTTACCTCATGATGTTTACTCAATCAGAATTGACACCCCTGATCCGAGTGACCTTTGGTATAAACAATACTCCGACTACCTTTCCCTCTCCATCTTACCTCCCAATCTCACCCATAACGGACAACGCGAGTTCCTTAAGAAGGTCTACCATTTCATTATCCTGGGGGGACTCCTCTATAAGTGAGGTTTTGATGGTATTCTCTTACGATGCCTTACAAGTTCTAAAATTCCTTATACCATCAAGGAGGTTCATGATGGCATATGTGGAGGTCACTTTAGTGGCCTTGTTGTTGCTAAGCGTATTCTTCACCTACGATATTACTGGATGACCCTTAACCATGATTTTTGTGACCATGTCAAATGCTACGTGAAATGTCAACAACATTCCAACCTTCATCATACACCCAGTCATGCCTTACAGGTCACTTGTGAGCATTGGCCCTTTTCGAAATGGGTTTTGGACCTTGTTAGAGAAATCAATCCTCATTCTTCCCAATGCCATCAATGGATCATAACCACTACCGAATACTACACAAAATGGGTAGAATCCATACCGCTCCTTTCCACAAAAGAAAAGAAAATATGTAAGTTCATTAACTATCACATCATTTGTTGCTTTGGTGTCCCTCATCACCTCATCACTGACAATGGAAAACAATTCAAAAACAAAACACTGAAAAAAATTTGCGACGCCTTCGGCATTCAGCTTAGTTTCTCCTCACCTTATTACCCACAAACCAATGGCTAGGCCGAATCCACTAACAAAACCCTTAATAAAATTCTCATGAAAGTGGTTGATGATATTGGGAAGGACTGGCATATGCACATTCACTTCCTCTATGGGCATATCACACTAGTATTCTCACTTCCACTACAAAAACAACCTTTTCACTGGTCTACGATATCGAGGTTGTTCTGCCTCTCGAAGTCCAGATCCCCTCACTTCACATTTCTCTCCATGAAATGCTTACTGATGATGAATTTCATCAAGACCACTTAGCACAAGTGGAGTTATTAGAAGAACGTCATCTTAACGTTCTGGATCAACTTTAATTTTATCAACAACGTATCAAACATGCTTATGAAAAACATGTTCATGAACGAACCTTTCAAGTCGGCGACCTTGTTTTGAAAGAAAATCAACATGTAACCAAAGTAGAGAAAAGAAAACGGGGAAATTTTTCTCCTAATTAGCTTGGACCATACATCGTAACTCATACCTATGGATCGAGTGCCTATCATTTGTCCTCGCTTGAGGGTAAACCCGAACCTAATCCCCTCAATGCCTTGCATCTTCGACTATTCTACTATTGACCTCTAGTCCTACATCACTATTTTATCTATTTCATACCCATCCCTTGAGCGCCATTTACCATTTCCACACCTCATCTCCAATGACTAAACAAGGATCATGTGATTACCTATCCCCCTTTTGTCTTTTCTTAAATATGTGCACCACGGCTCTACACATGGCATGATTCTCATGGATAATTTTCATATTTTAGATGAGATCCCATGGTCATTCACCCTTTCCTTCTCAACAAGAACCAAATGCTTCGTTATAGTCTCATCCATGACTTAAAAGCCAAAAAAAAAAAAAAAAAGAGATGAATCCTTCAAAGGACATATTCCAAAATAAGGGATCAACTCCTTGAGTCAAACTTCCAATATAAAAGATGAATCCCTCAAAAGAAAATCTTCCTCCCTCAATTGTTACTATAAGTAGACTGCTCCCTCGAATTATAGCTATAAAAAGCTCACAACTCTCTACAAAGTTTTTTCCAAAAAGAAGACTTTTTTCTCAAAAATCAAAATTTAGAAGCTTCCCACATCGATCAGCTTTGCAAAGACCTCAAGGAGACATATACTCATCTCATGTAGACTTCCACATCGATCAATCTATCTACAAAGTCAAAAAGAAAAGAAAAAAACAAATAAGCTTTTTCATCATGGACTTGCCTATTGTGATCTTAGCTCTATTTCCCAAGGCATTCTACTTCCCATTTTATGACCCAATTACCTGCACCTCTCTACCCATTATCTTTTCACTTCATACATCAAGTGACCTGCTGAACCTATGACATTTGGTGATCATATGAATCTTCGTCACTCTTATAATTATCAATCATGTAATGTCTTTAGGTTCTTACGTTCATTAGCTTATCTATATATGTGTTTCGATGTTTTGATCCTTGCCACTCAGATGGCTTTCTTGACCCCTCTTGTATTTTCTCTTCTTCATCCCCTTTTGATTTTCTTATATAGGACTTAGTCCTCGACGCTTACCTTTTGGGGTCATCCTCCCCTTTCTCCATAGTCGCCCTCACTTGCAACATTTTTACTATCATCTACCCCCACCTATTAAACCCAAACCCACAACATGACCACAAACCTACCAACTCATTTTCATCTTCTTCCCTAGCTTATGGGAGAACTACATCGGTCTGAGGTCCCTTTTCACCGGGACTATGTAGGCAGCACTTCTAGGGCATGGGGCCCTAGAAGGTTAGCTCGAACACTCTTTACCCTAACCATTTTCCCCACCTTTTACCTGATTTCCTGTTCATATAAAAAAACCTCGACATCTAAACCGTATACCACATAACTTTTACCACTTATATTATTTCACATTTTCATACATAACCAAAATTTTCCACATTTTACACTATCTCATGCATTTATATTACCATTTGTTATCAAAATATCGAAATAACTCAACCATGCATAACAACCTAACTCAACCATTTCTATTAAACTAACTCAACCATTCCTAATAACCTAACTCGATCCATGACAAAACCAACCCTACTCAACCATGCCTAATAACCTAACTCAACCATGCCTAACAACTGACTCAACCATGCCTTAAAACCTAACTCAACCATGCCTAAACCGACCTGCCTCAACCATGCCTAACAACCTAACTCAACCATGCCTAAACTGACCTGACTCAACCATGCCTAACAACCTAACTCAACCATGCCTAACAACTCGCCTCATTCATGCCTAAACCGACTGACTCAATCCATGCCTAAACTGACTTTGACTCTCGATCCATACCTATGACCTAACCTAACTCATCTATTTTACATCCATATCATAATAAAGTGACAAAACTCATACACATCACAATAGCATCATCCGATATCATCTATCTCCTCATATATACATGTGTGTATCAATACAATGTACACCCGTATCACATAAATGTGTATCTCAATAAACATGCTGTCTCATTATGGCTATCATCTCAAAATGTCATCACACAGATGATATACTATAAATAATCCTCATCAGCTTGCGGGTTGGTATCCAATACAAAAATGTCTTCGGCTCACAGGCATGGTATCATGTCCAAAAAATAAATATAATATCTCTTCGGCTCATGAAGCTTCGTATACATCTAAAATCTAAAAATGGAAAAAAGGTGACATACTATCTCACATATACTATAACATATCTACCTCATCTATAGTTTTGATAGTACCCTCTCTCGAATCCGAGCGGCATCTCGCTACTCTCAATCTACCACTAGACGGCTCAACATCTAATGTTGACCCCTGTGCACTGATCGATGTCCTCTGCTCTCTCCTTTGGGCTCACTAGCCACCTACACTCTCAGCACTATACGTGTGCGACTTTGTGTCTTCTCACTCGAGACTATCTGTGGTGGTCTCATCACACCATCTACTAATATCTGTAGCTCGAGCTCCTCCTCCTATACTTGTACCTAAGGCTCTCACCTCTCTACCTGTATCTGTGAATTCAGCCTATCGGCCTGCTGCACTGTGACCCTTGCCTCCCCTATACCTATCTAGACCACTTTACCTTCACCTCTGGCCCTCCACCCTCTTCAACCTCCTCACGTCTACTATTGAGGCCTTATTATTTTACCCCTACCTCGGCCTTACCCATGCCGTGATCTTGATATTTAGACCTAGACCATCACTAGTGACCTTTGACCTCATGTGTTCACTATACCTTGTGGCACTATTACCTGTGTTGTTGACCTAATGACCTTACCTAGCCTATTGTCATGACCGTTTATCCTGACCCTACCTTTAGTGTACCGGAACATACCTAAACATTCCTGCACCTAACCTATGTTGTGTTTCCTGACCTTATCCTATACCTTAGATACCGATTCACTTCACCCTTGTTTGGATAAACCTATCAACCTTAGACGATGTAGTAGATTTTCTGCTCTTTAGCCTTGTAGCGTGCTACAATTTATATGTGTGCGTATGTTTGACTGTTACTACCTTTGACCCTGATCCATTACCTAAATAACACGAGTAGACCTTTCACCCTCTTCCCCTGCACCTACTTACATTTTCCTCACATTTACCTTTTATCAAACCACTCACCGTTTCACCCTGCTACTTCGTCAGTTCCTGGTTTGAGGGAAATCACCTTCACCCACACATTGGGCCAACCACATCTTATTTTTGTTAGCATCTCTTACCAATATAAGCTACATAACAAAAGGGGAAAAATGTAGACACTCAAATTAGGTCACACTCCCCTTCACCCTAGTAGTATTAATTTAATTAACTCAATATCCTCACCATATTTATTATTTAAATATCTTAATTTAGATAATATCCACACAAAAAGCTCACTTAGACACCTCACTAAGTTAACTCAACCTAAGACCTATTCTTAGTAAGTTTCCATAACTAACTAAGACTTACTCAGACCCTAAAAACCAATGCCTACATTTCCTCTAACCACATTCCCACATGCTCACAAGAAGCTCCTAGTTGAATCCATAGGATAATGACACGATATCCAAGAAAATCAGGAGGATCCCCCTAAGTTTAGTAAACCTAGGAAATCCCACCTTAACCGATGTCGGTTACCCCTAACCATCATCGGCTAAGCCGGACCGCCATTGGTTACCCCCTTTCTAACCCCAAAACAAATTTATTCTCAAGGTTGGAATTTAGAACCTGGAAGTTGGAAGCAAGAAAGTGTATGAACAAGAACAAGATCTCAAAAGATAACGCATCTTCAAAGAGTCAATTCCAACAAGAACTCAAATCCAAGGAAGGAGATTAAGCATCTTCTCTGTCATGACCATCCCAACCATGTTCGAATCTATCTAAGCAAAGAGGATCATGCATGCAGCCCATCCAAAATATTTTCGTCGAGTTGCTAATCACTTGTAGCCTCCAAACACATCATCAGCACCTCCTCCTTCACACACAAAATTTCAAAAATGAAATCCAAGTAAGTATAACATCATACTTTCCTAGTTATTTCATTTCATCATTATGTTATCACCCATTGTTTATCTTGCTCCTTATTGACCATCTCCAACACTTTTCACCTCCGTGGACCCATAAAATCCTTGCCAAAACCGACTCCACCACCCATTACCTCATCCCGACCAACCAAAATCCTTTGTACAACCACAAAGAAGACCAAAAACCCCATTTTTGATGTTCCTCGATCTCACGATGGCGGCTCCGATTATACGTAACCGCGGTCAGTCACCCCCGACTGACGTTGGTCTCTGTGTTTGCCTACACATCCATAAACAAAGACGTACCCACCTCATTTTACTTCACCCTCACACACCCGTGACCTATGCAAGACCTTTATCAGCCCTGTGGATTCTATTCTAGCTTAACATGTTAGATTAGATCTATTTCTTATTGTGTTTAAAGTGAGATACCTAAATCATTTAAAAATAACAATAGGATATACCTTGTTATCGAAATTAATTTGTTTAAAATAAAGGACCAATGGCCATCTAGGAAGTATCATACTTCCTGGATCTAGCTTATGCTAGGTAGTTCACTACCCATATTGTTTATTTCTTTATGGTGATCCTTCTTTCATTACGGGTAGTTCCTCCTAGCCAAAGGGAAGCTCTCACGATTAGTTTGTGGATTCAAAGTTGTATGCACACAACAACACATCAACCGACATTTGAACAGTATTCCTCCTACACCGTTACCCTATCTCTGTTTCATCAATAATTCAAAGAAACAATCTAATAAAAGGGTGAGACAGTAGGGTTTAAAACTAGTGCCCTAACCTTGTTATTAGTGTTCTAAGGGAACTCTCTCCAATGATGCCCAAGTACTCCACACTCTTAGCAACTAACAAGTCCACTTCAATGAGAAGTGGTTCTATTAGGTACTCTAGTGGACTATGTAATGGATCCCAATGATCCTATTATGGACTATTGTGGTCACTGCTACGAGATCTCGTTGATTGATCTCTAGACAGTTCTTAAGTCCTGACTAGTATCCTAGGAGGAGGCCCCTTATTGTGTCCCTTCTGAGTATTGAATCTCTGTGGAGGCCTAAATGGAGGATGAGTATGTTGATACTCCTACTGAGGTAGCACTTGTGGTGGCCTGAAGGAATACTTTACAAAACCATGTCAACCATGAGGAGGAAGAGGAGATGACCCCCTCAACCTCATATCATGCATTTTTTTGATACGACTTTGCACTTTGTCTCTAGCCTGATGTGTCTTCCCCCAAGTCTCCTCCACAATGTAGGCATTCTCAATGGCCTCTGCTAATGTCTGAGATAATGAATGCACATTACCCCTCTAATGTCGAGGTTCAAGCCCCTGATGAACCTCTGGATCTTCACCTGCTTGTCCTGCATATAGTATATGTATTGAGTCAAGTCCAGAAAGTGACTATCATACTCTGCGCAAATGTCTGGATGCTTTACGTAGGTAATGGAACTCATATATATTTTACTTGAATAGACCTCCTAGACAAGTACCTACTCCCGATCTAATCCTCGGCGAGCTTCCAAGTGATTGTGTCGGAATCCACATGGAGCTTCTTCTCCTTGGTCCTCGACCAAAACCCGACTTCATCTCTCATAAGGTGGATGGAAAGATGAGCCTTTGCATTGTTGGTACACTGGCATAGCTTTAAGCATCCGCTCAAGATGACAAACCATGCCTCTTCTTGAAATCCCCCAGTGTCCCCAGTGAAATGAGATGGATGGAGTTTCAGGATATCTCTGATTTGATCTATCGTTCTAGGTTATCTACCTCTAGGTTCTCAATACGATCATCACATTGCCTAGGGCTCCTAGATCTGTCTTTGTGTCCTGTAGCCCGACTCCATGATCCCTCTGTGGTGAATCTTGTCTGAATGACTTCACGTGGGAGTTCTCTACCCTCTACTCAACATTATGTTAGGAAGGTGGACGAGCCTTTCTGATGGCTCTTAGTCCTTCCTGCTAGGTCTCCCTCCTAAATATCCTCTGCATATAGCGGCATTGACATCTTGTAGTGTCTGCGAAGTATCTAAGGTAATTGTTATCACCGAATCACAGCACCCTTATGTTTATACAAGTGCATATACTTGAACTCACGGTGTGATTGGATAACATGGGTACTATCTCCAAGTTGTGGGACTTGCTACTTGAGATAGACCTCCAGAGAAAGTTGGTTATTGCTCCTAAACTACCTGCCACAATCTACTCTAATGCATGATAAGCTAACTGTTCTAGTATAAATTTCCAAGGGACCAGGGAGAGAGAATGCATAAAATGAAAGCCTACACTAAAGCGGTGATACACCAGAAAAGGAGGGTGTGAGAGTAGTCTCCAAATGTGTGAAATACAGAGGCAAAGTGCACACTAGAAGAGGTGATGACAGTTCACCATAATCTAGCAAAATGCATTCACAATAATATTCCAAGCATACACAATGATAATGAATCCCTACAAGAACATAATAAATAGACACAATATTCTTATAGAAAGATCAAAGGGGAAAGAAGAATGAAATAAAACACAGCAGGGGGAGATACATCCACAAACTGGTATTTTATTGCTTCATGATATGCACAGTTCAATCTATTACAAGATAAGGGCCTGGATCACCATGCAAGGAGTCCACTACAAGGGCCTGCAACACACTGGCTTCACAAAGCAATTTTGACAGAGCTTTGCTACCCAAAAACTCTCTCTTTTACAATGAGCCCAACACTCCAATTTATAGAAAAAATGAGAAGGAGAAGAGAAGGGAAAATGGAAATCCCGAAATCTGTCCTTCAACCACCTATAAGAGGCATTAAATTGAGTGAAATGATTGTATATTACTTGCAAAAGGCTCCCCATACTATCCCATGTGCTGCAGTAGAGAAATAATGATGACCATGCCTCTTAATTGCACTCCCAACTACCAAATAAAACACTGTTCTGAACCCGGCCACGTTTCCTTAAAAATATCAATCAATTTCTAATCAAATCCATAATTTCTTGATTGCTGTGCATCGGGCTCGGAACCACGATTCCAACGGTACCAATTTTGTGCGATTTCGTTGAGAAATGCAAAATTTATGGCCTTCTAAGTGCGGGCAGCTATTTTGGGCCTGGCAGGCGTTTTCTGTCATTTGACGGGAATGAGCATTAACTGACTGGAGCCGAATATGTTTCCTTTCATCAAACATATCTACCCTCATTAAAAAGTTATGGTCGTTTGAAGTTTCACGGGCCAAACGTTGACTTTTCTTCTCTACCTTCGGCCGCTTCTACTTTTCGCGTCCCATGCATCCCTTTGTCCCAAATGTCCCAGTGCTGCGCAGACAAATTCTTCCGAACTGCCCGAAATGGGCTCCCATGTCCCTTTTCTGCCGGTGACACGTGGCGTGATCTGATTGGCTTTCGGCTCCTTCGGCTATCCACGTCCCGCGCGTCCCTTTGTCCCACTTGTCTCAGTGCTGAAGTTCCCTGTTTCGGCCGAACCGGCCGGTTCACGTACTCTCGTCCCAACTGTCCCGGACTGTTTGGGACAAATTTTCCCGATTCACCCGGTTCGGCCGGTTCGCGCCCTTTTGTCCCAACTGTCCCGGTACGAAAGTTCTCATTTCGGCCGATCCGGCCGGTTCGCGTACTTCGCGTACCTTCGGCCCAACTATTCCGGGCTGCCTTAAGTCTTTTCGGCCGACTTGCATCCTCCGCGTACTAACTGCCTAGATGTCCCAGACTGCCTGTTTCAACAGTTAGTCAATTTTTTCCATTTTTCGGCCAGTTCGGATTTCCGCGTCCCTTTGTCCCACTTGTCCCAAATGCTGCGTAGACCGCCTGGCGGCCTTTCGGCCGGTTCGCGCCCAGATGTCCCTCATGTCCCGACTGCCAGGGGACTAAGACTTAGCCATTTTTCACAATTTTTTCTGGCCCGAGCCTGTTTTTTTGCAATTTTTCTTACCTTTCCTCAGAACTTTCTCTCTTCTACTTAGACAGAGGAGTTAGAAAAATATGAGGGGACCCTAGAAACATGAATTTTCACCCTGAATCAATATAATTTCTTGGGACTAAAGAATTTGATGCATGTTATCAAAATTTACCTTGAGGGTGAATATTTGATAAAAGTAATATGACTTCAACTACTTGATCTTAATGTGGTAAGTATAGCTCCATGTGCAATAACCCCTCATCTGGTCTACACCTCCTGCACGTACCAAGGCGAGAGTTAGTTTTATCATTCTAGGTTTTCTATATTTAAAATATCATGCCAAGTTGTATGATCTATATTTAGAGTTGTGGTAGGTTTTCTTGTTATGACTTATGTTTCCAAGTGTGCTCGAGTCAAAGAATTGAACCCACAGCTCTAATACCAAATGTAATGCCCACAAATTATGACATTCTAAAACCACATCAAACCTTAATAATTCTCTAGAAAGGTGCAACAATTTTTTATTTAAAAGGTTATAAGTGTGTCAAACCCTAACAACGTTTAATTAGTTCCTACAAAAAATTACTACATTACAAAGGATATACCAAGTATAAATTAATAATTAAATATTCTTAATCTATTTCAAAAGTCAATTTTAAATTACAATCTACTAGGAAGATGCCATAAATTATTTTTCTTGGTTGAATATTTTCCCCTTCTCAAATTAATATCCAAAGCCACAATAATTAAACCCTTAACCTTAGTTACTTTATTTCTCTTAACTTACTAGCTTTAATGTTTCCTTACAATCATTTACTAAAACATACTAGAAAACTTACATAATTAACTTAACACACTACGGCACTAAGTGGCCCCATTCATTCATTTTCACATACATTTGATTTATTTAACAATTACAACCATAATATGATTATGCTCACCTAACAATTATAGGATTGATTCTTAACCCTTCGATCAAATCAATTGTGGCCACTAGATCTTAGAGTTCTAACCTAACCCTAACCATCCTTAAGAAATTTTAATAAATCTTTTTGTTGCCCTAGCCTCCTCATTTGGTCTCTTTTATTTTCTTTAATTTACAGGATGGATGAGTGGAAGCCATAAAATCAAGGAAGGAAGAATCCATGAAGGGATTCATTAGGATCAAGCATAGATTAGTTTAGATTGTGGATTTATTATAGAAATATCTTCCATTTGAAGATTCTAGAAGTTTCCACTCTAAATCTAAGGTTATTATTTAGTTATTTCCATTTTGAGTTATCCATTTGGGCAAAACCCTCTTTCCAAATAATCTAAGGGATTTGATACATTGAAATGCTCATTTAAAGATTTACATTTTCAAAACCATGAATTTATTCCCTTATAGTTTGTTGGTTACTTCCTTTTCACATTTTATAGGCTCATATTCAATTTACAACAAGTTTAAATTGCACAGTCTTAGATTTTTTTATTTTTGCACGACAGTGATGATACCACCGCCCAAAGCAAGCCGACAGTCCTAGGATCACTACCCTACTTGAGTGATGATTTTTAAACCGCCACCTTGCCTGGGTGGTGGTTCAGGACCGCCACTCGGATCAATTTGGCGATGCAAAGACCACCACTCTGCATAGGGTGGGGGTCCTGTTCTTCAAAAATAGAACCATCAATTCCGTAATTTTTTCAAAAACAAATTTTACAAGAGTGATTTATAGTTTATCCTTAGCTTCAATTCATGTGCCTAAATTCTCCCATTGAAAGGTTACACCATTTATTCATTTTATGCTTAAATTACTAAATGTAAAGATTTTCTATTTCATTAATAACAAGAAAACAACTACAAGAATATATATTTTAAACAAAATTGTTTCCAAACTCAAATGAAGGAATGGAATTCAATCTATTCCTAAGTATCATTACTTTATTTTCCACTACAAAAATGTAATCTTTTAACAAGGTAGCTAATTATAGTTTATTGGATCTTTCCATTTCAACTACAACCATTTACTCATCGAAAACACAACAACTAGTATACATTTAAGATTTACTAAGAATACATTCTCAATGATTTACAACTTCTAAATTTTCCCTTCATTCTTACAATAATGTAACTTCTAGAATTAAAATGAACTTCCTTTTCTTTGAGCATAGCTCATTCCTTACAATACAAAGATTTTTCTTTCCAACAATACATTACAACTTAATAAAGAAAATATGTAACACAACTTTTCTTTTAAATTCAAGTCTACTAGTCTTCTAACTTAAGTGGGAATTACAAAAGGGTCTCTACAATGAAGGATATATTTTGATTTCAACAAATTATCCAAGTCTCATATCTTCCACAAGAGCTCCACCATTTCTTCACTTTAATCACAACAAAAAAATGGGGAAGAGGTAAAACTCTCCACCCAATCAATAATCCAATGATGAGAACAAGCTATCCTCCTCATTGGCCCCGAGCCCCAACAAAATGCAATAAGGAATGGATACAACTCATAGAAACTAATAGAATTCTTCCACGTCACAACACATAATTTCACAACCATTTAAAACACATTCAAACACAAGATAACATTCACAAAAATGAAACTATCCGAATACACAAGGCTTGAAGATGAAAAGTCAATGGAGCTATCTAAATGTAAAACCATTTATTCACTTTAATCATAACAAAAAAATGGGGGAGGTAGCACTATCCACCCAACCAATTATCCAATGAGGAGAAGAAGCTATCCTCCTCATTGGCCCCCGATCCCCAACAGAAATGTAATAAGGAATGGATATAACTCATGACAACTAACACAATGCTTCCACATCACAACACATAATTTGAAAACCATTTAAAACACATTCAAACATAATATAACATTCACATGAATGAAACTATCCAAATACAAAGGCTTAAAAATGTAAAGCCAATGGAGGAAGGAGCTATGGGGAGATCACTTATGCCTCCCAATGGGATTAGGTGCCCACCTTAAAACCCTAAAAAATAAATTTTAAAACCCCTAAACAAATCTTATGTCTCCGTCAAGATCCTTTTATGCCTCCCATATTCTCTTATACCTCCATACAATCTTTTATGTCTCCCTCAAAACAACCAAGTAAGAAATGCAAGAATTTTCTTATCAAATGTGGGGCACCTAACCCAACTCCCTCCCAAAACATGAAATAAAATCTTATGTCTCCCTACATATAAAATCCCCATAGGCTTCTCCTACACCATACTTAGGCATTCTACCCATGATCCCAACAAGCATACAAACCATTCACTTGCATACAAATATACACATATAAAAGAAAACAATCAAAACAAGGGTGTAGTTCCTACCTTCCATGGTAGAACTTGATCAAAGCATCACACTCGAAGCTCCTTCAAGCTCAATCCCTCTCCAATAAGCTCCAAAACTTCAACAAGCACCCCAAAACTCTCCAACTCTAAAAATACAAGAGCACAAATGTAATGAAGTAACCCCTAAACAAATAAATAAACTTGCATATATAGAAAAATGGAAGAGGAGGGTGAGGTGACTCCATGTAGGATGCCACATCACTTATCCTCAACTCCACATCATAATTAAAACCTCAACCCCAAGGCACAATAAATTGGTGGTTGAATTAAATAAAAAACTTCTTACACACACAATCCAAACCCACACTTGTTAAGGACATAATTTAAAACCATGAAAGAAAATTGTAATAAATGTAACTTTTTTGCCTTAAAAACACATAATGGGGTCTATTTTCACTCACCCCCGATCCATAGTTAAGGTTGGTATATAAAATTAAGAGGTGTGGTACAAGCCTCCAAAAATGGCCCTTAATTTCTCAAATCTGAATTTCCCAAGTAAGGTAGAGTGTACAACACTCAAAGTCAAATACACTCAGTCAAAATCATAAATCCAAAAGACCAACTGCTCTAATAAATGACCCTTTTGTCACATCCCCAATTAACTTAGTAAACATGATTACTCCACTTAATTAAGGCATATTAATCAACAATGATAAAAAATTAATTACATCACAAATTAAATCACATAATCAACAATTAAATAAAAGAAAAGGGAAAGAATTGCACACAAAGCCCATGGTCACAATTGCAGGACATTCCCCCATGGGGATATCCTAACAAATTAAAAAAACATAACACATTACACAAGTTGTCATGGTGACCATCGTCGTATTCATTCAGTATTCTATTGTGGTTGGTCTCATAAGCCCCTTTTGATTGTTGTGATATAATTACCTATAAAATCACACAATACCTCCTTCGGCCTCATGGCCACATCAAATATATCAAAGATAAAATATATGCACATCAATCAATAAACATCCTCATATAACTAAATCATCATCTCAACTAAACAATGCTATCATTTGTCTAAAATTTCAACAACATTTCAATTCTACCTTTTATCAATATCAAAAAGATCACAAGATTGGTTTGAATGCTAAGTCATAGTCAACATGATGAGAAATCTGAATTTCATTAGATATATATACCAACAACACATCATTATCATCAATATAAAATGTCTCTCTATGTCTCTAAGAATCCACACAAATCATATTATAAATCAAAATCCATCAATAATCAAAATATCTCTATCATCTAACATCATACTAAACCAAAATGATACAATAATATCCATGTCTATAGTCAACAGTAATCGAAATCAAAATATACTAAGTGTCGAAGAGGAGTGGGAACTACACTAGAATTTTCTACAAGTCACTAGGAAACAACTCTCCTTCCTTCAAACTCTAATAGGAAAAGTTGGTTTGTAGATTAAGAAAACTATTTGCTTTACGACATGTACTCTAAACAATTCAACAATTTGGGAATGAACACACTGATATAATGTTGTTCAACATGTAGTCTAGTGTAATGCAAGTGCCCCAACCCTTTTTCTTAAAATAGATTCAATAACTGGTAAAATATTATATGCTTTTTTAAAAATGCTTAAATTCTTATTTTGGTAAGTGGATGATGTTGAAACAAATAAATTCCTTATAATTGAAAGTTTGATTGTGTATGATTTAATTTCCAAAATGCACCAATGCCTATGTATTTATAAACTTGTTGATTTTAAATTATGAACATATTGTTGCACATATCGACACACAATAGTTAGGAGAACCCAACAAAAAAGGGATAAAGATCATCGGGGACCCAAAAAAAGGTCAAAAGGGCCTCGGAAAAAGGTGACTAGAATCATAGTGGTACCGCTTTGACATACTTGAACCACACTTATGATTATGACAAGAGCCCATAATAACAAAAATACATAGAGGAAGAGAGAACATGGGAGGCCAAGATGAAAAAATTGAACAAGGGGAGGTAGACATAATTGAACAAAGAAGAATTAAGAGTTGACAAAGAAGAGATAAAATCACACAAAGAACAATATAACGTCAAAAGTATCGAAAGTCATACAAAACATAAAAACATGCACCAAGAAGAACAAATCTTAAACCAATAATCAATAAATACACTAGCCCCATAGCCAATCCCTAGGCCACATAAAACAACATGCAAATATTTTTTAATTCAATTTTAGGCAAAGATTTGACAGGCAATATTAATGAAAATTGAAGTGAAATAATAAATTTGGTACCACCAGTGCTAGATTATGACGTTCAATGTTACATCTCGCACGAAAATTGTTTGGCAGTCTAGAAAATTATATGGATGTCATTTGACGTTTAAAATTTAATATGCATGACAAATTAGTTTTTATAATAACTATTACAAAATACATAATTTGAGTTAAATTTCATATGGATGTTGGTGTTCTTTGTAATATTCTATCATAGTTATGTGACTTTTATTTCATTATGGATAATATCTTTGACTTATCAATTTCATAGTTTTTCACATATTCATTTTTTCCCATAAAAATAATGTTACACTTATCAATTTGAAGATTTGATAACATTATATTTTGTGAGAATATTAAAACAAAATTTCAAATTACAATTTAAAAGCAAATTTTATGAAAATGATAGTAATTACTCACTTAGTGAAAACTTGCAATTATGTAGAAAATGAGTTCCATTTTCAACTTCTTGATTGTAAAGCCAATCTTCTTATTTCACCTTTCTTACAAAATCCCAAATCCTATACATCTAGTATATTAAGCGGTCTTTTTTTGTAAAAATCAAACAAATAAAATATGAAAATAAACCAATTATTAATCTATCTTAAAAAACCAAGCAAAACTAATTAAAAATCAAAATTAATGAATGTTTCTATTTTATCAATGAGATTTGCATGCATATATTAATATTTCATTAATAAAATATTAAGATAGTTTTATTATTTTTGTTTTATTTACATTCCAAAGTTTTTATTTGCCATAAATCTCACAAATTCATACTGTAGTGTCTATTTAATATTTAATTTATTAACTTTTAACTTTATATATATATATATATATATATATATATATATAATATATATATATATATGAATATGACGGTCAAATTTTAAATGTACATATCATTAAATTATATATTTACATGTGAATCATAACAGTCATAATTTAAAAGTGGCTTTATTTTGAGATCTAAAATGACTAAAAACGTCTAAACACCTTGCCAAATCCAGCATCCACTACCGCTCTGTTAACAAACGGCTACCCTCCAACGGATTCAAACAAGCCCGTTACAATGAACTATTACAATTTACATCCAATAATATTACATGCAATAGAATGATGGTTGGAAGCGCGTTACGTAAAATCTAGCACAGCGAAATGGACGTTTTCTGCAAACTCGGCCTGCACAATCACTGACAAACACATTGAGTATCCAATTTACATCCAATAACATTACATGCAATAGAATAATTTATATTTCACCTCAATTACACTAATACCTCTCTGCAATTATTCCTTCCAGGCTTGCATCTATATATTACAAAAATTAGTCTGCTAAGCCCTGAAGAGATCCATAAGCTGTGTTTTCGATTGTTCTTTTCGGCCTTCTAATCATCCAGGTTTGTCCATTATGGGTCTCAGGTTTTAGGAAGACTTTTCTACTCTGTAAACAGTGTTTTAAAGATATTTTAATACCCAGACCCTTACTGTTAGCAAATCTCCAAACTTGGGTTTTTCTATTCATATTGGAGCATTAAGGTCTTGTTGTTTTAAAGACCGTAGTGTGAGCGGAAGCTCCAAACTTGTTCTTTTACACGTTGTTGTGTGTATATGTTTAAGAACTCTGCTGTGAGCAGTGTTGTAAGTGTTTAAATCTGCAAAAAAAAAAAAAATGAGCAAATATTGATTCTGTGGTTAGCTCCTCTTTATTGGGTTCATGCGTATCTCCATCCTTGAAGACTTGCAACGATATTGATTCCAGCACAGAGATGCCTTCAGGATCACCAGGCCTGAGATCATCCCCATTGAAGAGTGCAGGTTCTCCAAGTTTGAATCTGAGCTTGAGCAATGTGAACCACCAACACCATCATTCACCTTCAAGGAATTTAATAAATGCATCTAGTCTTCGCCCCGTCATTCATGATGAGAATCACTCTCCTCTGTTGCATGAGGATCATAATCATAATATCAGTGTTTTGGATCAGAGTGTGAAGTTTTTGCAGAGAGGGAGCAGGCAGAAATTTCAATCCAAGGTGAAAGAACATGCTGAAGTAGGAGTCATGGCAGAGATCAATGCGGAGCTACACGGCGGTTTCAGTAGTTTTAGTGCACTTTCTTCTCCTCCGCTCAAAAGAAAACGTCCCCCAAAGCTTGATATACCTGAGTCTCCCGGAGAGCTTAAAATGAGTGGCCTTAACCACAAAACTGCTAAGGAAGAAATCATTTGTTTTGAAGGCGATCTCTATGGGTTCTACTGTAAGAAGGGGAAGAAGGAAGACATGGAAGATACCCACAAGGTCACTACAAATATAAATGGGGATGATCAGCAGGTAAGAGAAGCCCTTGACTATATTATTAACTATTCTTTCGGTTTAGACCTTCTTTGACAGCTTGAAAGTTGAAGCTTTTTTAAACCCTTAGATGATACTTGAGATAGGGATGCAGAAGAAAATAGATAATGCAAGCCACTATGAAGGAATTTCAGTGTGTTTTTCTAGCTATTTTGAGGTAAGCCTGACTTGTTCTTTTATCTGCGATTATGTGGGGTTTGTCAGGCTTTCTTTGGTGTTTATGATGGGCATGGAGGCCGCAAAGCTGCAGATTTTGTTGCAGAGAAACTAGGACAAAAGATTGTGGATCTGATGCTCAAGTCAGGAGAGAACGGTCAGCTAGAGAACGCAATTAAAGCTGGGTATTTAGCAACAGACCAAGAGTTCTTAGAGCAGGTAAACTACTAGAAGCTTGTAAATTTTGTGTATTAATATATTCAGAAGACAATAAGCTCAACTGAAGGTTTCTTGGTTGCGGGACAATTTTTGCTTATGATTTATTTGAGCTCTGATTTTTTTGCATTGAGAGTCATTTGGTTCCTTTTACGCTTTATTTGGTCATGATTTTTCTGGATCGAGAGGAATTTCTTCTCCCTGCTTTCTTGGATTGATAAAGATATGGATAGTAACGTACTTTGAATTGAATCTTATTGGGTTGTTCTTACAAGCAGGGTGTAAGCAGTGGGACTTGTTGTGTAACTGCTTTGATTAAGGATGGTTGTTTAGTTGTTGGCAATGCTGGGGATTGTCGTGCAGTTTTAAGTAGAAGTGGAATTGCTGAAGCTCTTACCAGTGATCATAAACCAGGAACAGAGAAAGAACTGAAAAGAATTGAGAATTTGGTAACAATAACTTAAACATAATTTGCAGCATTGGTTTGCGTCCAAACCTTTTTCAGAGATAGAATTGCTGAAGATTTTTGGGGTTTACTGCAGGGTGGTTATGTGGATTTGCATCATGGAGCCTGGAGAGTACTGGGATCCTTAGCAGTATCTAGAAGCATAGGAGATTTGCACCTGAAACCATGGGTATCATCTGAACCAGACACCAGAAAGGTGCCTATTACATCTGATTGCGAATTTATGATACTGGCATCTGATGGGCTTTGGGAGAAGGTAGGCTTGATCTTTTCGTGTTTCTATTCAAATTTTCACTTGTAGCTGTTAATCTACTCCAAACTTAGATCAAGACTTTTGTTATGGACTGTCACATTTCTTCTATTACCTTCATAAAGAGTGGGATCCTTTAGTAATGCTCTTCATCTAAATTGTGAGGATTTTGTTTAAGTAACTTTTTTTTGTTATGTTTTATGCTTGTCTCAGGTCAGCAATCAAGAGGCAGTGGACATTGCAAGGCCTTTTTGTCTAGAAGAAAATCAAGGACACAATAGCTCACCTAAACTTTTTGAAAAAGGAGAAGAATGGAATGAGAACTGTAGCCCCTGCCCAAGGCCAGGAAAATTTCTTTGGGAAGTGTACCAAAAGTTATGAAATTAAGGACTGTGAATGGAAACTATGCTGATTTAGGATCCTTTGACCAAGACCTTAGGGAGAATCCAAAAATGTCTGGGTCACAGCCATTGTCTATGACAGGTCCCATGGTGGCTTGCAAAAAGCTTGTGGAGCTTTCTCTGTCTAGGGATACACTTGATGATGTTAGTGTTATGATTGTTGATCTGAGACATTTCTGCAGAAAATAGAGTTAGATGGTTAATGTAATAGCCTCAAACTAGATGGTTACTGTAGACCAGACAATATACTATGTATGAAATATCATGTTGAACATATATTCACGTTAAAGACTATCTCCTAAATCTGTCCACTCATAAGGTAAAAGTGCACATAGGGAGTCCTACACACAAATTTCACTGACCTTACAAGTGGACAGATTTAGGAGATAGTCTTTAATGTCAATATATGTTCAACATGATATTTCATACATAGCATTTGGTCTGGTCTACAGTAACCATCTATTTTGAGGCTATTACATTAACATACCTCTAGGCTATTGCATTTGTGTCTGCCTTTGCTCACAAGTTCAATAAAGAAATTGTTGATTTCCTTGATGTTTCTACAAAGGAATATAATATAGAACCACAAAATTAAATTGAATCTTTTAACAATGTTGGGAGCCAATATTGATAGATGTATAAGGTTTTAACAAGGATTGCCTCAAAAGGAAAATTACAAATATTATCGTGAAAATTTCTACGAACCTAATTTGGCAGCAAATACTACACCAAACAAAAATAACATAAATAGCTTAATAGTCTTAGCCTAAAGATCTGGTTACACAAATGAAACAAAAATAAATGGAGTTTACTACTCCATAGTGGAACTGAAACACCTCATATATAGTTTGTTTAAATTTGTACCCCCTTCAAGTTTTAACCAACTGACTAAGTTTGTGTTAAATCAAGTCTTATCAATCCATCTAATCCCTACAAAACATGCCAAGAGAAATGATCTACTTTTATAGAGAGGCATACCACCATCACATGCTAAATGACCAGCTAACAAAGAATTCCCAAAGACTAGCACAAACCACTAGTTTTTACCAAGTTCTTAACACAGAATTCCCAATGACTCTAACTGAGACAACTCATTCACTAGATTCACCTTCACATTCATACCAGGAGCAACAACATCATCCAGACAACCCTCATCATCACCCAAATTGGAATTTTGCACAAGGTTTTTATAAAAGAAAACTCAATAGAAATTCTACATTTTCTTCTCCTTCACTAATTCGAGCTTTTTACCAAGCACACTAAAGTGACTCTCCTAACTGAAGCATCATCATCTAGATGGCCCTCGGCCATCACTTGAATTATAATTTCCCAAATTATTTTTTGAAAATAAATTCAATAGAAATTCTACCTTTCCCTCACCACTTCACTAACTCGAACTCATTACCATGCCATTAAGGCGACTCTCTTGATTGGAGCATCATCATCAGAGATGGAACTCAATGTCACCCAAATTAGAATTTTCCATATTAAAATTCTACCTCGTCCCATTCAGTCCCTTGGACTTATTACCACTATTTACATTAAGATGACAATTTGACTGGTTTGCAGAGATGGTATGATTCCTCCTATGATTTAGCGTGTTTTCTAGGTCATCCTCGTTGCTTGCCATCCCATCACTTGACTTCTACATATTACTAATGGAATGGAAGCCTAGTGGTACATTTTTTAAGTAACACGGGGTATGTGTTTGAGCCTAGATGCACCAACTCAAAATGAAAATTAAAATCTCAGCTGCAATAGTTCAGTTAGATGTAAAGAGTCAATGTGAAAAACTGAAAATACATACCAACACACCATCTCAAACTCTAAATCAAAATCTCAGCTGCAATAGTTCAATTAGATGTACAAAGTCAATGAGAGAAACTTAAAATGCATACCAACACACCAACTCAAAATAAAAGTTAAAATACCAGTTGCAATAGTGCATTTAGATGTACAGTGTAGTGCCTCATATTTAGACGTCCAAAACCAATCCTAAACACCCAAAAATTCTGATAATTTTTTTTTGTTTAAACTTGATTATTAATGCCATTGTATTTTCCCCAAGTGTTTCCAGATTAAAGTACACCTTTAATCCACATTTAATTTTTTTAAAATAAATTTATTAAAGCCCTATCAAATATCTAATCAACCTCTAAAATAATTAAATCAAACCCACCCATAGTAAAACACTTATTAGTTTTCCCAATAATTAAAAGTCACATTACTTATATTTATTTCCCCTATAACCCTTAGATTATTTCCCCTAGGCACCCCATTAGTTTGAATGTTTTCCCATTCCCATTTAATTTCCTATCCCCATAACTTAAAGTTGTAGGGTTAAATTTGGACCCTAGGATGCTTTTAATCACATTCCTAAATCTTATGGATTCCCTTGCAACCCTAATCCCTCATTTCATTTCCTTATAAAAAAATTTTGTTGTCCCATTTTGCCTCCCATTTGTGCAAGATAATCCAGGGAGGAGGAATAAGGATGAAGTGGGAGATCATGGAGGAATGTTGAACTACATTCCATGGAGAGGATATTTTCTTTTCTTTTATTTATATTTGGGGATTATTTTACCCTAAGATAGGTTTCCTTATTTTCTTACTATTTTCAATTAATCGGCATGCTCTCTAGTATATATATATAGGACCCTTAAATTTTCACAAGGAAAAAAAAAAGGGTAGGCGGATTGTGTGTTGTCAATCGCACGCAAAAGGGTTTCATTGATGGTGGTTGTGGGAGGTCGGGGATGGAATGGAGTCAGAGTGTATGGGTGGAAGTTTGGGGGAGGTGGGGGGGAGTGACCATAGGGAGCCATAAGGGGTGGGGGACAGGGTGGTGTGGCATAGGCACACCGCTTCCTATAGGGGTTTGGGGGAGGGGCGGTGGGTCGCACCTGGCCGCATGACCTACCCCTCCCACAATATATATATTTATTTACTAAAAAAATTACTCAAAACAAAACATTTTTCTAGTTTATCTTTATTTTTAATATAATCATCATTATATATATATATATATATATATATATATATATATATATATATATATATATATATATATATATATATATATATATATGCCCACAAATTCGACGTTCTAAAACCACATGACACCTTAAATACTTATCTAGAAAGTTACGGAATTTTTTTGTTTTAAAGGATTGCAAGGGTGTCAAACCCTATAATATGTTTAATTAATTCCTACCAGCAATTGTTACATTACATTGGATAGATCAGGTCTAGATTAATAATTAAATATTCTTAATCCATTTCTAATGTCATATTAATTACAACCTACTAGGAGAATGTCCATTAATTCCTTTTACTTGATGAAATGATTTTTCCCCTCTCAAAATAACATTCGAATCCACATTTATTAAACCCTTATCCTTAGTTACCTTAGTTCCCTTAAATTATTAACTTGTTATCTTTAATTTCCATTGAATCAATTACTAAAACATGCTAGAGAGTTACATTTTTCAATTAACAATGCTAGGGTACTAAGTGGACCCATTCAACAATTTTCACACACTAAATTTATTTAAAATCCTATAATATATATTCTCACCTAATAATTTTAGGGTTGATTCTTAACCATTGGATCAATTCAATTGTGGCCACTAGATCTTAGAGTTCCAACCCAACCTTAACAATCCTTATGGAATTTTATTAAATTGTTTTTCTTGCCCTAGCCTCTTCATTTTGGTCTCTTTTCTTTTCTTTGATTTATAGGTTGGAGGAGTGGAAGCCATGAAATCAAGGAGGGAAGCCATGGAGGGATGCATTAGGATCAAGCTTAGTTTAGTTTAGTTTATGGATTTGTTCTTGTAATTTCTTCTATTTGTTGGTTGAAGAGGTTTCCACCTTAAATCTGGAATAGTTATTTAGTTATCTCAATGTTTGAGTTCTCTATTAGGGAAAAAACCCTACTTCCATTTACCCTATGAGATTTAATACATTTAAATGCCCATTCAAGGATTTACATATTTCAACAATGAGTTTGTTCACATATAGTTTACTGGTAGTTGTCTTTTTATATTTATAGGCTCATATCTTAATTTAAGCAAGTTCAAATTACACAGTCGAGTATTTTAATTTTCCTGCCGAAAGTGATGAAAATGCCACCCTAAGCATGCTAGCGGTCTTGGTACCTATAACACCCATTAAAAAAACAACGTTCTAGGAACATGCTAAAACCCTAAACACTTAACCCGAAAGATTGCGACTAATTTTTTGTTTAAGTTGAAAGGTTACAAGGGTGTCAACCCTTAGTGTGCATTAAATTTATTTTCACCAATAATCTTTACTTTACAAGGATGGACCAAGTCTAAGTTAAATGATTAAATATTCTTAATTTATCTCTAAGGTCAATTAATTAACATTCAACTAGGAAGGTGCCATAATTTAATTTACTTGGTTTAATGTTTTTACTCCTCCACAACTAACATTCCTACCTTAATACTTTACCTTATACTTAGTTACTATAATTCCATTATTTAAATAACTTAAATGTCCATTTCATTATTTTTCTAAAACATACTAGGAACTAGATTAGTGATTTTGAACACCAAGGTGTTTAAATGGCATCATTCACCCATCTACACATACCTTTAATTTTTATTTAAAAATCTATAAAATATACTCCTACCAAACAAATGTAGGGTTGATCCTCAACCCTTAGATCAATTTAATTGTGGCCACTAGATCCTAGGGTTCTAAGCTAACCCTAAATATCCTTATGAATTTTTATTTAATCTCTTTCTTTACTCAAGTCTCCTCATTTGGTCACTTTTCCTTTGTTTAATTTAAGGCTGGAGAGAAGGAAGCCATGGAAATAAGAAAGGAATAACTGTGGAGGATTCTAGAAATAAATCAAGCTTAGATTAGTATAGATTATAGATTTATGATTGTAATTTATTTCATTCAAGGACTGAAGGGATTTCCTCTTTTTTTCAAATTTGGTTTTATTTACAAACTATTTGTATATGGAGTTCTCCATTTGGGGAAAACCCTACTCCCATTTATATATACAATTTTGAGTACTTTGAATCTACCATTTGAAGATTTTATTGCTTAAAACCATTAGATTTAGCCATTATTTGTTTTCTAGAGGTTTCCTCTAAAAAACATTAAGAGTTAAAAATTACACACACGCGGATCCGTAAATTTCTAATGTAACTTACATAACCACAGCTCAAAGTAGGCTGGAGGTCCTAGGACCACCGCCCCACTTGGGTGACAATTCACGAACCACCGCCTTGCTTGATCGGCAGTTCTGAGACCGCCACCTAGCCTAAGTGGCGGTTACAAGACCGCCACTCTACATAGGGCTGCAGTACTATTTCTTAGAAACATAACCTTCATTTATGAGATTTTTCAAAATAAATAAAAGTCACTAAAGTTTTCTAAAATTTATTCTGAGCTTAAATTTATGTGCCTAAAATTTCTAGTTGTAAGATTTAATTCCATTTATTCATTCCATAGTTAAAATTACTCATTTTTAAAGCATTTTCTATTTTAGTAGTAACAACAACAACTATAAGATCATTTTCATTTTGTTCAATAAATTTTCTTTCAAGTTTAATAGTAAAAATGATCTAAATCTACTTCTAATATTGCCATTTTTCCTTACTACAAAATGCAACATTTCAACATAACAATATACTTCAAATTTGTTGCCTCTTGCCATTTTCACTACAACTTATTTTTTAAAATAACTAATAACAAATTTTTCTACATTCAAGTTTTCTATGCATACATTATTACATCTTACAACTTCTAATTCATTCTTTCTCATTTACAATAATATAACTTCACAATGAAGATAAAATTTATTTCTCACAATATAACTTTCAACTAAATTTTTACACAAGATTTCCATTTTGATGCATTTCTTTATATACCAAATTTAAAGAGAAGGTAAATTATACAACTCTTCAATGAAATTCTTCAAATGATACTACAACTTACAATACATCATTTCCTTTAAACAAAATACATTATTACAAATCTTCTACCTTGAGTGGGAATAACAAGAAGGTTTTATCACTGGTAAGGATTTCTTGAGGACACCAAAAATGCTCCAAGTTTCACATCACCAACAAGAGAGCTCCACCATGTTTCATTTGACTAAAAAAATAAAGGGGTAGAGGCAACACTCTCCACCCAACTAAGAATTCCAATGAGGAGAAGAAGACATCCTTCTCATTTGCCCCTAAACCCCGACCACATTGCAATGAAAAATGGATTCAACTCATGGTAAAAAAACAAGCTTCCACATCACAATACAAGATTTTACAACCATACCAAAACACAAATAATACAACTACAATCACAAGAAGGAAAGCAACAAAATACACAAGGCTTCAAAATGCAAAAGCCAAAGGAGAAAGATCTATGGGGAGGTCACTTATGCCTCCCAATGGGAAATGGGTTCCCACCTTAAAAACCTCCAATAAACATCTCAAAACCCCTACACACTCTTATGCCTCCCTCAAGAACCTCTTATGCCTCCTACACTCTCTTATGCCTCCCTCATTCTCTTTTACCTCCTCTTTATAAAAAAACAAGTAAGAAATGCAAGCACTTCTTGTCCATGGTGGGGAACCCAACCCAAAATCCCTTAAAATCATGGATATAAACTCGTATGCCTCCTACAAGTAAGAACCCCCATAGTCCCCTCATACACCACACTTAGAAAATCTACCCAAGCACCCAACAAGCATACCAAAACACTCAAAACATTCACATATATATAATATAAAAGAGAAAAATAAAGCAAGAGTAAAGCTCCTACCTTTCCATGGTAGATATTGATCCAAGATTTCAATACCAAGCTCCTTCAAGCCCAAAATATCATCAACAAGATCCACAAAAATCCACAAGCACTCAAAAATCCTCTAACTCCAAAAAATCAAGAGCACAAAAGAATCAAGTAACCCCCAAACAAGAAAAAGAACTTGAATAAATAGAAAAGGGAGAGAGGAGGGTGAGGTGGCTCCATGTAGGATGCCACATCACTCATCCTCAACTCCACCTCATAAGTCAAACCTCAACCCAAATGCACAATAAATTGGTGGGTGAGAGAAATGACAAATTACTTACACACAAAAATCCAAGCCCACACCCCCTAAGGACAAACTTTAATTACATGAAGAAAAAAATTGATAAATTTTACCTTTTTGTCTTCCCAAAACACATAATGGGGTCTATTTTTGACCCCCCAATCCATAGGTAGGGTTGGTATAGAAATTTAAGAGGTGTGGGACAAGTTTGACTTGTCCCACAAGCCTCCAAAATTGGCCCTTAAGGCCAAATTCGAATTTTCATGAAGGGGTAGAGTGTACAACACTCAAGATCACAAGCACTCAACTTACAACACATAATCCAAGAGCCATCTAATCTAATAAATGAATTCTTTTGACCCATTCATAATTTAGTTTAGTAAAATAATTAATTTACTAATTTAGACACAAAACAAGTAATTAATAAATGAGAATACATCACTTTAAAATCACATACAAAAATTAAATAAAGGAAACTAAATGAAAGAATAACACATAACCCCTTGGTCACAATTGGAGGTGATCCCCCATGGGGACCCCCTAACAACAATTCAAACACACACACACACAACAAAATACATGTTGCCATGGTGACCCTTGTTGAATTCATCTAGCATCCCAATGTGGTTGGTCTCCAATCCCCCTGTTGTTTGTTGTGACATGTTTACCTGCAAAACACATAACACCTCCTTTGGCCTCGTGGCCGCATCAAAAATCTAGGATAAAATATACAATATACATCCACAATCATCTATATACGAATCAAAACATCATCTAGAAAGTAACGATATCATTTATAATTTCTAACAACATCTCTATTCTACATTTCATCAATATCCATATGATCATAAGATTAGTTCAATTATTAAGGTCTACTCCAAAATGATGAAAGTAGTGCATTTCAGAAATATATATAACCATGTCAATAGCATATCATCATCAATATAAAATGTCTCTAATAATTCAAACACATCATATATGAATCAAAATCAACAACATTCCAATATCTCTAACATATAACATCATGCTAAGTCAAAAAGATACAATAATATCTTTAAGTATAGTCGATAATATCAAAAAAATAGTAAAACATGTCGAAGGGAAGTGGGCTCTACATCCCCCTCCCTTAGACTCGACTTCCTCCCGCAGAGTCACCGGAATAGGTGTGAAAATGGACCCGTAACAATGTAGCATCCTCCCATGTATCTCGTAGTTTCATCATACCTATCCCACACGGACTCAAACTTGGTCAATCTCTCTACCTCAAGGCCCAAGGTCATGCGCTCTAAAATACGGATGGGCTCCACCATCACCTTCCCCGATCTTGCTCAAATGACAAGGAACTAATGTAGGTTAACAAACTTACTTTGTTTGTATGAGCTTGATGCCTGGTTGGTAATGGTGGGTGATCAAATTCACCTAAAGGAGGTTCACCCAAAGGGGGTTCGCGTGAACTCCCCTTCACCCAAACCCCCCTAAACACTAAATCTACCACCCAAAACTATATAAATATCTATATATAACTCTTTTCTACCAAAATTATTTGAACCCAAAGGGGTTTGTGCGAAGGGGTGTTCACGTGAAACCCCCATTCGTGTGAACTAGTTTCTTTGTCCTATGTGAAAGTTCGATGAAGGGGGTTCACACGAAAGGGGTGTTCTCATGAACACCCTCGATTTATGATCCCACCCAACCTCTTACTCGTGTTTTTGGGACACAACATTGTGCTTTGACCCATGGAATTGGTGTAACTTTTTAACTTCCCTGATGCTCCCGTGAAGTTAGGTGGATGTGTGATTGCTTCGGTCTTTGGCTATGGGTGTTTTTTATGCTTGTACGGATGATGATTTTGCTTGCAAGTAACTCGGTTTTGTCACTTGTTCTCAAGAGATGTCCACCCCTCTCCGAAATGTGTCAACCTTGAAATAAGATTGTTTTCAGAGTTAAATTGCAATCGACGATGGTTCCGGCTTAATCGGTGATGGTTAAGGGTAACCGATGTCACTTAGGTGGATTTTCTAGGTTTACTAAACTAGGTAGATCCCCTTGATTTTATGATATCTCGTTTCGTTTACCCCATGGATTAGACTATAAGCTTCCTTTTAACATGCGGGAATATGGTTAGAGGGAATGTAGGTATTTATTTTTAGGGTTTGGGTAGGTCTTAGTTATTTATGGAAACTTACTAATAATAGGTATTAGGGAGGTGCATAAATGGGAATTTCTCAATTAGGATATTTAAATAATAAATATGGCGAGGATAATGAATTAATTTAATTTAAATAATTAAATTAATATTATAGTGGGGTGAAGGGGGCCATGGCTAGGTGGATGTGTTCAAGGTATTTATTTGACGAGGGACCAAAGAGAGTGTGACTCATTATTTGTGTCTACAGATAATTATACATGTTGTTCTCCATTTTAGGGAGGCTTATCCTCTTGTACTTTATTTTTCTCCTGAAATGATGTTGTAAATATTGTTAAGTTATCTCCTATCTTGGGATAAATCTTGTATCTTGCACTTGAACCTTTTTTTCTACTGTTAAGTTTTAACCTAATTTTAGAAGGATCTTGAATCTTTGTATTGTACAGGTTTAATCTTTTATCATCTCTTTTAGAGGGAATATATACATGTGGTAACCGTACTCCTTCATGTTGTAATAAGTCAATATTATTACTTTTGAAATTGTTTGTAACTTTGGTAAATGGAAGTTTTATGTGTATACTTTTATCTATTTGAAAAGAATATTGTAAAGGTTAAATCATGGGATGGTAAGGTTGCACTTCATTTGTGTTGAAATAATAAATTTGGGAAAATATGAATGCATGTTTGTACAGAAGAATTTTTTATCCTTGTTCTTTTTTTTCTCTTATTGAATAGAGAGAAAATATTTCTCACTTATTACTTCAATATGTTATACAATGGTGTTCTATTATATGGGATATGGAAATAGAGAAAAAAAAATTGTTATATTGATTAGTAGATGTTAGTAAAAAAATAATATAGTGATATAGAAGATTTTGCATTGTTTTCAACACCTAAGAAAAAAATTATTTTTATTAATATTCTTGCTCTCCATAAGATAAATTTGGGAACATGAATATAATGAATCTTGTAATGAAACTTTCTTAAACCTCCATATAGTATCTTTAAACACTTTAGTGAAAGGGATGAACTCAATATATCTTTATGTGTGTGTGTGTGTGTGTGTGTGTGTGTGTGTGTATGAATTTCATTCATATTTTATGATATATATATATATACTTAACTGAAGAAAATTAGCAATCCAAATATTACATTTGAATGTATTATAAAACCCTTATTTATATATATAGATATTCTTATTTGATAAAAAGGGGGAAAGTCAATTTAACTAATATGTGGTTATTTTTATGAAAAATAAATATAGGATGGGAGGAACAAGCCATGACCTCGCTTCCCCCTAAAAACCTTAGTTATGGTTGTGCCTCCATAGCCACACCACTGTGTGTGGTGTGGCTACACCCACACCACCCCGTCCTCTTCCCCTTATCACCCCTACAAAATTGCCATGGACACAATGGCCAACTCCCCTCTCTATAAGGCCATGTCACCCCAAAACAAGATGTCGCTACCACTATTAACAGAGGCTTCAGCCTAAAAAAAAATATGAAAAAACGGAAATCAGTAAATCATATATATGCACCTGCATCTACTTATATTTTAAAATGAGAACCCAACATAAATGATTGTTTATAAAAAATATTTTAAATAATATGGGAAATTTTTTTCCCTCCTTTGTAAATCCAAAATGAGTGGAATGGATATCAAGAGTTCTTCATCATACCCCCTTCTTCCTTCATCCTCCTCTCAAACCCTACCTCTGCAAATTAGAAGCAAAATCCACAAAAGCAAAAAATTATTAGAATTTTTAAAGGACATCTAGGGATTTTAGAATGACCTAGGATGTCGGGATTAGATGAATTTAATCCAAGGGTAGAAATGAATTCCTCGTATCTTTTAAATTGTGGGAAAATAAAATGATTTAATAGGTATGGGGTAAATTTATCATAAGGGAACAAAAAGGATTATTAGGGCCGTCGAGAGCATTATACAATGATGGGGTATATAAGAGAGTGTTAGACAAGAAAATATTTTGGCATGGCCCATATAGATTATTTAAAGGGCATGGAAATATAAAATAAACATATGGGAAATTTAGGAACTAATTGATTAAATAAATATTGGGTTTGGAGTTAGCATTGTTGACCTCCTTAGGACGCTACCATGAATTAAATTTAATATAACCAAAGGGGGTCTTTGTTTTTGAGTTGTTGCGCATAATCTTAGATGACAGAGTGCAAAATTAAATTAAATTAAATTAAATTAAAATAGGCTTAATGAGGTTTATTGTTGGCCATAGTTCTCACCGTAGTTATAGTAACTAGATTTATAGTGATAAAAGTAACTTTAATAAAAACTCATCGGGATTTTCTAAGTCATGTGTTATGTTTTTGGTGTGCCAATATGATGAACTACTATGTTTGTGTGTGTGTGTGTTTTTATGGGTTTGTGGGTGGGTGTGTGCGTGTGTCTCTTTGTGTGCACGTGTGTGTGTGTGTGCGCGCGCGCATGTGCACATGCACGCTCATGCTATGTGTGTGTGTGTGTGTGGACTCACATGTCTTTGTGTTTGCGCTTTAGTTGAAAAAAACATTCAATATTTTACTAAACAAAACAACACACAAGTCGAATTACGTAAAAGTACATTCGAAGAGATCAAATTTAACTATAAAAAACTAATATTCTATCATTTATTTGAAGAATTTAATTTTCTAACAAATTTTTTGTCACAACCCATGTCTACCAATCCTCATGGTCCCTTTTAAAACATACTACAAAATATTCAAAATATTTATTAAGAATATCATGTAGTGTCATGGTCTCTTAGAAATAATGCTTTCAGAGGACATAGGTGGCCTCGATGTCATGGATCTATAGACACAAGGAAAAAAATTTGATCTCTAAATTCATCATATGTTCTCTTCACGGTTCTGAACCATCAAAACTTCTTATTCACCATACGATATCAACTGCTATCTTTAAAGTAAAGGTTAATGGAAATAAGTTGATATGCATGATAAGTTGTTGCTTGGTAAATACTTTAAGCTTTTGGCCTCTACCCAACTTGAGAGCATGTGTAAAGCGTGCCAAGAATCTTCCAATATTTTGGAATGGAAAGAAATTCCATTTTTCATGATCTAAGCTTTCCCGCCTCTTCCATTTGGAGGAATAGATATGTGCAAATTAATAGTATGCTTCTTACGCTTCACTCAAGGTTGAAAAGAAACCACCTCGTTAAAAATGGTATGCACTAATTAAATTATTTATGGCATTTTTCATGTTTGAAATAGAGACAATGGCCTCTTTTAAAGCATCTATTTCAACTATAGAAATTTCGGAGGGATTTTTTTATTAAAATCTTGCAACTAATAGATAATTTTTTCCTTGTTAAGATGTCAACTTTGGTTCAATGCAATTTTTTAAATGACTGGATGTGGTCTCAAGGAAAAATGTTAGACCACTTCCTTCTCATATGTGTTTACTATAAATTCTTTCCAAACCTTTCTTTGGAACAATTTCATTCAAATTGGAAATACAAATTCAGTGAAATTAAATGATAGCATATTTGGAACTCCAAAGTCGAGTACATGACTCAAACCATTTCTGAAAAGATTCTTCTATAAAATTCCTACTGGTAATAACATATGGTTTCTTGTTATTAAAATCGTGATATGTCAAATATATAACCTACCTGAATCACATGAATATCTTTTGGAGATGTAGGTTTTCTAAAAGGACTCGGGACGCTATACACAATGAAGTAGCTAATATATTTCAGCATTTTATGGTGTGGAAGTAAGAATTTCTTGCTGTAAATCCTTCTCATAATATGATTATTGAGTATTTTAGAGAGTTGATTACTAGCCACTTGTGGAAAACTAGATGTTTTGTTTTTCTTAGTAACTCATAGTAACAATTTAACAAATTTACTCTAATTGCATTATTTACAAGTGTTGCTGAAACACTTTACCCACAACTCAAAACTAACTTAACAAATGGAAAAAATTGATAAGAAAATTAGAAAGCTCCTAGAAAATAAAGTAAACCTTAATTAAAAATAGAAATTGAAATAAAAATAATTTCTTTAGTACTATTATTATTATTTTTATGAGTAGTACGCTCATTGGGCAATATATTACATAGATTATTGACATCTTTTCTCATACTTTGGAGGAATTATATAGTGGATTTACAATCATGAGTAAGCGTAATAATAAACTAGTGATCACATTCATTTGAAGAATCTATGAGTAAGTGGCATATATGACATCAAAGTCACTAAGGGCACGATCCTAGCCTTAACCGTTTTGACTCTCCAAGTCAATATCTCTAGGCCTTGTAGTCAGCAAGACTTGATCCCTTTTGGTATATATACAATCCAAACAACTTCACCATTGAACCAAAGGACCTTAGATATTTATGTGGAAATGTAGATGGAGTACATGCTGAAATATCTAAGGTGAAGAGAGTTGATGGATGTCAAACTCCTCACCCCAAAGAGTACGCAGTGAATACACACAATCTTTTAAATGTTCATTCTCTTGAGTAGTACTTACTATCCGGGGATTAAACCTACAACCCCTACCCATGATTGTGTATGTATGTTTATAAAATTTGTCTGTTTGAAGGAGGTATTTGATAACCTCTCTGTCAAGTTCTTTAAATATCATGTTTAGGAGAGCATGAATGTGTTTTTCGACTTTTTTATTTTGCGTGAAGCATAGTTATTTCACGTGGTCTTTTTTTTGTTATTGGATCACATCCTGTAGAGATGATATATTTTATATCTGACACGTTTGTATCCAAACCAAGGTTCAAAATAGAACAACCCTTAGGGATGGCTTTGATGGGAACCACATTGATTTCATCACTCCCTTCTTCCTTTGTTAATTCTATCATGTTTACACCCAAGCCAAGATAATCAGTGGGAAAAGAGGTTTGCCAAGAAGGCTACACATTCCTTGTAGTTCAAATGAGAGGAAGATAAACTCATCATTCTCTAAGAGTTTCGTGATTCTGTCCTTATTTTAGTGGAAACAACTTCCACGTATATTGATTTACCCTTATCATTTTTGGAAACATCGAATGTTTTCGAGTCATCAACCTCGAATTTTGGAATGTTCAGGATGGTCATGACTAATTGGTTTGATGGAGGCATAATTTTTAACCCGTTACAATGTAGTTCATACTCCGAATACACCCCTAGTTTATTTTTGAGATTCACTAAGTGAATATCGAAAGGTTTAGGATCCCCCTAAGAAACAAAGACCTTCCCCAAATGGAGAAATCTAACTTTTTGAAACAAATTCGAAGGGATGGAATTCATCCAATGAATCAATGTTGTACCAAGGATAATGTTGTAACTCATTTCCTTGTAAATGATATATAACTGTGTTAAGATCATTTTTGGTGTAAGGGTGACAGAAATAACTATGTTTCCAATTGAAATTTCCTTTAAATTGTTGCACCCTCATAATTTTTTTCTTGTAGAGGATCCATTAGTCTCCCACCCAAACTTCTATTATAAATAGAATGGATTCACATTCACTTTGCATCCCCATCATCAATCATGGATCTCTTAATGCAATTGTTATAAACCTAGAGTTGTAGGTATAAAGTAGGATTGCCTCTTCAGTTATTTCAACATTAGCATGCATCTTGCTTATATAAAAGAGAAAACATGTATCCTTATCACCCTAGCCTAGAGGATGAAAATTGAAATCAATATGATTTATTTGAACTTCAAGAGGAGTGGTATCATAAACATGATGACTAAGACCCGGACGTCCAATAATTCAATGACGATGTGAAGGATAACTCTTCAAGAATACATAAATTATATGTGAGAGAATTTCTTGTTTAAATATGAAATCAAATCATAAGCTCCTATAGGTTTTGAAACTATATTAGTGTCATCCTATGAGAGAGAAGGAAAGAGAGGATGTTTTGGATCATATTCCCTTGTTTGGGTTGTTGCGTAAAATTCTGGTTCAACCTCCAGATCAGTTAATCCCATAATCTTTGTATTGATGTTAAAGTCGAGGTTGGGAACAAATCGAGAGATTCCGGAAGTTGAGGATTCATGGTCATTGTTTGCAAAAATGCCCTTGTTTATGTTATGAGGATTTACCTTGATATTTTCAAATTGTGTAGGGAATGGATCTCGAAAGACGCTTAGGTTTGCATTCTGAGGAGCTATGGGTCTTGTATAATTTTTTTGTGAATTTTTTTCCGCATTTACTAAGAACATGTCCACAAAGAGTTTCCTTTGGTTCTTGGGGATTCTTTGCAGGAACTTGTTATAATCTCTACAAGTCCTAATGTCATGACCGACAACACGATGGAAACCACAATATAGGTTAGGATCGTAATGTCTTTGTATTTGATAAGCATCTTGTTGTTCTTGACTATAACCCCCATTGCAGTTTTGAGATTGATTTCTATAGCTATTATTCGCTTCCCCTTGGATAGAGTTTCAGTATTGGTTCAAGCCTTGGGTTTTATTTATTGGGAATTAGGTCTATGGAATAGTGTTATGATTCAATAACTGACCAAATAATGCAAATATGGATCTATTAAATTCCCCAAATCTACAACAATTAAACCATAATCTAGAAAATCCAAATCAAAACAAAGTACACACACATAACATAGCATGTACCGTGGTTCACCCAATATGGGATACGTCCACCAAAGGTATAGATCTCAATATATATCATAAACAAGAGTACAAACCAACTCTTCTATATAATAGTACAATGCGTCTCTCCAAGATTATCTCCTCCAACAGATCTCCATGAGTTCACTACAACCATTCCTCTAAACACCACCAAATCTCACATACCAGAAACTACTGCATCTCTCACTATGCAACAAAGATCTCTTGTGAATCTACAAACAAGACCTCTCACAAGGATCTACCAATGTGCAACCTTATATGTGCTCCAAGAAGTAAGTGTCTCCTCCATCTCATTGCATCAACATGTGCATAGAAGAAGACAACCTCCTCTACTATATATGGGTACTACCTATGTTGATAATCTCACAAACGAGATACAATACTATATCTATAATAGACCAATAATATAACATGATCTCATGGATCTACAATAGAATATCTCACAATAACCTATGGATCTACAAGATGAAAGACTATGTTCTTTGCATACTATGTAAGCCATTACATTGAGACAAGAAAATACAAAATAAATACAGTACAAAACACAACACTATTCCCACCATTTAGATGTACCTGTTATTTCCTTCTTTCCACCTTCTCTCCATTGAAACTCTATCTTAACATAACCTTTTTCTTCTTTTTCTTATTCTTCATCTTTAACCAAGCAGAATTAACATTCTTCCTCTATCCTTCTATCCTAAGCCTAGTATTCAAGATTATATAAGCTTATAAAAACTTAGGGAACCTTATATATGTATTTAAAACCTTTATATAACCTTCTAATCAAAGTTTGGATTGAAACCCATGTCCAAAATAAAATCATAGAAAACACAGGTAACTGGTGTCAAGGATAATTTTAGTGGTGAATATTCGTAATATGGCGAAAATTTCATTTTAGGAAAATTTGAAAAGGTGAATTATTCGGAGTGGGTCGGTGTCCTGTTCGCCTAAAATATATAGTATATTTTTTTGGGGGGTTAAACGCCTTCATTTGAAAACATCTCCTGTAAAAACCTAGCTGGTTCGCGGTAGTATACCTCAAGTAGCTTAACAAATTACCAATACTGTGAAATTTGAACTCGCATACCCTTAAGCACTAGAGATTCAGATTCTTTGCTTTGTGATTGCGACACGTGACAAATGCAGTGTTGACGCGTGACAAGGGCATTGTTGACGCGTGACAACAGCTGTACTGACGCGCGACAGAGGAAGTGTTGACGTGCGACTTGGGCAAAGAAGTTGACGCGTGACAAAGGAAGTGTTGATGCGCGACAGAGGAAGTGTTGACGCATGCGACAAAGGAAGTGTTGACGCGTGACTTGGGTAGTGTTTACGCATGACAAGATATTCGATAAAGGTGGATGCATGATAGGAAATGGGTTGTTGACGCGCGACAAGTGCAGAGTTGACACGTGACAAAGACCTCAGACAGGGGACGCGCGACAAGACCTCAGACACTGGACAGAGTCGCTACTTGGTTCTTTTGCTGATGCAGGACTCTTTTCAGAATAATGGAAGGTGCCAGCTCAAAGAATACGAATAACCTAAAAGTAAGTAAGAAATCTCAGAAATCACTCTTCAAGTATTTTGGAAACTCTACGGATACAGATATTGTAAATACCAATCATATAGATGCCACCACAAAGAATCAAAATACTGACTGTGTGGAAGGTATTATTGAGGTGGACATGCATTCTACACAGTATCAAAGTCAAACAAATGAAACCTACGATAATATGCCAGATCTTGAAGATATTGTTCCTGTTGGGAGCAACCGAAGTGCAGCTAGATATCATAGATAAAAACACTCAGAAAAATGGAAGACAGAAATCAAAATCAAACTCTGGTCCAAGAAAGAGGAAACTAGGTGATTGTGATATTGCTCAAAATTCTACTCAAAAAAGTAAAGCATTGAAAACGAACAAGAATATGTGGACCTTTGGCAAGACATACAAGTTTGATTGGGTAGGTAAATTTCCATTTATTGAACCTGTACAATCATCTAATTCTCAAGAAATCCCATCTAAATGTACATGTACAATATGTACGTGAAAATTGGGAAAGCAACAAAAATGCAATCAAGCTTTGGACACTATAGAAAAACATTGTGGAAAACAATATTTAACTGTAAGAGGGGCAGATGGCCAGAAAATCAAAACACATAGGTGGAAAATCTGAAAAGAATGCATGCATGTTAGATATGCAAATGGGAATATGAGGTAGAGCGTAAAAACACGGACATCTCGTTGGAAAAGGGAGGAACGATCACATCACATATTGGTAAGATGAAAGAAACAAATCTACATGCAAAATTCATACAATTATCTACTCTTTTTCAAATACTAAAAATGAAGAATGATTTCGGATTTCCTCAATTTCAAAGTTTTGTATCAATTTAACGGAATGCTGAATGTACCTCGGTCTCATTGGTCTAAAAGTAGTGGATGGGAAATGGGAAAATGCCTCTCAATGATAGAGAAGGAAGATTTGAAAGAGAATGTAAAAAAAGCAAACTTTATCTCTCTTTCAATTGATGAAGTGACAAAGAATGACAACACCGCATGGGTATGTATCCACATCTATAGTTTAGAAAATCATATAAGGACACCTCATCTATTGGGTGTTATGAAAATGGTTGAAAATCGCTAAGTCGAAAAACCTATATAAAATAGTTGTTTCTCATTTGAAAGATGTTGCTGGAATGACTGATTATGAAATTGCTACGAAGTTGGTATGCGTTGGAGCAGATGGTGCATCTGTCATGCAGGTCACCGAATAGGGCTCTGTGTTAGATTACAAACAACAGTGGCCCCATATATGCTACCAATTCACTGTATGGCTCACAAAATGAATTTAGCGTATAAAATGGTAAGCAACCATGAAAATGTTGCTAAATTAGAAGACCTTATAAGAGAACTTCATGCCTATATGTCAAGCAGCCCAAAGCGTTTTCTCGAGTTCAAAAATTTGTAATTGGAATTACAGATGGCAAAAAAACTTCTGAAGGATGTGGAGACTAGATGGATCTCTTTGTATGAACCTGCATGCAGAGTTCGTGAGGAGTATCCTTCATTGGTTGGTTTCATGCACAAATACCGTCATGAAGTTGATAGGGCAAGGGACTTGTTGTTCCGTTTAACTGATTTGGAGACATTGCTTACATTGGTTGGTATTCTTCTAATGTTAAAGGAGATCAATACAGTGATGAAGCATGCACAGGGCAGATTAATCTATATTGTGGATTTTATACGGATGAGAAAAATGGTATGTCAAAGTCTTAATATATTGTACTATTCCCAGGATAGTTTTGATGCACCTGTTTTTGAAAATTGGAAAGATTTATTAGATCTTAAAAATCCTAACACCTTTTTGAGATTTAATATCCACGATCACCTCTGCATCACTGTTAATGGGAGGGAAATACCAATGCACATTTTGCAAAAATGTCAAGATATTACAGGATCAGAACGAGAAGATGTTCCCATGACACGTAATTTTTTTGAGTCTATTATAGTTGAAACAAGAATAAAGCTTAAAAAAATTTCAGAAACCTTGTCATCAGAAATTAGGGAACGTTTCTATAAAGATAAAATTCTGGAAGCCATGGGTGTGATGAATCCTAATTTTTGGAATATGAAGGTGGCCGTATGACTTTGTCGAAAGCATTTCCATAAATCAATGGGTACAATAATGGAACAATTTACAAAGATGTCGAGCTTAAGGGTATGGAAGTCAAAGGTATACTAAATACCAATTTATTAAAGTTTCATTAACAAATTTTACAACAACAATGAGGAACCAATATGAGAATTTAGATCAACCCTCCGAAAGTGGTGCTATTACAAGGCTGTGGCGAGGAATCTATCAAAGTTCTATCTTACAAGAAGATATCAGTGAATATTTCAGATTATATGAGTTATGCCAAACAATGATTTTAGGGTTTGTGGAGGATGAAAGGGTTTTCAGTGCATTGTCATTTATAAAATCAAAACTGAGAAACAGGTTGGATAAAAATCTAGAAAGTTACATGAGGTGTTATGTTTCTCGATACTCCATCGAAACCTTTCCGTTCAACAGAGAAATTGCACACTGGAATTCCCTTTGCGAAAGAAGAGGTGTGAATAATACAATACAAATTTAAATATTCCCAACCTTGAGAGTGTAATTGGCTCTTCGTCACATTCTACGAAGACAACATCGAGTTTGATGAAGTCATTGATAATGGATTGTTTCAACTTTAAATAGGTATCTTCTTTATCTATCTTTTATCTTTATCACTAAAGAAGTTACAGGTCTATATACTAAAAATGTCGTAATTCACCCATCTATCTACTAACCCATTTCTCGTTTTGGGTTTTTTTAAAACACAGATCTAGCTCATTACCAGTGGCGCATGTGATGATTTCAAATTTAAGGAGGTATATTTTTCCCCTTAATCTTATTTTTTGTTACTATTCATTTTTTTCAGCTCTGGTTATCATTAAAGATGTTACAGGTCTATGTATTTACATTTAGTTAAATACAATATTTTTTTTTTTGAAAACATGGGTTGACATCCATCCGAGGAAGCTGTTACTTCTCCGGACTAACAATGTCAGGCAACTCACCCATCTATCTACTAATCCATTTTTTGTGTTGAATTTTTTTAAGAAAAAGATCTAGCACATTACCGGTGATGATTTCAATTTTAAATAGGTATCTTCTTCAACATAATCTTATTGTTTGTTACTTTACATTTTTTCAGCTCTTGTTATCATTAAAGATGTTACAGGTCTAATTCTATATATTTACATTTATTTAAAGATATTGTTGGTCTATATATTTAAAGATGTTGCTGGCACTTCTCAGGACTGACAATGTCAGGCAACTCACCCCTCTATCTACAATGTCAGGTAAAACAAACCCTGTCATATACGCAAGATTTCACAGCAATCTAATACGCTTACCCTTGATGATTTCACAGCAATCTAATACGCAAGAGGTAAGCTAAACCCTATCATATTTGCAATTATGTTTAATTTCTTACCAGTGATGATTCTTTCTTGATTTCTTAGAATTATATATATCATATCATAAAATTCCTCATCATCCATATATATCATATCATCACCATATCATTATCATATCCTGAGTCCTGACACTACAATTATTATTAACACAATTCTATTCGTTCTAATGTCATCTATATCCATTATAACACATTCCATTTATTTATCATCTTTATCCATTCTAATGACATTATGATCATATCGTTACAAGTATAGAGAATAATTATCTTAAAACAAGTTCAAAAGTCTAGAGAAGAATAATTACTGTGCTTGATGATAAATCTACATCCACATTAAATTGATCATCGTCCATATATATCATATCATTATCGTCATTCATCGTCTTTCATCATCATCTATCATTAATTATCAATTATCATCATTCATCATCTATGTCCACATACAATTCATGACAATGCAAGTAAACAAGAAACATACATATAATTCATGATAATCACCATCTAATGCAATTAAAATTAAAGATTGTATATAAATCCATATAATTAAATTCAAATACCATAGTACATACTCAATAGTAGAAGTTTTCAAATTCAATATTTAAAGTTTCCTCAATAATAAAAGTTTCTAGTTTTCAAAACCCTCTTTTTCTTTATCCAATTCTACTCCTCTGCTCTCTTCCCCAACGGCTTCTTCCACTATGGTTGTACCTCTTTCCCCAACACCAGAAATAACCCCTAAACTTATAAGATCTTCTGCAGCACTGTCCAGATTTTTTAAAATTATTTCTTCTTGATTTGTCGCATCTCCATGCGACAACAAATTTGGATCAGCTGCAGCGTATAAACTATCCCGTTGCCAATAATTTTCATAACGACTAATAATCTCATTGATAAGAACCTTATCCCTTCTCTCCCATTCTATAAGCTGATTGATATGAGGAAGAATAAACTCACTGACATGGGATTGACAATCATAACCAATTAAGTTCTCCAAAGGAAAAGGTGGCAACTGTTAACTTGTTAGTGTTGAAATGAATATCATTTTAATTCAGATTTCATTTCACCTTGCTCCCCTGGCCTAACTACCTCAAATTGTCTCAGCCAGTTTTTTCTGGCCTCTATCTTCTTCCTGTTGAAGGCCAGCTCAATTGCATCTCCATCTTTCTCATCAACCCACACAAAATCTTTTTTGTGCTTGTCCAGATCTATGAAATACTCCTTGCCCTCTTTAGAAGTACTTGTGCCCAAACCCTGTATGGTCCAAGCAACAAGTGATACCTAATCAGCAAGTGAACAAAACCAGAACTTAAAAACATATAAAGAGAAAACAAACTAGCATTACTTTGTAGTACTTTATGGTCCAGCCAGTTATCAATCCACTCAATGATTCTCTCCAAGCTTCATACTTAGGAATGGTGTAAAAAGATAACACATATCCATTTTTGAAAGTTACCTACATCAACATGTGCCAAAATTATACATGGAGATACATAACCTCCGGAGGCTTAAAAAAAATATAAAGAGTCTCAATACACTCAACCAAATACAGGGGATCATTTACCCCGACAATAGGAGTGATAAATTCCACAAAAATGAAGGAATGTTAAGCGTTGATGGCTAGTTATGGTGTATGAAATTGATCAGCAATCCTTTTATGTGGGAACCATCATGGTCCTTTAAGAGACAAAGGACAAGTCAAAAAGCATCTCACTAGAAAGGATGTGTCGAATTAAGTAAAACTAAACTAAATACATAGACAAAGATCATGTACAGGTCTCATCATTATCATCAGATGGCCATATCTTAAAGATTTAATGCTGTCATATATTTTATCTTCCTGTAGACCAAGGATTTTTTTTATATTTACTATCTCTTTCTTCTCCATTTTTTGGTGAGTGGTAGCTTCCCTGACATTGAGCAACTTACCTCTGAGAGGAAACACGCCATAATAATATTGACCAACAATAGATATTCCTGCAACTTGATAGGATAAAGATAACTAAAATAACAAAAAATTAAATTGGAAAGTGATGTCGAAACATGTCACAATACTACCAAATTTAGTATTCACATTTCCCTAATTCAAGGCACAAACACTTACAAAGAAGATCCTTGACTCGAGTCACCCTCCGTTAATATTAAAGTACATTGATCGAATTCTTCCCCCTACTTGATTTGCATCATCAAGTTTGGGAACATCAATTAATTTCCCCTTCTTGGTTCCATCAGTTTTCTTAAGATCTTTTTTTTGTTTAAACTCTTCCCACACCAATATACTTTCAAGTAAACACTTTTCCACTGCACTCATCAGGTCAAACAAAGTTACAAAGCTCATCTTAGACCCTAGAATTGCAAAAATTACATGTACTCAGAAATGCTACATGTTAGACACCACGCCTGGATTTATTGACATGGGTTGCAAATGCAAAAGAGTGAAAATTACTATAAATTTATAACAGCAAATTGTATTAGAATAAAAAATATGAATTAAAATGAATTATACTTACAATCAACATGGAAACCGAACGTTGATTCGAGAAATTTCTTGTCTTCTTCCATGAGTGTTGCCTTGGTTGTAACAATTGGTAAATTTTTAAACGGAAGGCCCGTAAACCGATGGATGTCATTTTCTTCGATATTGAATTGGAACATTTGGCCATCGTTCAGAGTCACATAAAAAATGCCATCCTCTGAATTGTAGGATGACAGAAGGTAATTCAAAATATCCGGATCTATTTCAAAATGGGGCATATTAACGAGCCCTATAAATTCACACGCATCCATCAAATATTTATATTCTGAAGACATCTTTAAAACAATATGGATGTGAGGGCATAAGGGATTCCTGTAGTTGATCTTGGAAATCGATTGAATTGGATTCTCTAGATTTTTTTGCTGAACTTGCAGTTGGGAAGCATGTGAAGTTGACATTATAGTTGTACTTGCGTCTTTGACAACGATTGAGACTTGTAAAAATTCAAGAGCGGGAAGGTGAAAACGAGAAAATGACCGGTTGAAGGGTATTTATAGGCTAAATTAGGCATCAATGGCTTCAATTGACATGCGTCAAAGGTCTTAGCTGACACGCGACAATAGTCCTAGTTGTCACGCGTCAATAGGATCTAGTGACGCACGTCAATAACAACCAGTGACGCACGTCAATACGAGCCAGTGATGTGCGACAATAGGATCCAGTGACGCGTGTCAATAGGAGTCAGTGACGTGCGTCAATAGGAGCCCATGAAGTGTGTCAATAAGAGCGAGTGACGCGCGTCAATAGGAGCCAGTGACGCGCGTCAGTATGATCCAGTGACGCGCGTCAGTAGGAGCCAATGACGCGCATCAATAGGAGCCAGTGATGCATGTCAATAGAAGCCAGTGACGTGTGCCAATAGAAGCTAGTGACGTGCGTCAGTCAAGACCATTGACATTAAATTGACGCGCGTCAGGAGTGATTATTGACGTCTTGTTGTCGCACGTCACATTCTACAGAAGACAACATCGAGTTTGATGAAGCTATTGACAAGAAAAAAGAAAGTGTCACATTTTGAAGATGTCATCATTGAAAATTTGAATTGAAATATTTGGGATGATTATTAATGTACAATTTACTCTCCAAAATCGTAGTTAACAACCATAAAACAAACACCCACAAGCATGTATACATGATTAATTAATGAAAGCTTAAAGTAAAGACATAACACAAATTTACCGAGAGTATCATGAGTACCACAATTTTATTAAGATGTTATGGCTTGAATTCTTCATAGTAATAAAAACTCTCTTCCACAAGATTGATCACTAACACTAGCTCTCCATACTTTTATAAAAACAAGTAGAGGCTATTATTAGGCTTGGAGAGTAGTTAACTTGTAAGGAAAATTTACTTTTCTATTAATAATGAAGATAATCAAGTCAATAAATTGGTTCATACTCTTCCCTATTAATATATGTGGATAAATGTACACTAATGGGTGAATTATCCAAATACTAAAATACAACTAATATTACAAGTGCACCTTAATTATATACAATAGTGTATGGTTATTTAAATACACTGACATCCCCCCTTAATATGTACTTTAATAAAGGGAATGAAGGAGGAACACTGAACTATCCCACCTTAATGAAAATTTCCTTCACTCCCAAAAGTTTCCTAAGATGAAAAAATTGATCCTCAAGCAAGGGATTTATGAAGTTGTCTAAAACCAAATTTTTTGTTCGAAAAAACTTAAGGTTGAGAGTCTTGTGATAGATTAACTACCAAAGATGATGCATTTTTATATCAATGTTTTTTTATGTGTTGGTGCTCCATCATATTGTAATAGATGTGGATGACCCTCTAATTATTTTTCACATTTCCAATAAACTAGCCCCTTATACTTACAATAGTCATCTTTTCAAATTCACACATTACCTTAGTCAACTTATATTTGATTGATCAAGAATTAATTTTCATAAGTCACCATATACATGAGTTATCCGATTTTGATTATATCTATCTTCTTACCCTTATCACATATCTCTATCCCTTAATTAAATACAAGCCAAGAAATGTTACCAAGTTTTGAGGATAAAATTAGGGCTCCATCTTCATTTACACTTTTCTAACCTCTACTCTTCCATGACACTTGGAGAACTACAAGTAGTTTAATCCTGTTTTGGTGTATTTGGTGCATAATTTCTAGCACTCATAGGTATCGAAGGGGGAATGATGAGGTAAATCTAATGTATATAATTAGAAACACTTTTTTAGGCTAATAGGTCTAAAATACAAAGAGATGATATTTATAGTTGTAGAAGAGTCATTGAAAATATTCCTACACATATCCTATATCAATAAACACGTGTGAAGTATGTGTTAGATATAGATTAGATATCTTAGTATCAAAGGACACATTCAGTAGCCCTATGACACATTCATCAAGAAAACTTGTTCTAAAATAGATGAACATTTCCTATGATTTTAGGATCCCAAATCTCAAAGGAAACTTTATGACACTCTACACAACATCCTTATCCAGTTTCAAATCACCATTATACCCCTACATCTGATAGAATGGTGAATTATTTTTAACCCTAATCCTAATTTAAGCTATATACTTTCTGGAATTAGTGTTGATGGAATATTATATCCTTACACAATTTAGGACTTTTGTTTCTATATTTGATGTTTTCAATAATCTTATATACACATATTGCAATATCATAATTGAATTACCTCTTAATGTTGACATTACAAAAAGATAGGCACATTGAAATTGCTATTCATCTTATTGTTTGTTACTATTCATTTTTTTCAGCTCAAGTTATCATTAAAGGTGTTACAGTCTATGTATTTACATTTAGTTAAATACAATATTTTTAATTTTTAAAACGTGGGTCGACATCCGTCCGAGGAAGTCACATTTCTCGGGATTGACAATGTCGAAACTCACCCATCTATATACTAACCCATTTTTTGTGTTGAATTTTTTTAAGACAAAGATCTAGCACATTACCGGTGATGATTTCAATTTTAAATAGGTATCTTCTTCAAAATAATCTTATTGTTTGTTACTTTACATTTTTTCAACTCTTGTTATCATTAAAGATGTTACAGGTCTAATTCTATATATTTGCATTTATTTAAAGATATTGTTGGTCTATATATTTAAAGATGTTGCTTGGCACTTCTCGGATCGACAATGTCGTGCAACTCACCCTCTATCTACAATGTCGTAAAACAAACCCTATCATATACGCAAGATTTCACAAAGAATCTAATACACTTACCCTTGATGATTTCATAAAGACGTTACCATTGATGATTTCACAGCAATCTAATACGCAAGAGGTAAGCTAAACCCTATCATATTTGTAATTATGTTTAATTTCTTGCCAGTGATGATTCTTTCTTGATTTCTTAGAATTATATTTAATTTATTTTTTATATGTGCAAAATCCTTTGATATATTTTTTTAATTATGGATAAACAATACATTATACAATTTTAAATATAAGTCCACATAAAATTCCTCATCATCCATATATATCATATCATCACCATATCATTATCATATCCTGACTCCTAACACTACAATTATTATTAACACAATTATTTATCTAATTTAAATTTATTAAAACAATTCAGTTTTTTTAAAATAATTCATAATCATATCATTACAATTCTATTCGTTCTAATGTCATCTATATCCATTATAACACATTCCATTTATTTATCATCTATATCCATTCTAGAGAAGAAGAATTACAAAAGTCTAGAGAAGAAGAATTACTGTGCTTGATGATAAATCTACGTCCACATTAAATTGATCATCGTCCATATATATCATATCATTATCGTCATTCATCGTCTTTCAGCATCATCTATCATTAATTATCAATTATCATCATTCATCATCTACGTCCACATACAATTCATGACAATGCAAGTAAACAAGAAACATACATATAATTCATGATAATCACCATCTAATGCAATTAAAATTAAAGATTGTATATAAATCCATATAATTAAATTCAAATACCATAGTACATACTCAATAGTAGAAGTTTTCAAATTCAATATTTAAAGTTTCCTCAATAATAAAAGTTTCTAGTTTTCAAAACCCTCTTTTTCTTTATCCAATTCTACTCCTCTGCTCTCTTCCCCAATGGCTTCTTCCACTGTGGTTGTACCTCTTTCCCCAACACCAGAAATAACCCCTGAACTTATAAGATCTTCTGCAGCACTGTCCAGATTTTTTAAAATTCTTTCTTCTTGATTTGTCACATCTCCATGCGACAACAAATTTGGATTAGCTGCTGCTTTAGCTTTGAATAATATGTCAGGGTCGAAACCATGCTCTTTAATTATCTGCTTTAGTGTATTGTTTTGTTTGTTAACCAAAACAATATTTTTCTTCAAATTTTTGTCACCGAAAATTTGTTCTTTGCTTGTTTCCAAGTGAACTTGCAAAACCTTTTCCTGACTCTTCAAATTTTCATATTTCAACTCCACAAAAAGAGTAATGTCAATTCAAAATATTACTAAAAAATTAAAATTTCAAATTAACAAGAATGATTGTTTGAATGTAATAGTACTTACTACCGCTCTATCTCTTTCGGCATTTGTGATTGCTACCAAATCCTTGTCCTTGACCATTTGTTAAAATATGCCCGGCCTTGCACTAATATTTTCCAATTTGTTTAATGCCTTATCTAAAATGTCGTCTTTATAGTTGTTGTTATACGTGACAGCCCCACTTCTTACTTGGGTAAGTAAGGAATCCATCTTCGCAGGTTGATTCTAGACTGCAGCGTATAAACTATCCCGTTGCCAATAATTTTCATAACGACTAATAATCTCATTGATAAGAACTTTAGCCCTTCTCTCCCATTCTATAAGCTGTTTGATATGAGGAAGAATAAACTCACTGACATGGGATTGACAATCATAACCAATTAAGTTCTCTAAAGGAAAAGGTGGCAATTGTTCACTATTTGAATCTGATGAAGACGATCTTGCTGGAGAAGTATGGGGGCTTTCACCAAGATCAAGTGCTACTTGTTTCTGCCTTTGGGTGGGCTGATCCTGTTTGTGAAAAAATTAATCAAGATTTAGATAAATAAATTTAAATCGAAATGTAATTCAAAATTGTCAAGCATATTTAAATTGAAATTTGAAGTATACCTGCTAGCCTTGAATCATCTCGCGGGTATCGAAAAAACCAGTTGGGTCATTTCTATGAATGCCCAAATAATCTTCATCTAAATTTATATTGTTCAAAACAGATATGCCCGTTGACTGGGCAAGCCACCAAGTGAGAGAGTTGGAATTTGAAAGGAGGAGGCAATGTTTAGTGTCCCACTAGGGGCCGGAACAAAAGGCATGCATTTACCAATGTTCTTTTTCACTATTCCTCTGGTTGGCATTTTAAAAATTATTGGTTGAGTGGGTGTCGGTGCCGCAGTTTGATCAAGACTGACATGTGTTGAAAAGTACAAGAATAAAATGAAAAATAGGAAAACAATTCATAAAGTCAAAAATTTCAAAATTAAATGTACTATCAAAGAGTTGTACCTTGTTGTCGAGGGGTTGTTTTTCTCGCTTCTACGGGTGGCCTTGTAGGAGTTGTACTCAGTGTCTGTTTAGAATATATGAATGCATGTGACTATATGGAGTGATTTGGGGAAGAAGGTTGAGTTTGTGAAACAGGTGTATTTTCCAAAGTCCCTGCAATTCATCAATAATAAATGTTGTCAATTCATTTGGTTAAAATTTAAATTGAAAAATAAATATGCAACTTTGGAATTTGTAAGTAATATATGAGAATGTATTACTTCTCTGGCATTTAACGAGTTCAAACTGTTGAGGGTTTGGAGAGGAGTGAGCTTCCATTTCGGATTGGGAGTCCACCAAAGCCTCAACGTGTTGTTGGCCTATTCCTCTCGATAACGCCTTTTTTCGGGGAAGAGCTTCAAGATATCTTCTCTGTAAAACATTAAAATTTAAGTTTTAATAACTATGCATTGTAATGTCGAAAATTGAAATACAATTACAAACTAAATAGTTTATACCTGTTGATCTTCAAACGGAATTGACAACTTCATCAACTCCTCATCAGTGTAAGTAGGAATCTTTTTATCTTTTAAATTTAAAAGTGCCTCATAATAAAGGCCGAGGAGATAGTTTGTTGAATAAATGAAAGGTTTTTCTGAAAGTTTTGAATTTGTTATGTCAGTTCTTATTTTTTTGGATAGATATGTGCACCAATCGAATTTTTGTTTTGAGATAGTGGCAACAATGTATGCAATGGCCCAATTTGGTATATCAGTTTGGCGACCCTACAAAACAATTCTGGATTGAAAAAATGAAATAAGTGCAGCAAGAAAGTGGTGTGCAATTGATTGTGTATCCACACCACGCCTAGATTTATTGACATGGGCTGCAAATGCGAAAGAGTGAAAATTACTATAAATTTATAACAACAAATTGTATCAGAATAAAAATAGAATAAAAATATGAATTAAAACGAATTATACTTACAATCAACATGGAAACCGAATGTTGATTCGAGAAATTTCTTGTCTTCTTCCACAAGTGTTGCCTTGGTTGTAACAATTGGTAAATTTTTGAATGGAAGGCCCATAAACCGATGGATGTCATTTGCTTCGATACTGAATTGGAACATTTGGCCATCATTCAGAGTCACATAAAAAATGCCATCCTCTGAATTGTAGGATGACAAAAGGTAATTCAAAATATCTCGGATCTGTTTCAAAATGGGGCATATTAACGAGCCCTGTAAATTCACACGCATCCATCAAATCTTTATATTCTGAAGACATCTTTAAAATAGTATGGATGTGAGGGCATAAGGGATTCCTGTAGTTGATCTTGGAAATCGATTGAATTGGATTCTCTTGATTTTTTTCATGAACTTGCAGTTGGGAAGCATGTGAAGTCGACATTATAGTTGTACTTGCGTCTTTGACAATGATTAAGACCTACAAAAATTCAAGAGCGGGAGGGTGAAAACAAGAAAATGACCGGTTAAAGGGTATTTATAGGCTAAATCGGGCATTAATGGCTTCAATTGACACGTGTCAAAGGTCTTAGATGACGCACAACAATATTCCTAGGTGTCACGCGTCAATAGGATCCAGAACACGCGAGTCGGTAACACCCATGGACGCGTGTCAAGAGGAGCCAGTGATGCGCGTCAAGAGGACCCAGTGACGCGTGTCAATATGAGCCAGTGACGTGCGTCAATTGGATCCAGTGACATGTGTCAATTAGAGCCAGTGACGTGTGTCAATTGGATCCAATGACACGCATCAATTTCAGCCAATGACACGCGTCAATTGAGTCGATGGCGTCGCGCCAATTGGAGCCAGTGACGCATGTGAATTGGAGCTAGTGACGTGCATCAATTGGAGCTAGTGACACACGTCAATTGGAGTCAGTGACGTGCGTCACTTAGAACCGCTGGCGCCCATCAATTGGATCCAGTGATGCGTGTCAAGAGTGATTATTGACATCTTGTTGTCGCACGTCAATTGTGGAGCCATGAAAAACATGCGAAATTTTTGTTTTAGAATACTGTCAAATTCACCTTTCGCTGAAACTGGTTCCGGGATATTCGCCAGGTATTTTCCACCTATAATTTTATAGAGGTGTCTTAAAATAAACCTTGAATGGTGTCAGTTTCCTATTTACTGACCGATGTCGGTTCCCTGACTAGTGTCAATTCTCTATTTGTTGACCGATGCGCTTTAAGTGATCGATGCGCTTCTTCCCAAGTGATGGATGTCATTTCTGTTCCTAACGTCAGTTTCTTTGTAAACCAATAAACCTCAAATGCATTCCTTTGTGAAGCAATTCAGCTCCACAACCTAACAATCTCCCACTTGGAGATAAATTGTTGAACCTGTACCTGTACTTGTACATCATCATCCAATACATGCCATGAATAATATCTATTATTTACATCAACAATTCTCTCAAATGAAATCAAGAATATTAAACCATATTATAAAACGAAGAAGATAACAAACCCGTGACTTACCATATACATGCACAAAGCTACTATTGATCTATGATACACGAGTTATCCATACATCGAGATTGCCTGATCAATCGTAACACCAATCCTCTTATGAAACCAAGAAACCATGACTAACATACCTGTAAGAGCTCCCATTCGAACTTAAGTATTGAGCTTCAATGGCAATTATCTATCCATGTCTCCATGCAACTACCAGCTTCAACTATCCAAAGACAAGTCAAACTGGAATATACGTAAGAAAAACAATATCATGGGAAAATACAACCCAAAAATGAGTTCTATATGCATTCAATGGGTAATTACTCCACAACACTTGCATAAATCAAAGAATCCAACACTGCATTCTACAAATCTAACTCGTGCACTGTGCAAGACAACCATCTTTAAAATATATCTATCATGGAGTAACATAATAACAAGAGGAAATACAAACATCCCCTATTCATGCTCAAAAGCATCTAAACAATGCTCATAGGAATTTGTGTGAAAAATAAATATTTACATCATCATATATTCAAAAATAGAATCTATTCACATGTACAAAATTCACCATGTACATCCATCTATATTTACAGGGCTCTCCATAATCTCCAATTCTACCATCGACTAACTCCAAAACCACTCATGAATCATGTGCTTTGATAAATGTAATTAAAAATAACCCCGTTAACCATGCTACTAACAATTAGTGCAAATACCAACAAAAAAATGTCATCAATCATATTGCATAATTATCTAAGATGAAAGCAATCAAAGGAAAGAACAATAAACTATAAAAACACACTATTGTCACATCTATAACTTGACAAACCATGGCACAAACATATTTTTATTTTTTTACCCTTCAAACTCTAAAACATTTCTCTCTCTTTAACCCAAATAAACAACCTTTGAATTCCATCCCATAAGGATATATACAAACACAAAAATAAAACTAGAAGTGTTGTCAATATGCACTTTTCACAAAATACTTGTAAAACCGAGACTATCCTCCAAACAAACTTGTGCCACATGCCACTCGAATAATAGCATCCTCCTCTAACTCGCACATGAATATGCATCCAACCCGCAATGCCAAAACCATGCCTTTTTCTAATTCCACATGAACTCACCCGCACTACCTATAATCACCAAGCTCAAAAGCTCTACTATATATCATTGAGATCTAAAAAATGAAATAAAATATAAACTTAATTCCCTTATTATCGAAGAATACTTTTACATCAAAAATTTTGAACTTCTTGTGAAGTAAGATGAACCACCCTATTTTCATCCATATGTACTCAATATCTCTCATAACCTATAACTTGTTTCTAAACATGAATTTTCATTGAGGAGCTCATCCTTAGACTAGATACCCTTGTCCTCAAGGTTCCAACACATCCCGAAATAAAATTCGAACTCATCAAATATCCATGGTTATATTTTACTTGAGAATAGAATCCAAACATAATACCGGTTGCTTCAAATGAAATAAATAAAAATGAACCGAATAGAGATACCTGAATTCTACCCAAGTTTCACTTTGGATTCTGAGCCATGTATGTCCTCTTTTTATTCAAACATTGAAATGATCTATTCCATTTTTTCTTACACGCTGTGTAAGAAACCCTATCCTCCAAATTAGACACTAAAACCAGCGATGCTCTCTTCTATTGCAAAAACCTAGTATATATTCATTGCCATAAATATTGACCTCGGTTGCACCGAATGACACTATTTCCTCTGTGATCGGTATTGGTTCGTCAATGTATATTGGTTCTGCTAGAACAAACGCAACACCAAAAAATTGGCATAGTACACCAAACAAGGTTCCTACTCCGCCCAAATCCATAGTTGTGTTGAGCCAGTCATTTCAAGAAGAACCAAAAATCTTGTACAAAAACTTAACAGCAACAATACATGCAAGTAAATTGCACCAAGATGAAATAAATCACCTCGCCAGCATGAAGATACTCACCTACATCATCTACTGAAGTAATTTCCTCTCTGATGGAAGCCCTGTATTCATTCTGTGCTATTATATTCTTCCTCTCTAACAAATCTCGTGCATCTAACTGAACCATTGATGCATAATTGATTCTCTATCTCATAATCATATATGCAATCCCAAATCATGCATGTACATCCAAAATATACAAGAACTACAATATAAGGATAAAACCATACCTCTATGACCCAAATCATGTAATCGACCAACATGTATGTGCCTCCAAGAACTAGGTACACCTCAAAGCAATCAAGACCCATTCACTGTAACTTCTCAATTACTCGAGATATTTCATTTTCTAATTAAACAGGTCACCATAGGTCACTAACGGAATTTTCCCACTAACTGATCATGGTCATGCTCTAATTGATCATGGTCACCCTTCTCGTATCGATTAAGGACATTCTGATATCGGTATGCCATACCGACATCGTCACTATACTATCCAAAAACCTTACATTTCCATCTTCTTCTACTTGACATTAAATCTCTTCCTAAAATTTCCACATAAGGAAAAAAAACCCTACTCTCATACATCTATCAGTAATACCACTAACAAAACCCAAAATAAAATCCTTTCTCTAACAAATGCTAAATCCATTGCTCTAATACCAATTCTTGGGAATTAGGACTATGAAATAGTGTTATGATTCAATAACTGACCAAATCATATAAATACATATCTATATAATTCCCCAAAATCTACAGCAATAGAAGTACAAAATATAAAATCCAAATCAAAACAAAGTACACATATATAACATAGCATGTACCATGGTTCACCCAATGTGGGCTACATCCACCAAAGATATAGATCTCAATATATATATTAAACAAGAGTACAAACCAGCTCTTCTATACAAGAGTACAATGCATCTCTCCAAGAATATCTCCTCCAATATATCTCTAAACAGATCTCCATGAGCACACTACAACTATTCCTCTAAACACCACTATATCTCACATACCATGAACTACTACATCTCCCACCGTGCAACCAATATCTCCTATGAATATACAAATAAGACTTCTCACAATGGTCTACTAATGTGCATCAACATTTGTGCACCAAGAGGTAATTATCTCCTCCATCTCACTACATCAGCCTATGCATACAAGAAGACAACCTCCTAAGCTATAGCTGGATACTAATCAGTATCCACAATATCTCCAATGAGATACAATACTAGATCTAAAATGGACCTACAATATAACACAATCTCATGGATCTATAATAAAATATCTCAAAACACCCCGTGGATCTATAAGATGAAAGACTATGTGCTTTGCATATTATCCAAGCCATTACATTAAGACAAGACAATATAAAGGAAATATACTAGAAGACATAACACTCTTCCACCATTTAGATGTACCTAGTATTTCCTTCTATCAAGCATCTCTCCATTGAAACTTTGTCTTCATGCAACCTTTTTCTTGATCTTCATCTTCAACCAAGAAGAATTAACATTCTTCGCTATTCTTCTATTCTAACCCTATTTTTATATCTTATATAAGCTTATAAAAACTTAGGGCACCTTATCTATCCATTTACAACGTTTATATCACATTCTAATCCCGCATCTAAAATAAAATCATAAACATAGGTAGTGGTGTCGGTTCCCTATTTACTAACTAGTGTGGTCTCCTAACCGATGTCGGTTCCTCCCAAGAAACCGATGTCGTTTACCTGATCGACGCATATTACTCTGTAAACTAATAAACCTGAAATGCACTCCTTTGTGAAGCAATTCAGCTCCATAACCTAACATGATTTTTCCAAGGAGGGTACAGTTCAAATGAACTATGTTGACCAAGGAAAAAGTGTTAGGGCCTCTTTGATTTCCCATATTGTTGTTATTATTATGGTTGTTAGGGGAACTATTGTGCATAAAACTATTTTTCTTTACTTGATTGGTAACACCATTCATGGTTGAACCCACTACTACACGGAGGGCTCATTAGAGACATTTAGAGACATTTTTTTCCGTCTCTAATTTTTTATTTTTATTTTTAATTGAGCATTCATCTCTAATTTTATTTTCATTTTCATTCTTTATAAAAAAATTATATTTTCTTTTTCTAAGGAGCATAGATAATGTGAGGAGTTAGGGTTTTATCTGTTTTTCCCCAAAATCATGGCTTCTATTATGAAAATAGGTGATCGATTACAAGCTTATGGAGGATTCGGGGAAGAATGAGAAACCCTATTCTTCCTCTGAGTAAAAGAATTCTCGTGGACTTGCGCAAGCGACGATGCCCTAGAAATATTGCTTTTCTCTCCACACCTACAAGATATCCGGGGAAGGCAACACTTGCAAGGTAAATGGGATCTGTACATGATTTGGGGTAGAGCTTGAGCCATGAAACGACCCCCCGAATATGCCTTCACTTTGTTCTTTCTCTGCAAGTTTGTCACCGAGGAGGTCAAGATCGATGCCCTAGCAAGGTAAGCTTCTTCTTCTTATGCTCTTTATTTTTTAGTTATCTTATTGTTCAGTTTGTAAATGAGCATAGAAGATCACATGAAATTTGTTTTCTTATGCTCTGTATTTTTACTTTTCTTTTTGTTCATTCTTCCTAAAATCACTTGCTGCGCATAAATATCCTTTCATTTTAGGACAAATCGACATCAAGTTGATCAAATTATATTTAGAGTAAGTTATTCACACTCATCTTCACAACATTTTAGCTACAATTTAGTCATTTCATTTCTTTCTACAAATCTAGGTTGTCTTTGATTCACTTGTCAATGCCTTTTACTCAAACTCGTGTGATCGTATGTAGGTACTAGATCCTTTAGATTCTCCATGGACATATGATTACACTTCCATATATGTTGATCCATTCAAAATGGTTCAGCCTTTTCACCTATTACATAGAACGGTGATGAGAATGGGTAAGCTTTGTAACAGTAGAGGGCACAATGTGACCTTCCACAGGGCATGGTGGAGCTCGTGATGATTCTTAATTGATGGTAATAGTTGCTTCGATAGCGGTTTGTGTGAAATTTTTAGTATAAATTCATTCTCTATGTGTTTATGCAGCAATGGATGGTGGATGAGAACAAGGAAAAATGGTAGGCCCCTGGTGCATATGCATTGTTCTTTGCACTTTTTTTATGTATATACACCATCTCATCTAATGTAGGTGTGTTGGTGTTGTTTATGTGTAGGTGTTCCTTTGATGAGGGTTCTTGTTGACGTAAGTAGAGCTACACACATAGACACAACTTAAGCCATGAAATTTTAATGGGCAACGCACAATTGTTCACTTTTCATGTTCTTTTCATATTGGGATTCAACCCAAGATGGGACTGTGTGTTGCTCAACCTACTTTTATCTCATTATGTTTTAGATTTTAGTTAAATAGCTTTTTCTTTATCCCTATTTTGCAATTGCAAAACTAAACTAAAATATGTGTCTATTCCCATACTGGTAACAATATGCTAAAATGTTTTTGAACTTTTTTATTTTTAGCTTACCATTTGGTCTGAATACACTTAACACAGGGGATGTATTAGGGAACCAGAGAGTTTCGAAACTTGTGAGTTCCTTGTATTAAATGGATGATTTAGTCTTACCAATCTGTGAAGAACAACTATAACCGTTCCTTCTTTATGCTTATTCACAGAAGATCTTTTAACCTTGTGCCAAAATCCATAGTTTGAATTCTCCATTATTTACATTTTCTTTACACGACACCAAAGGATTATGGAGTAAATAAGTAAGAGTAGTCTTGTAGGTATAGAGAGTGGTTTTATTTTAACAAACCCCCTTAAACTAACCATAACAAAACACGCCGCCAAAGCCTGAAAACCCAATGGCTTTACCAAAGACAAGGGATGCCTTGGAATCAAACATTGGTGTCCTATTTATGTGTCATCTCATCTAACCATTGGTGTGCTGGTGTTGTTTATGTGTAGGTGCTGCCAGGGGATTTCTTGGAATCAAACATTGCTGTGTTGTTTATATGCCATCAGATCCAACATTGGTGTGCTGGTGCTGTTTATGTGTAGGTGTAGGTGTTGCCAGGGAAATCACAAAGGCTCAAAAAAGAGGAAGAGGCAGGGATCTACAGGCATGTCACCCTTACTCTCCATCATCTTCATGCCTTTAGTTATATTACTTTCCTTTCTCTAGATTGGGCATGTAATATGCTTAGATCGTTGTTCATTAACTGAAAAATTAATTTCATTTCATTGGAGTTAAAATAGTTATTGATGGATTTGTTTTTGTGATTTTATATAAATCAATTTAGAAAACAATGTAAACAGTTAAATTTTTCCCATCATCTATTGAGTTACCTTCTTTATTCTATGCTTTTGACCACCAGAAAAGAATGTAAACACTTAAATTTCTGTCCATCATCTGTTGAGTTACCTTCATTATGCTAGTTTTTGCCATGCTTCCCTTCTCTCAATTTATTATGCACAAATGTTCTGTTGTGCCTGGATTACTATGCCTCTGAATTTGGTTAGTTACAAAAATATATTAGTTACAAAATTTAGGTGAAAATGTTCAGTTACAGTCATACCCAAATATGATTCATAGTAGAATTCAGAGTCCTTGTCATTATATAAATTAGTGATATAGTGGCATTTAGTACACTCCTCTATGTTGGCCTTTACTTGACTACTTATAAATTATGCTATTCTCCTCTTTGCTATTTTCTTAGATTTGAGAGAAGTGTCTTTACACAGCCGAAAATGTTATGTATTACTCGATCAAATTGCATTTACTAGGTTTCCATTTTTCCTTTGTAGTTTTATATTTTTATGCATAATATTGTTTCTACTTTATACTCTTGATCTAAGATTTCACGTACGTGTTACACACTCCTATTAAAATTTTTAGATCATTTTTATGTAATTGCAAAATGTCTCCTATGCTCTTGGGCTTAAATTTCTTATTGAAGGATTTGTTCTAATTATATTTGGAAAATATTATAAAATTGAAATCATTGTCTATCCTTTGCTTGAGTTGCCTTCTTTATGCTAGTTTTTTTGTCTTTTTGATCATCACATCCTCTTTTATGCTACATTTCCCATGCTAAGTATTCTTCTATGAGTTTGGACTTGTGTGGTTAGTTACAACAATGTAATCTTCTTTATTTCCTAATGTTATTTTAGTTGTAATCTGCAAGTATCACTATATTGGTTTAGGTGGCTTGAGGCTTTGAGTTGGCATTGATGATAAGTAGATACTTTGTGGATTTGTGAGGAGTATTTTATACTCTATATCTCTTTCCTATGGCATTAAATTTATCATAAGACAAGGTCGGTTGGGCGTATCCGCCATATGGGTGTTGCCCAAATTTAAGGCAACGTGTTGTCCCGATGCTACCACATGATTGTAGTCAAGATCCTGCGAGGTCATCCTTTGTCTTCAATTTTGGCCACCATGTTGCACTTCTTTTATCATAATGCCCTTTGTTTATTACTTCATCCCACCATTCTTTAAGCTCGATATCATTTTGTATGTTGTTGGGTTCTCAATAATAAATGGACACATAATCTTCCACCCATTCTTTAATAGCGGACCAAATAAGAAGACCATCAGCAGCATATGGGTAGTTTTCAATTACAAGTCTCAAACCATGGGGTTTTATTGGATCCTCAATTTCATACCCCGAATATGCATGCATAGGTAATTACTTGTTAGACAGATGCATAAAATTACAAAAAATTAGATTCAATTGTATTTACATTATTTACACTACCTCATATCACTAGCATGGGAATCATTTTGGGTAAAATTGGGAAAATTCTAGCACCGATTAAAAAAAATACAAAAATTAACAAAACCACACATAAGTATCAAGCCCAACAACCAAGCCCTTGCCCAACCTTCACTTGATTACATGTGTAACTCGCTTGAATTTATACTAGAAACATTATGTTATATATGTAATTAATATCTCCCTATTAATTTTGTGAGATAGTTAATCAACAAAAGACTGATACGATAGCAAATAAATGCCCTAGGCATCAATTCTTCCTCTCTCTCTCTCATGCATGTAAATATGAGTAGTTATACATATATTGATGGAGAGGAAAATCTTGGCGAATGGATTAGGGTACGAAGGGGCATTAATGTTATTAGGGCACAAGTTGTTGCTGCCTCTAGCGGTGACCGTTGTGAATGTTGTGGCAACTAGTAGCAAATGGATCCTCCACTTACTAGGTGTGGATGTAGAGAATGAAGGGTTTAACCCCTGGGAAGATCTTTTTGGATGCGAGAGTTCTGCCTTCAAGCTTAACAGTAATGGAAGATGGTAAGGCTAAGGCCATTTCTCCCCAACCGCATTATGTAAAATAAATAGATGCAGTCCCAAAACTAGTTTTTAGCCTCAGTGCTCCAAGGAAGAAAGATCTGGCCTTTTCATGTGACATGCTTAAGGAAGTTTGTATGGGTGAAACTTCCCACCGATCCCTAGCTGCCACTTGTAATGCTTTAGGCCGATTCATTGATGGTGTTGAGCTGAGTCACAAGGTTCAGGTTCGTATTCATGTTAATGTTTGGAAATTGATTCAATTCAAAATGAAAAATTCTATAAATAAAATTGTAATTAAATTCATATAATATAAATATCTAGTTTTTTTAAAAATTAAAAATCAATGCACAAATAATCGTATTTGATAGCTTCAAAAACTAAATATAAACTATATATCAATAATTAATTTTTATAGCCAATGAGTAATAGATGAGTTGGTAAAATGGGCCAGTTGTAACTTGTGTCCAGATTTCCACCTAGTTTTAGAACCTCAAAAAGTTGCCTACTTCATAGTTCCGATCAAAAAGCGTTTACCAATCCTAAATAAGCTACATCATAATATTAAAATAAAATAAAAAACCTAAGCTAAAGTTTTGTCCACTTTCCTCCCTCCCACATACACTTCCAGGCTCCTCACATGACATGCAGTTTGCGACAGGGCTTTGACAACAACATATATTGATGCACACAAATAGGTTTTGACAATGATGATAGGGAAAAACTCTCCAGGTAGAGTTATTTTACAGCTTAGCATGTGTATACCAAACTCCCGTCTTGTGCAAATCTGAAAACTAAATCCTTAGCTGACCTGAGCCAACCTAAAATTTCAAATTATTTAGGGTTTTAAGTGAAATTATTTTATTTTGAAAAAAATGTATGAATTTCTATGATTTTTGACAATTTTTTTCCTTCCAAATAAAATAGCCTAAATTTGAGCTTTTCTTTCAAATTCAGCCAATCCTGTGACATAGGTGCTGAGCCTAAAGGCAATTTTGTGTGTGCAAAAATTTGTATAGAAGTATATTAAGAGAATGGTCTACCTTGATGCAATTTAGTTAAATTGGATGGATGGTCATATCTGCGAAGCTTGACTATATGATTATAGCCACTTTGCTTTGAGGATTGCAATAAAGAACAAAATGCGCTCACAAACCGCAAAGCACTCAGCCATAGGATTTCATTGCTGCCAAAAAAAAAGACATGCTCACCAAAAAAATGGTCAACAACGCAGAAATCAAAAGGTACAAGCGGCTCCTAAAGTATCAAAGGGTTTGAAATAATAGGAGATAGTTCTCGGGAGTTGTTGGAAGAAGGGAAAATACAATCAATTCAAGTTGAAGTTGGTATAGTAAAGCTGCAATAGGATGCAAAAAGTATTCACAAGAATGGGGAACAAGTTGGCCAAATGGAGGAAGAGGCTCCAACCAATAGGGAGTTGGAATCCCTAAGAGATTCTCCAAAGTTTGGTCATAAACATGATCACGTAAAGTTCCTTGTGAGCCGAAGATGGAATGCAGCTTGGGGCAAGCCTCTGAATGTGTTCTCCTTTCCAAGTGAAGTGGATCACGCACTCATCAAAAACACAATTTTTTTGGGATTGGTGCCATGACCATCTCAAGTTGTTTGAATGTTACTTTTGTTTTTGGTATTCTTTTTTCGTTCGCTGTGTTTTCTAGGGGGTGTTTCCATTCCACCCTTTTTTTGTAAGATCACTGTTACATTAAATGTATGATTAATGGAAATAACTTTTCAATAAAAAATAATTTCACTAAATCACACTTATCACAGACCAATCATCATTCAATCGAATGAAATTCCTAACCACTCACTTAATGTTGAGTGCAATGGAGACATTCAAAGTAAAATGTCTTCCCACCACACACTTAATAAACTATCAAAATGTTCTAAGAAAAAGAGAGTTATAAGAATCACGCTATTAGACAAAACAACATAAAATCCTTCGAAAAAGAAAAAAAAACTTTTTGCTTCTGTAATGACGAATTCTCTTCGAGGATCAAAACCCATACTAAAAATGTCCTCAAAATTCACCCAGCTCTATCCATCATTCCAGCCATCAAAATCCTTGCCGATGTTGGCTAAAAACTTTTTTTTGGATAGACAAAAAGAAGTTTTCCAACTTTAATAAAAGCAGCTCTCCCCTCCAAACTTGATGATTGATCCCTTCCTAACTTTAGAAACCCATTGTGAATGTATGCCTAGATTTTTCCTAGGTGTCCAATAAGATTAGAATCTAATGCTCTTTAAGAGTGTTCAAGGTGCCAATGATCCATGAGGAGATATGAGTATACGTGAGCACTCAATCAACCTCTATTACCCTTAGTTTTAGCCTTGTTTTCCACAAAGTTGGTGAATCAAGCAATGTCATTTATGTGATCGGAGAAGTATTGGACCAGTAGTCTTTTACTCCTTCACTGCCACTTCCAACGGTATTCAAGAAATGCGTCCACATATCAAAACACTTACATTTTATCCCTTTAGACTATTACTTCTCACACAGTTAATTTTGTTGATGCAAGATTGTCATACTCACCGAGGATGCTCTGCATCACTTATGCTTACCACAACTTCGTATGGAATTGAAGAATGTCAACATCTATTACAAAAATCATAAGTTGTCTCCTTCAAGTAAAAGTTCAAGAAGTGGTAACAAACCTTCGATAGTGCTTAGATGTCATAGGTATACCAAGTAATGATAGAGTCATAATTACTGGAATGAGATGAGTGATCGGGCTCTTCAACATTATAACTTCAGAAGTGTTCACTAAGAATGGTCTACATGTTAAAAAATCTAAGGAAAAGAGCAACAAATAGTTTAGTGCTTTTCATTAGTTTTTTTCCATATATTTTTTTGTCTTGGGGATGTTAACTTGATTTATGGAAGGTTTTTTCTGTTATGAATGTCTTCATAGAGCATAGCACTTTGTAAGTCTGTAAGTATTGGAGATTGGCTTTCTAAACAGAAACTAGTAATTTTCTTCTTTTCCTGATTTTTTTTACTTCCATGACATATTAACATTTTTAAAACTTATAGATGAATTTCATTATGTACAATTCTTTGTGGTTCCCCTATTTTTTTAATATGTTGTTTGGATTCAACTTGGACGTGAACATGAGGGTCAATATCAGGAGCAATATTGACCCCAGTTTGCATTTGATTTTAGCCATTTTAATTTATAGACTCAATGTTTTTCTGCAAGGACTATGAACAAAGAAACAAAAATTTTTCTTGGATGGCGGATATAAATGATCAACTGGATATTTATGTGTTGGGAATGGAAGAAAAACATGGATTTTATCATACAGGTATATGAGTGTGCAACTTAGCTTATTAGTTATGTGCAAGGTTTTAATTATTTTCTTGGTTTAAATGTAATTTGTGAATACTTTCGACATAACTAGAGTAAAATGTGTTCTTAATATCTCATAATCCAATGCACCTTTGCTGCTAATGAGAGTAGAGAATTGTATCAAAGTTGAGACAATCAAAGTGAAGAACATGAAGATGAAAACTGTTGGTGGAGAGGCAGTTGCTCAAAATAAAAGTTAAGAAAAAGAACCTCAAAGTAGCACTAGGGAAAAAACAGATCGCTTGAAACTGGTGGTGGAGAGAAGGTGTTAATATTGTATGTCAAGGGTTAATGGCGTTTAGGCACCCTTTTGTATTTTATCATTGTATTTCAAGGGCTAACGGAAATTAGACACCCTTTTGTATTTTATCTTATTTGATATTAATAAAATGTTTGTGGACCCATTTGTTGGGCACAAGATTCAAATCAAATTGTTCTTAATTTATAATATTAATTACTAGCCCAATTTGACATCATAGATGATAAGTAGTTGTTGATTGCACTATATGATATTTGATTGTTATTTATTCTTGAAATCCATATTTTTCATTCTTTGAATTCGTATCTTCTCTAGAGAGAAAATAAAAATTGAAATTAGTATTGTCTCTAGAGAGACAAAATTAGTATTTTGTATTGTCTCTAGGGAGACAATAATGATATTGTCTCTAGAGAGACGAAAATGATATTGTCTCTAGAGAGACAAAAATTTGAGAGACAAAATTTGTATCAAACTATATTGTCTCTGGAGATACAATATTAGAGACACCCGCTTTCAGACAATAGAAAACTTTTTTACTATCTCTATTTGAAACAATTTGGTAAAGTATTGTCTCTATTATTGTCTCAAAACACCCCCCCTTTGTAGTAGTGACCATGATTACGAATCAAAAGCTTAGGTCCTTGGTTGTTTTCTTCTTAATTTTGATGGTTTACATTTTTTTGTTAAAGGATGCCATTTTTATTGAGACTATAAGTTCTATGCCCACTATTGGTCGATTCAAGTGCACCTTCCAAAACTTCCTCATAACTATGGAAACGAAACTTATGAACTTTTTCCTTGGTCTCTCGATTAAGAAAATGAAGGAAAAGATCACAATGTTTCATTTGTCTATGTTGGGTGCACCTACATAGGACTAAAGTGCTTGATTCCATCTCTGGATGAAATTTACGGAAAATTCATTTTACTCCTACCTTATATGAAGAAACTCCCTACTCACATTCAAAGTAACTTCTTCATGTCAAAATCTCTAATGAATTTCAAAAAACATTGTTTAGAGGAATGTATATAAGCATCTATAATTTGATAGTACCAGCCTAAAGCTATTCCCTTAAGGGTTTTCAGAAATATTTTAGCTACTACAACATCCCAAGGAAACAAATCCATAATAGTTGTAGCATAGGCCTTCATATGAACATTTGGATCTACTTCTCCATTAAATTTAGTCAAATCACTCGATGGTGTGGAAGTATGACACCACGTATCATAAATTCAAAGGGCTCTTTTAAATAATTGGCATAAGTACCCATTTCACAAGATTCCACCATTTAATCTCCTTTATGAGGAGTTGGAGGAGGAATCATATAAGCTACATTATAGGCATTGAATAGGATGTATGAAGCTCCTTGATACAAAGTAGAAGGAGTAGATAAGGTATATGGGTCCATCTGGGAGGACTTTGAATACATATGCAAATAGGGTGAGATGATACCAGGATATGGAATAGTGGGCGTGAAACAAGGGAATGTCGCATTGCTCGAAGGAGTGACATTCGAGAATGTACTTCTGGCCATACGTTGCATAGGATAAGATTGAGAAGGATGAGGACCCATCCCTAGTGTCTCAGATCATGTGAGAAGATCACCTAGACTCAATGGAACTGGATAACCTTTTTATACATGATGTTGCATTGTTTGTGCATTGGTATGATGTATTCATTGTTATCAACTGGATATCTCATGTTTTACCCTAGTACATGAGTTGGTTGTGATGGTTCAACACTCTCTATCTCTCTAATCCTTCCCATTAAGGTAGAAATGACATCATTATTAGAATATTGATTTCCATGTGTAATAATCACATTATTTGCATTGGGCTAAATATATCACATGTTCAAAAGCTGATCAACCTCCTCTGTTCTCTCATAACTGATGGGGTTTGAGGAATAGCTAGGGAGGTTTGCACATTTCTTGTGTAGTTATCAGCCCATCCATAAAAGGAAGGAGATTGTTGTGGTTAAATGTTGGTGTAATATCTACTAAATAAAAATGGCCCACCCAAATTTTTATCAGAAAATATTCTAGGAAGTATAAAATACCTACCAAAATAGAGAAATAGATTTAAAGGTGAGGTAATATAAATGAAAGAAAATAAAATGAGGATTTAGTCCTTCACATCGGGCTCAAAAATTTGTACGATAGAAAATCAACATGTGACCTTCACTCTCACGCGATCTCCCGAGGTCATGTCGGAAAGACAATGTAGAATACTATAGGGGTGTTGATGAGCAACTATAAGAGAATCATCAACTAAGATCGGGTAGTTTGAGTTCCTAGCAGTTGAATTAGTCAAAAGGGAATTAAGGCTAAGTACATGTAGCGTAAGTTCCCTATGATTTTTGTATTTTTCTACTTGAAAGGAAATTATTTAAATAACGGAAATAAACAAATAAAATCAAATCCTATTTAATTTAAATCCTGTTTTTTCTTTTATGAAATAATAAATATAGCCGAAAATGTATCTATTTATCTATAATAGTACACTAAATATATTCTAATCTAAATGAATATTTTTCCAATTAAAATTGTGGATTAAATCCTCAAACACACCTCATAGTCACGAGAAGAATTAGAAGATTCTTAGAATATTTTCTTCCCCTGAAACTTCCCCATTGGAATTTAAGAGGGATTTAACAGAAATTAAATTGAATCAAATTTTGAATGCTTAAAACTATGCAAAATCTTCTTTCAGAATCACTTCCATTGCAAATCGACAGAGATAGGCAAGGAAGCTATCTATCCTAAGAAAAATTTGCATAAGAAACTCATCTAGCTATTTGCAAAAAATAAAATGATTTCTTCTACTCTAGTTGATAATATTGCATACATTCATAAATAATTGAATAAATTTAAAAAAATCAATAACAACCCTGAACATGGAATTATAGTGCAAAGGAAATGTCAGTTATGGCACCACTTTATCCTCTCAAATTATCTTTACAAATATTTTGTGTCCACTTGAGTATAAGGAAATGGGAATGCAAAGGAAGCAGAAACAAGAAAGTGTTGGAACAATGGCAGTTTGAAGGTAATCTGGTTGCAATGCAGGATGTAGTGCCCACTTCCCTTTGACACCTTTTGATACTAATCATGATATTGCTAATTATATTATAGACATGATTATGGACCTTATTATAGTATGATGATATATGTAGATCATGGATTATTGTTGGCTTGATTCATTTATGATGCATGATGATTATTAGAGATGTTTTGGATATTGAGGATGGTATAATGTTTGACATGGTTATATTATGGATGTTGTGCTGACTTGTGATATTTAAATATTGTGAGTAGACCTAAAAATAGAAATTATTGGATGATGATATAATTATTGAGTAAAATTGCAAATGATATTGCTAGATTGTTTTGATGTTGTTGTGATTCATATATCTCGATTATTTTGGTAATTATATTTGTATTATTTTAGATGTTCTGATATGGCCATGAGGCCGAAGGAGGTATTTTGTTTTTGTAGGTTAAAATGTCACAATAAACATCGGGGATTGGAGACCAACCACATTGGAATTCTAGATGAATTCAAGAAGGTCACCATGGTAACTAGTATCTTGTTTGTGCGTGTTTGTGTGTGTTAGGATTCCCATGGGGGCGGGATCACCTTTAATTTTGACCAAGGGGTTTTATGTATTTCTTTTATTTTGGTCCATTTTGTTTATGTTTGCATGTGTTTATTTTGTGGTGCTTTTACACCTTTCATTAATTATTAAATGGTGTGTAAATATTGTGAGTATTCATGTGGTTAAGTTAATTAATTAAAATATGTCATAAGAAAGTAATTAATAGAGTTGTTGGCCTTGAATTAAAGTTTTGTAAGAGATGTGTAAGTGATGTGTAAGTTAAATTTTGAGTGTGAAACACTCCACCCTCTTGGAAATTTGAATTTTTCCTTGGAGGCTATTTTTGAGGCTTTGGGACAAGTTAAACTTGTCCCATACCCCTTAAATTTAATTACCAACCATACCTACGGTTGGAGATTTGAAATTAGACTTTTATAATGCTTTTGAGAAGGAAAATTGTAGGTTTTAATTGCACTTTTCTTACATAATTTAAGTTCAGTCCTTTAGGGTGTGGGTTGGATTTGAGTGTGTAAGTAAACTATCATATTATTCACCCACCTATTTATTATGCTTTGGAGAATGATGTTGACTTTTGGGGTTGGGGTTGAAGATGTGTGATATGGCATCCTACGTGGATCTACCTCATCCTCTTCCCTTCCCTCTTCTATAAAATTTGAATTCCTTGCCTTGTTTTGGGGTTCCTTCACTTTGGAGACTTCATTCTTGGTTAAATTCTTTTGCTGTTTTGGGAGCTCTTGCTTTGAAGAATTTTTTTGGAAGATTGTTGCATGCTTTTGCTTGGCTATTTTGGATTGCTTGCATTGGGATAAAGCTTTTTTTTTGGAACTCGGAACAACTCCATCATGGAGAGGTAAGAGCTTAGCTCTCTAAATGCTTCCCTTTTTGTTTATGAAAATGTTATTGTGTGAATTTTTTGGCATGTTTGTGGGTTGTTGGGTAGATGGCCTATGAATGGTGTAGGAGAAGACTATGGGGTTATTTTATGGGAGGAACAAGTGTGTTTTAGGGAGGTATAAGGGTGGAGGGAGTTGGGATTTGGGTTCCACCTTACAAAGAAATAGCTTGCATTTCTTTACTCATTATGGGGTGCCATAAGAGGTTTGGGAGGCATAAGGAAATGCGAGGAATAAGGGGTACTTGGGGGAGGAATAAGGGAAGGTCAGGTATTTGAAATGATAGATATATTTATTTTGGTGGTTTGTTCTCAGGTGATGATACTCATTTCCCTTTGGGAGGCATAAGAAGCATACCCCATCGTTTCTTGCTCCTTTGGCTTGCTTGATGAAGCCTCAGTAATGTTTGTCATGTTTTAATGTAGTTGTAAACTACATTCTATTTTGGACTATATTTTTATTGTGAAAATGTTGCTTGTGTGTTTGTGGAAGCCTATTGTTGCCATGAGTTGGATCACATATTTTATTACATTGTGGTTGGGGCTTGGGGGCCAATGAAGAAGGATGGCTTATCCTCTTCATTGGATGTCTTGGTTGGGTGGAGAGCGTTGCCTTTCCCTACTCTTGTTATGATCAAATTGGAAGAATGATAAATTTGCACGTTGTTGTTCTGGAGGAAGGAAATATGACAGTTTGAGAGTCCCTTGTGTAATGAAATCTCATTATAACCTTTTTCACTTGAAGTGGATGAACTTGTATATGTTTGTAATGGAAAGATACTAGGTATTGACAATGAAAGTTTAAATTTGAACTGTAAAAGAGTTATACTTTGTATTCTGTTTTGGAAAGAATGTGAAAGAATGATACATAATGTGTATGTTGTATTTGAAATCAAATATAAAGGAAGTTGTAAGAGTTTCATTTGAATTAATGGAAGTGGTTTTTTATTGTCCATATGATATTATTTCCATTAGAACTTTGTGTTTAACATGCACTACGAAATCCCCGCTTGGAAATTGGAAAAGTGAAGCACGTGAGGAGAAAATGTATTATTCTGACTTGTTTATAATATATGATTTTGGAAAGAATAGAAACTACATTCTTGTTTTAATATTTGATTGAAAGAAAGAAAACTAATTATGACCAACATGGAATGAATTTAATGTTTTATTTCATGGCATAGGAGATAGTTAATTTATGTTCTATAAATGTATACACCTCTTTCAATTCACTGTATACTTTGTAAAACTCCTTTATCAAAAGTTCAAATAACCCTTCAAATAAATAAGAGGCAAATGAAATAAATCAATTGGACTTAAGGAAGCTAAAATTATCCCAAACCAAGCTAAAAAAACACTTAAGGAAATTCTTATAAAACTTATTAAAATCGGGCTCAAACCATTTTCACAATGTCTCTGCTATCAAGAAATGTAAATGTTCAAATTGCAAATCAATTAAACAAATTGAACATTGAAGTCTTTCTCAAATACACCTAAGAATAATTTTCCATGTCTATTTGACATGTTAAGAGATGGAAAAGAAAAATATAACAAATTTAACAAGTTAAAATTTACCAGTTTGTACCGTAAAAATCTTGCAAAATGTTTTTACTAAATTGACCCATTAAAATTTATTAAAATAAAAAATTATTGATCCCTATGTAAAGAGGATGTCGAGAACTTTCTAGAAATTCCTCGCTTACCCAAAAATGAGCCTCTATCAAAAGTTATGCCTTCTAAAGTTTTTCCTTCACGTGGTGTCCAATAAACAAATTTGGGAAAATTTTCCTTGGCGGGCCCACTCGCTCAAATTTTTCCCTTAGAACTTCAAAAAAATTGAGAAAATTTCATAATTTTGTCCGCAGACCCACAACCAATCAGAGGCTTCCACGTGGCACCACAAGGTGTCGACAGAGGGGCGGACCCCTTTTTAAGCTTAGCACTCCCGGAAAATTTTGGGAAAATTTTCTAAATTTTCCCCATCCACCCCACCGAGCCACAACCAAATAGATGATGCCACGCGTGGTGTCACGAGGCATCGACAGAGGAGCAGGTCCCTTTTATTTTTTTTACGTTTTGGAAAACTTTGGAAAAAATTTCCAAGTATTCCCCACCAATCATCATCCTAGAGCCAATCAGGAGCCACCATGTGGCATTGCAAGGTGTCAGTGGAGGCACGGGTGAACGCTACCCTCTAGGCCCTTCGGGGCATTAAATTAATTTTCTCCCCGCCTTCCCCGCATAAGCTAAGGAGACGTCACGTGTCCCCTACATTTTTGGGAGCACAAGCACAAAGTTATCTTTCACCCCGCATGGGAAAATTTCTAAAAGTCTCCCGTAGCCCGCCGACCCGCCCTTGGGGAAAATTTTCACCCCTAGGCCCACAGGCCCACTCTTGGGAAAATTTTCACCCCAAGGCCCGCCGCCCATAACTCGAAAAATATGAGGAGTTAGGAGGAATTATTTATATCGATGGAAAGGTGGGGAAATTTCCTATCCAATGGGAATGATTTATGGAAAATTTTGAAGGTGTTAAGTTTGAGAAAAATCAAGTTGAACCTTTAAGCCTATTAGAGAGTGGGTATGGTGAGGAATTACCCTCTGAACCTAATTGAATCTTCAAACCTTAAATTTTGGACCTTATGACCTCTAATAATTGTTAATAAAATAAAATTATGTTGTAATGGATTAGAATTGTTCCGAAACCTGTTAGTGACAACTGTTGTCTTGTAACCCTATTGTAGATTCTTTTAATAAAAAAATTATTATTCCATAATTTTCCTAATTAATCCTAGGTTGTTCTTGGGTCTCAAGTGGGTTGTTTTAGCGGGAATTACAAAAGAATAAGAAAGATAGTGTAAGGTAAAATACCTTGGTAATTTTGATTTATAGCAGGATTTTGGCAGCTCAACTAAGCAAGATACATAAATAATATTCGGCCATTTTTTCGTAAGAAGCATGGTTTTATAGAATATTGGTTGGGCGTAGTTCTCTAGCACTCTTGGCAGCCATGGGATGCTACATCACAACAAAAAGGACTATTTAAACACTCATTACAAATTTAGAAGTGGAAGAGGATGTGAACATGAATCAATCAAGCCTGAAACTAGCTAAATTATCTCAAAAATGTGTGTTAAAATGGAACTAGAGTGAATCAACATGCGTTGAGTTCATGCCTGAGAAGTCTCGCCCAATTCGGATGAAACCCTCACCCTGTGCAGAGCATTGGTTACACAACCGCTTCCCAAGTAGGGTGCCGGTTACACAACTACCACCCAAGCAAGGTGGTAGTTTTGTAACTTAAGGCCAAAATCTAAGGAAAACAATGCAGAAAGCTTCAGAAAAGTAGGAAATGGCTAAGTAAGGTAATCTAAGATACAAATATGTACCGAATGAGGTAAAGGGGCTCAAAAACTTTTGGAAAAGACATGAATTATCATTGGGGACCTTTGAAATGTTTTTGATAATGTAGCACATGCAAATTTGGGTGTGTACAATTATCTTTATATTTATATAACTCGATTGTTGGGGAAGGATTCATATTGCATTAGCGAGACCTTGTAGTGTCGATAGGTCATTGAGTCTTATCAATTCTTTGGAGTCAAAAATAAAAAATTAAAAATTACAAAACAATAAAAATTTCAAAGGAATTATTTGATTAACACGCCTTGTAGTGTGTCACATCAAACGAAAATAAAATTTAAATTAATTACAATACAATAATTTTTTTGAGAAAACGAATTATTTCGTTAACACACATTATAGTGTGTGAGGCCATTGAGTCATTTTTTACCTTAGAGTCAAAAATAAAATTTACAAAATTACAAACCAATAACAATTTGAGAGAATTAATTATTTGAGTCTCTAATTTGTTGGACGATATACCTACCTAAAGTCAACTTTCTTTGTAACTCTCATTTTTTCTTCAATGTCCTCATGCCAAATAAAATGTACAAAATTTAAGTCACTTATTTAATTCTGGAAAAAAAAATTACGACACGGCCTATAAGTCTAAGTAACATTTGTTGCAACTAATAGCTATTAGAAACAACAAGAAACTAGGTGCAACCATTATTGATATCAATAAATATTAATAATAAATGGTTTCTATATGTTGTTTGTAGGTTGTGCCCTTATGATTTTCTTGGATCACGAATCTCATTGTCCCATTTAAGACGCATTCGGGGTATTTTTATGGCTCATCTACAATGCGCTTGTCTGCTCGTGCTATTGTTTGGACACATTTGGTTTGGATGCATTTCATATTGTAGATTAAACTGAATGTAGTTGAAAACCCTTTCTTTCAAATAGACTAGGTCATTGTTGCGAAGAAACAAAACTAAATAAAATTGGTTACGTTAATTCCGGTTTCCAGTTATCTTCATGCAGAATATAGTTTCAATTTATCTTGGTTCCATGGGTGTAATTGTGATGTTTTTAGGTCATTATTGGGATGCAATCTATATTTGTTAAGCAGCAGTACATGAGAGAAGTTGATGTAAAATTTTGATTTGTGGTTTGGGTTTTTTTCCTTTCGATGTGGCATTTTTCTCTGATATTGAACCCTCCTTTATGCGCAAGTTGTTTAGGGTCCAAAAGTCAAGGAATATTTATTGGCTACTTTTCAGCCCAAGTTGCGGATGTCAATAATTGTAATCTAATTTAATTTTTGTTATCGTAGTGTGGATTGAGCCCGCAATGCAGTGGACGCAATACTTCATGGTATGAGATCAATCAATTTTTATAGGGTTACTGATTTATCTCCATGTGCAGGTTTTATTTAACCCATAATGGTATTGATTTTAGGATGGTTATTAGCAAGAGCTCCGTTTAGCATGGTTCCTTGTAACGTTTTGTTTATTAATGTAATTTATGTAGTTTATTTGTCATTGTAACTATCTAATTACTGCTAAATTTATAATGTTAACTTGGTTACCCTCTCCATTTCAAATAAAGTGCTTTTATTATTATGTAAGGAAAATGGCAAGTCTAAAAGGCCGTTTAGGATGTTTTCTACTTTGGGTTTTGAAGAGATATTAATACGGTGTGTGGGTTTTTTTTACATCGGTCTATTTTTCCCACTTAAATTTTACTTTTCTGTTAAATACATGGAGACTAAATAGCATATATAATACTTCTGGAACTATATGATTCATATAATATCTTTTCAACCGAAATCTTATAACTCTAAGGAATATCTACATCGAATGCACTTAAAAGAAAATCTAAAATGTTTCCTAACTCTACAAACCCTAGATTTCCTACATTAAACTTGTCAAATTAAGAAAATATTGATAACGGAGTACAAGATGAGGATAAATCTAAAATATCTGCAACTTAAAAACACTAAAATTTCATTGTTCATATTAATGAAGTATTGATAAAAATGAATACAAGGTTTGAGTGAGGTTTAATTATTGTGAAAGCTCCTAATGTTGACTAAAATTTCTTTATTACTACTCAAATTAATGAACTAGTAATAAAAGAAACTAGAAACTCAAAACATGGATGGTTTACGGTAACTCAAAGAGATGATGATGTTATGTATAGGTGAAAATGATGTAAAACTCCTTGTTACAAGTTATATTATCTTCACAAAAAAGGACACTAGAAGAAAAATGGATTAGTAGATAGGATGGAGGATTTCCCACTTAAGTTGGTTCCAAGAAGCGTGAACTTTCTTATATGGATGTCAACCCTCTTGTATATGAAATGAAGTGTAAAAAGATGATAAATGGATCTGATAGAGAGCATATAATATTCGAAAAAACAATCTAGAAAGAGATCTAACATGATAGTATGTAAATCTGATCCAAATATGACAATGTGAAGTAAAATTGATAGGAGTCAATGGAGACCTATGGATAAAGTAGGCCAGTTGATGGTGATTGGGGTGGATGAAGAATATATGTAACCAAAAACATATCTGTGAGCTCCTATAGATGAATTTGAACTAGATAGTACCTGCAAACAAACGTGAAAAGGACACATACACCTGTAGCACACACTAGAAGTGAAAGGAAGATGAAAAGATATAATAAAATAATGGAAAATGATGACAAATGGTGAAATGATAGGGCTAGTCGGCAATGACCAGGGGTAATCAGTAGTGACTAAGGATCTAAGAAAACATATTAGACTGACAAACTGGAAGAATGGTGAAATATGGACAATAGAAGTAGAAAGAAACCAAAAATAGTGACTACTAAAGACCTGATGCAATAGAAATACATTGGATGGAGGCTAGGTTGATGGTGCTCAAACTAAATTGGAAATGACCTGGACTTATTAGGGTATGAAAGAAAATGGAATGACTTAAATAGAGACTTGGAAACAAAAAGCTGAAGGCTTAAATGCAATGATGAGAGATACTTGAAGCTACTCAAACTCGCAAAAGATGTTGGAAATAAAAGAATGTAACAATATGGTAATGTAATCATGTGAAATGACAAAGCAATAAAGATGCAAAAATGTTCCAAGAAGACTCTAAGATGTGAAAGATAGCTACAAAATAACTCAATGATGAAAGAAAAGTTGCAAGATATCCTGAGGAACTCGATGTTACATCCTTTAGAAAGGACGGGGAAAGGGATTACTTATAGGGTCAATTGTGACTGGTGGGTCACCGCCATTTCTTTGGGAGCCATCCATTTGTGTAGTGGAATAATGCTCAAGTCGAGGCATTAAGGACCAAATGAAGCGAGATTAGGGTTTTAGAGAGCTTAAGTAGGTTAGCGTCGCATATGGAAGAGAAATGGGTATGTGAGAGGTTAGAAGGAGTAAATAAAGGTCATTGTCGAGAAAATATATTAAAAATCAACACTTAGAAATAGCAAATTAGAAGCTTAGAGTTGGGAAATGAGAACTTAGCGATGAGAAATGAATTAGGTGGAAATTAGAATTAATTAATTAATATTAAGTTTAATTAAAATGATTTAGGGAGATGGAAATAAAGGAGATGGGGATTAGGATTAATTATAACTAATTAATCAATAAAATAGATAGTGTAGGATTAATGGTGGGAAATGGGAAATAATTATATTAATTTGATTTTGAGAGGGAAAATGAAGTTGGAATGTAGGTCCAAGTGAACAAGATAAAACATGAGTGAAGGGGAGGAACGATACCAAAATTGGTGTTTACATTTTCCCCTCTTTGAGAAGTGGTTTGCGTTGGGAAATACATGAGGAAAAAAGAGAGAGATGAAGAAATGACTTGATTGGTGTTCCCCCTCAAACTTGGGATTGATGACACAAAGGAAGTCAATCCCATGTTTGAAAGAGATAGATATAGAAAGGAAAAGAAGGTATGATAAAAGAGGATGAAGAGATAATATATCCTAGAGGAAGAATAAACAAAAAGTAAAAAGATGGTAGTGAATCTAATATCACTTCGGTAGGGAACAAAGGAAAGTCTCAATGGAGACAACATAAATGTCCTACAAACTAGTGAGTGTGAAAAAAAAAAACCTACAAAATGGAGGGATATCAAGGGGAATTCACTCGAATGAATCAAAACACATCGTAGGAGCAATGGGTCAAAGGAAATAATTCAGTATGTGGAAAAAATGTTAAAACGACTAGGACAAGAGCTACGAAAATATAAGGAGGGGTGGGGGTAAGAAAATGCATTCAGGAGGGAAGGCTAACATGAGAAAAATATGCCCCAAGAGGGCACACAAGAATGGCCAAGCAAGAAAAAATAATTAGGCCCGAGGGAAAACATGGGAATTATATAAACGAAATGATGCCCCGTGAGAAAAAGAATAGTTACAAAACAAGGAATCCCTTAGATGGAGATTTAAAGCAATGGTATCCTGAGGAGGAACATAAAATTGATAACAAGCAAGTGAATAAAATCTTGGCAAGAAAAATTCATAAATAACAAAACGTATGCCACATAAAAGTGGAAGAAAAGATAATTTTGACAGAGTTGAATAGAAAATTAAAAGTAAGAGAGTGATATAGATAGAAAGAAGGGCTTGATCGATGATGACTAGTATAAATTGGCGCAATCCCAATGGGGCTAATAGAGACTATGGTTGGTGGGTTATAAAAACCCCATGTTCGGTCGACAAGGCTCATTTTCACATGATTAATTGATGATAGAGAGCTTCAAGGTTATAAGATAGAGCAAGAGATCAAGTAAAATGGAGGCTAGAGGAGTTTGGAGGAAGCACCAGAGGACTCATAGGATGGATAGTAGCAAAACCCTAGACTATTTTTATGCATCTTTTGTTGTTTTTTATCTATATATTTTACATTTTTTCAAATTTTGGGCTAAGAAATAGGGGTTGTTGTTGGTAACTAGGCACAATCTAAGTCGGTATTGATCCAACCTAGGTCAGCATCGACGCATCAACCCAACTAGGTCAATGTCAGCCAGGGATGGAAGATGAAATTTCATTTTTTGAATGAAATTGATGGAATGTGATGATCATATCGCTAATGGGTGCATTTTTACACTAGTTTTACAAGCATGAGAGATAATTTACCTGAGGGATAGATTCCCTTATGTGTATGAGCATATTCCAAGAGATATAACAGATGCCGACTAGGACCACCTATAGGCAAAACAATTAGGTGGACTCCACCATTACTAGAGGATTACACAAGATGTGGGACTGATGATAGCACTGGTGGAGAGATGGGATGTGTGAACCTGCACATTTTGGTTTTGGGAAAGGGAGATAACAGTTACTCTTGATGACATTCACTGTATCCTTATACTACCTATATAAGGGGGAAGGTAGTCCCTATCACCATTAATACCAGGTTGGCAGTGTTGAAACAACTATTTGGAGTCGATGCCCCTCATATTAATTTTACTTTAGGGGCATTTATTTATGAGATGAGGTATGATTGTGAGGATACATAGATCTGAATGATATTCATATTGATGATGGCGATTTCATGCTTTACACTTTCAGACTCATCTAGAGCCCGGTTTCCATGGACATTGGCGGGGTCCTAGATGATATTATGGAGAATAAGATAGTCTACTCTTTTGGAACGACATTATTAAAGTAGATTTATCATGAAATTTTTTGATATGTGGAGGGGAGGAGGATAGGTATAGATGTTGGATTCCTTCTAAAGTGTTGGGCCTATGAGAACATAGTAGTTATTAGACCACTAGAGCTACCATGGGGCATAGGAAACCATATAGAGATGACAGTAGGTTTTTTACAATGGAGAGGGGACTAGGCTCATAGAGATAGGAGGGAGAGAGATTATACATTGGATAACAATTTTTATATGCTATCATTTGATGACTAATTAGAATGTTCCATGTGACACGAGATAAAGGCAAAAAGGAAAACACACTACAAAATATGAAATTTTAGCCGATTTAATGCGATTAAATATGAAGACATGCGGAGCCTTCCTACTAGATCACCTTTATCATTATGACATGATGATAGAACAATGAAGTTTGACATAGAAACATTCTAAAGGAATGTATATATTTCTCATTGGATCATGTTTTGTGGTGGCCATTATGAGGCTATCTCATGGTATGACATTATGAGGAGTGTGGAGCTTTCTCGGTGACTCATGTTTTGCAGTGGTCCGTCAAAGTTATCAAGAATTCTGACATTGTGAGGGACATGGATCTTTCTTATTGGATCATGTTTTGTGGTGGCCAAGTACATGTAAAAGAACAATATTACACTATGAAGGTCCGTAGAGTTTTCCTAGTTTCTAGAAGGAACAAAAATAAAATTTGGGTCTAGTGCTGGTTAAAAGGGATAAGGAAGAACACAAGTTAGATTTGAGAACATGGAAAGTAATCAAGCATTAAAATATAGGAAACATGTCAGCATTCTATAGGTCTCTCTCGGTAAGGCATCTTGCATACTCGAATTTTGTGGAATGAATGAGATGGGAAAACAATTTTGGTTCTGCTAGCCCTCCCCATAACTAATCGAATGTGCCATGTGGAAAACAATCAAGGGAGAAAATAAACAACACTACAAAATCAAAAGTTAAAGCCATTATAGTGATGTAAAATCAAGACAATTGAGTCTTCTTACTTACTCACGTTTTACAATCTAACGTAATGTTCAAAAAGAAAAAGTTGACATTGTGAGGAGTGTGGAGATTTTTCATTGGATCACATTTTAGAGTGCTCATTCAAGGTTATCGAGAATTATTACATTGCGAGGAGTATGGATCTTTGTCATTATCTCATGTTTCCTATGGCAAGTAAAGTAAAATAATAGTGTGACACTACTACGGTACATGGATATTTCTTATTGGCTTACACCTCATAGTGAAGATTATGGATAAGAGTATTAAACCCTCATAGAAGCCTGTGTAATGAATCAGAATCCACAAGATGTAGTCATTCAACGTACCATGTGAATCAAATTAGAGGCTAGTGGAATCAACCAAACTCAATAACAATTTCAGGTCTTTGTGGCTAGAAGGAAAGGAAACAAAATTTGGGACTAGAGTGGGTTAAAAGGGATAAAAAATAGAACAAGTTAGAGGTGGACACATGGAATAATCTCAAAAATTAAAATAAGGGACATGTTTTAGTATTCTGTGGGTCTCTTAAGCCAAGGATTCCCACATACTCCAAGTCCATTGCATTAATAAAATTGGATAATAATTTTGGGTCCACTAACCCTCCCCATGACTAATCAGAATGTGAAATATGGCACAAACTCAAGGTAGAAAATAAAACACAGTGTAAATTCAAAATGTAAAGCTGGTCTAGTGCTGCAAAATATGAAAACATGTTGAGACTTCTTGATTTTTCACATTTCGCACTCGATATGAAGCTAGAAAAGAAAAGTCTAACATAGAAACATTGGGAGGGAACATGGATCATTCTCATTGGTTGAAGTTTCACAATGTTCTTCATTGTGAGGAGTGTGGATCTTTCTCATTGTATCACATTTTTTAGTGGTCGGTGAAGGTTCTAAAATGTTCTAATAATGCCATGGACCATGGACCTTTCTCGTTGGCTCTTGTTTTGTATTGGTCGGTAGAACTAAAATAATTTTCTCGACACTGCGAAGGTTTATGTATATTTCTTATTGGCTTACACTTTTTAGTGAACATTCTTGATAAGAGGATCAAACCCTCTGAAAGATTATGTGTAATCAATCACAAGCCACCGAATGTATTGAATCAACCTTCCACCAGAATCAAATTAGAGCTCATCATGTGTCATTCTCTTTGCCTTCCCAAGGTCTAGAAATTCAAATGGCCATATGTTTCACTCTACAACTCCAAATTTCACAAAATTTATATCGTTGAAAATATCTCAACATCCTATATGCCATGAAATTGAAAATATTAATTTTTTTGTAGGTGAGAGAAAAATTAAAATTTATAGACATCTACATTCCAACCCCAAATATTTCAAAAGTATATTTTTGATCGTGAATCGATAGTGGATCCCATTTGAATGTGTTGTTTTACTCTCAACGAGTCCACAATAGAATATCTCGATAGACTGGGTGAATCTATGAAGAATTTGTTAGGCAAATCCTTGAATTCAAAATTTTCCCTCTTCTCTGGATCTTTAATAGAAGAAGACTACAAACCTTATTCAATGATGGTCACAGAGATAGCCGTAACTCACAAAGGTTGTCATCTCTTTCAGTAACACGTAAAAATAGCACTTACTAGGTCACAACATCAATCACTGCAATATCTTCCAATCAAACAAAAAAAAAAAGAATAGTCAAAAGGGAACAAGAAATGGTTGGGTAATAGGAAAAACGTGATGAAAAAATAGGAGAGAGTCACACTATGAAATACGCCTATGGCGTAATAAATAAGAGTGCTTACTTGGAGTAATGTAAGTTGATGTATATCTAGATACTACTCAAGGTTCTTCTACCTTGACTAAGAGGAAATAAAATCTCTTTTTATTTATTTTTTTATTCCCATATTTATTTAATATGTTTCACCTTTTTTGCAAATTTATCTATCTAGTAATTTTTCCTATAGTTGGAAAATTTAAAGATTTTCTTGAATTTTTCATTTGATTAGGTAAAAATGATATAGACTCCCACATGTCTTACTAAGAAAATGAATCATGAGATACACACAATGGGGGAAGACGAGAGATATCTACTAGTGGTCAAATAAAACAATCAAAAGACAAATTAAAAACCAAGCCCGAGAGTGAGTGAAGGAGAATGTTGACAATTTTCACACTTGTGTAAAAATGGGAAACTAGAAACTTCATTATGATGGATGAAATTGCTAAAATGGACCCATGCTAGGGGAGTTTAATTCATTTTAATATATGTCTCATCGCATTAAATTGATGATTACATGTAATTTATAGATATGTCTACTATTACAAAATATAACAAATCACATAGTCCGAAATTCCATGTTTATCTTCAACAAGATAACACGAAGCCCTAAGGACAAATGTATTATCTTAATTAAGATCATAATTTTTTTAATATTGGTAAATAGTTTTTTGAAAGACTATACCCTTGTGTACAAAAGAAGGCCTAAAAGCGGGAATAAGAGAGAGGAGCAGAAAGGCATGTGAGCAAAGCACAAAAGTTACAAAGAAAGAACAACGAAGCCCCGAAACTTATACAATCGAGACTTAACAGCAAAACAACGGCAAAAAAATAGCAAGCCTACAGCCAAGAAGCAGTAATAAAAACAATAAGGACCAGCAAAAGTAGTCGGGACTACTTCTTGGCCGCTTGATCAATACTCATCTTTACTCTTTTCCAAGCATGATACATGCCCAGCGTGGTCATATGAGCAGCATCCGTCTTATCAAGCTCCTCTCTGGTTCTTTTGCTCTCTTTCTCATTGCCCCAAAGTGTAGTCGGGACACCGCTAAGTTGTGAAACACTTCTTGCATGACCTTCGATGAACTCCTCGATGGCCCTGAAGGCTGCAATATTATACTCATGCCTAGTCTTCATCTTCCCTAGGCGGGAGTCTAAGGAGGTCAGTTTTTTGTATATGTCATCAATCTGGCTATTGCCAATGCTCCCTTCCCCTCAATGCTTTGTTTGCCTTTTTCTTAGCAAGGTTTTTAACCTCATCCTTGACAATTTAAGCTCAGCCTCTAAGGCCTCCAATCTCCTAGAAGGGTTATCCGTTGGTGCCGCACAGAGGACCGGCACTACTAATGTTTAGCGAGATCACGAGCAATGTCCTCTAAAGGTTCAACCCCCTCACAGTAGACTCAAGGTTGAGTCTCCTGAAGCCCCTGGTGACACGTTTAGAGGTAGAGACGGGGGTGGGTGGCGAGGGCAGAGCAGGAGGAAAAGAAGGAGAAGCATGAGCAGCCGGCATGGGGGTAGGGTACTTAGCAATTCAGTAGCAGTGGAACCCAACAAAGCCGGGCCGGGAAAGGAAGGGAGACAGGGAATTTAACAAGGCGATCTTGTGAATAAGCAAAATAAGCCCTTGGTGTAAGGAACCGCCCAGTATGCTACGGAACTCCGAAATGGAGCGTTCAAGAGAATTTAACAGATAGTGAGGGAAGCAAACCAACCTACTCCTACGAAAGTGATTCAAAAGACAAGGTGCTTGGCAGGACAGATATGAAACCCGCCTTCTAAGGATATGAAGCGAATCATCATGCGGGTGAATTCATCATACGGGGATGGAATTGAGTTAATAAGCGAGACCCGCGGTGTTGAATATAAGCTTCTCCTCCTCCTCCACAAATCTTCTCTCTTGAACCTCTTTGATGACCCTCTTGTTGAAGAAGCGGTATCCTTCCAAGCCGAGGCGCTTCGGTATGAGTTCCTCATTAATAAGAATTTTCTACCCTCCATAGTCGATGTCCTCTCATTCCACTCCTTGAAAAAGCGAACAGAAATGCTTTGATCATGTCCTTGCACTCTTTCCACAAAGTTGGTGAATCCGCCGATGCTAAGAATGTTCGAGCTCGGTGTTTTCTTTCCAGTCGAGGTCAATCAATCTGGCGGGAGGCCCTCCCATCTTCACAATGATGATGCGAGGTTACAACAATTTTCAGAATACCTTTGGGCGTTGAGAGTGGTTCGTTTCTCACATTGCGGCGAATCGCATAAAAATGGGAACTGTGGCCGTTGGTCCTCCGACGAGCGGGTCGTATGATTGCCGATCCGAGCTGCGTGGAGTCGCGTGTGAAAACCCTTTCCTGTCGGCTTTCACCTGTAGTTATCTTCGGTTTTCGCGGAGCTAGGCATCCGAATATCAACAGCTATTGTACCTCCCGCGTGCGCTGTTTTTAAATTTAGACCACTCCACTTGAAGTTCCTAAACAAAATCTTGCTATCATTTGAATTAGATATCATTTGCCACGCCAAATAAATTAAAAGCGACACATGGAAGAATTTATGGATTTCCTCCAAAGATTAAGGCATGTCTCACAGAGATTGTTTGCGTGTGAAGGTCCGCATGTATCTTGTTGTGAAGGCTGATTAGGGATACTATCATTATCCCAAATAGTGAAATTTATATTAATGCCATAATTGGCGATGCAAATTTGTTTCCCTCCTGTAAGAATGTATGATTACGATCTTTGTTGAAGGTATGGTGATGCTTATGGATTCAAAGATAAAATCTTTGATATTCCGGCTAGGAGAAGAGGGCCATTAAGCGAGTTTAATAATATTAAGGAGTCCCCTTCAACAATGATGAGGTTACGGATATTTTGGGCCCGTGCGACTCTCGAATCCCCATAGAGCGAGATAAAGCTTCGAAAATGATTGGTTTGATTCCCATTTTTCCGGCAGCATATGCAGCAATCAAATTACCTTTATGGTCCCGTATTGCTCCTCCTCCAATCTTTGTTCGAGGTTCCCCTTAGAGGCTCCATCAAAGTTCAGCTTGAACCAATTGGATTCTAGGATGCCATTTAACCAAAGATCTATCCACACTATTCCCGGTTGCTCCAATATCCGATCTGCCAATTTGATAAGATGTGCTTTTCATTTTCGGGTAACAATTGTTCTTGGGAGGTTTAAATCATCGCCATGTCCTCTTTGATGCCTTGGGAGATCTTGCCGGTAGTGAATTTAAAATTCCTTCTTATTTCTAAAAACGATATTATTTCTATCCTTCCGGATCCTCCAAATTAAATGCGGGATGGCTAATTTCCGATTCTTTTGATAGCACAATGTCTCGAATGGTGGGTTCCATTGATTCCATAAACTGAATGAGATCCTCATAAGGCATCACCCGAGAGCTTCAAATTTGGAAAGGACAAAGTTCCAAGCTCTAAAGGCATAATCACACGATGTATGAGCAGATGGCTAATGTCTTCAAGTTATTCTGCAAAGGTGGCACCAATTGGGAATGATAAATCCTCTTTTCATCAAATTGTTAGTGGTGAGAATTTTGCCTCGATGGCGTGAAAGAAAAAAATTTATTTTGGGGGTTAACTCGGGCATCCGTGATCAAGTTCAGTTAAAATCGATTGGTTACTTGTGGAAAAGACTAGGTATAACCAGATTGGTCAGTATTTGCCATCGTGTGAATTGATCCAGATCAGCTCATCCTTGGAATCCAACTGACACAAAGGAAAGAGATCTAAAAGGTCTTGGAGGGAGGAGATAATTTGTTTCAGTTCAATACGCTCCACAGTAAGTTTTTTCCAATTCTTGTTGGTGCCATTTCCATCAATGTAGTCCTTGACTTTAGTTCCATACTTTCTTATAAGGCTGTCCTTAGCAATCCCAAATCTCTCCAAGAGATTATCATTGGACCAGTTATCCTCCCAGAAGTTTATGTCGCTGCCATCCCCAACTTTCCATTTGCTTCCCTTCTTAATGAAGTTTCTACTCTTAACCAGATTATTCCAAAATATGGAACCATTGGGGAGTTGCTCATCATGCAGATAGGAGTAAACAGCTTGCTGATTCAAGTATTTTGTTTTAATAACATCAATCCAGGGTTGTTTCTCCGAAAGCAATCTCCAGCCCATCTTAGCAATGAGTGCCTCGTTCATTTTCTCAATATTTTTTATTCCCAGCCCTCCCCTAGATTTTGGGGTGCAGACTTTATCCCAGGCCACAAGGTGAAATTTGAACTTTTCTTCCATGCCTTGCCATAAATTTTTTTTCTGAATCCTTTCCACTTTCTCTCTGAAGGAGGAAGGAATTTTGAATAGTGACATGATATATATGGGCAAACTTTGGAGTGTGCTTTTAATGAGAAGGCACTTACCAAGCACTAGAGAGATAGAGAGTGGTCCCTTTCAACCGGCCATTTTTACGAAATCTAGTCAATAAATCATCCCACACCGTGTGAGAGACTTTCTTCGTGCAGAGGGAGGCCTAAGTATGTTCTTTGGAAGAGTACCAATTTCTGACCCCAAATTTTAGCAATCTTGAATCGTCTTTCCCGAGGGGTGTTAAAGAAAAAAAAAAGGATGCTTTTGTCGTAATTGATCTCTTGCCCAGGCGATTCATATAGGCTGCGAAAGAGCCTTGATAGCTTTAGCTTCTACAATCGAGGCCGAAAGAAGAAGGATGGTGTCGTCTACAAACTGTTGATGAGAGACGGCTTGGGTGAGAGAAGTGGGTTTAGAACCATTTAAGATCATAATTACAGAATAAGTGGAGTGTTAATTTTTGGAACAACAAACAGAGTTGCAGATTATAGTAATTGAGAGTTCGTTACTAAAGTTGTAGGTATTTTAAAGTTCTTTCCTTCATGATTAAATACATCTAATTATGTTATTGAGTTGTTCAGTTCGTTATACAATCTATACATAAAACTGGAATGTAAAAAAGAAGTACACAAATTAGTTCCAGAATTTAATGTTTTATTCATAAGGAATTTCAATGTTTCCCACACAAGCCATGGGATGTAACTCAAAAGCAATTCATAACTACTAAAGTAGAAGGTACATCTAGATGAAAAGAAAAGAAAAGGAGTATGAAAAACCCATCATTGCCTTGGGTTCCTCTCATTTCCATTACTCTACTTCTAGCTCCAGCTTTACTCCATCTTCATCCTCACTATTCACATTGTCATTGTACCTATGAAACAAAATAAGAAAGACCTGTCGATCACCAAAGCTCAATATTTTGATCCATATTCCTATACTATCTAATTTCATGCAAATGGATCTCCTGACATTAGGAGGTATAAGTTACAGGAAAGATAGGTACAAAATTGGTAAGAGTAGTATTCTACAGCAACACATATGATTCCCATAATCATTTCATAGAAGAAAGATAAAAGAAGAAAACTATGGAACATAAGAGAGGCCAAAAGCCTAAAGTTTTTTCTAACTATTTTATCTAAATGTGTAGGTATATAGTGGGAAAAATGGAAATAAAATTAACTATTGTCTTTCCATATCAAAAGTGTTACATTAAATAAGTTGAACCCGAATAGGTCATTTATTTCAATTCATACTCAAAGGATGAATATATATATATAGATAGATATAGTTGTACCAATCCATAAAAGAAATACAAGTTTAGTACTGCAGATTCTAACAAATGGAATGCATACAAAAGTATAGATAATGGTGTTGATACAAATTACGAGCTTCAGATAGAATACCCAACTAATCATACTTTAAAATAAATTGGATAAAATAAAGATTGTACATTGCATAATTCAAGGATACAGATCCAAGATATCATCAAAAGTATGATACAAAAATATAGTACAAGTTTTCAATTTTCAGCTATAGGCTCATCCATTTATGTTCATCATATCTTAACATTACAAGTTGCAAACAAGTAAATTACTTAAGAAAACAAATTCATGGGAATCATATCTAGAAGTTTTTCATGATTTACAAAGTACAAAAGAGATAAAGTGAACCGATTCGAGAAAGTGGAAGCTTTTAAAATAAATTTAATATAGTTTTCTAAGAAGAACCAATTCATATATATGGCGGTCTATCAAGTAGAGGTCAAAATTCCAACTACCATGCAATGAGTTATGCATATAAGGCTTCAGGAGGTGATTTTAGTTAAGTTGAGCTTGCAAATGAACCATAGCTACAGAAATGCAAACCTTGTTTGGGTATGAATGGTATGTTCAGTGACTATCTTAAGAGTAGTTGAAGATCCAAAGAACAATAGTATAATAAAAAGACATAGCATTATTCATCAATGCAGAAGTGCCTAACATCTACACTGATTATCATAATACCAAACTAAATCAAATATGTAGCTCTTCATTGAGAAGTCAAATGAGTTCATGTTCCCACTAAGGACAATAGAGTTACAGTGAAATATACAGTCAAGGAAACAAATCTTAAATTGCATAGACATAGCTTTGTGACAAAATATCAATTCATAGTGATCCTGAAAGAATGAAATTTTTGGAAAAGTTACAACAAAGTCCTAGAAGCTCGAAATCGAGCATTGAACTATGAAAATCATCAAAATACAAACCAAATTTGGGTACAAATGGGATATTAAAAGATACATTAAAAGCGCGGGTACCCATTAAGGATGGCATAATGATTTATCTCCTTCAAGTTCAAGTAAAACATGAGCATTGAGTTTTCAAGTTACTTTCGTTTTTTTATTAAGTGGCACCAATTCACATGTGTAATCAAAGGTATATTACAGCAAGCTATCTAGAAATTAAAGAACCAAAAAAATACAAGGTACCGAATATCATCTTTGAGAAAACAATCAAGGATGCACAAGTTTTAGAGAAAAGAAAAATCTATTTTCTTGAATGGTCATTTCAAGCACCAAAAATTTTGTAAAATATTTCAAGAAGGCACAAAACTTACCATTTCGAATCCAAGTCTTCCAAACCCTCAAAATATATTTGAATTCAGAAATATTTGTGAATACCCATAATGATTTTTGAACTCGAAAATGGCAGAGAACACAAGGAGAACAAATATTTCAAAGTATTAGTGCATTTGAAGTCAAATAATGTCGAAAGAAATAGTCATGGTGCTTAATGAAAAAGGCTAACTATTTTATCAAACAACAATGAAATCATAATGAATTTCTAGTCTAAATCTTGAGTTAGAGCTCAAAACGATAAAAGTGGCGGTCGTGGTAGTTCACGAACCCAAAAAAACTTCAAGGTGAGCCTTTGAAAATGCAAGAAATCACAAATTATGCATGCATAAGTGCATCAAAATCAACTAGACCAAGATAAAGCACTCAAAAATGGAAGAGCTAAGAAAGAATCAAGAAATAGACAAGTTTGACTCATTTCTTATACATAACACATGAAAATTAGAAGGTACAGTGAGCTCGAAAGAATCATTCATGGCGTATTCTCTTCAAAACACCCCATAGTGAGCTCGAAGAAGAAGATCAATGGTGATCTAGAGAAAATTTATCAGGGCTTCACCCTCCAAAATGGTCATGCATGCAAATGATCAATTTTAGGTCAAAAATAAATACTTTTCCCAATCAACCCATGGTAACCTAACTCAACTAGTGAGTTAAGAATCAAAGGTACTAAATCAACCATTAAAAAATCAACGGTGTCAAATGATAACCCAAGCAACTACCAAAGAGAAGATCAACAATTGAGATCACAAAGGACAAAGATCAAAGATCAAGCAAATGAGGATCAAGCACAAATCCAAAATCAATACCAAGTCATAGGCTTAAAATGATCAAGCAATGCAACTTTAGAAAGTACCAAGATCAACGGTAAAAATTAAAATGACATTCCATATGCAAACTCAACATTGATTCCAACCATAGTTACCAACTAGCATACGTGTCGATGCTATAACAAAACCCTAACCATCATTTTTAGTTAGACCCTCGACACGATGCAATCACAAAGGGTGATTCATCATGAGGTAGGGCACAAGTCCCAAATAATAAAATCATTTGCATTTAACCTATCAAAAGGTCCAAAACTATAGTCCAACCCCATGATCAAAATGCCAATACCAATAATTATCAAAAAGATGAAAAATTCCAAAACCTCATAATATGCCATAGTTCGAGCACATATAAAATACTTTCTAAAGTCCAAACCAATTAGTATATGCTAATGTTAACATCTCCAACTTAAATTTTACACAAGAACCATAATCTTGTTAAAATCATGTGCCAAGGAGGATTTGAGTAAAAGGAGAATATTATTTTTGCATAAAGGTGGCCCCACAATGGGAAAATTAGAGGTTGAATAATTTTACTTACGCAGAAGAAGTATTCTACATGTTATTCACTAGAAGACAAGAAGATGTCAACATGAGGACTTACAATTCACCTCATAATGGATGAAAGACATGGATAATTTTTTGCAAGTAAAATAATTATTTTTTCTCACAGGGAGATTAAATTTTATTCATGTGCAAGAGAGGGAAGAATTAAAGAATACTAAATTTATCATTGCAAGTGGTATACAAGTTTCAAGTTTCACATCAGCAAAAGAATACATAGATTGCATGCATTGGAGAAGACTTTCTCATCAAGGAAAGCTTATTATTAGCCAAGTTATCCATCGATATTTAATTTAAAATAGATCAATCAACTACAATTTGAATGGGATGTATTTTTGTAGTCAAGGCTATTAATGCCTCATTGTATTAGCATGTTTATTTTATTCCTTTATTTATTCATAATAAAGAATAAAAATAGGATGCATGGGTGAGTACAAATTTTAGTCTATTTTTAGGATGGGTGGGATGAATAAATTGTTATATATTGTGTGCAATTACAAGGCACAAAGGAGGAATTTTTGACATATAAGTGCTAAAGCATATTTTACAAGTTTTTCCCTTTGAATGAGAATTGATTTCTACCTTTCCAATTATTTGTAGTGTTGTATATGTCTTATTAATTCTTGTGAATGTCAAATTCCATGATTATTACCTTGCTGAAAATTTAGTAATTTATACATAATATTAGTGTGTATGTTTTCTTGTTGTATTGTTGTGATTCATTCCCTCAACACATCAAGTGTTTTGTCTTAATATTCTACTGAAAACTATTGGTTTGTGCATCCGAATCCATTCTCAAATTGATTGTGTATGTACTCAGTCAAATCCCTCAACAAGTTTGGTGTATCACCCCAATTTTTCAATTCATTTGCAGTCATCTTTTACCCTCAAAACCCCTAAAAATAGTTTAGGATACATAAAAAGGAATCGGCCTTGATACCGGAGACTCACCTCAACAATAGGTATACCCACAAACCTAAGGTGTTTCCATTATATCTACAAAAGAGAGAGATCCAGAGAAAGCTTAGAACACCTACAGTCATCTCTCTATAGGGTGCACTTTTGAGAGATAATAGTTTTTGCACGCTCGGTGGGACAACGAATCAGATTTCCAAGTAAATTACAACAATTTACAGTAGATTGACAAAGAAAAAGAGAAGTCACTTTTCATGTCTTTGCAACAATTTATTATAAAGATCAAAGACTTATTTGGAGACTCCGTTAAGCAATTTCGGACTAGTTTTGAGCATGTTCCATGCCTAAAGTGACTATGAGATCATCAGTAAGAGGAATTCCTTTTGATTTTATTTCTTCACCTTTGAATTTTGTAATAAGAAGAAGATTTTGTAATACCTTACCTTATAATAGGCCTAGTTTTGATAACCCTCATCCTAATATTCCTTCACCACATATTAATCTCTTTGTTAAAATTCTAGTTATTCCAATGGCTATTCAACCACCTAGGAATGTTATAACCTTTACTAATGGAAGCCCTTTAGTAATTCAATTTTATCATGATATTCTAAATTCTACTATAAAGATTTTACCTATATTCACTAATGAAAATCATATTACTCCCACAGAGCACATCAAATATGTTGCAGCCCTTTGTGTTTTCCATAACATAACTCATGAGGATGTAGCCTTAAGAATTCTAGCTTTGCATCTTTTAAAGGGAAAGCCTTGCAATGGTATAGAACCTTAGAAATTGGGAGCATAAGAACTTGGGATGAGTTGGGAGAAAAATTACTTAAGCAATTTCAAGATCATTATGATCATTTATCCCTCATAGAGTAGTTGTCCACAATTAAAAGATCCCCTCATGAATTTATGGCTAGTTTTAATATTCATTTTTCTAGAACTTGGGAAATAATTCCAGCAAGTGTCAAGCCTCAAGTTGATCATGCTTTTCTTTATTATCTTAGAGCCCTAAACAATGATATTTCAACTATGATTCAATCTATGGGAGGAGATACTCTCCTAACAACTTATGATATTGCTATTCAAGATGAAAAATCTTTATTCAAGATGGTAAATTAGAACCAAGGCCTTTAATACCTCTCATAATAGATTTGTCACCTATTCTGCAGCCTATTACCATTATAGATCCTACTATTTTAGCTCCTTCAGATGATGTATTCAAGGCTTTGTAGACTATGGGTAATAAATTAACATCAATTGAAAAAAATTAGCTTAGCCTAATAGGCCATATCAAGCTCCTTATCAGCAAAACCAACAAAATCAACATAATAGGCAACCTTATCAGCAAAATCAGAATTATAGACAACAATATCAGCCAAGGCAATTTGACCCAAAAGCTCCTAGTTCATCTAGCCTTTTTTCCAGTTAACATGGTCTCAGAAGAATGGTGTCAACCTTGTAATCAACCTCATTCAGCTACCAACTACCCAAATGCATTCTTGAATATAAGCCTTGTTGCACAACCTCAACCTAAAGCATTGTATATGCCTCAAATGGAGGGTGGGTAGTAAGATGCGCATAATTAGAAACCACCATAATAGAATTTGGTAATCTTCGAGAGGAATACTTTATTGCAGTCACAACTATATCCCAGGAAAAGGCTCAGGAGAGATAAAAACAACAAAACAAACATGTTCTACCCATTCACTGATAAAACAACAAATTTAGAGTAGAAAACAACTAACAATTCTATTGTTCCTCATAAAATAGCTAACATTTCTACTCAAAGGACCAACAAAGACAATTACAACTTGATCCTAGAAGACTCTTCATACCTCAGATTTCAAAAGATGCTGAAGTAGAGTCAATTTTTGTTAAATCCTATGCTAAAACGTTAGAAGCAGTTCCAAAAATAGTAGTTTCTTTTAACATTGTTGATGTAATGAAGAAGCACAACATTAATATTTCACTTTTGGATGCTCTAAGTATTCCAGGACAACAATATTTTCTTTCTCATGAGCTTGCTAAGCTCCATATTTCTTCAAAACCAATAGAAAAGGAAGCCTAGAAAGTAGACATAGTCCTTGGAACAATGGAGCATGACCACATTAAAGAGGTTAAATGGATGGTTCAGAAGGTCTTAAATGATCGTAGGTTATTAATAACCACCACTACTTTATCTATATTTGATTATTGGAGACCATTTAGTTATAAAGCTGCATAGTATATAGTGGTACAAGTAGCATAGTTATGCTAAAAGCAATTGCAGAAAAATTGGGCCTATAGTATGAACCTATAGAGAAAAGCATGTTGCAGCTAGATGAAACAGCAACCAACACAATTGGTATTATAAAAATCTAGAGGTAACCCTACATGTTTGTCCTAATGTTACTATTTTACAATATATGACTATTGTAGATTTACCTCCCTATTTTGCCTTATGTTTATCATGAGATTTTACAGAAAAAAAAGGTTAGCTCTCTTCATATTGGTAATTTTTTATTCTTTACTACAAGATATGGAACCAAGGTTACCATAAATTTAGAGCCTTTGGCTAGATTTCATATTGAGCCACATGCTTCAAATGTTGTAAAAATTATACAACTTTAGAGCATTTTGATTTTGATGTTACAACACATGTTTATGCACTAGATCATTTTTCTAATCTATTCATGACTGAAAAAATCAATAAGAACAAGCTTATGACCCTTTCAAAGAAGTAAAAGAAGATTTTTTCGGTGTTTATTGTTTGCATGAATAAAATGCACCAATTCCCTTGTTGTCTAAAACATGAAAAACAACATAAGAACTATGGAAGCTTCATTTTGATGGAGCTAAAAATAAGAAAGGAAAGGTGCAGGTTTAATGCTTACTTCCCCTTTAAATGAAAGGTACTTTTCAGCTTTAAGTCTACAATTTTCTTGTACTTGTAATGTAGTTGAATACAAAGCGTTAATTCATGGCTTGTAATGGGCCAGAAAGAGAGGTATCAGTACTTTACAAGTTTTTGGTGATTCAGAATTAGTTATTAATCAAGTGAAAAACTTTAATGTGTGTAAGAATTCATTTTTGAAGTCTTACAAACATAGAGTTTCAGACTTAATGGATGATTTTGATGTTATTAACATTCAATCATCCCAAGAGCTAAAAATAAGCATGCACACACAATTTGCAATAGTTGGTGCCAGCTTTGAGGTACTAGAACAAATCAAAAACAACAAAGTACAGCCACATATATAGTTAATTATCAGACCTTTAGTTCCTAACAATGAAGAAAATTGGAAATTTTTCAAGATGATGAAACAAATCTACAGATTTTTATATCAAGAAGCTAAATTTTCTACACTAAATCAAGAAAAACTACAACACTTCTATGGTGACTAGATTGTTTAGTTGAGAAAAATAAGTTGCCTCAAGGATTGGTCACTCTAGAAGACATTTTCAATTTTGATGATCAGTTAAGAAAGGACAAAGGCAAGATTTCAACTCACGCAGATAACTACGAAGAAATCTTGGTGGATGACGAAAAGAAACTACTTATTGGAAAGGTATGTTCTTCAGCTGAAAAACAGTCATTTATCAAATTATGTAAAGAATTTAGAGATGTTTTTTCCTAGAAGTACCAAGATTTGAGAGGTTTTGATCCAATTTTAGCTCAACATACAATAGAGTTACACCAAATTCCAAGCTAGTTAGGTAGAAGCAAAGGCTTGTAAATCCAAAAATTGAGCCATTGATGAGAAAAGAGTTATCTAAGTTAATCAAATCAGGTATTATTTTTCTAGTTAAGCATTCAAGTTAGGTAGTTAATCTTGTTCCTGTTTGGAAAAAGAATGGATAAATTAGGCTATGTGTGGATTTTAGAGACCTTAATAAAGCTTCATTAAAAGACCATTATCCACTGCCAAATATGGATCATATTTTGAGAACAATTTCTGGTTTAGACAGATTGTCTCTTTTAGATGGCTACAATGGATACAATCAGATCCTTATGTGTGAGGAAGACAAATACAAAAAAAACTTTACCACTAAAAGGGGCACTTATGCTTATAAAAGAATGACTTTTCATCTTTCAAATGTTGGTACAACGTTTCAATGTAAAATGGATATGGATTTCAAAAATTATTAAATAAATGCATAATGGTTTACTTAGATGATGTCACCATATTTTCAAAGAATTCTAATGAACATATAATGCATTTAAGGCAGAATTTTCAGCTTTACGAGATAGTTCGAGTATCTTTGAATCCTAAAATGTCTATTTTTCAGTTGATCAAGGTAAATTTTTGGGTCGTATTGTTTCTAAACAAGGTTTAGCTAATGATCCTTTCATAATCAAAGTTATTTCACAGTTATCATTGCCTCATCATAAGAAAGAACTACAAAGTTTCCTTGGAAAAATCAACTTTTTATAAGATTGGTTCCATATTTTTATCACTTTTCAAGCCTTTAACAACTATGTTAAAAAGGATAAGACTTTCTCTTGGACCAGCGAAGTGAGAAAAGGATTCAAGACAATAAAATAGCCATTTCTCAAGATCCTACTCTTGAAAATCCAAATTTTGATGAATATTTTACGATGTATGCACTTGCTGGAAATGAGACCATTTCAGCTATTTTAACTCAGGTTAACGATGAAAAATTTGAGTAGCAAATTTCTTTCTTTGGACAAATTTTGCATGACTATGAGACAAGGTACACCTTTCTTGAAAAAAAGGTACTTTTAGTAGTTAGAGGATTGAAAATTTTCAAGTACATGCTTTCCAATAATAAGATACATGTTTTAGTTTCTCATCAAAGTATCAAAGCATTCTTGTTGAACAAAGAACTAAATGAGAAGAGAGAAGGTTGGATTACGAAAGTTATGGAATATGATGTTGATATCCATGTTGCAAAAATAATTCAAGGAAATGGTTTGTGTGAGCATCTAATTTCCAATATGAAAAAACAATAGGCTATAGAATTAAAAGATCTAGAACAACATGCTAAAGTTATGTATCGGTAGTCAAATAAAATCAAATTAGCAACTTGAACTCAATCAATAAGTTTAGGAATCAAGATGGATGACTGATTTGGTGAAATACTTACAAAGACGGTAGTTATCCGGAAGGTATGGAAAAAAATAAAAGAAGGTATTTCAAGTTACAAGTTGTACCTTATGTTTTCATTGATGGCGTTTTATTTAAGATATATATAAAAGGAATTTTTCTACGATGTATTGATTATGATAGAATTCAACAAATATTATCCGAATTCCATGAAGGACCTACAGGAGGTCATTTTTATCACGTATTACATCCTTAAAAATTATGAAAGCTAGTTACTATTGGCCAAGCATATTCAAGGAGTGCTTGAATGAATCGAAAGTGTAAGAAATGTGATTTCTTTGTGGGAAAAGAATGTTTAGCTTCCTTGCCCTGTAGCCTATTTCAATGGATCAGCCAATCATGTGGTGGGGTCTTGACTTTATTGGTATGATAAATCCACCCTCCTCACAAGGACACAAGTGGATTTTGACTGCTACAAATTAATTTACACACATGAAAAAAGTAATATCCTTAAGGAGGCCAATGATACTTTGATATTATCCTTTTATGAAGGTATAGTTTATAGATTTGGTGTTCTAAAACTATCATTTTAGATAATGCCTTAGTGTTTCTTGATGCAAAAGTAATATATTGGGCTATCAAGCATGGAATTTATTTAAGTACATCATCCAATTATTACCCACAAAGTAATGGATTACGTGAAAGTACTAATAAAAATATTTTAACAATCATTAGAAGAACACTCAAAGATAACCAAAGAGCTTGGTATCTAATGTTGGATTCAACACTTTGGGATAACATAGTGACTCCTAAAAGATCAGTTAGCGATTAATCATATAAGCTCGTTTATGGAAGAGAGGAAAGAATGCCCATCTCAGTTGAGTTTCCTACATTAGATTTGTTGCATCAGATGGAATTACTTGAGAATGAACTATTGCAGGTTCGTTATGCAGAGTTAATGGAGTTGCAAGAGCTAAGAGATCAAGCTCATCTTAACATTAAAAAGGATCAAAAATAGATGAAGAAATTTTTTGATAAGAAAGCTAGGTTCGATTCTTCGATTAAGGAGACATTGTGTTAAAATGGGATCTAATCATGTAAATCTAGGAAACCACACAAAGTTTGATACAATCTAGAGTGTTGCTTACATGATTTTAGCTTGCAAAGAACACAATGCATTTCATCGTTTAAGGATGAATGGAGAAGAAATTCTCATTCCTGTGAATGGTAGTTTTCTTAAAAGCTGTTACTAAAAATCTTACACTTTTTGGTTAGAGTATGATTTTCCTTTCAATTATTGCTTCATGGGCATTGCAATGTTTTTCATTTTAATAAGACCATTCATGCACATGATCTGGTTTCCATATTCCTTCCTAGATTTAGTTTTTTTTTCAAAAAGGAAGTTTCCATTATACGCTTTAACTCCATGCCCAATGAAAAAGATCAAGGCACTGGTCTACAAGCTAGCAAGCAGCTTTCCACACAAGATCACAAGAAATGTTGAAAATTTTTGCACTTGTACAAAAATGGGTAGCTGGAAACTTTGTTACAATGGATGGCATTGCTGAAATGGACCTAATCTAGGGGAGGTTCATTCGGTTTAATATATGTTCCATCGCATTAAATTAATGATTACATGTAATTTACATCTATGTGTACTCTTACAAAATGTAACAAATCACATATTCAGAATTCCATGTTTATCTTTAGTAAGAGAACATAAAAGCCCTAAGGACAGATGTATTAGCTTGATGAAGATCATAATTACATAATAAGTGGAGTGTTAAATTTTGGAACAACAGAAAAGTTGTAGATTATAGTAATTGAGAGTTCTTGACTAGAGTTGACATAATTTTAAATTTCTTTCCTTCATAATTAAATACATCCAGCTTATGTTATTGAGTTTTTAGTTCGCTATACAATACATACATAAAATTGAAATGCGAAAATAAGTACACATCGTAGTTCCCAAATTTAATGTTTTATTCATAAGGAATTTAAATTTTTCCCACACAAGCCATGGGATGTAACTCAAAAGAAATTCATAACTACTGAAGTAGAAGGTACATCTACATGAAAAAAAAGTAAAGGAGTATGAAAAACACATCATTTCCTTAGATTATTCTCATTTATGTTGTTTCTCTACTTCTAGTTCCATCTTTACTTTATCTTCATCCTCATTATCCACATTGTCATTGTACCTATGAAATAGAGAAATAAATAATCTCGAGTCTTGAGCTCAATATTTTGATCCATATTCTTGTACTATCTAATTTCATGCAAATGGATCTCCTAACATTAGGAGGTATAAGTTACAAGAAAAATAGGTACAAAATTTGTAAGAGAGTATTCTACAAAGAAGCACATATGATTCTTGGAATCATTTCTGAGAAGAAAGATAAAAGAAGAAAACTATGGAACATAAGAGAGGCAAACTAATTTCTTTCTAACTAGTTCATCTAAATGTGCAGGTATAGATGGGAAAAAGGAAATAAACACTAACTGTTGTGTATGCATATCAAAAGTGTTACATTCTACAAGTTGAACCCGAAAAGTGCATTTATTTCAGTTCAGACTGAAGGATGAATATATAAAGATATAGTTGTACCAATCCATAAAAGAAATACAAGTTTAGTACTTTGCATATTCTCACAAAATGGAATAGATACACAAAGTACATGTAATGGTGTTGATCAAGTTTTAGAGCTTCAGTAGAATACCAAACTAAATCATACTTTAGAATAACTTGGAGAAAAGGAAGATTGTACATTGCATAAGTCAAGGATATAGATCCAAGATATCATCAAAAGTATGACACGAAATATAGTACAAGTTTTCAATTTTAATCTACGGTCTCATCTATTTATGTTCTTCATATCTTCACGTTACAATTTATTGAACAAGTAAAGAACTTAAGCAAACAAATTCAAGGGATTCATATCTAGAATTTTTCATGATTTAAAAGTGCAAAGAGAGAAAGTGAACCAGTTCATATAGTGGAACATTTTCAAATAATTTTAATACACTTTTCTAAGAAGCAACCGATTCATATATATGGAGGTCTATCAAGAAGAGATCAAAATTCCAACTACCATGTAAGGAGTTAAGCATATAAAGATTTAGGGGGTGATTTTAGTTAAGTTGAGCTTGTAAATGCACCATAGTTACAAAAATGTAAACCCATTTTGGGTATGAATGGTATGTTGAGTAACTATTTTATGAGTAGTTGAAGAGCCAAATTACAACAACATAATGAAAAGACATAGCACTATTCATCAATGTAGAAGTTCCTAACATCTACAATTATTATCATAACACCAAAATAAATAAAATATGTAGCTCTTCGTTGAGAAGTTAACTAAGTTCATGTTCCCACTCATGACAATAGAGTCATAATGAAAGATACAATCAATGAAACAAAGCTTAAATTGCATAGACATAGCTTTGTGACAAAATATTGATTCATAGTGATCTGAAAGAATGAAAGTTTTTGAAAAGTTACAACAAAATTCCGAGAAGCTCAACTCGAGCATTGTAATATGAAAATCACCAAAATACAAACCCTGTTTGGGTACAAATGGGATATTAAGAGATACATTATAAGAGTGGGTACCCATTAAGGATGACACAATGATTTATCTCCTTTAGGTTCATGTAAAACATGAGCACAAAGTTTTAAATTTACTTTCAGATTTTTTTGATGAAGTGGCACCAATTATCATTTGTAATCAAAGGTATATTACAACAAGCTTACATGACTAAAAAAACCAAACAAAATACAAGGTACCTAATATAGTCTTCAAGAAAACAATCAAGGATGCACGAGTTATAGAGAAAAGAAAAATTTATTTTCTTTAATGGTCATTTAAAGTACCCCAAGTTTTGCAAAATATTTTTACAAGGCACAAGAACTTATCATTTCAAGTAAATTCTTCCAAACCCTCAAAATATCTTTAAATGCAAAAATATTTGTGATTACCTGAATGATTTTGAACTCAAAATGCCAAAGAACATAGGGAGAAAAAATATTTCCATTGAAGTCAAAGAATGTCAACAAAAAAATAGCCATGGTGCTTAACGTACAAAGGCTTACCATTTTATCAAACAACAGCCAAATCATAATGAAGTTCTATTCTAAAGATCGAGTTATAGCTTGAAACGATAAAAGTGGCGGCCATGGAAGTTCACATAACCCCAAAAATTTCAAGACGGTGCCTCAAAATCAACAGATTGAGCTCAAGCACTCAAAAATGGCGAACCGAGAAAGAATCAAAGAAATAGACAAGATGAGGCTCGTTTCTTAGACATAATGCATGAAAATCAAAGTTACAGAGAGCACGAAAGACTCATTCATGGTGTATTCTCTTCAAACACCCCATAGTGAGATCGAGTAGAAGATCAATAGTGATCTTGGAGAAAATCACCAGGGCTTACTCCAAAACAGGCATGCATGCAAATGATCAATTTTAGGTTAAAAATAAAAACTTTCACCCAATCAACCCATGGTAACCTAACTCAACTAGTGAGTTAAGAATCAAAGGTACTAAATCAACCATGAAAAAATCGACGGTGCCAGATGATAACCCAAGCCAACTACCAAATAGAAGATTAATGGTTGAGATCACAAATTACAAAGATCAAATGATCGAGGATCATGCACAAAACCACTATCATTACCAAGTTAGAGGCTTAGAGTGATCAAAGGTGCAGCTTTAGAAAGTACCAAGATCAATGGTGAAAATCAAAATGACTTTCCATATAAAAACTCAATGTTGATTCCAACCACAGTTTCTAATTAGCATACGTGTCAATGCTACAACAAAACTCTAACCATCATGGTTAGTCAAACCACCGACATGCATTCATGAAGGGGTGAGTCATCATGAGGTAGGGGACAAGCCCCGAATAATCAAATCATTTGCATTTGACCTATCAAAAGGTCCAAAACTATAGTCCAAGCCCATGATCAAAATGTCGATAGTAATAATTATCAAAAAGGTAAACAATTCCAACACCTTAGAATATGCCATGGTCTGAGCACATATAAAATACATTCCAAAGTCCAAACCAATGATTATCTACTAAGGTTAACATCTCCACCTTAAATTTTACAAAAGAACTTGTTGATATGGAATCACAACACCCTTAGAGTTTGCAACTCGATGGATGAAGACTCTTAGTGTGATTACATAACATGGAGCATATCTCAAAGTGTGGGACTTTGTGAATTGAGAGATCTCTCCGGTGAAGGTCGACTCTTATTCCTCTGTCTAGGTGTATACATTCGGATTGCGAGAGAATTTATCCTAAATCCTATTCTAATTTTCCAAGGAGACAAGGTTAAGGATATGCCAAAAATAAAACCTAAACTAACAAGGGTGATGTCCTGAAGGAATTCTGAAACACCTACTTTGCTATAAGCACAAACCATAAAAATGCAATACTATCACTATGCACAAATAACTAGATGTAATGAGAGATCAAAAGGAGACAATGACCGCAAGAGAGGGTTGAAAATCATCCACAGACATGCATTATCACTCCAAAATTTGATACAATTCATTACAATGGCCAAGTGGCACAAACTTGCATTACAGTTTGAATGGAAGGCTTGAAACTCCACAAAATCACTTGTAGATAAGGGAAGAAGGGAGGGTGCAAAGCATAAATGTCCAAACATTTGAAAAATTCACCTCCTTAATATATAGGAAGAATGAGAGGAGGTAGAAGAAATTTGAACTTTTGTTCAACCACCTCAGAGATGCATTGAATCCACCTGCAAAATTAACGGGTCTCATGACACAACCCATGCCTCCATTACCATTTCTTGTTGGGAAAGAAATACCTCATTACGGTAGTGAGTGAGAAGCATGACAGCCTCAAGAATGGTGGCATGTATTTACTATAGTTGTAGTCGAGTTCATTTGAAGGCCAAGGTTGGGCGCTCAACATGGGCTCTCACAATATTTTCAAGATCCAAGAATTTAAAAAATCTTAGCGGGCTACATGATTTGCCAAATCTTCTCCGAACTGCTTTGGGTTTGGATTTTACCCGTGAGAGATATTCATGGATCCCTGCGCATTCTTATGATTTCACTACCCATTCTATACTCTTGAATTTATGATGGTTGGACACTTGGTCTCGCCCACAGGGCTACTCAATTTCTTTGTGTTTTGGCTAAGTCCCCCTGACTAGCAGAGCAACTATGTCTGACCCTAGACACATGGAGGGATTGCATTTTTTGGGGACCTGCCTTCAAATTTGATTTTTGAAGTTGCAAGAGATGATGTGTGGCACCTTCCATTGGCTCTTAGATCTTTTCAACAGATCGGTTCAACTTCTGGGGCTTAGACCACGTGGAGGCTTCACACTCATTTAGGACCTGCCATTTTGATTCTACCCTTTGAATTTGTGTACTTAGGGCATGTAGAGGCCTTCAAAGGATTTTTACTTTTCAATGGTTAGTGTCCCCTTTTCGGACTTGGGACACATGGAGGAAGGTGCGAGTTTAGGGTCTCTCTTTTGGTCATGCCTTTGAAATTGCATTGATGAGACATGTGGAGGATTCCACTTACCTTTTCTACTTAGCTAATTCGATTTAGGCTGCTCTTTTCTTGGTCCCCGACTATGTGGTGGGTTGGCACTCGTTTGGAGACTACATTTTGGGTCGCGCCTTTAAATTTTTGAAAATGAGAAATGTGGAGGCTTCCACGCTGCTCTATTATACTTAGCCGATTCAACAATCGGCTCTGCCCCTTTTGGAATCGACCACGTGGAAGGTTGGCGCTCATTTGGGAACCCACTTTTGATTCTACCTTTGAAGTTGCTTCAATCTAACACGTAGCTCCTTCCGTGGCTCTATCTATTTTCTTCATTTTTTCTAAAGTCCCTTCTATTTGGTGAAGGTACTACATCTGACCCTGGACACGTGGAGGCTTCCTCTAATGGTTAGAATTTTTCAATGGCCGATACCATTTCCTTAGGCCATGGACACGTGGAGATCCTACGCTTGTTTGGGGTTTCCTTTTTGTAGCACCTTTTGGAATTGCATCGATCTGACACGTAGTTCCTTCCGTGATTCCATTGCTTTTCTTAGGGTTGAATCATTCTAGATTGCCATTACCAAGCATGTTTGTAACTTGATTTCTAGTTTTGAAATGTGGGCTCACATGACTAAACCGACTTTTCAATTTTCTTCTATGCAGGGTCATGTTTGATTAACTTTTCCTTAGGGGAAAAATTGATCAACAATTTGGCAACTCACATGGTCACCTACCTACTAGGTGAAAATACTAGTAGTCTTGAATTATCCATTGGGCACAAAGTCATTAATTGATATCCTGGTACTGATCCTAATCCTGAAACCATGAAGCCAACTACTTGCGACCTGTTGGCCCTTAACCTACTTTGCCGCTTGCACTCTCAATTTTTATAAGAAAATATTGAAGGTGAGATTTTTGTAGAGAAGAAAATTGTCTTTCCTAGAGCATTCACTGTGTCTAGAAATGTCCTTTAGGCACACATTAAACTTTAGAGGAACACTTTGAATTACACAATGATTCAACCTAGGAGCAATGAGACTTGTGCCAAAGCACTTAGGGAAATTGAAACCTACACTATAGCAAGACAATGTGCATACGTACTTAGAGGAATTAAAATCCTAGGCTAATATTTACAATAGTGAAACCTTTTCCTTTCGGTAACAACAATTAAGATAGATTCCGTTAACCAGAATCGGAAGCCCCTCTCCATCCAACGTAGACAATTGAAAGGAATTGCTACACTTATATCCTGTGACCATGTAGGGGCCACTCCAAATGGCATCAAATTTAGAATGCCTTCCTAGATTTTCCTAATCTACATCCCACTTCAGGACTAGGTCCCCTTCCTGAAAGGTTCTTGCTCTTGCTTTCTTATCAAACAACCTTTTGACTAAGGCTTGGTATTTTTCTATCATTTGAACCGAATGTTCTCGATTTCTTATAATTGTATTAGCTCTCGCTACCTAGCCTCGATTGTTCAAACTCATATAATTCCAACTGTTTCATGAGTTCCAATGCGGGAATATGTAATGATATAGGCAACATTGCCTCCTTCCCATAGACCATATTGTAAGGGAATTACCTATAGATCTCTTTAGTGTGATCCTATCATCCCATAAGGCTGATTTTAGCTTTTTATGCCATATCCTTTCATTTTCATCTAGAGTTCTTCTAAGGATTCTTACTAAATTATTTTTCATGGACTTTGCCTTCCCATTACCATGTGGGTAATAATTTGAAGAGGTTCTCAAGTAGATCCCATTCTTAACATCCCATTGGGTGATCTTGGAGCCTAGGAAAGCCAAGGCAATTTCTGATATGATAGTGTCTAATACTCCAAAGCTAGTCACTATCCCTTCATAAAATTCTAGTATTCTAGACTCATTTGCTTCTTTGAGTGTTATCGCCTCGGTAAACTTGGTGAAATAGTTTGTTACCATGAGAATCCATTTATTTCCTTGGCTTGAGTTTGGATTGATGACCCAAATGAAGTCCAATCCCCATTACATGAATGGTTGGTCAACTAAAATTGGGTGCAATGGGAGTGTTGTTAATCTTTCTTTTCCTGTGAAGAATGGACTTTTTTACACTTCTTGATCCAAGTGTAACAGTCACTAAACACTATGGGCCAATAATATCCCACCTTAATTATCTTGAGAGCTATTACTCATGGAGAAAAATTATCTCTCGGCTTCTCCATCATGAAAATCTTGTAATACCTTCCTAATTTGACCTATTCTCGATGCATCTCGGTAGAACACTATTGATGTCCCTTTTGAAAAAAACATCATCAATGAGAACATATGGAATGCCTTATAACTGAAGTATATCCTTTTTTCTTTACTCATTTCTTGATGGCATAGGCCTTTTTGTAGGACGGGCATCATATTATGAGTCCAAAAAGAGTAAACATATTATCATTTTCTTGTTCTTGACCATCTTGTAGTACCAAGACAACTCCATTTCCATTGTTTACAACAACTTGTTGACTTGAGGCTAGATGTTCACATAGTACCTTTCCAAATAAATAGCTAAGTGACCATAATTTCAATGTCATATTCCACGACATGAGTGATCCATCATGCACATTTCTCATTCACATCCTTGTTCAAAAGGGAAGTATTTGTCTCCCGCATGAGAAACTAACAGTTGGATCCTATTTTTGAGACTAGGTGTTTGAACTTCATTAAGCTCCCGATCACTACAAGGAAATGCTTCTTGACGAAGGACTACCTCACTTCATAGTCCTCTAAACCTTGACTAAGAAGGAAACTGGTTATTCAGATCCCCCTTTGTTTTGTTGCACTAAGATTGTAGAATTTGTGTCCCCACCACCAAAGGCATAAAGCATGAAGTCCTTGGAGAATTATAGATTGAGGAGAGTTAGAACTTGGGATATGGCTTCTTTGATGGCTTCAAAAGTTTCCTTTCCCTTAGCTATCCACCTAAATTCCATGCTCTTCTTCACATTAGTTTATTGGCTTCATAAGAGCAGCAAAAAATTTGGCATAAACCAATGGACAAAATTTATTCTTCCTAGAAAACTCGAAGAGCCTTCTTATCACTTGGCAAGGGAAATGCTTGAATTGCTTCAACTCTTTACGGGTCAATTTTTTCAATCCTTCCTTTGACACAATATGGCCTAGGTGCTTTCCTTCGTGAGCCGGGAAAGTGCATTTTTGGGACTCAATGATACCCCAAATCTCCTACATCTTTGAGACACCTTTCTTAGATGGAAAAGGTGATCCGCTACGTTTTTGGAGAACATAGTGATATTTTAAAGATATATAAGTGTTGTTTTGTTGATCAACCCCTTGAATGCCATTTCCATCACCCTCTGAAGGTGGCCCTGACCTTAGACAATCCAAATGGCATCTTCTTGTATGCATAGGTGCCCCACTTAGTGGTGAAATCCATCTTGAACTGGTCATCTTCTTTCACCATTATCTGATTATACCCTGAGTATCCATCCAGGAGAGAAAATATTTCTAAGTTGGATACTACCTATAATATTTGTTCCATTGAAGGGAGTGGGTAGTGGTCTTTGAGAGATGCTCTGTTCAAGTCTCGAAAGTCCATGCACAACCTAATTTCTCCATTCTTCTTCCTGACTAGTACCAAGTTTGCAACCCAGCTTGAATGCTTGATTGGGAATATAATGTTTTCCTCTATCAATTTTTTAGCTCTTTCTTCATTAGAGGTTCAATGTGTGGGTTGACTGGTCTTTGTTTCTACTTGATGGGCTTAGCCTCTGGATCCAATTCTATTGTATGTTGTGCCAAATTTGGATTGAATCCTCGCAGTCCTCATAACTCCAAGAGAAAATGTATGGAAATTCTTAGCAAAGTTATACGAATTCATATCTCTCTTGTTTAGTGGTCACCTTTCCAATTTGGAGTGTCTTTCCTTCCCAACAAAAATAGGTTCTGAATCATCTCCCTTGACCTTAATGTTTGCTTTCTCTTTATGAAACTGGTCATTAGGATTGAATATTGAATCCAGTGTCATCGGACCTCTAGGGAAGCTTGTTGGTCTCGTAGTTTCACTACTTGGTCCCCATACTGCTGCTCTAATTTATCTTGATCCCTAGCTAAGAATTCAGCCTCTTCTTACGGAAATTTATGATCTGTTGATCATTTTCAAACACCTGCTAGCTTGTGTTATTGTCTAGAACTATTGGCCTTACAATCACATGGATATGTGGTTGTGTTTTGCCTCTTTTGATATTGTCAACCACATCAAATGTTTCTCCAATTGCTGCAAGCCTATCTGCAGCTTCATTCTTTTTCCTAGGTATGGACACAATGTTGAAAGCTTCAAAGTCTTCAATTAGGTCCCATACCCTATTCTTGTAGCTCTTGAGTAGGTCATTCTTTGCAGCATTTTTCCTCTAAATTGATTCACAATTAGCTCACTATCACCAAATACTTGTAAATTTTTAATGCCTCTCTTTCTTCCCCAATGTAATCTATGGATTAAGGCTTCATACTCAGTTGTGTTGTTTGAGCAAGAAAACTGGAAACAAAAAGCTAAGTAATATTTCATACCTTGTGGTGAAATGAGCATAGCTCCTCCTCATGTCCCTTGTCTACTCCTTGAACCATCAAAGAATAACTGCCATACTTTGTTATCATCTTTGTGATATGGCTTGGTGATGCTAGGGAGAGGATGATTATCTTCATGCAAACAATAGACTCTAGCTCAGATTATTATATTTCTTTGTAAGGGTTGAAATCATGTCTCTTGTTTTCCCATTCATCAAGAGTCAAGTCCGGAATACTTCCAAACTTGGTATTTTCCTCATAGGTGCTTGGATAATCCTCTTGATCAAATGCTGAAAAAATTGCATTAATTGGACTTGGTACATGAGGCTCTATATGAAAGTTTACAATGGGCTCGGATCTAATTGTGGCCTTAGCCCCATACCACGTTCGAATAACATGTGTAACCAATCAACAGACAAATAGCCCCCAATTTTTACAATGAAGTCTTTTGACAAACACAATGCAAAGAGTGGTCGCAAGTCTATGATGATACATCTTACTGACACCATTAAATTGGTACATGCATGTAATGTGAGGCTCAAATATTTGATTACTCCAACCTTTGTGCTTATGTTCCATCTAATGACACCAAACCTTTGGAGATGACTTCATATTGAAGACCTAACTGGTCAGCTATTTGTTTCAGAATGACTGAGCTACTTGCTTCAATCAATCATGCAATTATGTATCAACTTATCTCCTATGATCAATGAGATATAGAATGGAGGGGGCTTCAAATTTTTACCTTGATGGCCTCCTTGATATGATGCTCCTTACTAAGCTACATTGGTAAGTACCTTATCTTGTTGATTGGGTGGCTAATTTGATGTCTTTGACAATTTGCCATAGCAACTTGCAATAGGTCTCTTTGTCCTAGGATAGATAATGACTCCCACATTGAGATGTTTACATTCATTTTCTTCATCTACTCAATGATGTTGAATGGAGATGAACTATCTCTCTGTTTCCCCTTTCCTTGCACCGTATTCTCTTGTACATAAGTTTTTACAATGGGCGCTTGGGCTGGTTTAGAAGGTGATTTGGGCTGACCTTACACATTAGGAATTGTAATTTGATTACCAATACCTTATGGAGTAATAGGATGTTGTGGATCATTTGAATATAATGACTGTCCTTCTCCAAAAAATCTTCTCTTGGAACGTGTATTGGCTACTACACTTTAAGAAGGGGCTTGGTTCACACCACAAAAATCTTCAGCCTGCTAATTAACAAGGGTGGTCTCATTTAGAGGTACTTCTTACTGAGTTGATTCCTACTACTTATTTCCTTCTTGGCTTTTCTATTGTTCACACCTTTCGATATTACCATAAGATCTTGACTCAAGGCACCATTAAAAAAATTGATTAATTATGAGGTTAATTACATGGGAAACCCCAATCATATTCTTGAGCCATTTTGTTTTGTGTTAGAACCAAGGCCCTTGATGTTGAAGCTGTGTTTGGATCATATGCTCAAAATGGCCTAGTAACTTGAGGTTTTCCTTGGCTCGATTTTGATTTCGAGCCTGAGATGGTGGTCTATTTTTCTAGAATGGGGTCTATCTTGATACTAATTTAGATATTTATACGGCCTAAAACTTCGAGCTTGTTTTTCGTGATAGTCACTAGCTCATTTCCTAGGTTCTGCGAGTTTCTTCATAACCTCTTGTAGCTCTCTTGAGGTGCTTGAAGAAGTATAAGCCTCATTATTACTTTGATTCCTAGGGACTGGAATGGGATTCAAATTTTTATTTGGCTAGTTGTAAGAGCTTCTAGTTCTAGATATAGAGGCATAGGTGGCCTCGGTGCTAGCTTACTAGCTTGAATCAAGTAGTTTTCAGCTCTAATAGTAATATTATAGGCTGTGGGTATAGTTATACCTCCCATTGATTGAATCATCATAGAAATATTAGAATTTAAAGCTTTAAGGAAGTATAGGAAAGCACCTTCACATTGGTCTCACACCAATGGAATCATATCCGACATCCTCTCGAAATATGAAGTTGAAGTTCGTGACTTTCTCATTATGAGCTCTCTTGAGGTTGTCAATTGTTCTAATAAGGATAGATTGTATCCCTTTTCTCCAAATTCGTTAGGAAGAGCTATGCAAAAATGGTCCCAATTCTAGATAGACCCTACTGTTAGACTTTTGAACCATTACAGAGCTTTACCTTTAAATGAAGATGCCAACAATTTAACAACAATGTCCATTTCTGTAATTTCATGAATTACACAGACATTTACAATATCTTGGATGTGGTCAATCGGAGTTTTCTGGTCCTCTCCATTGAAATATGGGATTTTGTTCAATTTTGCAAAGTTGGAACTAGATTTTGTGAATTGATGGCAAGTGAGCTATTGCAAGTGAATTTCTTGTAGAGGTTAGTCTGTGCCATCCTAATTGGTTGAAGAACTCTAGTTGATTGAATGAAAGGCCTTCCGGGTGGAGGTGTTGAAAATGTCCTATTTGGTGGAGATGGAGACCTTTGAGCTCTTCTTCCTCTTCTTGCTCTATCTGGGGATAAATGTAGATAGACAAATAGCCCCTCTTCTCTAGTTCTTGACCTTTTCTGGATTCTTCTCATGAATCTGCCAAGCTTGGACTGCTGAAATCAGTGGATTCTACCCTTTTTGGAGTCACCAAATGTGTAATTTAAGAGCTCCTTACAAGCTAGGAACTCACAACAAGTGCACATCAATCTTTCTATAGTAAAAATGAATACTTTTGGTCCCATCGAGCATGCCAAAACTATTGATGTAGAATCAAAACACCCCTGGAGTCTGTAACTCGATGGGTTAAGAATCTTAGTGTGATTGCATAACATGGAGCACCTCTCAAAGTGTGGGACTTTGCGAATTGAAAGATTTCTTCGAATGAAGGCCAGACCTATGCCTCTATTTAGGTGCACACATTCATATTGCAGAGGGTTTATCCTAAATCCTATTCTAATTTTCCAAGGAGATAGGGTTAAGGAGATGCAAGAAATAAATCCTAAACTAACAAGGGTGATGCACCAAAGGAATGTTGAAACACCTTCTTTCCTATAAACACAAACCATAAAAATGCAATACTATCACCATGCACAAAAATCTAGGACTATAATGAGAGATCAAAAAGGAGAAAATGAATGTAAGAGAGGGTTAAAAATCATCCACAGACATGCATTATGACTCCAAAAGTTGATATAGTGCATTATAATGGCCAAGAGGCACAAACTTTCATTACAGTTTGAATGGAAGGCTTGAAACTCCACAAAATAACTTGCATATAAGGGAAGAAGGGAGGGTGCAAAGTAGAAATGTCCAAAGTTTAGAAAAATGCACCTCCTTATAATATATAGGAAGAATGAGAGAATGAGGTTAAATAAATTCGGACTCTGTTCAACCACCTCAAAGATGCATTGAATCCACCTGTGAAATTAATGGGTCTCATGACGCAACCCATGCCTCCATTACCGTTTCTTGTTGGGAAAGAAATACCTCATTATGGCAGTAAGTGAGAAGTGTGAGAGTCTCAAGAATGGCAGCTTGTATTTATTCAAGTTCTAGTCAAGGTCATCTAAAGGTCAAGGTTGGGTGCTTAACGAGGGCTTTCACAATATTTTCAAGATCCAAGAATTTAAAAATCTTGGTGGGCTACATGATTTGCCAAATATTCTCTTAACTACTTTTGGTTTGGATTTTACCCATGCGAGATCTTCGTGGAGCCCCACGCATTCTTAATATTTCACTTTGCCCCTTCTTCACTTCTAAGAGAAGGACTTAGAATAAATTTGGACTCTGTTCAACCACCCCAAAGGTGCATTGAATCCACCTCCGTGAAATTAACGAGTCTCATGACACAACCCATGCCTCTATTACCATTTCTTGTTGGGAAAGAAATAACTCATTACGGCGGTGAGTGAGAAGTGTGACAACCTCAATAATGGTGGCATGTACTTACTAAAGTCGTATTCGAGGTCATCTCAAGGTTAGGTTTGGGCACTCAACGTGGATCTCACAATATTTTCAAGATCCAAGCATTTAAAAAATCTTGGAGGGCTACAAGATTCACAAAATCTTCTCGAACTTCTTTGGTTTCGATTTTACCCATGTGAGATCTTTGTGGAGCCCATGCATTCTTAATATTTCACTACCCCTTCTTCACTTCTGAAGTTACGATGGTTGGATACTTGGTCTTGCTCGTTGTCCTACTCTATTTCTCTGTGTTTTGGCTAAGGCCCCCGACTAGTGGAGAAACTATGTCCGACCCTAGACATGTGGTAGGCTTGCATTTTTTAGGACACCGCTTCTGAAGTTGATTTTTGAAGTTACGCCGAGTGACGCGTGGCACCTTCCACTAGCTCTTAGACCTTTTCAACAGTTGGGTCAACTTTTGGGGCTTAAACCACGTGGAAGATTCATGCTCATTTGGGACCTACACTTTTAATTCTACCTTTGAAGTTGTGTGGTCGAGGCATATGGAGGCCTCCATAGGAATTTGGAATTTTCAACACCGGTGTCCCCTTTTCGGACACAGGCCACATGGATGGTTGCGGCTAATTCGGGGTCTCTCTTTAGGTCGTGCCTTTGAAATTATGTTGATGAGACACATGGAGGATTCCAATTACCTTTTCTACTTAGCCAATTCAGGCATACTCCCTTTCTCAGTAACTAACTACGTGATGGGTTGGCACTCATCAAGGAACGCCTTTTGCGTTGCGCATTTGAAGTTTCACGAGACGAGGCACGTGGAGGCTTCCATTGGCTCCACTATAATTAGCTGATTCAACGGCCGGCTCTGCCCCTTTTTGAGACTCGACCATGTGGATGACTAGCGCTCGTTTGGGGACCAACTTTTGATTCTACCTTTGAAGTTGTGCCAAGCTGACATGTGGCTCCTTCTATGGCTCACCTATATTTTCTTTGTTTTTTTCCAAGTCCCTTCTGTTTGCGAAAGGTACTACATCCGACACTGGACACATGGAAGCTTCCGCCAATGGCTGGATTTTTTCAATGGCTGGTACCACTTCCTCGGGCAATGGACACATGGAGAGCTTGCGCTTGTTTGGGGTCTCCATTTTGTAGTGCCTTTTGAAATTGCACCGAGCTAACACTTAGTGCCTTCCACAAGTCCACTGCTTTGCTTAGGGTTGAATCATTCTAGATTGCCATTGTCAAGCCTATTTGTAACCTGATTGCTAATTTTGAAATGTGCGCTCACATGACTGAAACCGATGTTCAATTTTCTTATGTGTAGGGTCATGTTTGTTTAATTTTTCTAACGGAAAAAATTGGTCAATAGAACCTTAATCTTGTTAAAATATTGTGCCAAGGAGGATTTGGAGTAAAAGGATAATATTATTTTTCATTAAGGTGGCCCCCATAATCGGAAAATTGGAGGTTTAATAACTTTTACTTGTAGAGAAGTATTTTACATGTTATTCACTAGAAGAAAAGAAGATGTCAACTTCAGGACTTACAATTAGACCTCATGATGGATGGAAGACATGGATAATGTTTTGCAAAAGTGTTGCAAGTAAAATAATTATTTTTACTCACACAGGGAGATTTAATTTTTGCATGTGCAATTGAGGGCAAACTTAAAGAATACTAAATTTATCATTGCAAGTGGATCAAGTTGCAAGTGTCACATCAGCGAGAAGAATACATAGATTGCATGTATTGGATAAGACTTACTCATCAAGAAATCTTATTATTATCCAAGTTATCCATCCAAATTTATTTTAAAATAAATCAATCAACCGTAGTTTGAATGGGATGTATTTTTGTAGTCAAGGCTATTAATGCCACATTATTTTAGCATGTTTATTTTGTTCCTTTATTTATTCATAATGAAGGATGAAAATAGGATATATAGGAGAGTACAAATTTATTCTATTTTTAGGATGGGTGAGATGAATAACTTATTATATATTGTGTGCAATTACAAGGCACAAAGGAGGAATTTTAAACAAAGGAGTGTTGAAGAAGATTTTTCCAATTTTTTTCCTTTGAATGAGAATTGTTTTCTACCTTTCCAATTATTTTTAGTTTTGTGTATGTCTTATTAATTCTTGTGAATGTCAAATTCCCTTATTAATCATCTTACCTTGTTGTAAATTTAGTAATTTCAGCATAATATTAGTGTGTATATTTTTTTGTTGTATTGTTATGATTCATTCCCTCAACACATCAAGTGTTTTTCCTTAATATTCTACTGAAAACTATTAGTTTATGCATCAAAAATCCATTCTCAAATTTCTTGTGCATGTACTCTGTCAAATCCTCAAAACATTTGGTGTATCACCCTAGTTTTTCAATTCATTTGCAGTCATATTTTACCCTCAAAAACCCTAAATATTAGTTTAAGATACATTGAAAAGGAACCGGCCTTGATACCGAGACTCACCTCAAAAAAGGTATACCCATAGACCTTAGGTGTTTCCATTGTATCTACCAAAGAGAGAGATCCAGAGCAAGATTAGAACACCTACAGTCATCTATCTACGGGGTGAAATTTCGAGAGATAATAGAGACTTGACTCGATCCAAACTTAGACACTCCACTGACACCTCTTGGATCACCCACGAGTATTAAAATTACATTTTTGTTGGACCTTCATCAAGCCCACATCAGCTTCCATGATAGGGGAGGTAGTCAAAGAATGAATAGACAAAAGACCTAGATAAATCGTGATCCTCCCCTATCTACATCAGCCTTCTCACATTGTAACGATGGCAAAGAGATCGACCGAACTTCCCCTACGTAAGGATACCCTTCATCTCCTACATAACCTACGAGAGAGTCTTTTGCTGACATTGAGACCATCTCACCCCTAGCTTCTCCACTTAGTGAACCTTTACCTACCGTACCTCCTCCACCTGTAGAGGAGCACCCATTACCTCCTCCACCTACAAAGGATCACTCATTACCTCCTCCACCCATAGAGGAGCACCTATATGTTCCTTCACTCTTAGAGGAACTCCCATTATCCCTTCCACCCATCATAGACCTGATGGGGATACCTTTGCCTCTTGGTAAACATTCTCCATCCGCTACCCGACATTCAAAAACCTACTTTCATCTCTAACCCACGAAGTTGAAGTGGCGATTCCCCATCTCTAAGATGCATTTTACAGAATTCCCACTAGGTCCTCACCAACTTCACCCACAGGGGGTGCCATTCTCACATTTAGTTGATCACTTAGAGTATGTGGATAGAGATTTGTTATGGGGGCGCCTCTTACTCCCTATCTCAACATAGATGCAGAGATCCCTCGATGACACCTCCACTATCTACCTAAACACATTTCCACCCATCAAACCACCTACAACCACTACTGCCGCAACCCCTTCCACGATATCTGTTAACACTCACACCGGACCACTTTACCTATAACCCAACCTATACCTAAACCCAAACCCATACCCACAACATTTACCTCCACTAAACCTATTACCACTTTAGGGGTCACCCCGATCACCAGCCTTACTCATCCACCTATTAAACTGGATTTAGCTACATCCTCCAATGTTAAAACCACACCTACTCTGACACCCAAGCTAAAGAAACAAACTCATCAACCTCATACCCTTACCGCACCAATCACACCCGCACTTGTCCCATCTACCTTAAGACCTCAGCTACCCAACATGGTCAAGCACCCCTCACCCATTCATAACCCAATAACACAACCACCCATTCTTGCCTCACAAATCTCTAACCTACCTAGTCACACAACACGACTCATACCCACACCTGTAGCCTCTTTACCACCAATACCTCTGATACCTTCAGTCATTGCTTCACTACCTACTACACTTTAGTCATTATCCCTCACACCCCAAGCACGACCCGCGTCATCTACCTTCATAGCACCCCCATTATCCCCATGGGTAACTTGCCCTCTTCCTCCATCTGATTTTCCTTCTAGACCCCGTATACCCACATCACCTTTACCCAAGAAGGTGCAACCCAAAAACAAAACCACACCCTCCTACCCATCCATCTACCATACCCCTACCCAAATGAACACGACCAATACCTCAAACCACACCGGTGCCTAAACCCATAGCTCGAACCCTTCCTACTATTCCAAAAATAATTCCTCGATAACCAACCACACCTAAACCCAAACCCACATCTACTTCCCATTGTGATCCACTAGCAGGTCTTATGCTAACCTCCTCGAGACTTTTATTATCACATTACTACCACTCCAACCTTATGACCCCCTCAAACCCAAGCCAAAAGGATTTGATGATACTATAATTTTCACATATCATCATGTTCTAGGGCACGATGTGAAGAACCGTAAGGCCTTGAAAACCATCCTTATACAATTGTGTCCATCAAAACTAACTTTGACGACGATGACCTTCGGGCGAGGACCCCGCTTCACCTACAATCATTCCTACATTACCCACTCAACAACCACAACCTCCACCATCATATCTCCCAGAACCACACACAAAAATTTAAATTAACATGGTTCGCATCGAGGAACTTTCCACACCACCACCCAAATGTCATTGCGCCCAGATTGACCTCACAGGGATTTTCTCCTCCCGTAGGTTTTTTCCCTTCATGTTGTTATACCACTTACCCTACACATTCTCCATTTGAAAAATTCCCTCAAATCAACATGGTACATGTCACTACACCTACGCAGAAGGGTAAAGAAAAGGCAACCGACCCACCAACCAATCCTATACCCAACATACTATCTCGCACCCATACCTAAGATAACTATCCATGGCCCCACATACTCCATTTCTAATGGCATCACACAACACACCATGCTCAAACAATTACACCATTCTCCACTGAAAATGTCCTTATATGACCTCATTCAAACCTTGGAATCCCATCGTTAAGCCATCATGGAGGTTATTCAATCTATCGAGGTTTTAACTAATGACCCTACACCCGTAGCCTCCATTATCACACCCCATCATGTAGCCTCCCTTACCAAATTACCACCTTCATCCCCACCTCACCTTGTTCACCAAGTGGCCTCCCTTAGCTTCTCAGAGATAGAGATCACGCCATACCAAAATGATGACCCAGACCCAACCCTCTTCATCTCTGTACACATTGATGACATACGGGTATGCCGTGTGATGATTGATGGAGGCGCTAGCATTAACATCATTTCATCCCATGCATTTTCTCAAATGTGCATACCTGACAATTACATGCATAAACATCCGGTCATGTTGCATTCATTCAACAACACTATCACCTCCACACTAGGCACTTCCATCCTTCACGTTCGTGTGGGCCCTCACACTATTCTAGAATTGTTTTATGTTTTGGAGGGGAAATTCCAATATAGCTTGTTCCTTGGTAGACCCTAGATCTATGTCATGGGTTGTGTTCCTTCCACTTTGCATCCTTGTGTAAATTTTGAACATGAAGGATACACTACTATTCCAGTTGACCCATCACCTTTCAAAACATGCAACATGCTTCACCGACCTAACGATGTACTCATACCAGTCAAGTTGTCTAATTCCACAACCAATACCACTTCACCTACACCTACACCCACACCTACCAGTACAGCCGTTGCTTTCACCTCACATACCTCCTCCATGCCTACCGTTGTTATAACCTCCATAGCTGACCCATTAGCTTCCCAATCCGTTAACACCACCTCCGTATCAACCTCCAACACATCATCCATACCAGCTACCTGTTGTATATATCTTTCCCCCAGGTAGATATAGACAAGAAGAAGAATGGAGAAATCAAAGAAGCTCAAATCCCTGACAACACCAAGGCGCACAGAAGTGGCGCACGACAATGGATGTCGACAAGGAAAATGGTGTGCCCAAGGTGCACAGAAGTGGCACACGACAATGGATATCGACAAGGCAAATGGTGTGCCCAAGGCGCACAGAAGTGGCGCACGACAATGGATGTTGACAAGGCAAATGGTGCACCCAAGGCGCACAGAAATGGCGCACAACAATGGATGTCGACAAGGCAAACGGTGCACCCAAGGTGCACAGAAGTGGCGCACAACAATGGATGTCGGCAAGGCAAATGGTGCGCCCAAGGCGCACAGAAGTGGTGCACGACAATGGATGTCGACAACGCAAACGGTGCGCCCAACGCGCACAGAAGTGGCGCACGACAATGGATGTCGACAAGGCAAATGGTGCGCCCAAGGCGCACAAGTGGTGCACGAAAATGAGTGTTAACAGGGCAAGAGTTACACCTTGGCATAGGTAAGAGGATGTCGACACACACATGGATGCGCCTATGGTGCACCTTCAGGAGGCGCAACATTTTGAGCGCTGACAGGAGGCAGACCCTGGCGCAGATATTCAGATGGCCATAACTTTTGACTGGGAGCTCGGATTCATGCAAGGTTGAACTTTCTGGAAAGCTTACGAGGTCCTTTGTCTAACTACGACTGGATATCTTTAATTGGGTGAGAAAAAATTCTTTAAAATGAAAAATATAGTTCGCCACTTTTGGGTTCACTAGGATTCTCACCTACCACCATAATGAGATGAGTTAAATGCAACCTGGAGGTGGTTGGGGCAGATTTCAAATTCCTCTCTCTTTTCTCTCTCATTCTTCCTATAAATTGTAAGGAGGGGCTTCTTTCTAAAGGTTGGACATTTCTGTTTTGCCCCTCCCTTCTTCTCTTTGGCAGGTGAACTTGTGGAGTTAAAACCTCCCATTTGAAACTGTAATGCAACCTTGCCTCTTGGCATTTTGCAGTGTGTTGTATCAATCTTTGGAGCAAATTAATGCATGTCTGTGGATGATTCTCAACCCTCTCTGTATTCATTTGCATCCCCTTGATCTTTCACTGTGAATCTGGCTATCTGTGTATGATCTTGCATTGCATTTTAATGGTCTGTGTTTATTGGCAAGACAGGTGTTCTTCATTCCTCGGTGCATCACCTTTGTTAGTTTAGGTTTATTTTTATGCATCTTCTTACCCTGTCTCCTTAGAAAATTAGATTATATTTTGAGTATACCCTCTACATTTTTATGTGTGCATCTGAATAGAGGAATAGGAACCGGCCTTCATCCGAGAGCTTTTCCAATTTCGCAAGGTCCCACACTTGGGAAAAGCTCCATGTTATGCAATCACACTGAGAGTCTCACCATCGAGTTGTAGACATTCGGGGTGCTTTGTGATTTTGCATCAACACTACCCACATACCAACCACGATCCTTGGAAGGTGTCTTTCAATGCCTCACTCTAGGGTACCGCCTATATAGTGTCAACACCTTCCTTACTCCACACAAGAATCGAAGTCTTTACCAATAACCTTGCTATGATCACCATATAGGAGAATGCCTTATTTATACTCCTCCTCATCTTCGTACTAATCTCACCTATGGGGGACTTGATACCACCATCTACACACCTAAACCACCATCACAGTCCCACCCATTTTCCAAGAATCTTCCAATCACTTACCAATCGCATTTTCACCCACACCTTCTTACACTGTTGTGCGTGGAAGGGTTTTGGTTTTGGCTTGTACGAGCAAGGTCTCCATACCGTTATTACATGTACCATCCGCAAACATAATGATCGTAGTGGTATTGGCTTCCCGACCCTCTTCTCCCAAACCGTCCAACATTGAATTCATTGAAGACCCTAGCCCTTCTCCACCTTCATCACCACCCTCATCATTGTGAGTTGATGGATCCTAAATCTATCCCTCCTAACTTTTTCTTTCATAAACACAATTTACCCGGGCCTTTGACTTATCAACGTGAGGGTGATGCCCCTTCCACTCTTCCATTCCTATATCCTAAGATGATCGACAATGACACACTAACCATTAACATTGTTCAATGTTAGGATGATGACTCCATACTCACCTACCTTGGTGCAGAAGACTTATATATTCATCATCGTTACCCTCTGAGACGTAAACAATGTTGAATGAATTGACTATCAAGATCAACATTCATACCGAGGACAACCCACACATCCTAAAGATCAAACAATCTTTAGATGTTGCTTAACTGTGAGAATCCATCACTTCTTTTCTCCGAGATCATAACCATGCTTTCACCTTGTCTTATGCGAGACATTCCTGGTATTGACCACAATAGTGGTCCACAATATCGTAACCATTCCCTATGCCAAACCTATCAAACAAAAGCTGAGGAAAATGCACCCTCGCATTTCTCTTCTCGTTAAAGAAGAACTTTAGTGCCTTCTTTTCATTTCCTTCATCTTACCCATTGATTATCCTCATTAGATTTATAACATTTTCCCTGTTACTAAACTAACAGGGGGAATCCGCATTTGCATGGACTTCCGTGACCTCAACCTTACCTGCCCGAAAGACAATTTTCCCTTACCCGGTATTGTGCAACTGGTTGACCTTACCACGGGTCATGAGATGCTCTCACTCATGGATGGCTTCTCGAGTTATAACCAAATTTTTCTTTCCCCAGAAGATCAGCACAAGACCACATTCATTACCCCTTGGAGAACCTTTTTCTATCGAGTCATGCCTTTTGGCCTTAAAAATGCTGGTGCTACATATCAGCGTGCTATGACTTACATCTTCCATGATATCATGCATCACATATTGGATGATTACGTGGATGATATCTTGACCTCAAAATAGTCCTCAAAACATTCTTTTTGACCACCTCGTTAAATATTGTGTTTGCCTTCAACCTAAAAGTGCATCTTCGCGGTTCTCTCGGAAAGCTCCTCATATTTTTCATTTCCTTACATGGTATAGAAGTTGACCTGCTAAAGTTAAGGCCATTCAGAAATGCCTCCACCCATGAACCTCAAACAACTCTATAGCCTGAGGGTAAATTGCAGTCCATTCACCATTTCATTTCACAATTATCGGATTGGTGCCAACCATTTCATCATCTAGTTAGGAAGGATGTCTCCTTCAAATGGGATGATGACTTTCACAAAGCTTTTGAGGCCTTAAAACAATACCTTCTCCAACCACTGTACTCATTCCACCGAAAGACAACCAACCTTTTTACCTATACATATCAGCTACCAATCACTCCTTAGGGGCTATGCTCGCTCATCGTGATGAACAACATAAGAATCGGTGGTTTATTATATTAGTTGTACCCTTCGACAATGAAACTTGATACACTCACCCCAAAAACTTTGCTTAGCCTTAGTTTTCATTGCCACCAAACTTTGCCATTACTTACTCAACCACAAATACTATGTTGTGACCAGCACTGACCCCTTACACTTCATGTACGCTAAACCTTATCAAAATCGGTGCATCGTGCGATGGCTTAGGATTTTAGCTAATCTTGACCTTGAATTCATCCACCGAAAGTCCATTAAGGGCTAGGCTATCGCTGACCTCTCGGCCGATGCACCTATTGCTTTGGGGACCAACCCTCTAATTTTGACTTTCCCGATGAGTCGATTCTTGCACCCTTTCCTTGGATGAACCCCCTTACTGGACCACCTATGCCCTCGATGTCAAATCAATCCACATCTTTTGTGATTCACAATTGGACATACACCAAGTTAATGGTATGTAACAATGTCGTAATGAGATACTTAAAAAGTATAAACATCATGTAGACATACTTTTGACCACCTTTGATCGTTACACCCTTTAAACCATCCCACGGTCAACCAACAAATTTGAAGACACTATAGCCTGCTTAGCTTCCCAAATACCGGCTTCCCCTATTGATTCAAAATATATTTGTCATTGTACAATGCCTCCATTCACCTTCTTATTTACCTCATGATGTTTACTCAATTAGAACCGACACCCCTAACCCGAGTGACCTTTGGTATAAACAATACTCCACTACCTTTCCCTCTCCATCTTACCTCCCAATCTCACCCGTAACGGACAACGTGCCTTCCTTAATAAGGTCTCCCCTTTCGTTATCCCTGGGGACTCTCTATAAGTGCATCTTTGATGGTATTCTCTTACGATGCCTCATAAGTTCTGAAATTCCTTATACCATCAACGAGGTTCATCATGGCATATTTGGAGCTCACTTTAGTTGCCTTCTTGTTGCTAAGCGTATTCTCCACCTACGATATTCTTGGTCGACCCTTAACCATGATTGTTGTGACTATGTCAAATGCTACATGAAATGTCAACAACATTCCAACCTTCATCATACACTCAATCATGCCTTACAGGTCACTCATGACCTTTGGCCCCTTTCTCAATGGGGTTTGGACCTTGTCAGAGAAATCAATCCTCATTCTTCCCAACGCCATCAATAGATCATAACCACTACCAAATACTACACAAAATGGGTAGAAGCCATACCACTCATTTCCACGAAAGCCAAGAAAATATGTGAGTTCATTAACCATCACATCATTTTTCACTTTGGTGTCCCTCATCGCCTCATCACTGACAATGGAAAATAATTAAAAAAACACTGCAAAAACTTTGCAACGCCTTCGGCATTCAACTTAGTTTCTTCTCACCTTATTACCCACAAACCAATAGCCAGGCCGAATCCACTAACAAAACCCTCAATAAAATTCTCATGAAAGTGGTTGACGATACTGGGAAGGATTGGCATATGCCCATTCCTTTTCCTCTATGGGCATACCGCACTAGTATTATCACTTCCACTATGGCTACACCCTTTTCACTGGTCTATGTTACCGAGGCTATTCTGCCTCTCAAAGTCTAGATCCCCTAACTTCACATTTCTCTCCATGACATGCTTACTAATGATGATTTTCATCATGACCACTTAGCACAAGTGGAGTTATTAGACGAACGTCATCTTAACATTCTGGATCAGCTTCAAGTTTATCAACAACGTATCAAACATGCTTATGACAAATGTGTTCATGAATGAACCTTTCAAGTCAGTGACCTTGTTTTGAAATAAAATCAACACGTAACCAAAGCAGAGAAAATAAAACGGGAAAATTTTCTCCTAATTGGCTTGGACCATACATCATAACTCATACCTATGGATCAGGTGCCTATCGTTTGTCCTCGCTTGAGGGTAAACCCGAACCTAAGCCCCTCAATGCCTTACATCTTCGACTATTCTACTATTGACCTCTAGTCCTACATCACTATTTTATCTAGTTCATGCTCATTACCCTACGAATATCCCCGAACCAGCTCAAAAAAAGGCAAAATTTGACAAAGATTCCAAAACAAAAATTTCACCTTTTTTCATGGCTCCATCATCGACGTCAAAAAGACAACAAGACGCTCAATCATAATCACTCCAAGCTTTTTTCATCATGGACCCGACGCGCGTCATGGCTCCAATTGACACGCAAGGCATTCTACTTCCCATTTCGACCAATTACTGCCCATCGACGCCATTGACTTTCACGCTCCAAACCTATGACGCGTGATCATCAAGGCTCATTTTAAGACCGGTGGAAAATACGCTGAATATCCCCGCCATTTTCACGACGAATTTGCCAATGGCTCCACCACGCTCCATCATTGCTCAATGACGCGCGCATAATCACTCGACGCGCCATCGCTCCATTGCGACGCGCGCCACGGTTCCAAGTGATGCGCGCCACGCTCGACGCCGTCATCGCTCCATTGACGCGCTCACACTGCGCTGCTCGCTGCTCATCGACGCGCGCCACTCGACTCCATTGATGTGCGCCACGCTCCATTGACATGCGTCACTAGCTCCACTCCGTCATTGATCGACGCGTCTAGCTCATTGATGCGCATCATCGGGTCCTCTTGACGCGCCACGCCGCTCATTCGACGCACGCCATTGGTTGTTATTGACACACGCATCGATCCTATTGACGCGCGCGCCAATAGGGACTATTTTCGCGCGCGCTGCTAAGACCTTTGACGCGCGCCAATCAATCGAGCCATTATGCCTGATTTAGCCTATAAATACCCTTCAACCGGTCATTTTCTCGTTTCACCTCCCGCTCTTGAATTTTTGCAGTCTCAATCATTGTCAAAGATGCAAGTACAACTATAATGTCGACTTCACATGCTTCCCAACTACAAGTTCAACAAAAAAATCAAGAGAATCCAATTCAATCGATTTCCAAGATCAACTACAGGAATCCCTTATGCCCTCACATCCATACTGTTTTAAAGATGTCTTCAGAATATAAAGATTTGATGGATGCGTGTGAATTTACAGGGCTCGTTAATATGCCCCATTTCGAAATAGATCCGGATATTTTGAATTACCTTCTGTCATCCTACAATTCAGAGGATGGCATTTTTTATGTGACTCTGAACGATGGCCAAATGTTCCAATTCAAGATCGAAGCAAATGACATCCATCGGTTTACGGGCCTTCTCAAAAAAATTTACCAATTGTTACAACCAAGGCAACACTCGTGGAAGAAGACAAGAAATTACTCGAATCAAAGTTCGGTTTCCATGTTGATTGTAAGTATAATTCGTTTTAATTCATATTTTTTATTCTATTTTTTATTCTGATACAATTTGTTGTTATAAATTTATAGTAATTTTCACTCTTTCACATTTGCAGCCCATGTCAATAAATCCAGCGTGGTGTGGATACACAATCAATTGCACACCACTTTCTTGCTGCACTTATTTCATTTTTTCAATCCAAAATTGTTTTGCAGGTCGCCAAACTGATATACCAAATTGGGCCATTACATACATTGTTGCCACTATCTCAAAACAAAAATTCGATTGGTGCACATATCTATCCAAAAAAATAAGAACTGAACTAACAAATTCAAAACTTTCTGAAAAACCTGTCATTTATTCAACAAACTATCTCCTTGGCCTTTATTATGAGGCACTTTTAAATTTAAGAGATAAAAAAATTCCTACTTGCACTGATGAGGAGTTGATGAAGTTGTCAATTCCATTTGAAGAACAACAGGTATAAAGTATTTAGTTTGTATTTCAATTTTCGACATTACACTGCGCAATTATTAACACTTAAATGTTAATTTTTTAGAGAAAGATATCTTGAAGCCCTTCCCCAAAAAAAGGTGTTATCGAGAGGAAGAGGCCAACAACACGCTGAGGCTTCGGGGGACTCCCAATCTGAAATGGAAGCTCACTCCTCTCCAAACCCTCAACAATTTGAACTCATTAAACGCCAGAGAAGTAATACCTTCTCATATATTATTTACAAATTCCAAAGTTGCATATTTATTTTTCAATTTAAATTTTAACCAAATGAATTGACAACATTTAATATTGATGAATTGCAGGGACTTTGGAACATACACCTATTTCACAAACTCAACCTTCTTCCCCAACTCACTCCATACAGTCGCATGCATTCATATCTTCTGAATAGACACCGAGTACAACTCCTACAAGGCCACCCGTAGCACCGAGAAAAACAACCCTCGACAACAAGGTACAACTCTTCGATAATACGTTTAATTTCGAAATTTTTGACTTTATGAATTGTTTTCCTATTTTTTCATTTTTTTCTTGTACTTTTCAGCACATGTCAGTCCTGATCAAACCACGGCACCGACACCCACTCAACCAATAATTTTTAAAATGCCAACCAGAGGAACAAAGTGAAAAAATAACATTGGTAAACGCATGCCTTTTGCTCCGGCCCCTAGTGGGACACTAAACATTGCCTCCTCCTTTTTCGAATTCCAACTCTCTCACTTGGTGGCTTGCCCAAAGGCAACGGGCATATCTGCTTTTGAACAATATAAATTTAGATGAAGATTATTTGGGCATCGATAAGAATGACCCAACTAGTTTTTTCGATACCCGCGAGATGATTCAAGGCCAAAGCAGTATACTTCAAATTTCAATTTAAATATGCTTTACAATTTTGAATTACATTTCGATTTAAATTTATTTATCTAAATCTTGATTAATTTTTTTCACAAACAGATCAGCCCACCCAAAGGCGTAAAAACACGTAGCAGCTTGATCTTGGTGAAAGCCCCCATACTTCTCCAAAGAAGATCGCTTCATCGATTCGAGATAGTGAACAACATGCCACCTTTTCCTTTGGAGAACTTAATTGGTTATGATTGTCAATCCCATGTCAGTGAGTTTATTCTTCCTCATATCAAACAACTTATAGAATGGGAGAGAAGGGCTAAAGTTCTTATCAATGAGATTATTAGTCGTTATGAAAATTATTGGCAACGGGATAGTTTATACGCTGCAGTCCAGAATCAACCTGCGAAGATGGATTCCTTACTTACCCAAGTAAGAAGTGGGACTGTCACGTATAACAACAACTATAAAGATGACATTTTAGATAAGGCATTAAACAAATTGGAAAATATTAGTGCCGAGGCCTAGGCATATTTTAACAAATGGTCCAAGGACAAGGATTTGGTAGCAATCGCAAATGCCGAAAGAGATAGAGCGGTTGTAAGTACTATTACATTCAAACAATCATTCTTGTTAATTTGAAATTTTCATTTTTTAGTAATATTTTGAATTGACATTACTCTTTTTGTGCAGTTGAAATATGAAAATTTGAAGAGTCAGGTGAAGGTTTTGCAAGTTCACTTGGAAACAACAAAGAACAACTTATCCGCAACAAAAAATTTGAAGCAAAATATTGTTTTGGTTAACAAACAAAACAATACACTAAAGCGGATAATTAAAGAGCATGGTTTCAACCCTGACATATTATTCAAAGCTAAAGCAACAGTTGATCCAAATTTGTTGTCGCATGGAGATGCGACAAATCAAGAAGAAAGAATTTTAAAAAATCTGACATAGTGCTAAGAAGATCTTATAAGTTCAGGGGTTATTTCTGGTGTTGGGGAAAGAGGTACAACCACAAAGGGAAGAAGCGTTGGGGAAGAGAGCAGAGGAGTAGAATTGATAAAGAAAAAGAGGGTTTTGAAAACTAGAAACTTTTATTATTGAGGAAACTTTAAATATTGAATTTGAAAACTTCTACTATTGAGTATGTACTATGGTATTTGAATTTAATTATATGGATTTATATACAATTTTAATTTTAATTTTAATTGCATTAGATGGTGATTATCATGAATTATATGTATGTTTCTTGTTTACTTGCATTGTCATGAATCAGTATGTGGACGAGATGATGAATGATGATAATTGATAATTAGTGATAGATGATGCTAAAAGACGATGAATGACGATAATGATATGATATATATGGACGATGATCAATTTAATGTGGACGTAGATTTATCATCAAGCACAATAATTCTTCTTCTCTAGACTTTTGTAATTCTTCTTCTCTAGAATGGATATAGATGATAAATAAATGGAATGTGTTATAATGGATATAGATGACATTAATGATTAGAATGGATATAGATGACATTAGAATGAATAGAATTGTAATGATATGATTATGAATTATTTTAAAAAAACTGAATTGTTTTAATAAATTTAAATTAGATAAATAATTGTGTTAATAATAATTGTAGTGTCGAGTCGATATGATAATGATATGGTGATGATATGATATATATGGATGATGAGGAATTTTATGTGGACTTATATTTAAAATTGTATAATGTATTGTTTATCCCACAGTTAAAAAAATATATCAAAGGATTTTGCACATATAAAAAATAAATTAAATATAATTCTAAGAAATCAAGAAAGAATCATCACTGGCAAGAAATTAAACATAATTGCAAATATGATAGGGTTTAGCTTACCTCTTGCGTATTAGATTGCTGTGAAATCATCAAGGGTAACGTGCTATGAAATCATCAAGGGTAAGCGTATTAGATTGCTTTGAAATCTTGCGTATATGATAGGGTTTGTTTTACCTGACATTGTAGATAGAGGGGTGAGTTGCCTGACATTGTCAGTCCTGAGAAGTGCCAGCAACATCTTTAAATATATAGACCAACAATATCTTTAAATAAATGTAAATATATAGAATTAGACCTGTAACATCTTTAATGATAACAAGAGCTGAAAAAATGTAAAGTAACAAACAATAAGATTATGTTGAAGAAGATACCTATTTAAAATTGAAATCATCACCGGTAATGTGCTAGATCTTTGTCTTAAAAAAATTCAACACAAAAATGGATTAGTAGATAGATGGGTGAGTTGCCTGACATTGTCAGTCCCGAGAAGTAACAGCTTCCTCGGACGGATGTCAACCCACGTTTTCAAAAAATAAAAAGATTGTATTTAACTAAATGTAAATACATAGACCTGTAACATCTTTAATGATAACCAGAGCTGAAAAAAATGAATAGTAACAAACAATAAGATGAATAGTAATTTCAACGTTCCTATCTTTTTGTAATGTCAACATTAAGAGGTAATTCAATTATGATATTGCAATATGTGTATATAAGATTATTGAAAACATCAAATATAGAAACAAAAGTCCTAAATTGTGTAAGGATATAATATTCTATCAACACTAATTCCATAAAGTATATAGCTTAAATTAGGATTAGGGTTAAAAATAATTCACCGTTCTACCAGATGTAGGGGTATAACGGTGATTTGAAACTGGATAAGGATGTTGTGCAGAGTGTCATAAATTTTCCTTTGAGATTTGGGATCCTAAAATCAGAGGAAATGTTCATCTATTTTAGAACAAGTTTTCTTGATGAATGTGTCATAGGGCTACTGAATGTGTCCTTTGATACTAAGATATCTAATCTATATCTAACACATACTTCACACGTGTTTATTGATCTAGGATATGTGTATGAATATTTTCAACGACTCTTCTACAACTATAAATATCATCTCTTTGTATTTTAGACCTATTAGCCTAAAAAAGTGTTTCTAATTATATACATTAGATTTACCTCATCATTCCCCCTTCGATACCTATGAGTGCTAGAAATTATGCACCAAATACACCAAAACAGGATTAAACTACTTGTAGTTCTCCAAGTGTCATGGAAGAGTAGAGGTTAGAAAAGTGTAAATGAAGATGGAGCCCTAATTTTATCCTCAAAACTTGGTAACATTGCTTGGCTTGTATTTAATTAAGGGATAGAGATATGTGATAAGGGTAAGAAGATATATGGTGACTTATGAAAATTAATTCTTGATCAATCAAATATAAGTTGACTAAGGTAATGTGTGAATTTGAAAAGATGACTATCAGTAAGTATAAGGGGCTAGGCTAGTTTATGGAAATGTGAAAATAATTAGAGGGTCATCCACATCTATTACAATATGATGGAGCACCAACACATTAAAAAACATTGATATAAAAATGCATCATCTTTGGTAGTTAATCTATCACAAGACTCTCAACCTTAAGTTTTTTCAACAAAAATTTGGTTTTAGACAACTTCATAAATCCTCGCTTGAGGATCAATTTTTTCATCTTAGGAAACTTTTGGGAGTGAAGGCAATTTTCATTAAGGTGGGATAGTTCAAGTTGTTCCTCCTTCATTCCCTTTATTAAAGTACATATTAAGGGGGATGTCATGTATTTAAATAACCATACACTATTCTATATAATTAGGTGGTGCACTTGTAATATTAGTTGTATTTTAGTATTTGGATAATTCACCCATTAGTGTACATTTATCCACATATATTAATAGGGAAGAGTATGAACCAATTTATTGACTTGATTATCTTCATTATTAATAGAAAAGTAAATTTTCCTTACAAGTTAACTACTCTCCAAGCCTAATAATAGCCTCTACTTGTTTTTATAAAAGTATGGAGAGCTAGTGTTAGTGATCAATCTTGTGGAAGAGAGTTTTTATTACTATGAAGAATTCAAGCCATAACATCTTAATAAAATTGTGGTACTCATGATACTCTCAGTAAATTTGTGTTATGTCTTTACTTTAAGCTTTCATTAATTAATCATGTATACATGCTTGTGGGTGTTTGTTTTATGGTTGTTAACTACGATTTTGGAGAGTAAATTGTACATTAATAATCATCCCAAATATTTCAATTCAAATTTTCAATGATGACATCTTCAAAATGTGACACTTTCTTTTTTCTTGTCAATAGCTTCATCAAACTCGACGTTGTCTTCTGTAGAATGTGACGTGCGACAACAAGACGTCAATAATCACTCCTGACGCGCGTCAATTTAACGTCAATGGTCTTGACTGACGCACGCATCATCGCTTCATCGATTCGCACGCCACGTCGGCTTTACTATCGACGCACGCATGTCATCGCTCCTATCGACGCTGCGACGCCATCGCTCCTATTGACGCGCGTCACTGGCTCCTATTGACGCGCATCACTGGCTCCTATTGACGCGCGTCACTGGCTCCTATTGACGCGCGTCACTGGCTCCTATTGACGTGCGTCACTCGCTCCTATTGACGCGCACTGGATCCTATTGACGCACGCCACGATCCTATCGACGCACGCCATCGCTCCTTATTGACGCGACGCGTCATCGATCCTATTGACGCGCGACAGCTAGGACTATTGTCGCGCGTCAGGTAAGACCTTTGACGCGCGTCAATTGAAGCCATTGACGCCCGATTTAGCCTATAAATACCCTTCAACCGGTCATTTTCTCATTTTCACCTTCCCGCTCTTGAATTTTTGCAGGTCTCAATCGTTGTCAAAGACGCAAGTACAACTATAATGTCGACTTCACATGCTTCCCAACTGCAAGTTCAACAAAAAAATCTAGAGAATCCAATTCAATCGATTTCCAAGATCAACTACAGGAATCCCTTATGCCCTCACATCCATACTGCTTTTAAGATGCCTCACATAAAGATTTGATGGATGCGTGTGAATTTACAGGGCTCGTTAATATGCCCCATTTCGAAATAGATCCGGATATTTTGAATTACCTTCTGTCATCCTACAATTCAGAGGATGGCATTTTTTATGTGACTCTGAACGATGGCCGAATGTTCCAATTCAGTATCGAAGCAAATGACATCCATCGGTTTACGGGCCTTCCGTTCAAAAATTTACCAATTGTTACAACCAAGGCAACACTCGTGGAAGAAGACAAGAAATTTCTCGAATCAACGTTCGGTTTCCATGTTGATTGTAAGTATAATTCGTTTTAATTCATATTTTTATTCTATTTTTTATTCTGATACAATTTGTTGTTATAAATTTATAGTAATTTTCACTGTTTCGCATTTGCAGCCCATGTCAATAAATCCAGGCGTGGTGTCTAAGATGTAGCATTTCTGAGTACATGTAATTTTTGCAATGCTAGGGTCTAAGATGAGCTTTGTAACTTTGTTTGACCTGATGAGTGCAGTGGAAAAGTGTGTACTTGAAAGTATACTGGCATGGGCAGAGTTTAAACAAAAAAAAGATCTTAAGAAAACTGATGGAACCAAGAAGGGGAAATTAATTGATGTTCCCAAACTTGATGATGCAAATCAAGCAGGGGGGAAGAATTCTGATCAATGTACTTTAATATTAACGGAGGGTGACTCAGCCAAGGCTCTTGCTGTAAGTGTTTGTGCCTTGAATCAGGGAAATGTGAATACTGAATTTGGTAGTATTGTGACATGTTTCGACATCACTTTCCAATTTAATTTTTTGTTATTTTAGTTATCTTTATCCTATCAGGTGGCAGGAATATCTGTTGTTGGTCAAGATTATTATGGCGTGTTTCCTCTCAGAGGTAAGCTGCTCAATGTCAGGGAAGCTACCACTCACCAACAAATGGAGAATAAAGATAAAATCCTTGGTCTACAGGAAGATAAAATATATGACAACATTAAATCTTTAAGATATGGCCATCTGATGATAATGACAGACCAGGTACATGATCTTTGTCTAGCGCTGTTTAGTTTCTGCTTAATTCTGACACATCCTTTCTAGTGAGATCCTTTTTGACTTGTCCTTTGTCTCTTAAAGGACCATGATGGTTCCCACATCAAAGGATTGCTGATCAATTTCATACACCATAACTGGCCATCACTGCTTAAAATTCCTTCATTTGTTGTGGAATTTATCACTCCTATTGTCAGGGTAAATGTTCCCCCTGTATTTGGTTGAGTGTATTGAGACTCTTTATATTTGTTTTTAAGCCTCCAGAGGTTATGTATCTCCATGTCTAATTTTGGCACATGTTGATGTAGGCAACTCACAAAAATGGAAATGTGTTATCTTTTTACACCATTCCTGAGTATGAAGCTTGGAGAGAATCATTGAGTGGATCGATAACTGGCTGGACCATAAAGTACTACAAAGTAATGCTAGTTTGTTTTCTCTTTATATGTTTTTAAGTTCTGGTTTTGTTCACTTGCTGATTAGGTATCACTTGTTGCTTGGACCATACAGGGTTTGGGCACAAGTACTTCTAAAGAGGGCAAGGAGTATTTCATAGATCTGGACAAGCACAAAAAATTTTGTGTGGGTTGATGAGAAAGATGGAGATGCAATTGAGCTGGCCTTCAGCAGGAAGAAGATAGAGGCCAGAAAAAACTGGCTGAGACAATTTGAGGTAGTTAGGCCAGGGGAGCAAGGTGAAATGAAATCTGAATTAAAATGATATTCATTTCAACACTAACAAGTTAACAGTTGCCACCTTTTCAATCAGCTTATTCTTCAGTGAGTTTATTCTTCCTCATATCAATCAGCTTATAGAATGGGAGAGAAGGGCTAAGGTTCTTATCAATGAGATTATTAGTCGTTATGAAAATTATTGGCAACGGAATAGTTTATACGCTGCAGCTGATCCAAATTTGTCATGTCATGGAGATGCGACAAATCAAGAAGAAAGAATTTTAAAAATCTGACAAAGGCTACAGAAGATCTTATAAGTTCAGGGGTTATTTCTGTGTTGGGGAAAGAGGTACAAAACCACAAAGGGAAGAAGCCGTTGGGGAAGAGAGCAGAGGAGTAGAATTGATAAAGAAAAAGAGGGTTTTGAAAACTAGAAACTTTTATTATTGAGGAAACTTTAAATATTGAATTTGAAAACTTCTACTATTGAGTATGTACTATGGTATTTGAATTTAATTATATGGATTTATATACAATCTTTAATTTTAATTGCATTAGATGGTGATTATCATGAATTATATGTATGTTTCTTGTTTACTTGCATTGTCATGAATCAGATGTGGACGAGATGATGAATGATGATAATTGATAATTAATGATAGATGATGATGAAAGACGATGAATGACGATAATGATATGATATATATGGACGATGATCAATTTAATGTGGACGTAGATTTATCATCAAGCACAATAATTCTTCTTCTCTAGACTTTTGAACTTGTTTTAAGATAATTATTCTCTATACTTGTAACGATATGATCATAATGTCATTAGAATGGATAAAGATGATAAATAAATGGAATGTGTTATAATGGATATAGATGACATTAATGATTAGAATGGATATAGATGACATTAGAACGAATAGAATTGTGTTAATAATAATTGTAGTGTCAGGACTCAGGATATGATAATGATATGGTGATGATATGATATATATGGATGATGAGGAATTTTATGATATGATATATATAATTCTAAGAAATCAAGAAAGAATCATCACTGGTAAGAAATTAAACATAATTGCAAATATGATAGGGTTTAGCTTACCTCTTGCGTATTAGATTGTTGTGAAATCATCAAGGGTAAGCGTATTAGATTGCTGTGAAATCTTGCGTATATGACAGGGTTTGTTTTACCTAACATTGTAGATAGAGGGGTGAGTTGCCTGACATTGTCAGTCCTGAGAAGTGCCAGCAACATCTTTAAATATATAGACCAACAATATCTTTAAATAAATGTAAATATATAGAATTAGACCTGTAACATCTTTAATGATAACAAGAGCTGAAAAAATGTAAAGTAACAAACAATAAGATTATGTTGAAGAAGATACCTATTTAAAATTGAAATCATCACCGTAATGTGCTAGATCTTTGTCTTAAAAAAATTCAACACAAAAAATGGATTAGTAGATAGATGGGTGAGTTGCCTGACATTGTCAGTCCCGAGAAGTAACAGCTTCCTCGGACGGATGTCAACCCACGTTTTCAAAAAATAAAAAGATTGTATTTAACTAAATGTAAATACATAGACCCAGTAACATCTTTAATGATAACCAGAGCTGAAAAAAATGAATAGTAACAAACAATAAGATTAAGGGGAAAAAGATACCTCCTTAAAGTTGAAATCATCACTGCCACTGGTAATGAGCTAGATCTGTGTTTTAAAAAACCCAACACGAGAAATGGATTAGTAGATAGATGGGTGAATTGCCTAACATTTTTAGTATATAGACTTGTAACATCTTTAATGATAAAGATAAAAGATAGATAAAGAAGATACCTATTTAAAGTTGAAACAATCCATTATCAACAAATTTTCATCAAACTCGATGTTGTCTTCTGTAGAATGTGACGAAGAGCCAATTACACTCTCAAGGTTGGGAATATTTGTACTTGTAGCTGTATTATTCACACCTCTTCTTTCGCAAAGGGAATTCCAAAGGCAAATTGCTCTGTCGAACGGAAATTTCGATGGAGTATCGAGAAACATAACACCTCATGCAACTTTCCATATTTTTATCCAACCTGTTTCTCAGTTTTGATTTTATAAATGACAATGCACTAAAAACCCTTTCATCCTCCACAGACCCCAAAATCATTGTTTGGCATAACTCATATAATCTGAAATATTCACTGATATCTTCTTGTAAGATAGAACTTTGATAGATTCCTCGCCACACCCTCAGTAATAGCACCCTTTCAGAAGGTTGATCTAAATTCTTATAATGGTTCCTCATTGTTGTTGCAAAATTCATTGACTGAAACTTTAATAAATCGGCATTCAGTATACCTTTGATTTCCATACCCTTGAGCTCTGACGTCTTTGTAAATTGTTCCATTATTGTACCCATTGATTTATGGAAATGCTTTCTGACAAAGTCTGCACGGCCACCTTCAGTATTCCAAAAATTAGGATTCATCACACCCATGGCTTCCAGAATTTTATCTTTACAGAAACGTTCCCTAATTTCTGATGACAAGGTTTCTGAAATTTTTTTAAGCTTTATTCTTGTTTCAACTATAACAGACTCAAACAAATTACGTGTCACGAACATCTTCTCGTTCCGATCCTGTAATATCTTGACGTTTTTGCAAAATGTGCATTGGTATTTCCCTCCCATTAACAGTGATGCAGAGGTGATCGTGGATATTAAATCTCAAAAAGGTGTTAGGATTTTTAAGATCTAATAAATCTTTCCAATTTTCAAAAACAGGTGCATCAAAACTATCCTGGGAACAATATAATATATCAAGACTTTGACATACCATTTTTCTCATCCGTATAAAATCCACAATATAGATTAATCTACCCCTGCATGCTTCATCAAGTATTGATCTCCTTTAACATTGGAAGAATACCAACCAATGTAAGCAATGTCTCCAAATCAGTTAAACGGAACAACAAGTCCCTTGCCCTATCAACTTCATGATGGTATTTGTGCATGAAACCAACCAATGAAGGATACTCCTCACGAACTCTGCATGCAGGTTCATACAAAGAGATCCATCTAGTCTCCACATCCTTCAGAAGTTTTTTGCCATCTATAATTCCAATTGCAAATTTTTGGAACTCGAGAAAATGCTTTGGGCTGCTTGACATATAGGCATGAAGTTCTCTTATAAGGTCTTCTAATTTAGCAACATTTTCGTGGTTGCTTACCATTTTATACGCTAAATTCATTCTGTGAGCCATACAGTGAATTGGTAGCATATATGGGGCCACTGTTGTTTGTAATCTAACACAGAGCCCTGTTCGGTGACCCTGCATGATAGATGCACCATCTGCTCCAACGCATACCAACTTCGTAGCAATTTCATAATCACATTCCAAAGAACATCTTTCAAATGAGAAACAACTATTTTATATAGGTTTTCGGCATTGCATAGCTTTTCAACCATTTTCATAACACCCAATAGATGAGGTGTCCTTATATGATTTTCTAAAGTATAGATGTGGATACATACCCATGCGGTGTTGTCGATCGTCATGTCACTTCATCAATCAAAGAGAGATAAAGTTTGCTTTTTTTACATTCTCTTTCAAATCTTCCTTCTCTATCATCGAGAGGCATTTTGCCATTTCCCATCCACTACTTTCAGACCAATGAGACTGAGGTACATTCAGCATTCCGTTAAATTGATACAAAACTTTGAAATCGAGGAAATCCGAAATCGCTCTTCCTTTTTTTAGTATTTGAAAAAGAGTAGAGAATTGTATGAATTTTGCATGTAGATTTGTTTCTTTCATCTTACCAATATGCGATGTGATCGTTCCTCCCTTTTCCAACAGATGTCTGTGTTTTTTCTACTCTGCCTCATATTCCATTGCGTATCTAACATGCATGCATTCTTTTTCAGTTTTCCACCTATGTGTTTTGATTTTCTGCCATCCGCCCCCGTTATAGTTAAATATTGTTTTCCACAATGTTTTTCTATAGTGTCCAACTTCAGTTGCATTTTTTGTTGCTTTCCCAATTTCCACGTACATATTGTACATGTACATTCAGATGGGATTTCTTCAGAATTAGATGATTGTACAGGTTCAATAAACGGAAATTTAGCTGCCCAATCAAACTTGTATGTCCTGCCAATGGTCCACATATTCTTGTTCGTTTTCAATGCTTTACTTTTTTGAGTAGAATTTTGAGCAATATCACAATCACCTGGTTTCCTCTTTCTTGGACCGGAGTTTGATTTTGATTTCTGTCTTCCATTTTGCTCAGTGTTTGTATCTGTGATATCTAGCTGCACTTCTGGTTGCACCCCAACAGGAACAATATCTTCAAGATCTGGCATATTATCGTAGGTTTCATTTGTTTGACTTTGATACTATGCAAAATGCATGTCCACCTCAATAATACCTTCCACACAATCAATATTCTGATTCTTTGTGGTGGCATCTATATGATTGGTATTTACAATATCTGTATCCGCAGAGTTTCCAAAATACTTGAAGAGTGATTTCTGAGATTTCTTACTTACTTTTAGGTTATTCGTATTCTTTGAGCTGGCACCTTCCATTATTCTGAAAAGAGTCCTGCATCAGCAAAAGAACCAAGTAGCGACTCTGTCCAGTGTCTGAGGTCTTGTCGCGCGTCCCCTGTCTGAGGTCTTTGTCACGTGTCAACTCTGCACTTGTCGCGCGTCAACAACCCATTTCCTGTCGCGTGTCCACTGTCTGAATATACTGTCGCGCGTCAACACTACCCAAGTCGCGTGTCAACACTTCCTCTCACGCGCCAAACACTTCCTCTCGCATCAACTCAACTTCTTTGCCCAAGTCGCATCAACACTTCCTCTCGCGCGCACGCATTACATTCGTTGTCGCATGTCAACAATGCCCTTGTCACGCGTCAACAATGCCCTTGTCACACGTCAACAATCACAGGCTAACAATAATCTGAATCTCTGGTGCTTAAGGGTATGCGAGTTCAAATTTCACAGTATTGGTAATTTGTTAAGCTACTTGAGGTATACTACCCGACGAATCAGCTAGGTTTTTATAGGAGATGTTTTCAAATGAAGGCGAAGCCGACCCCCCAAAAAAAATATACTATATATTTTAGGTGAACAGGACACCGACCCACTCCGAATAATTAAATAAATGAATGGACCTAAGTAAGCTCCATGGCTATCAAAATAGTTGTCCTTAATGCTCCAAGAACCTAGGAATGGGGGCTAATCAAAGTTGGGCTACAAGACCCTTTTGACACCTCCCATATGACCCAAGAACTTTAAGAAAGAGGCTTAACTCTTCAAGATGATGAACTCTCAAAAGGGCAAGGTGCAAGCTCTTAGTCTCTTTGCTATATGCTTTGCATTTGCTCTCTTAGAAAGTTTAGGTGTAAGTAAAAAGGTAGGTGGAGGGCTCTTTATATAGCCCAAAGGATAAAGGATTCAACACATTCTCATGAATGTGGGATAAAGGTAAAACATGATTAGGAATGGATAAGGTTGCTTTATTAAAGGTAACCTTACTTTAGAAGGGTTTAATACATGTTTAGCAAGTCATGGGAGTTGGGGGTATTTTAATTAATCAAAGGTGATTAATTAATAGGTAGGTGTAAGCTTATAGAAGCCAATTAGAGGAATATTAGTGTGATTTAGGCTATTAGAAGCGGATTAAATCAATTAAATATTGATTTATTGGTTAAATCAAAGGAAAGCTAATTAATTAATAATAATTAATTAGTCTAGGTAGAAGGGGTGATTTATTAACAGAAATTCGTTAATTAGGGCATTTGTTGGATAGGAAACTTAATTAATTAGCTTAGTGTAATTAATTAATGATGATATGAGGGAAAATGAGTGCTTTTAACGATATTTCATTGATTTGCGAGAAAGGGGATAATTAGCACAATTTAAGTATTTAAATTGCTTGGGCGTAATTATAGGTGTCTACATTTGCCCCTCTTTGGGGTGGCATAAGTGATGCCACTTCAAAGATAGTAGACAAAAGAGATTTTGAAGAGATGGAAGAAAAATTAGTAGGAGGGAGAGATGCCCCCTCGAGTGTCGATGGGGTGATAGAAGAACTCGATCGACGATCGAAAAAGGTGAGAAGTAGGCAGAAGAATGGGGACGAGGTAGGATGCCCCGAGGAGAGGGAGAATTAGGGGTGAAAGGGAAGTGGTGTAGAAGAAATATGGATGAGGGGAGAGAAGAGCTTAACCTCTAGCCGCTTATTTGTTTGGAACAAATTTGATGTCATCATATTGCCATAGGAACTACATCATCGGTCCTTATGAAAAATATAAGCATACGACAAAGGTAGAATGACATGAAAAGCCATACTACGAACAATTGTCCATTTCTGAAAGTACCAACTCCACGCAACATACAATAATGCAATGCAATATGAGAAGGAAACAAGCTCATATAACAGGGAAAACAAGTATGAACACACATATCTAACCCAACAATGGTCAAGACAGTTGTACAAATGTTTTGTTATCAGTGCTGAAGAGATCCACAAGTTCGTGAATGACGAAAAGGGTTAAAAATGATGCCCCAAGAAAGGATACATGCAAGGGGAAATGAAAATGGACACGGGGTCCATGAAAAGTATTTGTGCACAACGAAACAGCACCAGGTAACCAAAAGTGCCCTAGAGTACAGACAAAGCAAGCAGCTAGCTTTTGTTAATGGCTAAGATAGTACACTACTTTCTCTTTATGGCTAAGGTCATATTGGGCAAGCAGTGCACCAATAGCATATTGCGTAGCGGAAATATAGAGCAAAAGTGGTTCTCCCGGAGTGGGAGGCATGAGGACAGGTGGATTAGCTAGGTACTATTTAAGCAAAGCAAAGGCTTGTTGTTGCTCAGGTCCCCAAATGAAAGTGATGTCCTTCTTAAGCAAATGAGTGAATGAGTGACATTTATCTGCAAGCTGGGAGATAAAGCGGCGAATGGCTTGAATTTTCCCTTGTAAGCTACGCAGTTGCTTGATATTCTCAGGTGGAGGCATTTCTGTGATGGCAGATACTTTAGCAGGGTCTACCTCAATACCTCGTCTTGACACGATGAAGCCTAATAGTTTCCCAGATAGCACACCAAAGACACACTTCTTTGGATTTAGCCTGACTTTGTATTCACGTAGGCGTTCAAAGATACGCCGCAAAATGATAGGATGTTCCTCTCTTGTTTTGGACTTTCCCAGGATGTCGTCTACATAGTCTTCCATGATGTCATGAATCATATCGTGAAATATTACTGTCATGGCCCGCTGATAAGTTGCTCCCACATTCTTAAGGCCGAATGGCATCACCTGATAACAGAAGGTGCCCCAAGGAGTTGTGAAAGTTGTTTTGTGTTGGTCTTCCTCAGCGATCTTAATTTGATTATAACCCAAAAAGCCATCCATAAGTGATAGCATTTCATACCCTGCGGTTGAGTCAACAATCATGTCAATGTTGGGCAACGGAAAGTCATCTTTAGGGCAAGCTTTATTGATGTCCCTAAAATCTGTGCAAATTCGGATACCAATAGGTTTCTTCTAGACAGGAACAATGTTCGATATCCATTCAGAATAATCAATTGGCCTGATGAATCCTGCTGCAAGCAACCTTTCCAACTCTTCTTTAACTAACAAGGCCACTCTTGGGTGCATCTTTCGAAGCTTCTGTTTGATAGGCTTAGCATCTGCATGCACAACCAAGTTATGCATGACCAAAGTTGGATCTAAGCCGGGCATGTCTTTGTAAGACCATGCGAACACATCAATAAACTCTTGCAGTAGCATAGTGAATGTCTTTTGTTCTCTTTGAGAGTGATGCTCCCAATTTTACTATTTTGGGATCTTCTTCGGTACCAATATTGACATCAATGGTTTCTTCAACTAACAATTTTGATAAATCCTCCATACGTGTGGGATCGGGAGGTAGGTTGAGATCTTCATCCAAGGATGTCTCTACGAGATTTTCATCCTTGGCATGGTCACTTTGTTTGTCCTTTGATTTTCTTATTTGTTTGTCAGCCAATGCCTCAAAGAATTTTTCACTGTGTGACTTGGACTTTGATTTTTGCCAAGGATTTTCTTTAGAACTCTTGCCCTCGCTTTTCTTTAAATTTTGCTAACCACGAAGTTCAGCCTCCTCGCCAAAGTAGGCGCAGGTGTCTAAGTCGATAAAGAAACCCTTTTTGTGATCTCCAATGGGAATTGTATCCCTTATGCCTATGAACTCTGCAGTAGCCTCGTCATTCTCGAATAAATCTAGTGGCACGTGATGTTGTTGGTCCCATTCAACAAGGGAGGGGGATACAAGGTCAAGGGTTGGTTCATTGGGGTGATGGTTAGGACAACATTATTCATGAAAAGGTTCATGGAGGCTAGATCCTCATATTGGCTACAACAGGAATTTGTATCACTGTCTAGATAATCGGAGCTATCCTCATGCTCAGAACAAGTCGCATCTTGATCGTTGGGGTGTGCTCCATAAGGGAGAATCCTAATGCCATATCTTTCTGTTTTGAAATGTGGAAGAGGGACTGGTTCTCTTTGTCCTTGTTCATTCCTCCCACATCCTAGGCCTTTGTAGCCCATGGAATACATCATTCGCTAGATTTTTCATATTACGGGTTTGATAACAAGATGGCTAGTGTCCTCGGGGACCCAACTAGTAGGTGGATCGGTAATTTTTCCTCAGCTAACAAGCCTCCAGGTAGGAATGACCCAATAGTATGTTCCTCTCTAGGTCTCCTGAAGCAGTAGTTGGGTCGACCTCTAGTCTTGGGCGACAAGGAGAGGTCTGAAACCAAGAGCGCTTGTTGTACATTATACTCCCCACAGCCATATTCCAGAATTTTCATCTCCCATGAATTAAATGGAGATGTTGAAGTAGATGCCCCATGAGTGCAAGAATTAAGAGAATTTGAATCTACTCAGATTCCATGGCCTCGAATGAAGAGGGACATATCTCATGGAGGGACATGTATGTACCCTTTCGTGCAAAGCTATTAAGAGCTCTACAATGAGCAAAGGGCTCTGAGTCTCCTGGTATTGTTATTGTATGTCCCTCATGCTTCAGCTTGATGCATTGATGAAATGTTGATGGCACTGCTTGCATGGCATGGATCCATGGTCGGCCTAGAAGCATATTATATGGAAGTTCCAAGTCTAAGACGTGAAACTTTGTCTGATGGAAAGTGGGGCCCACCTCCATTGGCAGCGTAATGGTGCCTGCTGACTCTCTTTCCGCGTTGTCGTATGTGGTGATAGTGATGATATGGGACTCAAGATCTACCTCTGTATGTCCCAATTGTTTGACCAACTTAAGCGTGCAGATATTCAATCCTGATCCATTGTCCACAAGCACCCGTTTGATTTTCCTGCGGGTGACAACTACCTCAATGTATAAGGGAAGATTATGTGTAGGATTCTCAGTAGGGACCTCCCTATGGTTGAAAGTGAGATGCTCACTGGGTGCAATATTTGCCACCGCGGCTTGAAGGTATGCAGGATCGACTTCTAAAGGCACTCCCGACCCCTGAAGAGTTTGATACAAAATGTCCTTATGCACATTGGATATCTTGAGAAGATCTAAGATCGAGATCTTAGCAGGTGTCTTCTCAAGTTGTTCTAAAAGGTTATATTTACCAGTTTGCGGGGTCAACAGAGAGGGTTCTGGAATCACGAGGTGGGCACGCCTTGTTACCGCAGCGCAGTCCTTTCCCTTGATCCAGATGGTATTGACACGGTCAGCAGGGGAGCGAATACATCCGATAAGTGAATCGTAATGATTGTTATCTCTCTTGGTATATAAGTAATTCGTGGCTTTATAGGTTTGGGATGACTCTCCCCGATCCAGTTTTGCCTTTTCCGACTTATCATGCTTGGGGAATGGTTCCTTATAAATCCCCATTTTCTCATTAGGTGTTTGCATGTGGCTAGGGTTATCCACCTCTATCTCCCCGTTGTCAATGAGGTCTTGAATATAGTGGCGAAGTCATAAACATTTGTCTATTTTATGACCTTTAACGCGATGCATTTCGCAGTATTCATGCTCCTTATACCATGAAGGTTTAGGAGCGTTGTCATCGAATGGTTGTGTTGTAGGATAGGTCATCATGTGGGCCGCATCCAACTGTTTTAGTATGATAGACAACGGCTCATTGAGGGAGGTGAATGTTCTTCACTTTGGTGGTGGTTGAATTGGGCCCTTGGTCAGTTTAAAAGGTTGACTGGTTTGGACCATTTGAACACGTTTGGAATCAGTGATTCCGTCTCCCACCACGTTTTTGTTTTTGTTAAAGATCTTTGGCTTTTCAGCGGGTTTGACACTTTGGTTGTCTTTAGATTGGGTTTTGAGGGTGCCTTTGGCGATGAGAGCCTTCTCTATTTGAATCCATTTCTCGATAACCTCCTCAAAGGTGCGTACACACAATGCATTTGGAGGTGGAAAGCTATATCGGGTTGAGATTAGGGACGAAAATACTAATTAGCTACTTCTCAAGGAAAGCGCAAGGAAGCGACTATCTATTCCTCTCCATCGTTGGAGGAAGCTGACGAATGTCTCATTTGGGTGTTCTTTTGTGCCGCACAAGTCTGCCATGCTGACGTCACTCTCTATGTTATATGAGAAATGACGCACGAATATTTCTGCCAATTCTGGCCAGGTGAAAATTGATCCTCGTGGCAAGCGCGTAAACCATTCTAATGCTTGACCTCCGAGACTCTTAGGAAAAAGTCTAATGAGGTAATTATCACTATAAGACACCTCTTGACATGCCATGTAGAAATCTTTAACATGATCCCTTGGGTCTCCCTTTCCTTTGTATTTGTCAAACTTTGGCATATCAAATTTCTTTGGAAAGGGTTGAAGGGTCATTGTCTTGTCAAAAGGATAGGGGCATAGTTCTTCGTATTGGTATTTCCTAATACTCCCTATATTGCTTTCTTGTATGCTCATGCAAGCATTGCTTTCATAGATTGCACTTCTTGTGCGAGAAATTGTTCTTTAGTGGGAGAAGCGGGGATGTGTACATGATGATACCCCGTGTCTTCTTCTCCTTGGTTTTCTCGATGGAGTTCGTGGATCCTAAACTTAGGCTTTGACTTTTGAACATTCTTGTTTGTGTCTTTCTGTACCTAGAAAGTAAGCAAAGCTAGTTGTCGGCTTAGGTTACTGAGTTGTTGTTGGATTGTGACTTGGTTTGTGTCTTCTTCTTCTAAAGGTTCTTCCTCTTCGTATTGTGGAGGTTCTTCCCCTGTCTCATGTTCTATCTTGTTTCTTCGTGGCACTTTGATGAGGGGTATTCTATGCCCTACCACTTTATCATTTTCTGCGTAAGAAGTGGAAGCATGCCCTTTGTTAAAATATCTTCCATATTGATAAGGGGGTGTTCCTCCTTAGTAGTGTCATTTTTTTGTAGTATTGGTTCCTTCTCAATGGGAAATTTGGCCCCTAATTCCATGACCCATGCCAAAACTCTATCTTTGTTTCTAAGGAGAAACTCATCTAGTAGAGTGGGGTCAAAATCAAAGTCTGTGTGTGGTGATTCTAATTCATTTCCACTATGATCGACCATCTCTTCTATTTCCTTTTCTGCAGAAAATAGTGGTCCTAGATCGTGTCCGATAAATGGGTTTGACCCTTGTCTGTTAGAGGTTTCCCAAGCTTGGGCCTGTTGTTCCTCATATGTTTGTTTTTTTAACCCTAGACGCGTCTTGGGAGCCATGTTTTTGTGATAAATTTCACTAAGGTAAGTTATAGATTTGTTCAAAATTCAATGTCTACCCCTAAGTGAAACACAAGATGTACGTGTTAAGAGTAAATTAACAGTGTGAGAATACCAATGTGATAGAGTGATAAAGTCACCAATGAAACAATCGTTTGGTACCAAAACCTAATCAAATGAAATACTTCCTAGACTACATTTCAAAGTAATTTGTGACGCCAGATGATTAACAAGATGTCTCCACCTGTATCAAGTTCAAAGGAATGAACAAGACGTAAGTAAATACATGAAATTAAATGTGATCTCCCAATCAAGATATACGATGAGCAAGCTCAATTCGATTAAGACCTATATCTCAAAAAGTGTTAATTACGATTTGCGAATGACACAACAATATCACCAAGATATGTTAACCCACTTTACAAGAAAGTGGAGTATTGATATCGAGGTGTTATTGATATAACACGCACAAATGGTAGTTCCTAACACCTTTTGAAATCAAGGTAATAATAAAACCGAACAAAAAAGCTCAAAGTATAGCTAGGAATAGTTAAGAATGTGTGCAGCGTAACCGTACAATATAGGTATTTATGTCGAGTTTACAAGAAACAAGACGTAAATATCGAAATTGTAATGATACGAGACAAACAAACTAACTCCTCTATGGAAGTCCGCAATGATGAACCACTATGGAAGTCCTAATGATGAACCACGCCTAATGATGATCTTGACGTGGGTATCAAGATCACAATGGCTACCAAATGATGTGAAAATGCCTCCACTCACTTTAGATGTTTAACTAACCCAGCCACAAACATGGATGGGCGTAAACGGACATAAAAGTGAGAGAAACAGTCGAATGGCAACACAAAGGTAATCACACCTCTTTTGATCAACAAAGTGTCAAAAGAATATGAAGGAAATAAATCAAGAAAAAATGACAAAAAATGCTAGTCTTACTTCGGCAGAGTTTCACCTCGCCCTAAGGCAAGTAAAAACTAGGCGAAAGTAATACGTCACACGTTTCTCAAAAAGAAGGTTCACAACTCAACACTGTTTTAAAGTGGTCAAAGTGGGCTCCTGGCCAAAGTATATTCTCCTAGGTGGTTCTCTTGCCCTAGGTGTTACAAAGTTACCACGAGCGAGCGCGATTTACCCAAAAAGTCACACTGACTAGTTTAGGAGTATCTCAGCTTTACTTTACCCACTTCAAGAATAGTAGGAAACTAGTGCATCTACATGTACTATCACTGAGGTCGCCACAATAGACAACCTGTAACTCTATCTCACAAAGGAATCACTAGTCAAGTAGGTAGTGCGGAGCACTTCCCGCTTCATCCACAAGGTTCCCTCTTGCGACTACTTTGGGGTTCTGAACCACCCCCATTGTTTTAGCTTAATGCGTTATTCCAAAGGGGTTATGTGTTCCTTGGGCGGAGAGGGACGTACCCTTTTCTGAAACCTGCAATACAGTGTTTTGAATATGTTGTTCTTTTTATCTTGTTTAATTAGGTGTGGTTTGCTTGAACACCTTTTGGCAACCTGTATAACAACTGTATTAGTAGTTTTTGATTTTGTTTTGATTCCTCCTTTCTTTGACAAGCATTTTTAGGTCCTGCACTCAAGCGTTAGTAGTTCTCCAAGAAAATCACATTATTTAAAAGAGGATTAAAAGTTGCTTTTGATTCTCAAGATCATCCAAGGATGCAAGAGAAGAGCATACACAACAAATAATCCAACTAAAAAGTAAATAAAATCTTTTCAATCAATGAACCATACAAATTTTTTGATAAATGTTCATTCCCTTAAACCAAAAGTGAAAGATGAAGTTTCCAATTTACCAAATGTTATAAAATGAAGACTAAAGTTGTTTTTGATTCTCAAGATCACCCTAAGGTGCAAGAGAAGAGCATACACAAACTTTATCCCAACTATATAGAAATAGAAAACTTCAAATCAAAGGACCATTGAAAAATGCTTTGTAAAAGGTTCATTCCCTTAAGCAAAATGAATAATCAAGTTTCCAAGTTTAATCCCAATGTTAACAAGATAGAGATCAAAGTTGTTTTTGATTCTCAAGATCACCAAAAGGTGCAAGAGAAGAGCATACACACGCTTTGGTCTAAATCGAGTAAGCATGGAAATACAACATTCATCAAAACATTAGACATGTTAGAAAATGACCAGTTTTAAACTAACAGAAAAACCTACAACTTTTGTAAGTATAAATCCCAAATTTATATTTTTATTGCATAGTTAACTTCAATACCTTTCCAACGCAAAAAAAATGGAGTCATTTCAAGTTCGGGAGAAAAATTTATGGCCTTCGGAAGATGGGTTACGCATATGCTCTTATGCTCATGGGTATGCACTTGACATGCACTCAAAAATGTAAAAAAAAAGTCCCTTAATATGCAAAATGGGTAAATTTTTCCAACCAAGATTCAATTTTGACAACAACCCATCACATTAATATATGAATAGAAGACTCAACGCTATCAAACATTAACATACATGCTCAAGAATTTAAGATTTTCAAGAAATTGACAAAACTAGCATGTAGAATGATGAAAAAGTAAGCTCTAAAAATGAAAACATGATGAAATCTTGAAATTTTCTCACCAACATTAAATTTTGACAGCAACCCACCACATTAATATGTAAATATAAGACTCAGCACTATCAAACACTAACCTACATGCTCAAGAATTGAAAATTTTCAAGAAATTGACAAAACTAGCATGTAAAATGTTGAAAAAGTAAGCTCTAAAAATAAAAACATGATGAAATCTTGAAATTTTCTCACCAAGATTAAATTTTGACAGCAACCCACCACATTAATATGTAAATAGAAGACTCAACACTATCAAACACTAACCTACATGCTCAAGAATTGAAAATTTTCAAGAAATTGACAAAACTAGCATGTAAAATGTGGAAAAAGTAAGCTCTAAAAAATGAAAACATGGAGAAATCTTGAAATTTTCCCCTCAACTCCAATTTTGACAGCACTTCACCTCCTTCATACCTACAAGGAAGACCCAACACATGCAAACTCAACAAAACATGTTAAAAAAACAAGTTAGATCAACATGTGTAAAAGAGGGTTAGTAACCAAAAATAAAACTTAACTACAAAAACTTGAAATTAAGTGCAAAGGACAATGGAGTAAGTCCCACCGGGCGTGCCAAATGTGTGCATGTATACTTTTCTTAATGTTAAATCAAATGAAGCAAGAACTACCACCTAAAATAGTTCTACAATTTAGCTAAAACAAAGCATAAACACCATCATGATAAGAATTAAACAAGGGTTAGATGCTAGCATTCATCAATACAAACTTTGAAACTAACAATGCTAAATATCTAAACTCCTCTATTCTCTAACAACAAATAAATGAATGGACCTAAGTAAGCTCCATGGTTATCAAAATAGTTGTCCTTAATGCTCCAAGAACCTAGGAATGGGGGCTAATCAAAGTTGGGCTACAAGACCCTTTTGACACCTCCCATATGACCCAAGCACTTTAAGAAAGAGGCTTAACTCTTCAAGATGATGAACTCTCAAAAGGGCAAGGTGCAAGCTCTTAGTCTCTTTGCTATATGTTTTGCATTTGCTCTCTTAGAAAGTTTAGGTGTAAGTAAAAAGGTAGGTGGAGGGCTCTTTATATAACCCAAAGGATAAAGGATTCAACACATTCTCATGAATGTGGGATAAAGGTAAAACATGATTAGGAATGGATAAGGTTGCTTTATTAAAGGTAACCTTACTTTAGAAGGGTTTAATACATGTTTAGCAAGTCATGGGAGTTTGAGGTATTTTAATTAATCAAAGGTGATTAATTAATAGGTAGATGTAAGCTTATAGAAGCTAATTAGAGGAATATTAGTACGATTTAGGCTATTAGAAGGGGATTAAATCAATTAAATATTGATTTATTGGTTAAATCAAAGGGAAAGATAATTAATTAATAATAATTAATTAGTTTAGGTAGAAGGGTGATTTATTAATGGAAAGTCGTTAATTGGGGCATTTTTGGATAGGCAACTTAATTAATTAGCTTAGTGTAATTAATTAATGATGATATGAGGGAAAATGAGTGCTTTTGATGATATGTCATTGATTTTTGAGAAAGGGGATAATTAGCACAATTTAAGTATTTAAATTGCTTAGGCGTAATTATAGGTGTCTACACTCGACACTTACCTTTTGGGTCATCCTCCTCTTTTGCCATAGTCACCCTCACCTCGCAACATTTTTACTATCATTTACCCACAACATGACCACAAACCTACCAACTCATTTTCATCTTCTTCCCTAGCTTATGGGAGAACTAGATCGGTCTGAGGTCCCTTTTCGTTGGGACTATGTAGGCAGCACTTCCATAAGATGGGGCCTTGGAATGTTAGCTCGAAACTATTTACCCTTACCATTTTCCCCACCTTTTACCTGATTTATTTTTCATATAAAAACCTCGACATCTAAACCGTATACCACATAACTTTTACCACTTATATTATTTCACATTTTCATACATAACCAACATTTTACACATTTTACACTATCTCATGCATTTATGTTACCATTTGTTACAAAAATATCAAAATAACTCAACCATTTCTATTAACCCGACTCAACCATGCCTAACAACCCGACTCGATCCATGCCAAACCAACCCTACTCAACCATGCCTAACAACCTAACTCAACCATGCCTAACAACCTGACTCAACCATGCCTAACAACCTAACTCAACCATGCCTAACCAACCTGACTCAACCATGCCTAACAACCTAACTCAACCATGCCTAACAACCTGACTCATCCATGCCTAAACCGACCTGACTCAATCCATGCCTAAACCGACCTGACTCGATCCATGCCTATGACCTGACTCTATCATGCCTAACTCATCTATTTTCCATCCATATCATAATAAAGTAAAACTCATACACATCACAACAACATCACCTGAATATCATCTATCTCCTCATATATACATGTGTGTATCAATACAATGTACACCCGTATCACATAAATGTGTATCTCAATAAACATTCCTGTCTCATTATGGCTATCATCTCAAAAATTTCAACACACAGGCTGATATAATATAAATAATCATCATCACTTTGCAAGCCGATATCCAATACAAAAAAATTTTTTGGCTCGCAAGCCGGTATCATGTCCAAAAAATACATACAATATCTCTTCAACACTCAGGCCAGTATACATCTGAAATCCAAAAATAAAAAAATAGGTGACATACTGTCTCACATCTACTATAAAATATCTACCTCATCTATAGTGTCGACAGTCCCCTATGATCTAAAGCGTAATCTCACTACTCTCAATCTACCACTAGACGGCCGGCATCTGATGCTGACTCCCATGCACTGATCGATGTCCTCTGGTCTCTCCTTTGGGCTCACTGGCCACCTACACTCTCAGCACTATACGTGCACGACTATGTCTACTCACTCGAGACTAACTATGGTGGTCTCATCACAAGATCAACTAATATCTATAGCTTGGGCTCCTCCTCCTGTACTTGTACCTGAGGCTCTCGCCTCTCGGCCTATACCTATGACCCATGCCTCCCCTACACCTATCTAGACCACTTTACCTTCACCTCTGGCCCTCCACCCTCTTCAATCTCCTCGCATCCGTTGTTTATGCCTTATTATTGTACCCCTACCTTGGCCTTACCCGTGCTGTGATCTCAATATTTCGACCTGGACCATTGCTAGTGAACTTTGACCTCATGTGTTCGCTATACCTTGTGGCAATCACATTACTGTGTTGTTGACCTAATGACCTTACCTATCCTATTGTCATGACCATTTATCCTAACCCTACCTTTGGTATATCAGAACATACCTAAACATTCTTGCACCTAACCTACGTTGTGTTTCCTGACCTTATTCTATACCTTGGATACCATATTCACTTCACCCTTGTTTGATAAACCTATCAACCTTAGACGATGCAAAGTTTTCCCGCTCTTCAACCTAGTAGCGTGCTGAAGTTTATATGTGTGCGTGTGTTTGATCACATTACCTTTGACCCTGACCCATTACCTAAATCACATGAGTAGACCTTTCACCCTCTTCCCCGCACCTACTTACCTTATCCTCACATTTACATTTTATCAAACCACTCACCGCTTCATCCCGCTGCTTCATCGCCTCTTGGTTTGAGGGGGATCACCTTCACCCACACATTGGGCCAACCACATCTTATTTTTGTTAGCAATACTTACCAATATAAGCTACGCAACAAAAAGGGGCAAAATGTAGACACTAAAATTAGGTCACACTCCCCAAGTCACCCTACTAGTATTAATTTAATTAATTTAATTAAATTAACTCATTATCCTCACCATATTTATTATTTAAATATCTTAATTTAGATAATATCCACACAAACAGTTCACTTAGACACCTCACCAAGTTAACTCAACCTAAGACCTATTCTTAGTAAGTTTCCATAACTAACTAAGACTTACCTGCACCTAAAACCAATGCCTACATTCTCTCTAACCACATTTTCGCATGCTCACAAGAAGCTCCTAGTTGAATCATGTGGGATAACAACATGAGATCCAAGAAAATTAGGAGAATCCCCTAATTTTAGTAAACCTAGGAAATCCCGCCTTGACCGATGTCGCTTACCCTAACCGTCATCGGTTAAGACGGACCGCCATTAGTTACCCCCTTTTTAACCCCAAAACAACTTTATTCTCAAGGTTGGAATTTGGAACCTGGAAGTTGGAAGCAAGAAAGTTGACTAACAAGAACGAGATCTCAAAAGATTACGCATATTCATAGAGTCAATTCCAGCAAGAACTCACATCCAAGGAAGGAGATTGAGCATATTCTCTTGCATGCCATCCCACCATGTTCGGATCTATCTAAGCAAAGAGGAGCATGCATGCAGCCCATGAAAAAGTTTATCTTCAGTTGGCGATCACTTGTAGCCTCCAAACACATCATCGCACCTCCGTCCTTCACACACAGAATTTCAGAAATGAAATCCAAGTAATTATAACATCATACTTTCCTGGTTATTAAATTTCATCATTATGTTATCACCCATTGTTTATCTTGCTCCTTACATCGACAATCTCCAACACTTTTCACCTCCGTAGACCCGTAAAACCTTGCCAAAACCTACTCCACTCACCCATTACCTCATCCCGACCAAATTTGTACAAATTATTTGTACAATCACAAAGAAGACCAAAAACCCCATTTTGTGACGTTCCCTGATCTCATAATAACCGCACCGGTTATACCTAACCATGGTCAGTCACCCCTGACCAACGTCGGTCTCTATGTTTTCCTAGACATCCATAAACAGAGACCTACCCACCTCATTTTACTTCACCCTCACTCACCTGTGACGTACTCAAGAACTTTATCAAACCTGTAGAACCCAGAACCAACCATTTGGCCTATGGATTCTATTCTAGCTTAACCTCGTTAGATTAGATCTATTTCCTATTATGTTTAAAGTGAGATACCTAAATCATTTTAAAATAACAATAGGATTTACCTTGTTTTCAACATTAATTTGTTTAAAATAGTTGATCGACGGCCATCTAGGAAGTATCATACTTCCCGCATCTAGCTTACACTAGGCGCTCACTACCCATATTTTTAATTATTTATGGTGGTCTTGCTTTCATTACAAGTAGTTCCTCCTAGCCAAAGGGAAGCTCTCATGATCAGCCAGTGGATTCGGAAGTCATACGCGTGCAACAACCCATCAACCGACATTTGAATAGGTATTCCTCCTACACCCGTTACCCTATCTATTTCGTCAACAATTCAAAGAAACAATCTAAGAATAGGGTGAAACAATAGGCTTTAAAACTATTGCCTTAACCTTGTTGTTAGTGTTCTGAGCGAACTCTCTCCAATGATGCCCAAGTACTCCACACTCATAGCAACTACCAGGTCCACTCCAATGAGAAGCAGTTCTTCCAGGTACTCTAGTGGACTGTGTAATGGATCATGAATGATCCTATTATGGACTATTGTGGTCATTGCTGATGAGATCTCGTTGATTGATCTCTAGACGGTTCTTGAGTCCTAACTAGTATCCTAGGAGGAGGCCCCTTATTGTGTCCCTTATGAGTATTGAATCTCTATTGAGGCCTAAATGGAGGATAAGTATGTTGATACTGCTGCTAAGGTAGTAATTGTGGTGGCCTGAAGGAAGACTTTACAGAACCATGTTAACCATGAGGAGGAAGAGGAGATGACCCCCTTAACCTCATATCATGCATTTTTTAGATACGACTCACTGTAGTTTGTCTTTGGCCTACCGTGTCTACCCCCCAAGTCTCCTCCACAAAGAAGGCATTCTCAATGGCATATGCTAATGTCTATAGAAAATGAATGTAAATTGCCCCTCTAATTTCGAGGTTCAAGCCCCTGATGATCCTCTGGATCTTCACCTGCTTGTCCTGCATATAATTTATGTATTGAATCAAGTCTAGAAAGTGGCTATCATACTCTGCCATTGTCATGGATGCTTTACGTAGGTAATGGAACTCATATATATTCTAATGAATAGACCTCCTAGACAAGTACCTACTCCTGATCTACTCCTCGATGAGCTTCTAAGTGATTGTGTCGGAATCCACATGGAGCTTCTTCTCCTTGGTCCTCCACAAAAACCTGACTTCATGTCTCATAAGGTGGATGGAAACACAATCCTTCACGTTGTTGGTACACTGGCATAACTTGAAGCATCTACTCAAGCTAACAAACCATGCCTCTTATTGAAATCCCCCAGTGTCCCCAGTGAAATGAGATGGATGGAGTTTCAGGATATATCTTATTTGATCTGTTGTTGTAGGTTGTTTTCCTCTAGGTTCTCAATACGATCATCACATTTCCTAGGGCTCCTAGATCTGTCTTTGTGTCCTGTAGCCCTATCTCCATGACCCCTCTATGGTGAATCTTATCTCGATCGACTTCATGTGGGAGTTCTCTACGCTATACTCAACACTATGTTACGAAGGTGGACGAACCTTTACTAATGGCTCTCAGTCCTTCCTGCTAGGTCTCCCTCCTAAAGATCCTCTGCATATAGCGGCATTGACATCTTGTAGTGTCTGAAGTATCTAAGGTAATATGACTTCAACTACTTGATCTCGGGGTGGTAAGTATAGCTCCACGTGCAATAACCCCTCGTCTGGTCTGTACCTCCTACATAGACCAAGGTGAGAGTTAGTTTTATCATTCTAGGTTTTCTATATTTAAAATATCATGCCAAGTTGTATGATCTATATTTAGAGTTGCGCTAGGTTTTCTTGTTATGACTTATGTTTCCAAGTGTGCCTGGGTCCAAGCATTGAACCCACAACTCTAATACCAAATGTAATGCCCACAAATTTTGACATTCTAAAACCACATCAAACCTTAATAATTCTCTAGAAAGTTGCGGCAATTTTTTATTTAAAAGGTTACAAGGGTGTCAAACCCTAAGAACGTTTAATTAGTTCCTACAAAAAATTATTAAATTACAAAGGATAGACCAAGTATAAATTAATAATTAAATATTCTTAATCTATTTCAAAAGTCAATTTTAAATTACAATCTACTAGGAAGATGCCATAAATTATTTTGCTTGGTTGAATAGTTTCCCCTTCTCAAATTAATTTTCAAACCCACAATAATTAAACCCTTAACTCCGAGTTACTTTATTTCTCTTAACTTACTAGCTTTAATGTTTCCTTAGAATCATTTACTAAAACATACTAGAAAACTTACATAATTAACTTAACACACTAGGGTACTAAGTGGCCCCATTCATCCATTTTCACATACATTTGATTTATTTAACAATTACACCCATAATATGAATATGCTCACCTAACAATTATAGGGTTGATTCTCAACCCTTCGATCAAATCAATTGTGGCCACTAGATCTTAGAGTTCTAACCTAACCCTAACCATCCTTAAGAAATTTTAATAAATCTTTTTGTTGCCCTAGCCTCCTCATTTGGTCTCTTTAATTTTCTTTAATTTACAGGATGGAGGAGTGGAAGCCATAAAATCAAGGAAGGAAGAATCCATGAAGGGATTCATTAGGATCAAGCTTAGTTTAGTTTAGATTATGGATTTATTATAGAAATGTCTTCCATTTGAAGATTGTAGAGGTTTCCACTCTAAATCTAAAGTTATTATTTAGTTATTTCCATTTTTGAGTTCTCTATTTGGGAAAAACCCTCTTTCCAATTAATCTAAGGGATTTGATACATTGAAATGCCCATTTAAAGATTTACATGTTCAAAACCATGAATTTATTCCCTTATATTTTGTTGGTTACTTCATTTTCACATTTTATAGGCTCATATTCAATTTACAACAAGTTTAAATTGCACAGCTCGATTTTTTTATTTTTCACCGATGGTGATGATACCACCACCCAAAGCAAGCCGACACCCCGGGATCACTACCCTACTTGAGTGACGAATTATAAACCGCCACCTTGCCTTGATGGAGGTTCGAGACCACCGCTTGATCAGGTTGGCGGTGCAGAGATCACCACTATGCATAGGGTGGGGGTCCTGTTCTTCGAAAATAGAACAATCAATTCTCGTAATTTTTTCAAAAAAAAAAATTTACAAGAGTGATTTACTGATTTATCCTTAGCTTCAATTCATGTGCCTAAATTCTCCCATTGAAAGGTTACACCATTTATTCATTTTATGCTTAAATTACTAAATGTAAAGATTTTCTATTTCATTAATAATAAGAAAACAACTACAAGAATATATTTTTCCAACAAAATTGTTTCCAAACTCAAATGAAGGAATGGAATTCAATCTATTCCTAAGTATCATTTCTTTATTTTCCACTAAAAAAATGTAATCTTTTAAAAAGGTAGCTAATTATAGTTTAGTGGATCTTTCCATTTCAACTACAACCATTTACTCATCGAAAACACAACAACTAGTATACATTTAAGATTTACTAAGAATACATTCTCAATGATTTACAACTTCCAAATTTTCCCTTCATTCTTACAATAATGTAAATTCTAGAATTAAAATGAACTTCCTTTTCTTTGAGCATAGCTCATTCCTTACAATACTGAGATATTTTTCTTTCTAACAATACATTACAACTTAATAAAGAAAATATGTAACACAACTTTTCTTTTAAATTCAAGTCTACTAGTCTTCTAACTTAAGTGGGAATTACAAAAGGGTCTCTACAATGAAGGATGTATTTTTATTTCAACAAATTCTCCAAGTCTCATATCTTCCACAAGAGCTCCACCATTTCTTCACTTTAATCACAACAAAAAAATGGGGAAGAGGCAACACTCTCCACCCAACCAATAATCCAATGATGAGAACAAGATATCCTCCTCATTGGCCCCGAGCCCCAACCAAAATGCAATAAGGAATGGATACAACTCATAGAAACTAATAAAATTCTTCCACATCATAACACATAATTTCAAAACTATTTAAAACACATTCAAACACAAGATAACATTCACAAAAATAAAACTATCCGAATACACAAGGCTTGAAGATGCAAAGTCAATGGATCTATCCAAATGTAAAACCATTTATTCACTTCAATCATAACAAAAAAATGGGGGAGGTAGCACTATCCACCCAACCAATTATCCAATGAGGAGAAGAAGTTATCCTCCTCATTGTCCCCGATCCCCAACAAAAATGCAATAAGGAATTAATATAACTTATGACAACTAACACAATGCTTCCACATCACAACAAATAGTTTGAAAAACATTTAAAACACATTCAAACAAAATATAACATTCACATGAATGAAACTATCCAAATACAAAAGGCTTGAAAATGCAAAGCAAATGGAGCAAAGAGCTATGGGGAGATCACTTATGCCTCCCAATGGGATTATATGCCCACCTTAAACGTTAAAAATAAATTTAAAACCCTTAAACAAATATTATGTCTCCGTCAAGATCCTTTTATGCCTCCCATATTCTCTTATACCTCCATACAATCTCTTATGTCTCCCTCAAAACAACCAAGTAAGAAATGCAAGAATTTTCTTATCAAATGTGGGGAACCTAACCCAACTCCCTCCCAAAACAAGCACCCCAAAACTCTCCAACTCTAAAAATACAAGAGCATAAATGTAATGAAGTAACCCTAAACAAATAAATAAACTTGCATATATAGAAAAAGCGGAAGAGGAGGGTGAGGTGACTCCATGTAGGATGCCACATCACTTATCCTCAACTCCACATCATAATTAAAACCTCAACCCCAAGGCACAATAAATTGGTGGTTGAATTAAATGAAAAACCTCTCACACACACAATCCAAACCAACACTTGTTAAGGACAGAATTTAAAACCCATGAAAGAAATTTGTAATAAATGTAACTTTTTTTCATTACAAAACACATAATGGGGTCTATTTTTCACCCTCCCCAATCCATAGTTAAGGTTGGTATATAAAATTAAGAGGTGTGGTACAAGCCTCCAAAAATGGCCCTTAATCTCAAATCCGAATTTCCCAAGTAAGGTAGAGTGTACAACACTCAATCAAAATCATAAAATCCAAAATACCAACTGCTCTAATAAATGACCCTTTTGTCACATCCCTAATTAACTTAGTAAACATGATTACTCCACTTAATTAAGGCATATTAATCAACAATAATAAATAAGTAATACATCACAAATTAAATCACATAATCAACCATTTAAATAAAAGAAAAGGGAAATAATTGCACACAAAGCCCATGGTCACAATTACAGGGGCATTCCCCCATGGGGATCTCCTAACAAATTAAAACAAACATAACACATTACACAAGTTTTCATGGTGACCTTCGTCGTATTCATTCAAAAGATTCCATTGTGGTTGGTCTCATAAGCCCCTTTTGATTGTTGTGATAAATTACCCGTAAAATCACACAATACCTCCTTCGGCCTCATGGCCGCATTGAATACATCAAAGATTAAATATATGCACATCAATCAATAAACATTCTCATATAACTAAACAATGCTATCATTTGTCTAAAATTTCAACAACATTTCAATTCTACCTTTTTATCAATATCAAAAAGATCACAAGATTGGTTCGAATGCTAAGTCATAGTCAACATGATGAGAAATCTAAATTTCATTAGATGTATATACCAACAACACATCATCATCATCAATATAAAATGTCTCTCTATGTCTCTAAGAATCCACACAAATCATATTATAAATCAAAATCCATTAATAGTCAGAATATCTCTATCATCTAACATCATACTAAACCAAAATGATACAATAATATCCATGTCTATAGTCAACAAAGAATCGAAATTAAAATATACTAAGCGTCGAAGAGGAGTGGGAACTACACAAAAAATTTCTACAAGTCACTAGAAAACAACTCTCCTTCCTTCAAACTCTAATAGGACAAGTTTGTTTATAGATTAAGAAAACTATTTGCTTTACGACATGTACTCTAAACAATTCAACAATTTGGGAATGAACACACCGATATAATGTTGTTCAACATGTAGTCTAGTGTAATACAAGTGCCCCAACCCTTTTTCTTAAAATAGATACATAACTGGTAAAATATTATATTCTTTTCTTAAAATGCTTAAATTCTTATTTTGGTAAGTGGATGATGTTGAAACAAATAAATTTGTTATAATTGAAAGTTTGATTGTGTATGATTTAATATCCAAAATGCACCAATGTCTATGTATTTATAAACTTGTTGATTTTAAATTATGAACATATTGACACACAATAGTTAGGAGAACCCAACAAAAAAGGATAAAAGATCATCAAGGACCCAAAAAAGGGTCAAGGGCTTGGAGAAAAGGTGACTAGAATCATAGTGGTACCACTTTGACATACTTGAACCGCACTTCGTGATTATGACAAGAGCCCATAATAACGAAAAGACATAGAGGAAGAGAGAACATGGGAGGCCAAGATGAAAAAATTGAACAAGGGGAGGTAGACATAATTGAACAAAGAAGAATTAAGAGTTGACAAAGAAGAGATAAAATCACGCAAAGAACAATATAACGTCAAACGTATCGAAATTCATACAAAACATAAAAACACGCACCAAGAAGAACAAATCTTAAACCAATAATCAATAAATACACTAGCCCCATAGAAAATCCCTAGGCCACATAAAACAACATGCAAATATTTTTTAATTCAATTTGAGGCAAAGATTTTATAGGCAATATTAATGAAAATTGAAGTGCAATAATAAATTTGGTACCACCAGCTTCGATTATAATGTTCAATGTTACATCTCACACTAAAATTGTTTGGCAGTCTAGAAAATTATATGGATGTCATTTGACGTTTAAAATTTAATATGCATGACAAATTTGTTTTTATAATAACCATTACAAAATACATAATTTGAGTTAAATTTTATATCGATGTTGGTGTTCTTTGTAATATTCTATCATAGTTATGTGACTTTTATTTCATTATGGATAATATCTTTGACTTATCAATTTCATAGTTTTTCATATATTCATTTTTTCCCAAAAAAATAATGTTACACTTATCAATTTGAAGATTTGAAAACATTACATTTTGTGAGAATATTAAAACAAAATTTCAAATTACAATTTAAAATCAAATTTTATGAAAATGATAGCAATTACTCACTTAGCAAAAACTTGCAATTATGTAGAAAATGAGTTCCATTTTCAACTTCTTGATTGTAAAGCCAATCTTCTAATTTCACCTTTCTTACAAAATCCCAAATCCTATACATCTAGTATATTAAGCAATCTTTTTTTATAAAAATCAAAGAAATAAAATATGAAAATAAACCAATTATTAATCTATCTAAAAAAACCAAGCAAAACTAATTAAAAATCAAAATTAATGAAAGTTTCTATTTTATCAATGAGATTTGCATGCATAATTAATATTTCATTAATAAAATATTAAGATAGTTTTATTATTTTTGTTTTATTTACATTCCAAAGTTTTTATTTTCCATGAATCTCATAAATTCATAATGTAGTGTCTATTTAATATTTAATTTATTAACTTCATATCTATATATCTATATATATATATATATAATATGAATATGACGGTCTAATTTTAAATGTACATATCATTAAATTATATATTTACATGTGAATCGTAACAGTCATAATTTAAAAGTGGCTTTATTTTGAGATCTAAAATGACTAAAAACATCTAAACACCTTGCCAAATCAAGCATCCACTACCACTTCAAACGGCTACCCTCCAACGGATTCAAACAAGCCCGTTACAATGAACTATTACAATTTACATCCGATCATATTACATGCAATAGAATGATGGTTGGAAGCGCGTTACCTAAAATCTAGCACAGTGAAATGGACGTTTTCTGCAAACTCGGCCTGCACAATCACTGACAAACACATTGAGTATCCAATTTACATCCAATAACATTACATGCAACAGAGTAATTTATATTTCACCTCAATTACACTAATACCTCTCTGAAATTATTCCTTCCGGGCTTGCATCTATATATTACAAAAATTAGTCTGCTAAGCCCTAAAGAGATCCATAAGCTATGTTTTCGATTGTTCTTTTCGGCCTTCTAATCCATCCAAGTTTGTCCATTATGGGTCTCAGGTTTTAGGAAGACTTTTCTACTCTGTAAACAGTGTTTTAAATATTTTCTTTAATACCCACAAGCCCTTACTGTTAGCAAATCTCCAAACATGGGTTTTTCTATTCATATTGGAGCATTAAGGTCTTGTTGTTTTAAAGACCGTAGTGTGAGTGGAAGCTCCAAACTTGTTCTTTTACACATTGTTGTGTGTATATGTTTAAGAACTCTACTTTGAGCAGTGTTGTAAGTGTTTAAATCTGCAAAAAAAAATGATATTGATTCCAGCACAGAGATGATGCCTTATTGATATTGATTCCAACACACAGAGATGATGCCTTATTGATATTGATTCCAGCACAGAGATGATGCCTTATTGATATTGATTCCAGCACGGAGAGAATAATTTATATTTCACCTCAATTACACTAATACCTCTCTACAATTATTCCTTCCAGGCTTGCATCTAATCCATCCAGGTTTGTCCATTATGGGTCTCAGGTTTTAGGAAGACTTTTCTACTCTGTAAACAGTGTTTTAAAGATATTTTTAATACACACAAGCCCTTACTGTTAGCAAATCTCCAAACTTGGTTTTTTCTATTCATGGTGGAGCATTAAGGTCTTATTGTTTTAAAGACCGTAGTGTGAGCGGAAGCTCCAAACTTGTTCTTTTACACATTGTTGTGTGTATATGTTTAAGAACTCTGATGTGAGCAGTGTTGTAAGTGTTTAAATCTACAAAAAAATGAAAATGAGCAAATATGTCTTGTTATCACCGAATCACAGCACCCCTGTTTATACAAGTGCATAGACTTGAAATCATGGTGTGATTGGATAACATGGGTACTATCTCCAAGTTTTGGGACTTGCTACTTGAGATAGACCTCCAGAGAAAGCCGGTTCTTGCTCCTAAACTACACTACCACAATCTACTCTAATGCAGGATCAGCTAACTGTTCTAATCTAAATTTCCAAGGGACAAGGGAAAGAGAATGCATAAAATGAAATCCTACACTAAAGTGGTGATACACTAGAAAAGGAGGGTGTGAGAGTAATCTCAAATGTGTGAAATACAGAGGCAAAGTGCACACTAGAAGAGGTGATGACAATTCACCATAATCTAGCAAAATGCATTCACAACAATATTCCAAGCATACACAATGATAATGAATCCTGCAAGAACATAATAAATAGACACAATAGAGTATTCTCATAGAAAGATCAAAGGGGCAAGAAGAATGCAAGAAAACACAACAGGGAAGATACATCCACAACCGATATTTTATTGCTTCATGATATGCGTGATTCGATCTATTACAAGATAAGGGCCTGGATCACCATGCAAGGAGTCCACTACAAGGGCCTGCAACACACTGGCTTCACAAAGCAATTTTGGCAGAGCTTTGCTACCCAAAAACTCTCTCCTTTACAATGAGCCCAACACTCCAATTTATAGAAAAATGAGAAGGAAAAGAGAAGGAAAATGGAAATCCCGAAATCTATCCTTCAACCACCTGTAAGAGGCATTAAATTGAGTGAAATGATTATACATTACTTGCAAAAGGCTCCCCACTCTTGTCAATGTGCTGCAAAGCCAGAGAAAGAATGATGACCATGCCTCTTAATTGCACTCCCAAATAGCTACCAAATAAAACACCGTTTTGAACCCGGACACGTTTTCTTGAAAATCTCAATAAATTTCTATAAAATCTGGAATTTCTTGATTGATGTGCATTGGGCTTGGAGCCATGATTCCAACAGTACCAATTTTGTGTGATTTCGTTGAGAAATGCAAAAGTTATGGCCTTCTGAGTGCGGGTAGCTATTTGGGGTCTGGCAGGCGTTTTCTATCATTTGATGGGAATGAGCATTAACTGACTGGAGCTGAATATGTTTCTTTTATTTAAATATATCTACCCTCATTAAAAATCAGAGCTCGGAGTCAAAACTTATGGCCGTTTGAAGTTTCCGGACCAAACGTTGACTTTTCTTCCTTGTTGTCGGCCGCTTTGGCTTTTCGCGTCCCACGCGTCCCTTTGGCCTGAATGTCCCAGTACGAAAGTCCTCTGTTTCACCCGGTTTGGCTGGTTCACGTCTGCCGCGTACTCTTGTCCCGCTTGTCCCAGACTGTTTGGGACAAATTCTTCCGATTCGCCCGGTTCGGCCGGTTCGCGTACTTTTGTCCCAACTGTCCCGGTGCCTTAAGTTCTCATTTCGGCCGATCCGGCCGGTTCACGTACTTCACGTACCTTCGGCCCAACTATTCCGGGCTGCCTTAAGTCTTTTCGGCTGACTCGCGTCCTCCGCGTACTAACTGCCCAGATGTCCCAGACTGCCTATTTCAACAGTTAGTCAATTTTTTCCACTTTTCGGCCAGTTCGGATTTCCGCGTCCCATGCGTCCCGACGTCCCACTTGTCCCAAATGCTACGCAGACCACCTGTGGCCTTTCAGCTGGTTCATGCCCAGATGTCCCTCATGTCCCGACTATTGCGAGGACTAGGACTTAGCCATTTTTCATGATTTTTTCTGGCCCAAGCCTGTTTTTTTGTAATTTTTTCACCTTTCCTCAAAACTTGCTCTCTTCTTCTTAGACAGGGGAGTTAGAAAGAACCCGAGGGGACCCTAGAAACATGATTTTTTGCCTTGAATCAATATAATTTCTTGGGACTAAAGAATTTGATGCATGTTATCAAATTTACCTTGAGGGGTGAATTTTGGATAACATGTCTTGCATCAAGCTGCGGTTAGCTCCTCTTTATTGGGTTCATGCGTATCTCCATCCTCAAGACTTGTAACAATATTGATTCTAGCACAGAGATGATGCCTTCGAAGTCACCAGGGCCCGAGATCATCCTCATTGAAGAGTGCGGAGTTCTCCAAGTTTGAATCGAGCTTGAGCAATGTGAACCACCAACACCATCATTCACCTTCAAGGAATTTAATAAATGCATCTAGTCTTCACCCCGTCATTCATGATGAGAATCACTCTCCTTTGTTGCATGAGGGATCATAATCATAATATCGGTGTTTTGGATTAGAGTGTGAAGTTTTTTCGAGAGGGAGCAGGGCAGAAATTTGAATCCAAGGTGAAAGAACATGTTGAAGTAGGACTCATGGCAAAGATCAAAGCAGAGCTACACGGCGGTTTCGATAGTTTTAGTGCACTTTCTTCTCCTCCGCTCAAAAGAAAACACCCCCCAAAGCTTGAGATACCTGAGTCTCTCGGAGAGCTTAAAATGAGTGGCCTTAACCACAAACTCGCCAAGGAAGAAATCATTTGTTTTGAAGGCAAACTCTATGGGTTCTACTTGTAAGAAGGGGAATAAGGAAGACATGGAAGATACCCACAAGGTCACTACAAATATAAATGGGGATGATCAGCAGGTAAGATAAACCCTTGACTATATTATTAACTATTCTTTCAGTTTAGACCTTCTTTGATAGCTTGAAAGTTGAAGCTTTTTTAAACCCTTAGATGATACTTGAGATAGGGATGCGAAAGAAAATAGATAATGCAAGCCACTATGAAGAAATTTCAAAGTGTGTTTTTCTAGCTATTTTGAGGTAAGCTGTTTTACTTGTTATTTTATCTTTGATTATGTGGGGTTTGTCAGGCTTTCATTGGTGTTTATGATGGGCATGGAGGCCGTGAAGCTGATTTTGTTGCAGAAGAAACTAGGACAAAAGATTGTGGATCTGATGCTCAAGTCGGAGAGAATGGTCAGTAGAGAACGCAATTAAAGCTGGGTATTTAGCAATAGACCAAGAGTTCTTAGAGTAGGTAAACTACTAGAAGCTTGTAAATTTTGTGTATTAATATATTCAAAAGACAATAAGCTCAATCAAGGTTTCTTGGTCATGGGACAATTTTTTATTACGATTTATTTGAGCTCTGATTTTTTTGCATTGAGAGTCATTTGGTTCCTTTTACGCTTTATTTGGTCATGATTTTTCTGGATCGAGAGGAATTTCTTCTCCTGCTTTCTTGGATTGATAAAGATATGGATAGTAACGTACTTTGAATTGAATCTTATTGGGTTGTTCTTACAAGCAGGGTGTAAGCAGTGGGACTTGTTGTGTAACTACTTTGATTAAGGATGGTTGTTTAGTTGTTGGCAATGCTAGGGATTGTCGTGTAGTTTTAAGTAGAAGTGGAATTGCTGAAGCTCTTACCAGGTGATCATAAACCAGCTCGAACAAAGAAAGAACTGAAAAGAATTGAGAATTTGGTAACAATAACTTAAACATAATTTGTAGCATTGGTTTGCATCCAAACCTTTTTAGAGATAGAATAGCTGAATATTTTTTTGGGGTTTACTGCAGGGTGGTTATGTGGATTTGCATCATGGAGCCTGGAGAGTATTGGGATCCTTAGCAGTATCTAGAAGCATAGGATATTTGCACCTGAAACCATGGGTATCATCTCAGAACCAGGCACCAGAAAGGTGCCTATTACATCTGATTGTGAATTTATGATATTGGCATCTGATGGGTTTTGGGAGAAGGTAGGCTTGATCTTTTCGTGTTTCTATTCAAATTTTCACTTGTAGTCTGTTAATCTACTCTAAACTTAGATCAAGACTTTTGTTATGGACAATAACATTTCTTCTATTACCTTTATAAAGAGTGGGATCCTTTAGTAATGCTCTTCATCTAAATTGTGACGATTTTGTTTAAGTAACATTTTTTTGTTATGTTTTATGCTTGTCTCAGGTCAGCAATTAAGAGGCAGTGGACATTGCAAGGCCTTTTTGTCTAGAAGAAAATCAAGGACACAATAGCTCACATAAAAATTTTGAAAAAGGAGAAGAATGGAATGAGAACTGTAGCCCCCGCCCAAGGAAAGGAAAATTTCTTTGGGAAGTTTACCAAAAGTAATGAAATTAAGGACTGTGAATGGAAACTATGCTGATTTAGGATCCTTTGACCAAGATCTTAGGAGAATCCAAAATGTCTGGGTCACAGCTATGGTTTATGACAGGTCCCATGGTGGCTTGCAAAAATCTTGTGGAGCTTTCTCTATCTAGGGATACACTTGATGATGTTAGTGTTATGATTGTTGATCTAAGACATTTCTGCAGAAAATAGAGTTAGATGGTTAATGTAATAGCCTCAAACTAGATGGTTAATGTAGACCATACAATATGCTATGTATGAAATATCATGTTGAACATATATTCACGTCAAAGACTATCTCTAAATATGTCCGCTCGTAAGGTCAAAGTGCACATAGGGATTCCTGCACACAAATTTCACCGACCTTACGAGTGGACAGATTTAGGAGATAGTCTTTAACGTCAATATATGTTCAACATGATATTTCATACATAACATTTGGTCAGGTCTACGATAAGCATCTATTTTGAGGCTATTACATTAACATACCTCTAGGCTATTGCATTTGTGTTCCTTTCTTTGACAAATTTTAATAAGGAAATTATTGATTTCCTTGATGTTTTTACAAAGGAATATAATATAGAACCAAAAATTAAATTGAATCTTTTAGCAATGTTGGGAGCCAATATTGATAGATGTATAAGATTTTAACAAGGATTGCCTCAAAAGGAAAATTACAAATATTATCATGAAAAATTCTATGAACGTAATTTGGCGTAAAAATACTACACCAAACCAAAATACCATAAATAGCCTAATACTCTTAGCCTAAATATCTGGTTACACAAATGAAACAAAAAGAAATGGATTTTGCTACTCCATAGTGGAAATGAAACAACTCATATATAGTTTGTTTAAATTTGTACCCCCTTCAAGTTTTAACCAACGACTAAGGTTGTGTTAAATCAAGTCTTATCAATCCATATAATCCCTACAAAACATGCCAAGAGAAATGATCTACTTTTAAAGAGAGGCATACCACCATCACATGCTAAATGACCAGCTAACAAAGAATTCCCAAAGACTAGCACAAACCACTAGTTTTTACCAAGTTCTTAACATAGAATTCCCAATGACTCTAACGAGACAACTCATTCACTAGATTCACCTTCACATTCATACCAAGAGCAACAACATCATCCAGGACATCCCTCAAAGCATCACCCAAATTGGAATTTTGCACAAGGTTTTTATAAAAGAAAACTCAATAGAAATTCTACATTTTCTTTTCCTTCACTACTTTGAGTTTTGTACCAAGCACACTAAAGTGAATCTTCTAACTCGGAGCATCATCATCTAGATGGCCCTCATCATCACTCGAATTATAATTTCCCAAATTATTTTTTGAAAATAAATTCAATAGAAATCCTACCTTTCCCTCACCACTTCACAACTCGAACTCATTACCATGCCATTAAGTCGACTCTCTTGATTGGAGCATCATCATCGAGATGGAACTCAACGTCACCCAAATTAGAATTTTCCATATTAAAATTCTACCTCGTCCCATTCCGTCCCTTGGAATTATTACCATAATTTACATTAAGGTGACAATTTGACTGGTTTACAGAGATGGTATGATTCCTCCCGTGATTTAGCATGTTTTCTAGGTCATCCTCGTCTCTTGCACACCCATCACTTGACTTCTACATATTAATAATTGAATGGAAGCCTAGTGCTACATTTTTAAAATAACACGGGGTGTGTTTGAGCCTAGATGCACCAACTCAAAATGAAAATTAAAATCTCAAATTGCAATAGTTCGAGTTAGATGTAAAGAGTCAATGTGAAAACTGAAAATACATACCAACACACCATCTCAAACTCTAAATCAAAATCTCAGCTGCAATAGTTCAATTAGATGTACAGAGTCAATGAGAGAAACTTAAAATGCATACCAACACACCAACTCAAAATAAAATTTAAAATACCAGATTCAATAGTGCATTTAGATGTACAAAGTGTAGTGCCTCATATTTAGACGTCCAAAACCAATCCTAAATGCCCAAAATTTCTGATAATTTTTTTGTTTAAACTTGATTATTAATGCCATTTTATTTTCCCCAAGTGTTTCCAGATTAAAGTACACCTTTAATCCAAATTTAATTTTTTTAAAATAAATTTATTAAAGCCCAATCAAATATCTAATCAACCTCTAAAATAACTAAATCAAACCCACCCATATTAAAACACTTATTAAAAGTCACATTACTTATACTTATTTCCCCTATAACCCTTAGATTATTTCCCTAGGCACCCCTTTAGTTTGACTACTTTCCCATTCCCATTTAATTTCCTATCCCCATAACTTAAAGTTGTAGGGTTAAATTTGGAGCCTAGGATGCTTTTAATCACATTCCTAAATCTTAAGGGATTCCCTTGCAACCCTAATCCCTCCTTTCATTTCCTTATAATTTTTTTTTGTTGTCCCATTTTGCCTCCCATTTGTGCGGGATAATCCAGGAGGAGGAATAAGGATGAAGTGGGAGATCATGGAGGAATGTTGAACTACATTCCATGGAGAGGATATTTTCTTTTCTTTTATTTATATTTGGGGATTATTTTACCCTAACATAAGTTTCCTTATTTTCTTATTATTTGCAATTAATCGCATGCTCTCTAGTTGAGGATATATATATATATATATGACCCTTAAATTTTCGCAAGGAAAAAAAGGGTAGGCGGACTATGTGTTGTCAATTGCGCAAAGGGGTTTCATTGGCGGTGGTTGTGGGAGGTCGAGGAAGGAATGGAGTTAGAGTGTATAGGCGGAAGTTTTTTTTTTTTTTTTTTTTTTTTTTTGGGGGAATAGGCCACGGAAGCCATAAGGGGTGAGGGACAGGGGTGGTGTGGCATAGGCACACCGCTTCCCGCAGGGGTTTGGGGAGGGGCGGTAGGTCGCACCTAGGCCGCAGCCTACCCCTCCCGTAATATATAAATTTATTTACTAAAAAAATTACTCAAAACAAAGCATTTTTCTTGTTTATCTTTATTTTATTTTTAATATAATCATCAATAATATATATATATATATATATATATATATATATATATATTGTAACGCCCACAAATTCGATGTTCTAAAACCACATGACACCTTAAATAGTTATCTAAAAAGTTGCATGAAATTTTTCTGTTTTAAAGGATTGCAAGGGTGTCAAACCATATAATACATTTAATTAATTCCTACCAGCAAGAATCATTACATTACATTGGATAGATCAAGTCTAGATTAATAATTTAATATTCTTAATCCATTTCTCAATGTCATATTAATTACAACCTACTAGGAGAATGTCCATTAATTCCTTTAACTTGATTAAATGATTTTACCCCTCTCAAAATAACATTCGAATCCACATTTATTAAACCCTTATCCTTAGTTACCTTAGTTCCCTTAAATTATTAACTTATTATCTTTAATTTCCATTGAATCGATTCTAAAACATACTAGGAGAGTTACATTTTTCAATTAACAATGCTAAGGCACTAAGTGGACCCATTCAACAATTTTCACATACACTAAATTTATTTAAAATCCCATAATATATATTCTCACATAATAGTTTTAGGGTTGATTGTTAACCGTTGGATCAATTCAATTATGGCCATTAGATCTTAGAGTTCTAACCCAACCCTAACAATCCTTATGGAATTTTATTAAATTGTTTTTCTTGCCCTAGCCTCTTCATTTTGGTCTCTTTTCTTTTCTTTGATTTGTAGGTTGGAGGAGTGGAAGCCATGAAATCAATGAGGGAAGGCATGGAGGGATGCATTAGGATCAAGCTTAGTTTAGTTTAGTTTATGGATTTGTTCTTGTAGTTTCTTCTATTTGTTGGTTGAAGAGGTTTCCACCTTAAATCTGGAATAGTTATTTAGTTATTTCAATGTTTGAGTTCTCTATTAGGGGAAAACCCTACTTCCATTTACCCTATGAGATTTTATACATATAAATGCCCATTTAGGGATTTACATATTTCAATAATGAGTTTGTTCACATATAGTTTACAATATTTATAGGCTCGGATCTTAATTTAAGCAAGTTCAAATTACACAGGATTTTAATTTTCTTGCCGATAGTGATGAAACCGCCACCCTAAGAATGCTAGCGGTCTTGGTACCTGTAACGCCCACAAAAAAAACAACATTCTAGGATCATGCTAAAACCCTAGACACTTAACCCGAAAGATTGCGACTAATTTTTTTGTTTAAGTTCAAAGGTTACAAGGGTGTCAACCCTTAGTGTGCATTAAAATTATTTTCACCAATAATCTTTACTTTACAAGGGATGGACCAAGTCTAAGTTAAATGATTAAATAATCTTAATTTATCTCTAAGGTCAATTAATTAACATTCAACTAGGAAGGTGCCATAATTTAATTTACTTGGTTTAATGTTTTTACTCCTCCACAACTAACATTCCTACCTTAATACTTTACCTTATACTTAGTTACTATAATTCCATTATTTAAATAACTTAAATGTACATTTCATTATTTTTCTAAAACATACTAGGAACTATATTAGTGACTTTGAACACCAAGGTGTTTAAATGGCCTCATTCACCCATCTACACATACCTTTAATTTTTATTTAAAAAATCTATAAAATATGATCCTACCAAACAAATGTAGGGTTGATCCTCAACCCTTAGATCAATTTAATTGTGGCCACTAGATCCTAGGGTTCTAAGCCAACCCTAAATATCCTTATGAATTTTTATTTAATCTCTTTCTTTACTCAAGTCTCCTCATTTGGTCACTTTTCCTTTGTTTAATTTAAGGTTGGAGAGAAGGAAGCCATGGAAAAAAGAAAGGAATAATTATGGAGGATTCTAGAAATAAATCAAGCTTAGATTAGTTTAGATTGTAGATTTATGATTGTAATTTATGTCATTCAAGGACTGAAGGGATTTCCTTTTTTTTCAAATTTAGTTTTATTTACAAACTATTTGTATTTGGAGTTCTCCATTTGGGGAAAACCCTACTCCCATTTATATATACAAGTTTGAGTACTTTGAATCCACCATTTGAAGATTTTATTGCTTAAAACCATGAGATTTAGCCATTATTTGTTTGCTGGAGGTTTCCTCTAAATTTTTACAAGCATAAAATTTAATTATTACAACTTAAAAATTGCAAATGGACGGATCCGTGAATTTCTAACGTGAATCGACAGAACCACCACTCAGAGCAAGCCGGCAGTCCTGGGACCTCCGCCCCACTTGGGTGACGATTCACGAACCGCCGCCTTGCCTGATCGGCGGTTACGAGATCGCCGCCTATCCTAAGTGGAGGTTATGAGACCACCACTCTACACGGGCTGCGCGTACTATTTCTTAGAAACATAACCTTCATTTCTGAGATTTTCCAAAATAACCAAAATTCACTAAAGTGTTCTAAACTTTATTTTGAGCTTAAATTTATGTGCCTAAAATTTCTAGTTGTAAGATTTAATTCCATTTATTCATTCCATAGTAAAATTACTCATTTTTAAAGCATTTTCTATTTTAGTAGTAACAACAACAAATACAAGATCATTTTCATTTTGTTCAATAAATTTTCTTTCAAGTTTAATAGTAAAAATGATCTAAATCTACTTCTAATATTGCCATTTTTCCTTACTACAAAGTGCAACATTTCAACATAACAATATACTTCAAATTTGTTGCTGTTTTCATTTTCACTACAACTTATTTGTTCAAATAACTAATAACAACTTTGTTCTAAATTCAAGTTTTCTATGCATACATTATTACATCGTACAACTTCTAATACATTCTTTCTCATTTACAATAATACAACTTCATAATGAAGATAAAATTTCTTTCTCACAATATAACTTTCAACTAAATTTTTACACAAGATTTCCATTTTGATGCATTTCTTTATATACCACAATTTAAAGAGAAGGTAAATTATACAACTCTTCAATGAACTTATTCAAATTATACTACAACTTACAATACAACATTTCCTTTAAACAAAATACAATATTACAAATCTTCCACCTTGAGTGGGAATAACAAGAAGGTTTTATCACTAGTAAGGATTTTTGAGGACACCAAAAATGCTCCAAGTTTCACATCACCAACAAGAGAGCTCAACCATGTTTCATTTCACCACAAAAAAAAATGGGGAGAGGCAACACTCTCCACCTAACCAAGAATTCCAATGAGGAGAAGAAGACATCCTCCTCATTCGCCCCTAATCCCCAACCACATTGCAATTAAAAATGGATTCAACTCATGGAAAAAAAACAAGCTTCCACATCACAATACAAGATTTTACAACCATACCAAAAACAAATAATACAACTACAATCACAAGAAGGAAAGCAACAAAATACACAAGGCTTCAAAATGTAAAAGTCAAAGGAGCAAGATCTATGGGGAGGTCACTTATGCCTCCCAATGGGAAATGAGTGCCCACCTTAAAAACCTCCAATACACATCTCAAAACCCCTACACACTCTTATGCCTCCCTCAAGAACCTCTTTTTCCTGCTACACTCTCTTATGCCTCCCTCATAAAAAAAGTAAGAAATGCAAGCATTTCTTGTCCAAGTGGGGAAGCCAACCTAAACTCCCTTAAAATCATGGATATAAACTCATATGCCTCCCTACAAGTAAGAACCCCCATAGTCCCCTCATACACCACACTTAGAAAATCTACCCAAGCACCCAACAAGCATACCAAAACACTCAAAACATTCAAATATATATAATATAAAAGGGAAACATAAAGCAAGAGTAAAGCTCCTACCTTTCCATGGTAGAGATTGATCCAAGATTCCAACACCAAGCTCCTTCAAGCCCAAAATATCATCAACAAGCTCCAAAAAAATCCACAAGCACTCCAAAATCCTCTAACTCCCAAAATGCAAGAGCACAAAAGAATCAAGTAACCCCCAAACAAGCAAAAGAACTTGAATAAATAGAAAAGGGAGAGAGGAGGGTGAGGTGGCTCCATGTAGGGTACCACATCACTCATCCTTAACTCCACCTCATAATTCAAACCTCAACCCAAATGCACAATAAATTAGTGGGTGAGAGAAATGACAAATTACTTACACACAGAAACCAAGCCCACACCCCCTAAGGACAAACTTTAATTACATGACGAAAAAAATGTAATAAATTTTACCTTTTTGTCTTCCCAAAATGCATAATGGGGTCTATTTTTGACTCCCCAATCCATAGGTAGGGTTAGTATATAAATTTAAGAGGTGTGGGACAAGTTTGAATTGTCCCACAAGCCTCTAAAATTGGCCCTCAAGGCCAAATTCGAATTTTCATGAAGGGCCGAGTGTACAACACTCAAGATCACAAGCACTCAAACCTATCCCAAGCATAAGAACTCAAGGGGTATTTTCATCATACCTATTCCACTGGACTAAAACTTGGTCAATCTCTCTACCTCGAAGGCCCAAGGTCGTGCGCTCTAAAATACGGATAGGCTCCACCATCACCCGCCCCGATCTTGCTCAAATGACAAGGAACCAATGTAGGTTAACAAACTTATTGTTTTTATGAGCTTGATGCCTGGTTGGTAATGGTGGGTGATCAAATTCACCAAGGGGGTTTGCATGAACCTCCTTCGCCAAACCCCTAAACCCTAAATCGCCACCCAAAACTATATAAATATCAATATATAACTCTTTGCCACCAAAATTGTTTGAACCCAGAGGGGTTTGCGCGAAGGGGTGTTCAAGTGAACCCCCATTCATGCGAACTAGTTTCTTTGTCCTACGTGGCAGTTCAGGCAAAGGGGGTTCACACGAAATTTGTGTTCCCGTGAACACCCTCGATTTTCGATCCCACCCAACCTCTTACTCGCATTTTTGGGACATGAAGTGGGACACAACATTGTGCTTTGACCCATGGACTTGGTCTAATTCGAGCACTTCCCTAGTGCTCCTGTGAAGGTAAGTGGATGTGTGATTGCTTCTGGTGCTGGCTATTTGTGTTTTTTATGCTTGTACGGATGATGATTCTACTTGCATGTAACTCTGGTTTTTTCACTTGTTCTCGGGAGATGTCCACCCTCTCAAATGTGTCAACCTTGAAATAAGGTTGTTTTGGGAGTTAAATGGTAACCGAACGACGGTTGCCATGGATTAACCAAAGACGGTTGAGGGTAACCGGTGTCGGTTAGGGTGTATTTTTCTAGGTTTGCTAAAGGGGTAGATCCCCCGATTTTCGAGATCTCGTTCCGTTTACCCCATGGATTAGACTGGAAGCTTCCTTTTAACATGTGGGAATGTGGTTAGAGGGAATGTGGGCATTGATTTTTAGGGTTTGGGTAGGTATTAGTTAGTTATGGCAACTTACTAAGAATAGGTATTAGGGTGAGGTGGATAAATGGGAATTTCTCAATTAGGATTTTTAAATAATAAAAATGGTTAGGATAATGAATTAATTTAATTTAAATAATTAAATTAATATTATAGTGGGGTGAAGGGGGCCATGGCTAGGTGGATGTGTTTAAGGTATTTATTTGACGAGGGACCAAAGAGAGTGTGACTCATTATTTGTGTCTACGAGATAATTATTCATGTTGTTCTCCATTTTAGGAGGCTTATCCTCTTGTACTTTATTTTTCTCCTGAAATGATGTTGTAAATATTGTTAAGTTATCTCCTATCTTGGGATAAATATTGTATCTTGCACTTGAACCTTTTTTCTACTATTAAGTTTTAACCTAATTTTAGAAGGATCTTGAATCTCTTTGTATTGTAAAGGTTGAATCTTTTATCGTCTCTTTTAGAGGGAATATATACATTTGGTAACTCCGTACTCCTTCATGTTGTAATAAGTCAATATTATTACTATTGAGATTGTTTGTAACTTTGGTAAATGGAAGTTTTATGTGTATACTTTTATCTATTTGAAAAGAATATTGTAAAGGTTAAATCATGGGATGGTATGGTTGCACTTCATTTGTGTTGAAAGAATAAATTTGGGAAAATATGAATGCATGTTTGTATAGAAGAATTTTTTATCCTTGTTCTTTTTCTTCGCTTATTGAATAGAGAGAAAATATTTCTCACTTATTACTTGAGTATGTTATCCAATGGTGTTCTATTATATGGGATATCGAAATAGAGAAAAAAGATATTTTTGTTATATTGATTAGTAGATGTTAGTAAAAAAATAAAATAGTGATATAGGAGATTTTGCATTGTTTTCAACACCTAAGACAAAAATTATTTTTATTGATATTCTTGCTCTCCATAAGATAAATTTGGGAACATGAATATAGCGAATCCTATAATGAAAATTTCTTAAACCTCCATATAGCATCTTTAAACACTTTAGTGATAGGGATGAACCAAATATATCTTTATGTGTGTATGTGTGTGTCTATAAATTTCATTCATATTTTATTATATATATATATACCCAATCGTGAAGAAATATTAGCAATCCGAATATTACATTTGAATGTATTATAAAACCCTTATTTATATATATAGATATTCTTATTTGATAAAAAAGGGGAAAGTCAATTTAACCAATATGTGGTTATTTTTAGGAAAAATAAATATAGGATGGGAGGAACAAGCCATGGCCTAGCCATGACATGCTTCACCCCTAAAACCCTTACTTATGGTTGTGTCTCCATCGCCACACCACCGTGTCGTGTGGCTATGCCCACACCACCCCGTCCTCTTCCCCTTATAACCCTGCAAACTTGCCACGGCCATGATGGCCAACTCCGCTCTCTATAAGGCCATGCCGCCCAAAACAAGATGTTGTTACATGTTAACAAAGGCTTCACCTAAAAAAATATGAAAAAGGGGAAATCGATAAATCATATATATGCACTGCATCTACTTATATTTAAAAATGAAAACCCAACATAAATGATTGTTTATAAAAATATTTTAAATAATATGGGAAAGTTTTTTTCCCTCCTTTGTAAATCCAAAATGAGTGGAACGGATATCAATAGTTCTTCATCATACCCCCTTCTTCCTTCATCCTCCTCTCAAACCCTACCTCTGCAAATTAAAAGCAAAATCCACAAAAGGAAAAAGTTATAAGACTTTTTAAAGGACATCTAGGGATTTTAGAATGACCTAGATGTCGGGATTAGATGAATTTAATCCAAGGGTAGAAATGAAGTCCTCATATCTTTTAAATTGTGGGAAAATAAAATGATTTAATAGGTATGGGGTAAATTTATCTTAAGGGAACAAAAAGGATTATTAGGGCCATCGAGAGCATTATACAATGATGGGGTATATAAGAGAGTGTTAGACAAGAAAATATTTTGGCATGGGCCATATAGATTATTTAAAGGGCATGGAAATATAAAATAAACATATGGGAAATTTAGGAAATAATTGATTAAATAAATATTGGGTTTGGAGTTAGCATGGCTGACCTCCTTGGGACCTACCATGAATTAAATTTAATATAGCCAAAGGGGGTCTTTGTTTTTGAGTTGTTACGCATAATCTTAGATGAGAGTGCAAAAAAAAAAATTAAATTAAATTAAAATAAGCGTAATGAGGTTTATTTTTGGCCATAGTTCCGACCATAGTTATAGTAACTAGATTTATAGTGATAAAAGTAACTCTAATAAAAAATCATAAGGATTTTCTAAGTCGTGTGTTATGTTTTTGGTGTGCCAATATGATGAACTACTATGTTTGTGTTTGTGTGTGTGTTTTTATGGGTTTGTGGGTGGGTGTGTGTGTGTGTGTCTTTGTGTGCACGTGTGTGTGTGGGTTTGTGTGTGCGTGTGTGTGCGCGCGTGTGCACATGCATGCTCGTGTATGTGTGTGTGTGTGTGTGCACTCGCACGTCTTTGTGTTTGTGCTTTAAATGGAAACAAACATTCAATATTTTATTAAACAAAACAACACACAAGTCGAATTACGTAAAAAGTACATTCCAAGAGATCAAATTTAACTACAAAAACTAACATTCTATCATTTATTTGAAGAATTTAATTTTCTAAAAACCTTTTTGTCACAACCCATGTCTACCAATCCTCACGGTCCCTTTTAAAACATACTACAAAATATTCAAAAAAATTATTAAAAATATCGTGTAGTGTCATGGTCTCTTAGAAATAATGCTTTCAAGGACATAGGTGGCCTCGATGTCATGGATCTTTAGACACCAGGAAAAAATTTGATCTCTAAATTCATCATATGTTCTCTTCACGGTTCTGAACCATCAAAACTTCTTATTCACCATACGATATCAACTGCTATCTTTAAAGTAAAGGTCAGTGGAAATAAGTTGATATGCATGATAAGTTGTTGCTTGGTAAATACTTTAAGCTTTTGGCCTCTACCCAACTTGAGAGCATGTGTAAAGCATGCCAAGAATCTTCCAAGATTTTGGAATGGAAAGAAATTCCTTTTTGCACGATCTAAGCTTTCCCACCTCTTCTATTTGGAGGAATAGACATGTGCAAATTAATAGTATGGGTCTTACTCTTCACTCAAGGTTGAAAATAAAACACCTCGTTAAAAATGGTATGCGCAAATTAAATTATTCATGGCATTTTTCATGTTTGAAATAGAGACAGTGGCCTCTTTTAAAGCATTTATTTCAACTATAGAATTTTCGAGGGATCTTGTTATTAAAATCTTGCAACTAATAGATAATTTTTCCCTTGTTAAGATGTCAACTTTGGTTCAATGCAACTTTTTAAATGACTGGATGTGGTCTCAAGGAAAAATGTTAGACCGCTTCCTTCTCATATGTGTTTACGAGAAATTCTTTCCAGACTGTCTTTGGAAAAATTTCATTCAAATTGGAAATGCAAATTCAGTGAAATTAAATGATAGCATATTTGGAACTCCAAAGTCGAGTACATGACTCAAACCATTTCTTGAAAGATTCTTCTATAAAATTCCTACTGGTAATAACATATGGTTTCTTGTTATTAACCTCGTGATATGTCAAATATATAACCTACCCGAATCGCATGAATATCTTTTGGAGATGTAGGTTTTCTAAAAGGACTTGGGACGCTATACACAATGAAGTAGCTAATATATTTGAGCATTTTATGGTGTGGAAGTAAGAATTTCTTTCCCTAAATCCTTCTCATAATATGATTATTGAGTATTTTAGAGAGTTTATTACTAGCCACTTGTGGAAAACTAGATGCTTTGTTTTTCTTAGTAACTCTTGCATTTTATTTATAGTAACAATTTAACAACTTTACTCTAATTGCATTATTTATAAGTGTTGCTGAAATATTTTACCCACAACTCAAAACTAACTTAACAAAAGGAAAAAAATTGATAAGAAAATTAGAAAGCTCCTAAAAATAAAGTAAACCTTTATTAAAACAGATATTGTAAAAAAAAAAATTCTTTATTACTATTATTATTATTTTTATGATTATTACACTCATTGGGCAATATATATTACATAGATTGTCAACATATTTTCTCATAATTTGGAGGAATTATATAGTGGATTTACAATCATGAGTAAGCGTAAAAATAATCTAGTGATCACATTCATCCGAAGAATCTATGAGTAAGTGGCATATATGACATCAAAGTCACTAAGGGCATGATCCTAGCCTTAACCATTTTGACTCTCCAAGTCAATATCTCTAGGCCTTACACTCGGCAAAGACTTGATCCCTTGTGGGATATATACAATCCAAACAACTTCACCATTGAACCAAAGGACCTTAGATATTTATGTGGAAATGTAGATGGAGTACATGCTGAAATATCTAAGGTGAAGAGAGTTGATGGATGTCAAACTCCTCACCCCAAAGAGTACGCAGTGAATACACACGATCTTTGAAATTTTCATTCTCTTGAGTAGTACTTACTATCCGGGATTAAACCTACAACCCCTACCCATGATTGTGTATGTATGTTTATAAAATTTGTCTGATTTGAAGGAGGTATTTGATAACCTCTCATGTCACGTTCTTGAAATATCATGTTTAGGAGAGCATGAATGTGTTTTTCAACTTTTTTATTTTGCGTGAAGCATAGTTATTTCACGTGATATTTTTTCTTATGGGATCACATCCTTTAGAGATTATGTATTTTATATCTAACAAATTTGTATCCAAACCAAGGTTCAAAATAAAACAAGCCTTAGGGATGGCTTTGATGGGAACCACATTGATTTCATCACTCCCTTCTTCCTTTGTTAATTCTATCATGTTTACCCCAAGCCAAGATAATCGGTGGGAAAAGAGGTTTACCAAGAAGGCTACACATTCCTTGCAGTTCAAATGAGAGGAAGATCAACTCATCATTCTCTAAGAGTTTCGTGATTCCTGTCCTTATTTTAGTGGAAACAACTTCCACGTATATTGATTTACCCTTATCGGTTTGGAATCATCGAATGTTTTCGACTCATCAACCTCAAATTTTGGGATGTTCCAGATGGTCATGACTAATTGGTTTGATGGAGGCATAATTTTTAACCCATTTACATGTATTTCATACTCCGAATAAACCCCTAGTTTATTTTTGAGATTCACCGATTGAATATCGAAAGGTTTAGGATCCCCCTCAAATACAAAGACCTTCCCCAAATGGAAAAATCTAGCCTTTTGAAACAAATTTGAAGGGATGGACTTCATCCAATGAATCAATGTTGTACCAAGGATCATGTTGTAACTCATTTCCTTGTTAATGATATATAACCCTATTAAGATCATTTTTGGCTCAAGGGTGACAAAAGAACTATGTTTCCAATTGAAATTTCCTTTAAACTATCATACCCTCATAATTTTTTTATTTTAGAGGATCCATTAGTCTCCCGTACCCAAACTTCTTTAAGAAATAGAATAGATTCACATTCACCGCATCCCCATCATCAATCATGGATCTCTTAATGCAATTGTTATAAACCCGATCTTGTAGGTATAAAGTAGGATTGCCTCTTCGGCTATTTCAACATTAGCATGCATCTTGCTTATATCAAAGAGAAAACATGTATCCTTATCAACCTATCCTAGAGGATGAACATTGAAATCAATATGATTTATTTGAACTTCAAGAGGAGTGGTATCATAAACATGATGACTAAGACCCAACACATCCAATAATTCAAGATGCGATGTGAAGGATAAATCTTCAGTAAATATATAAATTATATGTGAGAGAATTTCTTGTTCAAATATGAAATCAAATCATAAGCTCCTATAGGTTTTAAAACTATATGAGTGTCATCATGTGAGAGAGAATGAGAGAGAGGAGGTTTTGGAACATATTCCCTTGTTTGGGTTGTTGCGTAAAATTCTAGTTCAACCTCCAAATTAGTTAATCCCATAATCTTTGTATTGTTGTTAGAGTCGAGCTTGGGAACAACTCGAGAGATTCTCGAAGTTGAGGATTCATGGTCATTGTTTGCAAAAAATGCCCTTGTTTATGTTCTGAGGATTTACCTTGATATTTTCAAATTGTGTAGGGAATGGATCTCGAAAGACGCTTAGGTTTGCATTCTGAGGAGCTATGGGTCTTGTATAATTTTTTTGTGAATTTTTTCCGCATTTACTAAGAACATGTCCACAAAGAGTTTCCTTTGGTTCTTGGGGATTCTTTGCAGCAACTTGTTACAATCTCTACAAGTCCTAACGTCATGACTGAAAACATGATGGAAACTACAATATAGGTTAGGATCGTAATGTCTTTTTCTTTGATAAGCATCTTGTTGTTCTTGATTATAACCCCCATTGCAGTTTTGAGATTGATTTCTATAACTATTATTCGCTTCCCCTTGGATAGAGTTTCGAGTATTGGTTTAGGCCTTGGGTTTTATTTATTGGGAATTAGGAGTATGGAATAGTGTTATGATTCAATAACTGACCAAATCATGCAAATATGGATCTATTAAATTCCCCAAATCTACAAAGAATTAAAATATAATCTAGAAAATCCAAATCAAAACAAAGTACACACACATAACATAGCATGTCTTGTGGTTCACCCAAATATATGGGCTACGTCCACCAAAGGTATAGATCTCAATATATATCATAAACAAGAGTACAAACCAACTCTTCTATACAATAGTAGAATGTGTCTCTCCAAGATTATCTCCTCCAACAGATCTCTAAACGGATATCCATGAGTGCACTACTGACCATTCTTCTAAACACCACCAAATCTCACATACTAGAAACTACTCGCATCTCTCACTATGCAACAAAGATCTCTTGTGAATCTAAAAACAAGACCTCTCACAATGATCTACCAATGTGCAACCTTATATGTGTGCCAAGAAGTAAGTGTCTCCTCCATCTCATTGCATCAACATGTGCATATAAGAAGACAACCTCCTCTACTATATATGGGTACTACCTATGTCGATAATCTCACAAACGAGATACAATACTATATCTATAATAGACCAATAATATAATATGATCTCATGGATCTACAATAGAATATCTCACAACAACCCATGCATCTCTACAAGATGAAAGACTATGTTCTTTGTATACTATGTAAGCCATTACATTGAGACAAGAAAATACAAAATAAATACAAAGAGAAAACATAACACTATTCCCATCATTTAGATGTACTGTTATTTCCTTCTTTCCACCTTCTCTCCATTGAAGCTCTATCTTAATGTAACCTTTTTCTTCTTTTTCTTATTCTTCATCTTTAACCAAGCACAATTAACATTCTTCCTCTATCCTTCTATTCTAAGCCTATTTTTCAAGATTATATAAGCTTATACAAACTTAGGGCACCTTATATATGTATTTACAACCTTTATATAACCTTCTAATCAAAGTTTGGATCTAAACCCACATCCAAAATAAAAGCATAGAAAACACGAGATAATCGTGTCGGTTTGTTGTTTGCTAACCGATATCGCTTCCTCGACTAGTGTCGATTCTCTATTTGCTTGATCGGTGCCGCCCATGACTGATGCCGCTTCTTCCCAAGTGACCGATGTCATTTCGTGCCTAACATCAGTTTTTTTTTGTAAACCAACAAATGTCAAATGCATTTCTTTGTGGAGCAATTCAGCTCCACAAAATAACAATCTCCCATTGGAGATAAATTGTTTAACCTATACACGTAGTACTTGTACATCATCATCCACTACATGCCGCGAATAATATCTATTATTTACATAAAAATTCTCTCAAATGAAATCAAGAATATTAAACCATCTTCTAAAACCAAGAAGATAACAAACTCGTGACTTACCATATACATGCACAAAGCTACTATTGATCCATGATACACGAGTTATCCGTATATCGAGATCGCATCAATCATAACACGGGGCCTCTCATGAAACCAAGAAACCATGACTAACACACGTGTAAGATCTCCCACTCTCAAACTTAAGTATTGAGCTTCAATGGCAATTATCTATCCATGTCTCCATGCAACTACCAAAGGTCAACTATCCAAAGACAAGTCAAACTGGAATATACGTAAGAAAAACAATATCACGGGAAAATAAAACCCAATAATGAGTTCTATATGCATTAAATGGGTAATTACTCCACAACACGTGCATAAATCAAAGAATCCAACACTTTGCATTCTACAAATCTAACCGTGCATGTCCAATACAACCATCTGTAAAATATATCTATCATGGAGTAACATAATAACAAGAGGAAATACAAACATCCCATATTCATGCTCAAAAGAATCTAAACCATGCTCATAGGAATTTGTGTGAAAATTAAATATTTACATCATCATATATTCAAAAAGTAGAATCTATTCACATGTGCAAAATTCAGCATGTACATACATCTATATTTACAGCTCTCCATAAGCTCCAATTCTACCATAGAATAACTCCAAAACCACTCATGAATCATGTGCTGATAAATGTAAATAAAAATAACCCTATTAACCATGCTACTAAAAATTAGTGCAAATACCAACAAAAAAATGTCATCAATCATATTGCACAATTATCTAAGATGAAAGCAATCAAAGGCAAGAACAATAAACTATAAAAACACATTGTTGTCACATCTATAACTTGAAAAACCATGGCACAAACATATCTTTATTTTGTTACCCTTAAAACTCTAAAACATTTCTCTCTCTTTTAACCCAGCTAAACAACCTTTGAATTACATCCCATAAGGATATACAGCACAAAAAATAAAACTAGAAGTGTTGTCAACATGCACTTTTCACAAAATACTTGTAAAACTAAGACTATCCTCCAAATAAACTTGTGCCTCATGCCACTTAGAATAATAGCATCCTCCTCTAAATCTGCACATGAATATGCATCCAACTTGCAATGCCAACAACCATGCCTTTTTCTAATTCCACATGAACTCACCTACACTACCTATAATCACCAAGCTCAAAAGCTCTAATATATATCATTGAGATCTAAAAGATGAAATAAAATATAAACTTAATTCCCTTATTATCGAAGAATAATTTTACATCACAAATTTTTGAGCTTCTTGTGAAGTAGTCTGAACCACCTTATTTTCATCGATATGTACTCAATATCTCTCATAACCTATAACTATTTCTAAACATGAATTTTCATTGAGGAGCTCAATCTTAGACTAGATACCCTTGTCCTCAAGGTTCCAACACATCGTAGAAATAAAATTCAAACTCACCAAATATCCATGGTAATATTTTACTTGAGAATAGAATCCAAACATAATACCAGTTGCTTCAAATGAAATAAATAAAAAAAATGAACCAAATAGAGATACCTGAATTGTACCCAAGTTTCACTAGATTTTTGAGCCATGTCTGTCCTCTTTTTAATTCGAACATTGAAATGATCTACTCCATTTTTTTCTTATACACTATGTGTAAGAAACCCTATCCTCCAAATTAGACATTAAAACCAGCCATGCCCTATTCTATCATTGCGAAACCTCGGTATATATTCATTGTCATAAATACTGACCTCAGTCACTTGAATGGTACTATTTCCTCTGTGACCGGCATTGGTTTGTCAACTGATATTGGTTCTGCTGGAACAAACGCAACACCAAAAAATTTGCATAGTACACGAAACAAGGTTTGTACTCGGCTCAAATCCAATAAATTGTGTTGAGTCGGTCATTTGAAGAAGAACCAAAAATCATGTACAAAAACTTAACAAAGACAATACATGCAACTAAATTGCACCAAGATGAAATACATCACCTCACCATCATAAAGATACTCACCTACATCTTCTACTGAAGTAATTTCCTCTCGATGGAAGCCCTATATTCATTATGTGCTATTATATTCTTCCTCTCTAAAAAATCTCATGCATCTAACTAAACCACGATGCATAATTTATCCTCTATCTCATAATAAAATATGCAATCCCAAATCATGCATGTACATCCAAAATATACAAGCACTACAATATAAGGATAAAACCATATCTCTATGACCCAGATCTGTAATCTGACCAACATGTATGTGCCTCCAAGAACTAGGTACACCTCAAAGAATCAAGACCCATTCACTATAGCTTCTCAATTACTCATATATTTCATTTTCGATTAAACAGTGTCGCCATAGGTTGCTTGACGGAAGTTTCCCACTAACCGATCATGGTCATGCTCTAATCGACCATGGTCACCCTTCTCGGTATCGGTTAAGGATGTTCCGACATCGTATGCCATACCGACATCGTCACTATATTATCCAAAAACCTTACATTTCCATCTTCTACTTGACATTAAATCTCTTCCTACAAATTCCACTAAAAAAACCACTGCTCTCATACATTTATTGGTAATACCACTAACAAAACCCAAAAGAAAATCCTTTCTCTGACAGCCTAAATCCATTGCTCGATACCAATTTTTGGGAATTAGGACTACGAAATAGTGTTATGATTCAATAACCGACCAAATCATATAAAAACATATCTATATAATTCCCTAAAATCTACAAAGAATGGAAGTACAAAATAGAAAATCCCAATCAAAACAAAGTACACATATATAACATAGCATGTACCATGGTTCACCCAATGTGGGCTACATCCACCAAGTTAGAGATCTCAATATATATAATAAAAAGAGTACAAACCAGCTCTTCTATATAAGAGTACAACGCATCTCTCCAAGAATATCTCCTCCAATAGATCTCTAAACAAATCTCCATGAGCACACTAAAACTATTCCTCTAAACACCACTATATCTCACATAACATAAACTACTGCATCTCCCACTATGCAACCAATAACTCCTATGAATATACAAATAAGACCTCTCACAATGGTCTACTAATGTGCAACCACATTTGTGCACCAAGAGGTAATTATCTCCTCCATATCACTACATCAACCTATGCATACAAGAAGACAACCTCCTAAGCTATATCTGGATACTAAATGTATCCACAATATCTCCAACGAGATACAATACTAGATCTAAAATGGACCTACAATATAACACGATCTCATGGATCTATAATAAAAGATCTCAAAACAACTCATGTGGATCTATAAGATTAAAGACTATGTGCTTTGCATATTATCCAAGCCATTACATTAAGACAAGACAATATAAAGGAAATACACTAGAAGACATAACACTCTTCTCACCATTTAGATGTACCTAGTATTTCCTTCTATCAAGCTTCTCTCCATTGAAGCTTTGTCTTCGTGCAACCTTTTTCTTTCTCTTCATCTTTAACCAAGGAGAATTAACATTCTTCCTTTATCCTTCTATTATAACCCTATTTTTATATCTTATATAAGCTTATAAAAACTTAGGGCACCTTATCTATGCATTTACAACCTTTATATCACATTCTAATCAAAGGTTGATCTAATCCCGCATCTAAAATAAAATCATAAACATAGGTAGCTGGTGTCGGTTCCTTGTTTATCGACTAGTGTGGTCTCCTAACCGAATGTGGGTTCCTCCCAAGAGACCATGTCGGTTACTCGATCGATGCATATTACTCAGAAACTAATAAACCTGAAATGCATTCCTTTGTGAAGCAATTCAGATCTATAACCTAACATGATTTTTCCAAGGAGGGGTATAACTCAAATCAACTATGTTGACCAAGGAAACAGTGTTAAGGCCTCTTTGATTTCCCGTATTATTGTTATTATTATGGTTGTTAGGGGTACTATTGTGCATAAAACTATTTTCCTTCACTTGATCGGTAACACCATTCATGGTTGAACCCACTACTACACGGAGGGCTCATTAGAGACAAATATTAGAGACATTATTTTTTTTCCATCTCTAATTTTTTATTTTTATTTTTAATCGAGCATTCATCTCTAATTTTATTTTCATTTTCATTCTTTGTAAAAAAATTATATTTTCTTTTTCTAAGGAGCATAGATAATGTGAGGAGTTAGGGTTTTATCCTGTTTTTCCCCAAAATCGTGGCTTCCATTATGAAAATAGGTGATCGATTACAGCTATGGAGGATTCGGGGAAGAATGAGAAAGCCTATTCTTCCTTTGAATAACAGCTTCCTCATGGATTTGTAAGCGATGATGCCCTAGCAATATTGCTGGTCTCTCCACACCAAAAAGATATCCGGGGTAGGCAAGACTTGCAAGGAAAATGGGATCCATACACGATTTGGGGAAGAGCTTGAGCCATGAAACGGCCCTGAATATGCCTTCGCTTTGTTCATTCTCTGCAAGTTTTTCACCGAGGAGGTCGAGATCGATGCCCTAATAGCGTAAGATTCTTCTTCTTATGCTTTATATTTTTAGTTATCTTATTGTTCGGTTTGTAAATGAGCAGAGCAGATCACATGAAATTTGTTTGCTTATGCTCTTTATTTTTTACTTTTCTTTTTGTTCATTCTTCCTAAAATCACTTGTTGCGCATAAAGATCCTTTCATTTTAGGACCAATCGACATCAGGTTGATCAAATTATCTTCGAGTAAGTTATTCACACTCATCTTCACAACATTTTAGCTACAATTTAATCATTTCATTTCTTTCTACAAATCGAGGTTGTCTTTGATTCAATTGTCAATGCCTTTTACTCGAACACTGTGTGATCATATGCAGGTACTAGATCCTTTAGATTCTCCATGGCCATATGATTACACTTCCATATATGTTGATCCATTCAGAATGGTTCACCTTTTCACCTATTGCACAGAACAGGGCAGAATGGGTAAGCTCTGTAACAGAGCAGGGCACAACAGCCTTCCACAGGGCCATGGCGGAGCTCTGTGATGATTCTTAATTGATGGTAATAGTTTGCTTCTGATAGCAGTTTGTGTGAACTTTTTTGGTATAAATTCATTTTGTATGTGTTTATGCAGCAATGGATGGTGGATGAGAACAAGGAAAAAGGGCAGGCCCCTGGTGCATATGCATTGTTCTTTGCACTTATTTTTATGTATATACACCATCTCATCTAACGTAGGTGTGTTGCTGTTGTTTATGTGTAGGTGTTCCTTTGATGAGCGTTTGCTATTGACATAAGTAGAGCTACACACACAGACACAACTTAAGCCATGGAAGTTTAATGGGAAACGCACAATTGTTCACTTTTCATGTGCTTTTCATATTGGGATTCAACCCAAGCTGGGACTGTGTGTTGCTCAACCTGCTTTTATCTGTTAGGTTTTAGATTTTAGTTAAATAGTTTTATTCTTTATCCCTGTGTTGCACTTGCAAACTAAACTAGAAATATGTGTCTATTCCCATACTGGTAACAATATGTTAAAATGTTTTTTAACTCTGTTATTTTTAGCTTACCATTTGGTCTGAATACACTTAACACAGGGGATGTATTAGGGAACTAGAGAGTTTGGAAACTTGTGTGTTCCTTGTATCAAATGGATGCTTTAGTCTTACCAATCTGTGAAGGAAAATTATAACCATTCCTTCTTTATGCTTATTCACGAGAGGATCTTTTAACCCCGTGCCAAATTCCATAGTTTTAATGCTCCATTATTTGCATTTTCTTTACACGACACCAAAGGATTATGGAGTAAATAAGTAAGAGTATTCTTGTAGGTATAGAGAGTATTTTTATTTTAATGTAGAGAGTGGTTTTATTTTAACAAACCCCCTTAAACTAACCATAACAAAACATGTCGCCAAAGCCTGAAAACCCAATGGCTTTACCAAAGACAAGGGATGCCTTGGAATCAAACATTGGTGTCCTATTTATGTGTCATCTCATCTAACCATTGGTGTGCTGGTGTTGTTTAGGTGTAGGTGCTGCTAGGGGATTTCTTGGAATCAAACATTGATGTGCTATTTATATGCCATCGAGATCAAACATTGGTGTGCTGGTGTTTTTTATGTGTAGGTGTAGGTGTTGCCAGGAAATCACAAAGGATCAAAAAAGAGGAAGAGGCAGTGATTTACAGGCATGTCACCCTTACTCTCCATCATCTTCATGCCTTTAGTTATATTACTTTCCTTTCTCTAGATTGGGTGTGTAATCTTTAGATCGTTGTTCATTAAGCTGCAAAATTAATTTCATTTTGTTGGAGTTAAACTAGTTATTAATGGATTTGTTTTTGTTATTTTATATAAATCAATTTAGAAAACAATGTAAACAGCTAAATTTTTCCCATCATTTGTTGAGTTACCTTCTTTATTCTATGCTTTTGAGATCGCCAAAAAAGAATGTAAGCACTTAAATTTATGTCCATCATCTGTTGAGTTACCTTCATTATGCTAGTTTTTTCCATGCTTCCCTTCTCTCAATTTATTATGGACAAATGTTTTGTTGTGTCTGGATTACTATGCCTCTGAATCTAGTTACTTACAACAATATATTAGTTACAAAATATAGGTGAAAATGTTCAGTTACAGTCATACCCAACTATGATTCATAGTAGAATTCAAAGTCCTTGTCATTATAGAAATTAGTGATATAGTGGCATTTAGTACACTCCTCTATGTTGGCCTTTACTTGACTACTTATAAATTATGCTATTCTCCTCTTTGATATTTTCATAGATTTGAGAGATGTTTCTTTACACAAATTAAATTTTTGTATTACGATCAAATTACATTTACCAGTTTTCCATTTTTCCTTTGTAGTTTGATATTTTTATGCATAATATTGTTTCTACTTTATAATCTTGATGTACGATTTCACGTATGTGTTATGCACTCCTATTAAAAATTTTAGATCATTGTTCTCTAATTGCAAAATGTTTCCTATTCTCTTGGGCTTAAATTTCTTATTGATGGATTTGTTTTAATTATATTTGGAAAGTATTATAAAATTGAAATCGTTGTCTATCCTTTGCTGAGTTGCCTTCTTTATGCTAGTTTATTTTGTCTTTTTGATCATCACATCCTATTTTATGCTACATTTCCCATGCTAAGTATTCTTCTATGAGTTTGGACTCGTGTGGTTAATTACAACAATGTAATCTTCTTTATTTCACAATGTTTTTTTAGTTGTAACTTGCAAGTATCACTATATTGGTTTTGGTGGCTTGAGGCTGAGTTGGCATTGATGATAAGTAGATACTTTGTGGATTTGCGAGGAGTATTTTGTACTCTGGATCGCTTTCCTGTGGGATTAAATTTCTCATAAGACAAGGTCAGTTGGGCACGTATCCTCCATATGGGTATTGCCCAAAATTTAAGGCAGCGTGTTGTCCTGATGCTACCCACATGATTGTAGTCAAGATCCCTGCGAGGTCATCCTTTGTCTTCAATTTTGGCCACCATGTTGCACTTATTTTATCATAATGCCCTTTTTTAATTACTTCATCCCACCATGCTTGAAGCTCGATATCATTCTGTATGTTGTTGGGTTCTGAATAATAAATGGAAACATAATCTTCCACCCATTCTTTGATAGCAGACCAAATAAGAAGACCATCAGCAGCATATGGGTAGTTTTCAATTACAAGTCTCAAACAATGGGATTTTGTGGGATCCTCAATTGACATACCCATGAATATGCATGCACAGGTAATTACTTGTTAGACAGACGCATAAAATTACAAAAACTAGATTCAATTGCATTTACATTATTTACACTACCTAATATCACTAGCATGGGAATCGTTTCGAGTAAAATTGGGAAAATTCTAGCACCGATTAAAAAAATACAAAAATTAACAAAACCACACAGTAAAAAAATACAAAATTAACAAAACCACACATAAGTATCAAGCCCAACACCCAAACGCTTTCCCAACCTTCACTTGATTGCATGTGTAACTGTTTGAATTTATACTAGAAACATTATGTTATATATGTAATTAATATCTCCCTATTAATTTTGTGAGAAAGTTAATCAATAAAAGACTGATACCATAGCAAATAAATGCCCTAGGCATCAATTCTTCCCCTCTCGCTCTCTCTCATGCATGCAAATATGAGTAGTTATACATATATTGATGGAGAGGACAATCTTGGTGAACGGATTAGGGTACGAAGGGGAATCAATGTTAATACGGCACAAGTTGTTACTGCCTCTGGCGGCAACCACTGTGAATGTTGTGGTAGCTAGTAGCAAATGGATCCTCCACTTATTGGTGTGGATGTAGAGAATGAAGGGTTTAATCCCTGGGAAGCTCTTTTGGATGCGGAGAGTTCTGCCTTCAGAAGCTTAATAGTAATGGCAGACGGTAAGGCTAAGGCCATTTCTCCCAAACTGCATTATGTAAAAAAATAGATGCAGTCCCACAACTAGTTCTTAGCCTTAGTGCTCAAAGGAAGAAAGCTCCGGCCTTTTCGTGTGACATGCTTAAGGTAGTTTGTGTGGGTGAAACTTCCCACCGATCCCTGGCTGCCACTAGTAATGCTTTAGGCCGATTCGTTGATGGTGTTGAGCTGAGTTACAAGGTTCAAGTTCATGTTCATGTTAATGTTTAGAAATTGATTCAATTCAAAATGAAAAAATATGTAAATAAAATTGTAATTAAATTCATATAATATAAATATCTAGTTTTATTATTTTTATTTTTGAAATAAAAAAATTAAAAATCAATGCACAAAAAATCATATTTGATAGCTTCAGAAATTAAATATAAACTGTATATCAATAATTAATTTTTATAGCCAATGAGTAATAGATGAGTTGGTAAAATGGGCCGATTATAACTTGTGTCCAGCCCCACCTAGTTTCGAACCTCACAAATTTTCCTACTTCATAGCTCGATCAAAAGTGTTTACCAATCCTAAATAAGCTACATCATAATATTAAAATAAAATAAAAAACCTAAGCTAACGTTTCATCCACTTTCCTCCCTCCCACATACACTTCCAGGCTCCTCACATGACATCCGATCATCAAGCGACGGGGCTTTGACAATAGCATATATTGATGCACACAAACAGGTTTTGACAATGATGATAGGGCAAAACTCTCCGAGTAGCGTATTTTTACTGCTCGGCATGTGTATACCAAACTCCCGTCCTATGCAAATTTGATAACTAAATCTTGAGATGACCTAAGCCAACCTAAAATTTCAAATTGTTTAGGGTTTTAAGTGAAATTATTTTATTTTGAAAAAACCTTATATGAATTTTTGTGATTTTTCACAATTTTTGCCTTCCAAATAAAAGCACCTAAATTTGAGCTTTTCCTTCGAATTCAGCCAATCCTGTGACATAGGTGCTTTGAGCCTAAAGGCGGTTTTGTGTGTGCACAAATTTGTATAGAATTATATTGAGAGAATGGTCTGCTTTGATGTAATTAAGTTAAATTGGATGGATGGTTATATCTACAAAATCTTGACTTTGTATGATTATAGCCACTTTGCTAAGGATCTGCAATAAAGAACAAAATGCGGCTCACAAACCACAAAGCACTCAGCCATAGGATTTCATTGCTGATAAAACAAAAAGACATGCTCATCAAAAAAATGGTCAGCGAATCCGGAATCAAAAAGGTACAAGCGGCTCCTAAAGTATCGAACATGTTTGAAATAATAGGAGATAGTTCTCGGGAGTTGTTGGAAGAAGGGAAAATACAATCAAGTCAAGTTGAAGTTGGTATAGTAAAGTTGCAATATGATGTAAAGAGTCTTCACAAGAATGGGGAACAAGTTGGCCAAATGGAGGAAGAGGCTCCAACCGATAGGAGTTGGAATCCCTAAGATATTATCAAAATTTTGGTCATAAACTTGATCACGTAAAGTTCCTTGTGAGCCGAAGATGGAATGCGAGCTTGGGGCCAGCCTCTCGAATGTGTTCTCCTTTCCAAGTGAAGTTGATCACGCACTCATCAAAAACACAATTCTTTTGGGATTGGTGCCATGACCATCTCAAGTTGTTTGAATGTTACTTTTGTTTTTGGTATTATTTTTTGGTTCGTTGTGTTTTCTAGGGGGTGTTTCCATTCGCCCATTTTTTGTAAGATCACCATTGCATTAAATGTATGATTAATGGAAATCACTTTTCAATCAAAAATAATTTCACTAAATCACACTTATCACAGACCAATCATCATTCAATTGAATGAAATTCCTAACCACTCACTTAATGCTGAGTGCAATGGAGACATTCAAAGTAAACTTTCTTCCCACCACACACTTAATAAACTATCAAAATGTTTTGAAGAAAAAAGAGTTATAAGAATCACGCTATTACACAAAACAACATAAACTCCTTCGAAAAAAGAAAGAAAAAACTTTTGCTTCTGTAATGATGAATTCTCTTCGGGGATCAAAACCCATACTAAAAATGTCCTCAAAATTCATCAAGGCTCTATCCATCATTCCAGCCATCAAAATCCTTGCCAATGCTGGCTATAAACTTTTTTTTGGATAGAAAAAAGAAGTTTTCCAACTTTAACAGTAGATATCCCCTCCAAACTTGATGATTGATCCCTTCCTAACTTCATAAACCCATTATGAATGTATGCCCGATTTTCCTAGGTGTCCAGGTAAGATTAGAATCTAATGCTCTTTGAAGAGTTTTCAAGGTGACAACGATCCATGAGGAGATATGAGTATACGTGAGCACTCAATCAACCTCTATTACCACCGAGTTTTAGCCTTGTTTTCTAGGAATTTGGTGAATCAGCGAAAGTCATTTATGTGATCGAGAGAAGTATTGGACCAGTACTCTTTTACTCCTTCACCGCCACTTCCATGGTATTCAAGAAATGAGTCCACGAGATCAAAGCACTTACATTTTATCCCTTTAGACTAGTACTTCTCACACAGTTAATTATTTTGATGCGAGATTATCATACTCACCGAGGATGCTCTTGCATCACTTATGCTTACCACAACTTTGTATGGAATTGAATAATGTCAACATTTATTACAAAAAGCATAAGTTGTCTCCTTGATAAAAGTTCAAGAAGTGATAACAAACCTTCGATAGTGCTTAGATGTCATAGGTATACCAAGTAATGATAGATTCAGAATTACTTGGAATGAGACGAGTGGCTGGGCTCTTCAACATTGTAACTTGAAGTGTTCACTAAGAATGGTCTAGGGTAAGTGCAGGAAGTTGATGGACAAATATAGGGTCATCCGTGGACATCATATTGCAAATAACAACATAATATCAACTTGTAGGGATTATTAGCAATACATACACTCAAAATTAGACAAAATTATATTAATATGAATCGTAGCATCTAGAATCTAGTTTCTAAAATACTAATTTTTGTAAAAAATGGACAAGATTAGCTATATTAAACACTCAAAATTCAATGACTTGGTTTTTTTTTTAAAACGCCGATAAGATTATAGTCCGTTTGCCCACAATTTGGATGACCAAAAATTGATATATATTTTTTTCCTTTGGTGAGAAGTTATATGCCACTATCTATCTTGGGATGGATTTTATTTTGTATTTTTTGAGTAATATTTTATTTTTATGATTTTTTCCGTGAAAGTGGTATGAAAACATAAAGAAAACAGAGCACTTTCCGTTTGCCCGCCATAACTTCATCAAAAATATTGAAATCAAATAAGTTTTTTTTTTTGAGCATGTATATAATTTCACCACGGTTGGGATAGTATAATTTTTATCACATTCGATAAGTGAAATAAATTTTGCGAGTCTTAAACGTAGACATAAACATTCACAAGAAAAAGTGTCTTAAAGACCTACTATTAGTAAAAATTATAAAATGATATTTATCCTCTTCTATTCACTTTAAAATCAGTATTTCTATAAAGCTAATAGTCTCCCATACGCAATGGTACCATTTTTATGACATAGTTTTTACTTTTCGGCATGGTTCAAGTCCTTGGAAGACTAAATTTGATGTTTTGCTGTTTTCAATGTAAAATTCGGGATTTGATGTCCACTTAATTGTCCCCCAACTTGGTGCACTTACCCTCTACATGTTAAACAATCCAAGGAAAAGAGCAGCAAATAGGTTATTACTTTTCATTAGTTTTTTTCCATATATTTTTTTGTCTTGGGGATCTAACTTGATTTATGGAAGGTTTTCTCTGTTATGAATGTCTTCATAGAGCATAACACTTTGTAAGTCTGTAAGTGTTGGAGATTGGCTTTACGACGAGAAACTAGTAATTTTCTTCTTTTCTGATTTTTTTACTTCCATGACATATTAACATTTTTAAAACTTACAGATGAATTTCATTATGTAAAATTCTTTGTGGTTCCCTATTTTTTTAATATGTTTTTGGATTCAACTTGGATGTGAACATGAGGGTCAATATCGGGGCAATATTTACCCCAATTTGCATTTGATTTAAGCCATTTTAATTTATAGACTCAATGTTTTTCTGCAAGGACTATGAACAAAGAAACAAAAGTTTTTCTTCGATGGCGAGATACGAGATGATCAACTAGATATTTATGTGTTGGGAATGGAAGCAAAACATGGATTTAATCATACGGGTATATGAGTGTGCAACTTAGCTTATTAGTTATGTGCAAGGTTTTAATTATTGTCTTGGTTTAAATGTAATTTGTGAATACATTCGACATAACTAGAGTAAAATGTGTTCTTAATATCTCGAATCCAATGCACCTTCATTGCTAACGATAGTAGATAATTGTATCAAACTTGAGATAATAAAAGTGAAGAACATGAAGATGACAACGATCGAATGATGGAGAGCGATTGCTCAAAATAAAAGTTAAGAAAAAGAACCTCAAAGTAGCACTAGGGAAGAAAACAAATTGCTTGAAGTTGGTGGTGGAGAGAAGGTGTTAATATTGTATGTCAAGGGTTAACGGCATTTAGGCACCCTTTTCTATTTTATCATTGTATTTCAAGGGTTAACGGAAATTAGACACCCTTTTGTATTTTATCTTATTTGATATTAATAAAATGTTTGTGGACCCATTTTTGGGGACAAGATTCAAATCAAATTGTTCTTAATTTATAATATTAATTACTAGCCCAATTTGACATCATAGATGATATGTAGTTGTTGATTGCACTATATGATATTTGATTGTTTTTTATTCTTGAAATCCATATTTTCATTCTTTGAATTCATATCTTCTCTAGAGAGACAATAAAAATTGAAATTAGTATTGTCCCTAGAGACACAAAATTAGTATTCTATATTGTCTCTAGGGAGACAATAATGGTATTGTCTCTAGAGAGACGAAAATGATATTGTCTCTAGAGAGACAAAAATGATATTGTCTCTCAAGAGACAAAATTTGTATCAATCTATATTGTCTCTGGAGAGACAATATTAGAGACACCCGCTTTGAGACAATAATAGAGACAATATACAACTTTTTTACCGTCTCTATTTGAGATAATTTGGTCAAGTATTGTCTCTATTATTGTCTCAAAACACCACCCCCTTGTAGTAGTGACCATGATTATGAATCAAAAGCTTAGGTCCTTGGTTGTTTTCTTCTTAATTTTGATGGTTTACATTTTTTTGTTAAAGGATGCCATTTTTATTGAGACTAAAAGTCCTATGCCCACTATTGGTTCGATTCAAAGTGCACCTTCCAAAACTTCCTCATAACTATGGAAAGGAAACTTATGAACTTTTTCCTTGGTCTCTTGAGTAATAAAATGAAGGAAAAGATCACAATGTTTCATTTGGTCTATGTTGGGTGCACCTACATAGGAATAAAGTGCTTGATTCCATCTCTGGATGAAATTTACAGAAAATTCATTTTACTCCTACCTTATATGAAGAAACTCCCTATTCACATTCAAAGTAACTTCTTCATGTCAAAATCTCGATGAATTTCAAAAAAATTGTTTAGAGGAATGTATATAAGCATCTAGAATCTGATAGTACTAGCTTAAAGCTATTCCCTCAAGGGTTTTCCAAAATATTTTAGCTACTACAACATCCCAAGGAACCAAATCCATAATAGTTGTAGCATAGGCCTTGATATGAACATTTGGATCTACTTCTCCATTAAATTTAGTCAAATCACTTGATGGGTGTGGAAGTATGACACCACGTATCATAAATTCAAAGGGTTCTTTTAAATTCTTGGCATAAGTACCCATTTCATAAGATTCCACCATTTAATCTCCTTTATGAGGAGGTGGAGGAGGAATCGGATAACCTACATTATAGGCATTGACTAGGATGTATGAAGCTATTTGATACAAAGTAGAAGGAGTAGATAAGGCATATGGGTCCATCTGGGAGGAATTTGAATACATATGCAAATAGGGTGAGATGATACAAGGATATGGAATAGTGTGAGTAAAACAAGGGAATGTCACATTGCTCGAAGGAGCGACATTTGAGAATGCACTTCTGGCCATACGTTGCATAGGATAAGCTTGAGAAGGATGAGTACGCATCCCTAGTGTCTCGAGATCATGTGAGAAGATCACACTGGACTCATTGGAAAAAAATAACCTTTTTATACATGATGTTGCATTGGTATGGATGTATTCGTTGTTATCAACTAGATATCTCATGTTTTACCCTAGTACATGAGTTGGTTGTGATGGTTCAATACTCTCTATCTCTCTAATCCTTCCCATTAAGGTAGAAATGACATCATTATTAGAATATTTATTTCCTTGTGTAATAATCACATTATTTGCATTGGGCTGAATATATCACATGTTCAAAAGCTGATCAACCTCCTCTATTCTCTCATAATTGATGGGGTTTGAGGCATAGCCGAGGAGGTTTGCACATTTCTTGTGTAGTTATCATCCCATCCATAAATGGAAGGGATTGTTGTGGTTAAATGTTGGTGTAATATCTATTAAATAAAAATGGCCCACCCAAATTTTTATCGAAAATATTCTAGGAAGTATAAAATACCTACAAAAATAGAGGAATAGATTTAAAGGTGAGGTAATATAAATGAAATAAAATAAAATGAGGAGTTAGTCCTTCACGTCGGGCTCAAAAATTTGTATGATAGAAAATCAACATGTGACCTTCACTCACACGCGATCTCCCGAGGTCATGTTAGGAAAGACAATGTAGAATATTGTAGGGGTGTTGATGAGAAACTATAAGAGAATCATGGACTAAGATCGGGTAGTGTGAGTTCCTAGCGGTTGAATTAGTCAAAGGGAAATTAAGGCTAAGTACATGTAGCGTAAGTTCCTATGGTTTTCTGTATTTGTCTACTTTAAAGGAAATTATTTAAATAATGGAAATAAACAAATAAAATCAAATTAACTAATCTAATTTAATTTAAACTGATGTTTTTTATTTTATGAAATAATAGTACATATAGAAGAAATGAAGAAATAAAATGATTCTAATCCTATTTAACAAATCTTGTAAAAATAAATAGCCGGATGTATCTATTTATACGTGCGATAGTATACTAAATATATTCTAATCTAAATGAAGATTTTTCAAATTAACAATTGTGGATTAAATCCTCAAACACACCTTACAGATCACGAGAAGAATTACAAGATTCTTAGAATCTTTTCTTCCCCTGAAACTTCCCCGTTGGAATTTAAGAGGGATTTAACAAAAATTAATTTGAATCAAATTTTGAATGCTTAAAACTATGCAAAATCTTCTTTCAGAATCACTTCCCTTGCAAATCGAAAGAGATAGGAAAGGAAGCTATTTATCCTATGAAAACTTTGCATAAGAAACTCATCTAGCTATTTGCAAAAATAAAATGATTTCTACTCTAGTTGATAATATTGCATACATTCATAAATAATTGAATAAATTTAAAAAACTCAATAAAAACCACGAACATGGAATCATAGTGCGAGGCAATGTCGATTACGGTACCACTTTATCCCCTCAAATTATCTTTACAAATATTTTGTGTCCACGTGAGAACAAAGAACTGGGAATCTGAAAGGAAACAAGAATAAGAAATTGTTGGAACAATGGTAGTTTGAAGGTAGTCTGGTTGCAATGCAGGATGTAGTGCCCTCTTCCCTTTGACACCTTTTGATACTAATCATGATATTGTTGATTATATTATAGACATGATTATGGACCTTATTATAGTATGATGATAGATGTAGATCATGGATTATTGTTGGCTTGATTCAGTTATGTTGCATGATGATTATTAGAGATATTTTGGATATTGATGATGGTATAATGTTTGACATGGTTATATTATGGATGTTGTGCGGACTTGTGATATTTGGATATTGTGAGTAGACCTAAAAATAGAAATTATTGGATGATGATATAATTATTGAGTAAAATTACAAATGATATTGCTAGATTGCTTTGATGTTGTTGTGATTCATATATCTAGATTATTTTGGTAATTATATTTGTATTATTTTAGATGTTCTGATATGGCCATGATGCTGAAGGAGGTATTTGTGTTTTGTAGGTTAAAATGTCACAAAAAACATTGGGGGATTGGAGACCAACCACATTGGAATTCTAGATGAATTCAACAAGGTCACCATGACAACTAGTATTTGTTTGTGCGTGTATGCTACTGTGTGTGTTAGGGATTCCCATGGGGGGATCACCTTTAATTGTAACCAAGGGGTTTTATGTATTTCATTTATTTTGGTCCATTTTGTTTATGTTTGCATGTGTTTATTTTGTGGTGCTTTTACCCCTTTCATTAATTATTAAATGGTGTGTAAATATTGTGAGTAATCATGTTGTTAAGTTAATTAATTAAAATATGTCATAAGAAAGTAATTAATAGAGTTGTTGGCCTTGAATTAAAGTGTTGTAAGAGATGTGTAAGTGATGTGTAAGTTAAATTTTGAGTGTGAAACACTCCACCCTCTTGGAAATTTGAATTTTCCTTGGAGGTTGTTTTTGAGGCTTGTGGGACAAGTTAAACTTGTCCCATACCCATTAAATTTAATTACCAACCATACCTACGGTTGGAGAGTTGAAATTAGAATTTTATAATGCTTTTGAGAAGGTAAATTGTAGGTTTTAATTGCACTTTTCTTACATAATTTAATTTCAGTCCTTTGGGGTGTGGGTTGGATTTGAGTGTGTAAGTAAACTATCATATTATTCACCCACCTATTTATTATGCTTTGGAGAATGATGTTAACTTTTGGGGTTGGTGTTGAAGATGTGTGATATGGCATCCTACGTGGATCTACCTTATCCTCTTCCATTCCCTCTTCTATAAAATTTGAATTCCTTGCCTTGTTTTGGGGTTCCTTCACTTTGGAGACTTCATTCTTGGGTGAATTCTTTTGCTGTTTTGGGAGCTCTTGCTTTGAAGATTTTTTTTGGAAGATTGTTGCATGCTTTTACTTGGCTATTTTGGATTGCTGCATTGGGATAAAGCTTGTTGTGTTGGAACTCGGAACAAATCCATCATGGAGAGGTAAGAGCTTGGCTCTCTCTAAATGCTTCCCTTTTCGTTTATGAAAATGTTATTGTGTGAATGTTTTGGCATGTTTGTGGGTTGTTGGGTAGATGGCCTAGGAATAGTGGAGAAGAAGACTATGGGGTTATTTTATGGGAGGCACAAGTGTGTTTTACGGAGGTATAAGGGTGGAGGGAGTTGGGATTTGGGTTCCACCTTACAAAGAAATAGCTTGCATTTCTTTACTCATTATGGGGTGCCACAAGAGGTTTGGGAGGCATAAGGAAATGCGAGGAATAAGGGGTACTTGGGGAGGCATAAGGTCATGTCGGGTATTTGAAATGATAGATATAATTATTTTGGTGGTTTGTTCTCAGGTGGTGATACCCATTTCTCTTTGGGAGGCATAAGCAACATCCCCCATAGTTTCTTGCTCCTTTGGCTTGCTTGATGAAGCCTCAGTAATGTTTTTGATGTTTTAAAGTAGTTGTAAACTACATTCTATTTTGGACTATATTTTTTATTTATAAAGTGTTGCTTGTGTGTTTGTGGAAGCCTATTGTTGCCATGAGTTGGATCACATATTTTATTACATTGTGGTTGGGGTTCGGGGGCCAATGAAGAAGGACAGATTCTCCTCTTCATTATATGTCTTGGTTGTGTGGATAGCGTTGCCTTTCCCTAACTCTTGTTGTGATCAAATTGGAAGAATGAGAAATTTGCACGTTGTTGTTCTGGAGCAAGGAAAAAGGACAGTTTGACAGTCCCTTGTGAAATGAAATCTTATTGTAACCTTTCCCACTTGAAGTGGATGAACTTGTATATGTTTGTAATGGAAAGATACTTGGTATTGACAATGAAAGTTGAAATTTGAACTGTAAAAGAGTTATACTTTGTATTCTGTTTTGGAAAGAATGTGAAAGAATGATACGTAATGTGTATGTTGTATTTGAAATCAAATGTAAAGGAAGTTGTAAGAGTTTCATTTGAATTAATGGAAGTTGTTTTGTATTGTCCATATGATATTATTTCCATTGGAAATTTGTGTTTAAAATGCACTATGAAATCCCTACTTGGAAAGTGGAAAAGTGAAGCACGTGAGGAGAAAATGTATTATTCTGCCTTGTTTATAATATATGATTTTGTTAAGAATAGAAACTACATTCTTGTTTTAATATTTGATTGAAAGAAATAAAACTATAAATGACCAGCATGGAATGAATTTAATGTTTTATTTCATGGCAAAGGAGATAGTTAATTTATGTTCTATAAATGTATACACCTCTTTCAATTCACTTTGTATACTTTGTAAAACTCCTTTATCAAATTTTCAAATAACCCTATAAATAAATAAGAGGCAAATAAAATAAATCAATTGTACTTAAGGAGGCTAATATTATCCCAAACCAAGCTAAAAACACTTAAGGAAATTCTTATAAAACTTATTAAAATCGGGCTCAAACCGTTTACACTGATCGTCTTATCAAGAAATGTAAATGTTCAAATTGCAAATAAATCAAACAAATTGAACCTTTAAATCTCTCTAAAACACACCTAAGAACAATTTTCCATGTTTATTTGACATGTTAAGAGATGGAAAAGAACAAATTTAACAAGTTAAAATTTACCATTTTGCCTTTGTAAAAGCCTACAAAACGTTTTCACTAAATTGACCCATTAAAATTTATTAAAATAAAAAATTAGTGATCCCAATATAAAGAGGACATCAAGAGCTTTCCAGAAAGTCCTTGCTTACCCAAAACTGAGCCCTCTATCAAAAGTTATGTCCTTATGAAGTTTTTCCTTCGCGTGGCATCCAAAAAACAAATTTGGGAAAAACTTCCTTGGCTGGCCTACTGGCTCAAATTTTTCCCTTAGAACTTCAGAAAATTTTTGGGAAAATTTCCTAATTTTACCCGCCGACCCACAGCTAATTAGAGGCTTCCACATGGCACTAAGATGTGTCGACGGAGGGTGGACCCCTTTTTAAGCTTAGCACTCCCGGAAAATTTTGGGAAAATTTTCTAAATTTTCCCACCGGCCGCAACTAAGCAGTGATGCCATGTGGTTTCACGAGGCATCGGTGGAGGAGTAGGTCCCTTTTTGTTTTTTTTTACATTTTGGAAAACTTTGGAAAAAAATTCCAAGTATTCCCGCTGCTCGTCGGCCCACTGACCAATCGGGGGCCGCCACATGGCATTGCGAGGTGTCGGTGGAGGCGCGGGTGAATGCTACCCTCTAGGCCCTTCGGGGCATTAAATTAATTTTCTCCCCACCTTCCCCGCGTTGGCTTAGGAGGTGCCACATGTCCTAAAATTCTCATGAGAAATTTCTAAAAGTCTCCCCACGGCTGCCAACCAGCCCTTGTGGAAAATTTTCACCCCTAGGCCCACAGGCCCACTCTTGGGAAAATTTTCACCCCAAGGCTCGTCATCCCATAACTCACAAAATATGAGGAGTTAGGAGGAATTCTTTATATCATTGGAAAGGTGGGAAAATTTTGAAGGCGTTAAGTTTGAGAAAAATCAAGTTGAACCTTTAATCCTATTAGAGAGTGGGTATGGTGAGGAATTACCCTTTGAACCTAATTGAATCTTCTAACCTTAAATTTTGGACCTTATGACCTCTAATAATTGTTAATAAAATAAAAGTATGTTCTAGTGGATTAGAATTGTTCTAGAACCTGTTAGTGACAACTGTTGTCTTGTAACCCTGTTGTAGATTCTTTTAATAAAAAAAAATTATTCCATAATTTTCCTAATTAATCCTAGGTTGTTCTTGGGTCTCAAGTGGGTTGTTTTAGCGGGAATTACACAAGAATAAGAAATATAGTTTGAGGAAAAGACCTTCGTTCTTTGATTTATATCGGGATTTTGGCAGCTCAACTAAGCAAGATACATAAACAATATTCGGCCATTTTTTTGAAAGAAGCAATAGTTTTATAGAATATTGCTTTGGCAGTGCTCTAGCACACTTAGCAGTAATGGGATGCTACATCACAACACAAAGGGCTAGTTAAACACTCAATACACATTTAGAAGTGGAAGAGGATGTGAACATCAATCAATCAAGCCTGAAAATAGCTAAATTATCTCAAAAATGTGTGTTAAAATGGAACTAGAGTGAATCAACATGCGTTGAGTTCATGCCCGAGAAGTCTCGCCCAATTTGGATGAAACCCTCACCACTGTGCAGAGCAACGGTTACACAACCGCTACCCAAGTAGGGTGGCGGTTGCACAACTGCCACCCAAGCAAGGCGGCGGTTTTGTAACTTAAGGCCAAAATCTAAGGAAAACAATGCGAAACCTACGAAAAAGTAGGAAATTACTAAGAAGGTAATCTAAGATACAAATATGTACCGCAAAGAGGTAAAGGGGCTCAAACACTTTTGGAAAAGACATGAATTATCATTGGGGACCTTTGAAATGTTTTTGACAATGTAGCACATGCAAATTTGGGTGTGTACAATTATCTTTATATTTATATAACTGATTGTTGGGAAGGATTCATATTGCATTAGTAGACCTTGTAGTGTGATAGGTCATTGAGTCGCATCAATTCCTTGGAGTCAAAAATTAAATTTAAAAATTACAAAACAATAAAAATTTCAAAGGAATTATTTGATTAACACACCTTATAGTGTGTCACATCAAACGAAAATAAAATTTAAATTAATTACAATACAATATTTTTTTGAGAAAACGAATTATTTCGTTAACACACATTATAGTGTGTGAGGCCATTAAGTCACATTTTTTCCTTAGAGTCAAAAATAAAATATACAAAATTACAAACCAATAACAATTTGAGAGAATTAATTATTTGAGTCTCTAATTTGTTGGACGATATACCTACCTAAAGTCAACTTTCTTTGTAACTCTCATTCTTTCAAATCAATGTCCTCATGCCAAATAAAATGTACTGAATTTACGTCACTTAATTAATTCTGGAAAAAATTATGCAACACGGCCTATAAGTCTAAGTAACATTTGTTGCACTTATAGCTATTAGAAACAACAAGAAACTAGGTGCAACCATTATTGATATCAATAAATATTAATAATAAATGGTTTCTATATGTGGTAGTGAATGGTGGACGTTGTGCCCTTATGATTTTGTTGGATCACGAATCTCATTGTCCCATTTAAGACGCATTCGGGGTATTTTTATGGCTCGTCTATAATGTGATTGTCTGCTCATGCTATTGTTTGGACACATTTGGTTTGGATGCATTTCATATTGTATATTAAACTGAATGTAGTTGAAAACCCTTTCTTTCAAATAGACTAGGTCATTGTTGTGAAGAAACAAAACTAAATAAAATTGGTTACGTTAATTCGGTTTCTAGTTATCTTCATGCACGAATATAGTTTCAGTTTATCTTGGTTCCATGGGTGTAATTGTGATGTTTTTAGGTCATTAGTGGGATGCAATCTGTATTTGTTAAGCAGCAGTACATGAGAGAAGTTGATGTAAAATTTTGATTTGTGGTTTGGGTTTTTTCCTTTTGATGTGGCATTTTCCTCGATATTGAACCCTCATTTATGTGCAGTTGTTTAGGGTCCAAAAGTAAAGGAATATTTATTGGCTACTTTTCAGCCCAAGTTGCGTATGTCAATAATTGTAATCTAATTTAATTTTTGTTAGCATAGTGTAGATTGAGCCCGCAATGCACGATGGGCCACGCAATACTTCATGGTATGAGATCAATCAATTTGTATAGGGTTACCGATTTATCTCCATGTGCAGGTTTTATTTAACCCATAATGGTACTGATTTTAGGATGGTTATTAGCAAGAGCTCCGTTTAGCATGGTTCCTTGTAACGTTTTGTTTATTAATGTAATTTATGTAGTTTATTTGTCGTTGTAACTATCTAATTACTTTGTTAAATTTATAATGTTAACTTGGGTTACCCTCTCCATTTCAAATAAAGTGCTTTTATTCTTATGTAAGGAAAATGGCAAGTCTAAAAGGCCGTTTACGATGTTTTCTACTTTGGGTTTTGAAGAGATATTAATATGGTGTGTGGGTTTTTTTACATCGACCTATTTTCCCACTTAAATTTTACTTTTCTATTAAATACATGGAGACTAAATAGCATATTCAATACTTACGGAACTATATGATTCATATAATATCTTTTCAACTGAAATCTTATAACTCTAAGGAATATCTACATCAAATGCACTTAAAAGAAAATATAAAATGTTTCCTAACTCTACAAACCCTAGATTTCCTACATTAAACTTGTCTTATTAAGAAAATATTGATAATGCGTACAGGATGAGGATAAATCTAAAATATCTACAACTTAAAAACACTAAAATTTCATTGTTCATATTAAGGAAATATTGATAAAAATGAATACAAGGTTTGAGTGAGGTTTAATTATTGTGAAAGCTCCCGAATGTTGACTAAAATTTCTTTATTACTACTCAAATTAATGAACTAGTAATAAAAGAAACTAGAAACTCAAAACATGGATGGTTTATGGTACCTCAAAGAGATGATGATGTTATGGATAGGTGAAAATGATGAAGAAATCCTTGTTACAAGTTAGATTATCTGCACAACAAAGGACACTAGAAGAAAAATGGATTAGTAGATAGGATGGAGGATTTCCCACCTATGTTGGTTCCAAGAAGCGTGAACTTTCTTATATGGATGTCAACCCTCTTGTATATGAAATGAAGTGTAAAAAGATTATAAATGGATCTGATAGAGAGCATATAATATTTGAAAAAACAATCTAAAAGAGATCTAACATGATAGTATGTAAATCTAATCCAAACATGAAAAAGTGAAGTAAAATTGATAGGAGTCAATGAAGACCTACAAACAAACGTGAAAAGGACACATACACTGTAGCACACACTAGAAGTGAAAGGAAGATGAAAAGATATAATAAAATAATGGAAAATGATGACAAATGGTGAAATGATAGGGCTGGTCGACAATGACCGGGGTAGTCGTGATGACTAAGGGTCTAAGAAAACATATTAGAGTGATAAACTATAAGAATGGTGAAATATGGACAATAGAAGTAGAAAGAAACCCAAAATAGTGATTACTAAAGACACGATGCAACAAAATGCATTGGATGGAGGCTCGATTGACGGTGCTCAAACTAAATTGGAAATGGCGTGGACTGGTTAGGGTATGAAATAAAATGGAATGACTTAAATGGAGACCTAGAAACAAAAATGAAGGCTTAAATGCAAGATGAGAGGTACTGAAGCTACCCGAACTGCCTGCACAAGATGTTGGAAATAAAAAAATGTAACAATATGGTAATGGAATCATGTGAAATGACAAAGCAATAAAGATGCAAAAAATCTCCAAGAAGACTCTAAGATGTGAAAGATAGCTACAAAATAAATCAATGATGAAATAAAAGTCGCAAGATATCTGAGGAACTAGATGTTACATCCTTTAGAAAGGACGGGAAAGGGCATACTTATAGGGTCAATTGTGACCTAGGTGGGTCACTTTGCCATTTCTTGGGAGCCATCCATTTGTGCAGGTGGAATAATGCCCAACTCGAGGCATTAAGGACCAAATGAAATGAGATTAGGGTTTTAGAGAGCTTAAGTGGGTTAGTGTTGCATATGGAAGAGAAATGGGTATGTGAGAGGTTAGAAGGAGTAAACAAAGGTCATTGTGACAAGAAAATATATTAAATCAATGCTTAGAAATAGCAAATTAGAAGCTTAGAGTTGGGAAATGAGAACTTAGCGATGACAAATGAATTAGGTGGAGATTAGAATTAATTAATTAATATTAATTTTAATTAAAATGATTTAGGGAGATGGAAATAGAAGGAGATGGGGATTAGGATTAATTATAAATAATTAATCAATAAAATAGATAGTGTAGGATTAATGGTGGGAAATGGGAAATAATTATATTATATTGATTTTGAGAGGGAAAATGAAATTGGAATGTAGGGCCAAGTGAACAAGATAAAACACGAGATGAAGGCGAGGAACGATAGAAAAATTGGTGTTTACATTTTCCCCTCTTTGAGAAGTGGTTTGCGTTGGTAAATATACAAGGAAAAAATGAGAGAGATGAAGAAACGATTTGATTAGGTGTTCCCCCTCAAACATGGGATTGATGACACAAAGGAAGTCAATCCCATGTTTGAAAGAGATAGATATAGAAATGAAAAGAAGGGATGAGAAAAGAGGATGAAGAGATAATATATCCCGAGATGAAGAATAAACAAAAAGTAAAAATATGGTAGTGACTCTAATATCACTTTGGTAGGGAACAAAGGACAGTCTCAATGGAGACAACATATATGTCCTACAAACTAGTGAGTGTGAAAAAACACCTACAAAATGGAGGGATATCAAGGGAATTCACTCGAATGAATCAAAACACATCGTAGGAGCAATGGGTCAAAGGCAATAATTCAGGTATGTGGAAAAAATGATAAAATGACTAGGACAAGAGCTGAAAAATATAAGGAGGGGTGGGGGTAAGAAAATGCATTCGGGAAGGGAAGGCTAACACGAGAAAAATATGCCCCAAGAGGGCACGCAAGAATGGCCAAGAAAGAAAAAATAATTAGGCCTGATGGCCAACATGGGAATTATATAAACAAAATTATGCCCCGTGAGAAAAAGAATAGTTACAAAACAAGAAATCCCTTAGATGGAGATTTAAAGCAATGGTGTCCCGAGGAGGAACATAAAATTGATAACAAGCAAGTGAATGAAATCCCGGCAAGACAAATTCATAAATAAAAAAAACGTATGCCACATAAAAGTGGAAGAAAAGATAATTTTGACATAATTGAACAGAAAATTAAAAGTAAGAGAGTGATATAGATGGAAAGAAGGGCTTGATCGATGACGACTAATATAAATTGCGGAATCCCAATGGGGCCGACGGAGACTATGGTCGGTGGGTTATAAAAACCCCATGTTCGGTCGACAAGGCTCATTTTCACATGATTAATTGATGATAGAGAGCTTTAAGGTTATAAGAGAGAGAAAGAGATCGGGTAAAATGGAGGCCGAGGAGTTTGGAGGAAGCGCCGGGAGGACTCATAGGATGGATAGTAGCAAAACCCTAGACTATTTTTATGCATCTTTTTGTTGTTTTTATATATATTTTTACATTTTTTCAAATTTTGGGCCAAGCAACAGGGGTTGTTGGTGGTAACTAGGCATAATCTAATTCGGTATTGACCTAACCTAGGTCGGCGTCAACGCGTCAACCCAACTAGGTCAATGTCACCAAGGGGATGGAAGATGAAATTTGATTTTTTGAATGAAATTGATGGAATGTGATGATCATATCGCTAATGGGTGTATTTATACACTGGTTTTACAAGCACGAGACATAATTTACCCAGGGAGGGATATATTCCATTATGTGTATGAGCATATTCCAAGAGATATAACAGATGCCGACTAGGACCACCTAGAGGCAAAACAATTAGGTGGATTCCACCATTACTAGAGGATTCCACAAGATGTGGGATTGATGATAGCACTGGTGGAGAGATGGGATGTGTGGACCTGCACATTTTGGTCCTAGAAAAGGGAGATAACAATTACTCTTAACGACATTCACTCTATCCTTATACTACCTATATAAGGGGAAGGTAGTCGCTATCACCGTTAATACCATGTTGGCGATCTTGAAACAACTATTTGGAGTTGATGCCCTCATATTAATTTTACTTGAGGGAATTTATTTATGAGATGAGGTATGATTGTGAGGATACATAGATCCAACTTATATTCATACTTGGTGATGGCGATTTCTTGCTTTACACTTCCGAGACTCATCTATATCCCGGTTTCTATGGACATTGGCGGGGGTCCTAGATGATATTATGGAGAATAGAATATTCTACTATTTTGGAAACGACATTATTAAAGTAGATTTACCATGAAATTTTTTGATATGTGGAGGGGAGGAGGATAGGTATAGATGTTGGATTCCTTCTAAAGTGTTGGGCCTATGAGAACATAGTAGCTATTAGACCACGGGGCTACCATGGGGCATAGGAAACCATATAGAGATGACAATAGGTTTTTACAATGGAGAGGGGACTAGGCTCACGAGAGATAGGAGGGAGAGAGATTATACATTGGATAACAATTTTTATATGCTATCGTTTGATGACTAATTAGAATGTGCCATGTGACATGAGATAAAGGTAAAAAGGAAAACACACTACAAATCTGAAATTTTAGCCGATCTAATGTTGTTAAATATGAAGACACGTGGAGCCTTCCCTCTTTGGATCACCTTTCTCATTATGACATGATGATAGAACAATGAATTTTGACATAGAAACATTCTTAAGGAATGTAGATCTTTCTCATTGGATCATGTTTTGTGGAGGCCACTATGAAGTTATCTACGGTATGACATTATGAGGAGTGTGGAGCTTTCTCAATGACTCGTGTTTTGCGGTGGTCGAGTCAAAGTTATCAAGAATTCTGAAATTTTGAGGTACATGGATATTTCTTATTGGATCATGTTTTGCGGTGGCCAATACATGTAAAAGAACAATATTACACTATGAAGGTCTGTAGATTTTTCCTAGTTTTTAGAAGGAACAAAAATAAATTTTGGGTCTAGTGCTTTGGTTAAAAGGGATAAGGAAGAACACAAGTTAGAGTTGGGCACATGGAAAGTAATCAAGCATTAAAATATAGGAAACATGTCGGCATTCTATGGGTCTCTCTCAAAGAGGCATCTTGCATACTCAAATTTTGTGGAATGAATGAGATCAAAAACAATTTTGGTTCTGCTAGCCCTCCCCATGACTAATCAAAATGTGCCATGTGGAAAATGATCAAGGTAGAAAATAAAGAATACTTAAAAATCCAAATTTAAATCCATTATAGTGATGTAAAATCTTAAGACAATTGGAGTCTTCTTCTGACTCACATTTTGCGATCTAATGTAATGTTCGAAAAGAAAAAAAGTTGACATTGTGAGGAGTGTGGAGATTTTTCATTGGATCACATTTTAGAGTGGTCAATCAAGGTTATCAAGAATTCTTAGATTGTGAGGAGTATGGATCTTTTCATTACCTCATGTTTCCATGTGGCAAGTGAGTACAAGTAAAATAATAGTGTGACAACTGCTATAGTACATGGATATTTCTTATTGGCTTACACCTCATAGTGAAGATTATGGATAAGAGTAGTAAACCCTCATAGGATCTTGTGTAATGAATTAGAAGCCACAAGATGTAGTCATTCAATGCACCATGTGAATTAAATTAGAGGCTGGTGGAATCAACCAAACTCAATAAAAATTTAGGTCCTTGTGGCTAGAAGGAAAGGAGAAAAATTTGGGACTAGAGTGGGTTAAAAGGGATAAAAAATAGAACAAGTTAGAGGTGGACACATGGCATAATCTATAAAATTAAAATAAGGGATATGTTTTAGTATTATGCGGGTCTCTCGAGCTAAGGATTCCGCATACTCCAAGTCCACTGAAGTAATAAAATTGGATAATAATTTTGGGTCCACTAACCCTCCCCACGACTAATCGAATGTGAAATGTGGCACAAACTCAAGGTATAAAATAAAACACAGTGTAAATTCAAAATGTAAAGCTAGTCTAGTGCTGCAAAATAAGAAAACACGTTAAGACTTATTGATTTTTCACATTTCGCACTCGATATGAAGCTAGAAAATAAAACACTAACAAATAAACATTAGGAGGGAATGTGGATCATTCTCATTGGTTGAAGTTTCACGATGGTATTCATTGTGAGGAGTGTGGATCTTTCTCATTGTATCACATTTTCAGTGGTCGGTGAAGGTTCTAAAACGTTCTGATAATGCAAGGACCTGTGGACCTTTGTCATTGGCTCATGTTTTGTATTGGTCGGTAGAAGTAAAATAAATGTCGACACTTTGCGAAGGTTTATGTATATTTCTTATTGGCTTACACTTTGTAGTGAACATTCTTGATAAGAGGATCAAACCCTCTGAAATATTATGTGTAATCAATCGAAGCCACCAAATCTATTTAATCAACCTTCCACTAGAATCAAATTAGAGCTCATCATGTGTCATTCTCTTGGCCTTCCCAAGGTCCAGAAATTCAAATGGCCATATGTTTCACTCTCTGACTCCAAATTTCACAAAATTTATATCGTTGAAAAGATATCAACATCTTATACACCATGGAAATTGAAAATATTAATTTTTTTGTGTAGGTGAGAGAAAAATTAAAATTTATAGACATCCACATTCCAACCCCAAATATTTAAAAAAGTATATTTTTGATCGTGAATCGATGGTGGATCCCCATTGAATGTGTTGTGTTACTCTCAATGAGTCCACAATAGAATATCTCATAGACACAGGTCGAATCTATGAAGATTTTTAGGTAAATCCTTGAATTCAAAATTTTCCCTCTTCTCTGGATCTTTAATAGAAGAAGAATACAAACCTTATTCAATGATGATCACGAGAGATAGCCGTAACTCACAAAGATTTTCATCTCTTTGAGTAACACGAAAAAATAGCACTTGCTAGGTCACAACATCAATCAACGCAATATCTTCCAATCAAAAAAAAAAATAAAGAATAGTCAAGGGAACAAGAAATGGTTGGGTAATAGGAAAAACATGATGAAAAAATAGGAGAGAGTCAAACTATGAAATACGCCTTTATGGCGTAATAAATAAGAGTTCTTACTTGGAGTAATGTAAGTTGATGTATATCTAGATATTACTCAAGGTACTTCTACCATGACTAAGAGGAAATAAAATCTCTTTTTATTTATTTATTTATTCCCATAGTTATTTTATATGTTGTCACCTTTTTTGGCAAATTTATCTATCTAGTAATTTTTCCTATAGTTAGAAAATTTAAAGATTTTCTTGAAGTTTTTCATTTGATTAGGTAAAAATGAGATAGACTCCCACATGCCTAACTAAGAAAATGAATCATGAGATACACATAATGGAGGAATATGAGAGACCTCTACTAGTGGTCAAAGAAAACAATCAAAAGACAAATTAAAAACCAAGCCCGAGAGCGAGTGAAGGAGAATGTTGACAATTTTCGCACTTGTGCAAAAATGTGAAACTAGAAAATTCATTATCATGGATGAAATTGCTAAAATGGACCTAATCTAGGGAGCTTAATTCATTTTAATATATGTCTCATCGCATTAAATTGATGATTCCATGTTATTTACAGATATATACCTGCTGTTACAAAATATAACAAATCACATAGTCTCATAATTCCACGTTTATCTTCAACAAGATAACACATAAGCCCTAAGGACAAATGTATTATCTTAATTAAGATCATAATTACGAGAATAAGTGGAGTGTTAATTTTTTGGAACAACAAATAGAGTTTCAAATTATATTAATTGAGAGTTCATTACTAAATTTGCGAGGCATTTGAAAGTTCTTTCCTTCATGATTAAAAACATCTAATTATGCTATTGAGTTGTTAAGTTCATTATACAATCTATACATAAAATTGAAATGTAAATAGAAATACACAACTTAGTTCCAAGATTTAATGTTTTATTCATAAGGAATTTCAATTTCTCCCACACAACCCATGGTATGTAACTCAAAAGCAATTCATAACTACTAAAGTAGAAGGTACATCTAGATGAAAAGAAAAGAAAAGGAGTATGAAAAACCCATCATTTCCTTGGGTTTCTCTCATTTCCATTACTCTACTTCTATCTCGAGCTTTACTCCATCTTCATCCTCACTATTCACATTGTCATTGTACCTGTGAAATAGAAAAAGAAAGACTTTTAGTCACAAGCTCAAGATTTTGATCCATATTCCTATACTATCTAATTTCATGCAAATGGATCTCCTTACATCAGGAGGTATAAGTTACAAGAAAAATAGGTACAAAATTGGTAAGAGCAGTATTCTACAACAACACATATGATTCCCATAATTATTTCGTAGAAGAAAGATAAAAGAAGAAAACTATGGAACATAGGATAGGCCAGAAAACCTAAAGTTTTTCTAACTATTTTATCTAAACGTGTAGGTACAGGTGGGAAAAAGGAAATAAACATTAACCATTGTCTTTCCATATCAAAATTGTTACATTCTCGTATATTGAACCCGAATAGGTCATTTATTTCAATTCGAGACTAAAGGATGAATATATATATATATATATATATATATATATATATTATATATATAGTTGTAATCCATAAAAGAAATACAAGTTTAGTACTGCAGATCCTAACAAATGGAATGCATACATAAAGTATAGATAATGGTGTTGATCCAGCTTTAAGAGCTTTAGTAGAATACCCAACCTGAATCATACTTTAGAATAAATTGGATAAAAGTAAGATTTTACATTGCATAATTCAAGGATACGGATCAAAGATATCATCAAAAGTATGATACGAAATATAGTACAATTTTTCAATTTTCAGCTATAGGCTCATCCATTTATGTTCATCATATCTTAACATTACAAGTTGCGAGAACAAGTAAATTACTTAAGAAAACAAATTCGGGGATTCATATCTAGAAGTTTTTCATGATTTACAAAGTACAAAAGAGAGAAAGTGAACCAGTTCAGAAAGTGGAAGCTTTTAAAATAAATTTAATACAATTTTCTAAGAAGCAACCAATTTAGATATATGGCAGTCTATCAAGATGAGGTCAAAATTCCAACTACCATGTAATGAGTTAAGCATATAAAGCTTCAGGAGGTGATTTTAGTTAAGTTGAGCTTGTGAATGCACCATAGCTACCGAAATGAAAACCTTGTTTGGGTATGAATGGTATGTTGAGTGACTATCTTAAGAGTAGTTGAAGATCCAAAGAACAATAGTATAATGAAAAGACATAGCATTATTCATCAATGCGAAGTGCCTAAAATCTACACCGATTATCATAATACCAAACTAAATAAAATATATATCTATTCATTGAGAATTCAAATGAGTTCATGTTCCCACTAAGGACACAAGAGTTACTGATGAAAGATACAATCAAGGAAAAAAGATTAAATTGCATAGACATAGCTTTACGACAAAATATCGATTCATAGTGATCCTGAAAGAATGAAATTTTTGGAAAAGTTACAAAAATATCCCGAAGCTCAAACTCGAGAATTGAACTATGAAAATCATCAAAATAAAAACCATGTTTGGGTACAAATGGGATATTAAAAGATACATTAAAAGCGTGGGTACCCATTAAGGATGGCATAATGATTTATCTCCTTCAAGTTCAAGTAAAACATGAGCATTGAGTTTTCAAGTTACTTTCAGGTTTTTCAGATTAAATGGCACCAATTCACATGTGTAATCAAAGGTATACTACAGCAAGCTAACTAGATTGAAAGAACCAAAAAAATGTAAGGTACCGAATATCATCTTCGAGAAAACAATCAAGGATGCACAAGTTTTAGAGAAAAGAAAAATCTATTTTCTTCAATGGTCATTTCAAGCACCACAATTTTTGCAAAATATTTCGAAGAAGGCATAAAAACTTACCATTTCAAATCCAAGTATTCCAAACCCTCAAAATATATTTGAATTTAGAAATATTTGTGAATACCCATAATGATTTTTGAACTCGAAAATGGCAGAGAACACAGGGAGAACAAATATTTCAAAGTAATAGTGCATTTTAAGTCAAAGAATGTTAGGAAAGAAATATTCATGGTGCTTAACGAACAAAGGCTAACCATTTTATCAAACAACAAAGAAATCATAATGAATTTCTAGTCTAAATCTTGAGTTAGAGCTCGAAAGCGATAAAAGTGGCGATCGTGGTAGTTCATAGAACCCAAAAAAATTCAAGTCTAGCCTTTGAAAATGTAAGAACCGACAAATTATGCATGCATAGTGCATCAAAATCAACCAGACCAAGCTGGAGCACTCAACAATAGTAGAACCGAGAAAGAATCAAAGAAAATTAAAAGTTACAGAGAGAGCACGAAAGAATCATTCATGGTGTATTCTCTTCAAACACCCCATAGTGAGCTCGAGAAGAAAATCAATGGCGATATGGAGAAAATTCACCGGGGCTTTGCCCTCCAAAATGGGTATGCATGCAAATGATCGATTTTAGGTTAAAAATAAAGACTTTTTCCCACTCAACCCATGGTAACCTAACTCAACCAACAGTGAGTTAAGAATCAAAGGTACTAAATCAGCCATTAAAAAATCAATGGTGTAATATGATAACCCAAGCCAACTACCAAAGAGAAGATCAACATTGAGATCACAAAGGATAGAGATCAAACACCCGAGGATCAAGAAAAATCCACAATCAATACCAATTCATAGGATTAGACTGATCAACATTGAAAATTTATAAAGTACCAAGATCAACCGTAAAAATCAAAATGACATTCCATATGCAAGCTCAACGCGTTGATTCCAATCATAGTTACCAACTAGCATACATGTCAATGCTACAACAAAACCCTAACCATCATTGTTAGTCGACCCTCAACATGCATCACAAAGGGTTGATTCATCATGAGGTAGGGCACAAGTCCCGAATACATCAAAAAGGAATCAACCTTGATACCAGAGACTCACCTCAACAATAGGTATACCCACAAACCTGAGGTGTTTCCATTATATCTACAAAAGAGAGAGATCCAGAGAAAGCTTAGAACACCTACAGTCATCTCTCTATAGGGTGCACTTTTGAGAGATAATAGTTTTTGCATGCCCGGTGGGACAACGAATCAGATTTGTAGGTAAATTACAACAATTTACATGATTGACAAAGAAAAGAGAAGTCACTTTTCATGTATCTTTGTAGCAATTTATTATAAAGATCAAAGATTTATTTGGTGACTCCGTTAAGCAATTTCAAACTAGTTTTTCAGCATGTTCCATGCCTAAAGTGACTACGATATCATCACCAAGAGGAATTCCTTTTAATTTTATTTCTTCACCTTTGAATTTTGTAATACCTTACCTTATAATAGGCCTAGTTTTGATAACCCTCATCCTAATATTCCTTCACCACATATTAATCTCTTTGTTAAAATTCCAGATTATTCTAATGGCTATTCAACCACCTAGGAATGTTATAACTTTGTACTAATGGAAGCCCTTTAGTAATTCAATTTTATCATGATATTATAAATTCTACTATAAAGAGTTTACCTATATTCACTAATGAAAATCATATTACTCCCACGGATCATATCAAATATGTTGCAGACCCTTTGTGTTTTCCATTAACTAACACATGAGGATGTAGCCTTTAGACTTTTAGCTGCACCATTTAAAGGGAAAGGCTTGCGATGGTATAGAACCTTAGAAATTGGGAGCATAAGAACTTAGGATGAGTTGGTAGAAAAATTACTTAAACAATTTCAAGATCATTATGATCATTTATCCCCTCATAGAGTAGTTTTCAACAATTAAAAGAGCCCCTCATGAATTTATGGCTAGTTTTAATATTCATTTTTCTAGAACTTGGGAAAGAATTCCTGCAATTTTCAAGCCTTAAGTTGATCATAATTTTCTTTATTATCTTAGAGCCCTAAACAAAGTGATATTTCAGCTATGATTCAATCTATGGGAGGAGATACTCTCCTAATAGCTTATGATATTGCTATTCAAGCTGCAAACATCTTTATTCGGGATGGTAAATTAAATCCAAGGCCTTTAATACCTCTCATAATAGATTTTTCACCTATTCCACAACCTATTACCATTATAGATCCTACTATTTTAGCTCCTTCAGATGATGTATTAAAGGCATTGCAGACTATGGGTAATAAATTAACATCAATTGAAAACAAACTAGATCAGCCTAATAGGCCATATCAAGCTCCTTATCAGCAAAACCAGCAAAATCAACATAATAGGTAGCCTTATTAGCAAAATCAGAATTATAGACAGTAATATCAGCCAAGGCAATTCGACCCAAAAGCTCCTAGTTCATCTAGCACTTTTTTCCAGTTAACATGGTCTCAAAAGAATGGTGTCAACCTTGTAATCAACCTCATTCATCTGCCAACTACCCAAATGCATTCTGAATATAAGCCTTGTTGCATAGCCTCAACCTGAAGTATTGTATATGCCTCAAATGGAGGGTGGGCAGCAAGATGCTCATAATTAGAAACCACCAGAACAAAATTTGGTAAGCTTCGGAGAGGAATACTTTATTGCAGTCACAACTAGATCCTAGGAAAAGGCTCAGGAGAGAGATAAAAACACAAAAACAAACTTGTTCCGCCCAGTCCTTGATAAAACAACAAATTTAGAGTAGAAAATAGCTAACAGTTCTATTGTTCCTCATAAAATAGCCAACATTTCTACTCAAAGGGACCAATGAAGACAATTACAACTTGATCCTAGAAGACTCTTCATACCTCATATTTCAAAAGATGCTGAAGTAGAGTCTTTTTTTGTTAAATCCTATGCTAAAATGGTAGAAGCAGTTCAAAAATAGTAGTTTCTTTTAACATTTGATGTAATGAAGAAGCACAACATTAATATTTCATTTTGGATGCTCTAAGTATTCCAGGACAACAATATTTGCTTTGTCACGAGCTTGCTAAGCTCCATATTTCTTCAAAACCAGGTAGAAAAGGAAGCCTAGAAAGTAGATATAGTCCTTGGAACAATGGATCATGACCGCATTAAAGAGGTTAAATGGATGGTTCGAAGGCCTTAAATGATCGGGACATTAATAAGCCACCACTTTGTTTTATCTACCTTTGATTATTAGAGACCATTTAGTTATAAACTGCATAGTTAATAGTGGTGCAAGTAGCACAGTTATGCCAAAAGCAATTGCAGAAAAATTGGGCCTATAGTATGAACCTATAAAGAAAAACATGTTGTAACTAGATGAAACAACAACCAACACAGTTGGTATTATCAAAAATCTAGAGATAACCCTACATGCTTGTCTTAATGTTACTATTTTACAATATATGACTATTGTAGATTTACCTCCCTATTTTGCCTTATGTTTATCATGAGATTTTACAGCAAAAATAGGAGGTTATCTCTCTTCATATTGGTAATTTTTTGTTCTTTACTATAATATATGGAACCAAGGTTACCATAAATTCAAAGCCTTTGGCTAGATTTCATATTGAGCCACATGCTTCAAACGTTGCAACAAATTATGCAACTTTAGATCAGTTTGATTTTGATGTTACATCACATGTTTATGCACTAGATCATTTTTCTAATCTATTCATGGATGAAAAAACTCAATAAGAACAAGCTTATGACCCTTTCAAAGAAGTAGAAGAAGATTTTTTCAGTGTTTATTGTTTGCATGAAGAAAATGCACCAATTCCTTGTTGTCTAAAACAAAACAAAAAACATAAGAACGTGGAAGCTTCATTTTGATGGAGCTAAAAATAAGAAAGGACAAGGTGCAGGTTTAATGCTTACTTACCCTTCAAATGAAAGGTAATTTTCAACTTTAAGTATACAATTTTGTTGTACTTGTAATGTAGATGAATACAAAGAGTTAATTCATGGCTTTGATGGGCGAATGAGAGGTATAAGTACTTTAAAAGTTTTTGGTGATTCAGAATGAGTTATTAATCAAGTGAAAAACTTTAATGTCTGTAAGAATTCATTTTTGAATTCTTACAAACATAGAGTTTCAGACTTAATGGATGATTTTTATGTTATTAACATTCAATCTGTCCCAACGAGTTGAAAATAAGCATGCACACAGACTTGCAGTAGTTGGTGCTAGCTTCTATGTACTAGAAAAAATCAAAAACAACAAATTACAGCCACATATAAATTGAATTATCAGACCTTTAGTTCCTGACAATGAAGAAAATTGGAAAGTTTTTGAAGATGATGAACAAATCTACAGATTTTTATAGCAAGAAGCTAAATTTTCTACACTAAATTAGGAAAAACTACAGCACTTCTATGGTGACCAGTTTGTGAAAGGTATGTTCTTTAGCTGAAAAACAGTCATTTACAAAATTATGTTTAGAATTTAGATATTTTTTTGCCTATAAGTACCAAGATCTGAGAGGGTTTGATCCAATTTTAGCTCAACATACAATAGATTTACAGCCAAAATCCAAGCCAGTAGGTAGAAGCAAAGGCTTGTAAATCCAATAATTGAGCCATTGATGAGAAAAGAGTTATCTAAATTAATCGAATCGGGTGTTATTTTTCCGCTTAAGCATTCAAAATAGGTAGTTAATATTGTTCATGTTTGGAAAAATAATGGATAAATTAGGCTATGTGTGGATTTCAGAGACCTTTACAAAGCTTCATTAAAAGACCATTATCCATTGCCAAATATGGATCATATTTTAAGAACAATTTCTGGTTCAGACAGATTGTCTCTTTTAGATGGCTATAATGGATACAATCATATCCTTTTATGTGAGGAAGAAAAATACAAAAAAACCTTTACCACTAAAAGGGGCACTTATTCTTATAAAAGAATGACTTTTCATCTTTCAAATGTTGGTACAATGTTTCAATGTGCAATGGACATGGATTTCAACAATTTATTAAATAAATGCATATTGGTTTACTTAGATGATGTCACCATATTTTCAAAGAATTCTAATGAACATCTAATGCATTTAAGGTAGAATTTTCAGCTTTGCAGACATTTCGGAGTATCTTTGAATCCTAAAAAGTCTATTTTTTAGTTCATCAAGGTAAATTTTTGGGTCATATTGTTTCTAAACAAGGTTTAGCTAATGATCCTTTCAGAATCAAAGTTATTTCGCAGCTTATCATTACCTCATCATAAGAAAGAACTACAGAGCTTCCTTGGAAAAATCAACTTTGTTAGAAGATTGGTTCCATATTTTGTATCACTTTTCAAGCCTTTAACAACTATGTTAAAAAGGATAAGACTTTCTCTTGGACCAGCGAAGGGAGAAAAGGATTCAAAGCAATTAAAACAGCCATTTCTCAAGATCCTACTCTTGCAAATCAAAATTTGATAAAGATTTTATGATGTATGCACTTGTTGGAAATGAGACCATTTAATCTATTTTAACTCAGGTTAATGATGAAAAAATTGAGTAGCCAATTGCTTTCTTTGGACAAATTTTACATGACTATGAGACAAGGTACACCTTTCTTGAAAAATAGGTACTTTCAGTAGTTAGAGGATTGAAAAATTTCAAGTACATGCTTTCCAATAACAAGATACATGTTTTAGTTTCTCATCCAAGTGTGAAAGTATTCTTGTTAAACAAAGAACTAAATGAGAAGAGAGCAGGTTGGATTATGAAAGTTATGGAATATGATGTTGATATCCATGTTGCAAAAATAGTTCGAGAAATTGGTTTGTGTGAGCATCTAACTGCCTATATGAAAAAATAATAGGCTATAGAATTAAAAGATCTAGAACAACATGCTCAAGTTACGTATCAGTAGTCAAATAAAATCAGCAACTTGAACTCAATCAAGAAGTTTAGGAATCAAGATGGATGACTGATTTGGTGAAATACGTGCGACAAGATGCTTATCCGGAAGGTATGGAAAAAAATAAATGAATGTATTTCAGGTTACAAGTTGTACCTTATGTTTTCATTGATGGCATGTTATTTAAGATATATATAAATGGAATTTTTCTACGATGTATTGATTATGATAGAATTCAACAAATATTATCTCGAATTCCATGAACGACCTACGAGAGGTCATTTTTTATCACATATTACATCCTTAAAAATTATGAAAGCTAGTTACTATTGGCCAAGCATATTCAAGGAGTGCTTGAATGAATCGAAAGCATAAGAAATGTGCTTTCTTTATGGGAAAAGAATGTTTAGCTCCCTTTCCCCTGCAGCCTATTTCAATGGATAAGCCAATCATGCGATGGGGTCTTGACTTTATTGGTATGATAAATCCACCCTCGTCATAAGGACACAAGTGGATTTTGACTGCTACAAATTAATTTACACATTGGAAAAAAGTAATATCCTTAAAGGAGGCCAATGAGACTTTGATATTATCCTTTTATGAAGGTATAGTTTACAAATTTGGTGTTCCAGCAACTATCATTTTAGATAATGCCTTAGTGTTTCTTGGTGCAAAGGTAATATATTGGGATATCAAGCATGGAATTTATTTAAGTATATCATCCAATTATTACCCACAAAGTAATGGATTATGTGAAAGTACTAATAAAAATATTTTAACGATCATCAGAAGAACACTCAAAGACAACCAAATAGCTTGGCATCTAATGTTGGATTCAACACTTTGGGATAACCTGAGTGACTCCTAAAATATTAGTTAGCGATTAATCGTATAAGCTTTTTTATGGAAGAGAGGCAAGAATTCCCATCTCGGTTGAGTTTCCTACGTTAGATTTGTTGCATCGATGGAATTACTTGAGAATGAACCATTGCAGGTTCGTTATGCAGAGTTAATGGAGTTGCGTAGAGCTAAGAGATCAAGCTCATCTTAACATTAAAAAGGATCAAAAACAGATGAAGAAAATTTTTGATAAGAAGGCTAGGTTCGATTCTTCGATTAAGGAGACATTGTGTTAAAACGGGATGCTAATCATGTAAATCTAGGAAACCATAGAAATTTCGATACAATCTGGAGTGTTCCTTACATGATTTTAGCTTGCAAATAACACAATGCATTTCATCTTTTAAGGCTGAATGGAGAAGAAATTATCATTCCTATGAATGGTATTTTCTTAAAATGCATTCTTGAAAATCTTACACTTTTGGTTAGAGTAGGATTTTCCTTTCAATTAGTGCTTCATGCACATTGCAATGTTTTTCAATTTAATAAGTGCATTCATGCACATGATCTTTTCCATATCCTTTCCTAGATTTAGTTTGTTTTTCAAAAGGAAGTTTCCGTTATATGCTTTAACTCCATGCCCAATGAACAAGATCAAGGCACTAGTCTACAAGCTAGCAAGTAGCTTTCACACAAAATCACAAGAAATGTTGACAATTTTTGCACTTGTACAAAAATGGGCAGCTGGAAAATTTGTTACGATGGATGGCATTGCTGAAATGGACCTAAGCTAGGAGGTTCATTTGGTTTAATATATGTTCCATCGCATTAAATTAATGATTACATGTAATTTACATCTATGTGTATTGTTACAAAATGTAACAAATCACATAGTCGGCAATTCCATGTTTATCTTTAGCAAGAGAACATAGAAGCCCTAAGAACAGATGTATTAGCTTGATGAAGATCATAATTACATAATAAGTGGAGTGCTAAATTTTGGAACAACAGAAAAAGTTGTAGATTATAGTAATTGAGAGTTCGTGACTAGAGTTGACAGAATTTTAAATTTCTTTCCTTCATGATTAAATACATCCAGTTATGTTATTGAGTTTTATAGTTCAATATACAATCCATACATAAAATTGAAATGCAGAAAGAAGTACACATCGTAGTTCCCGAATTTAATGTTTTCTCCATAAGGAATTTAAATTTCTCCCACACAAGTCATGGGATGTAACTCAAAATAAATTCATAACTCAAGTAGAAGGTACATCTACATGAAAAAAAGTAAAGGAGTATGAAAAACACATAATTTCCTTGGATTCTTCTCATTTTTGTTTCTCTACTTCCTCCATCTTTACTCTATCTTCATCCTCGCTATCCACATTTTCATTGTACCTATGAAATAGAAAAATAAATAATGTCGGTCTTGAGCTCAAGATTTTGATCCATATTCTTGTATATATAAATTTCATGCAAAATGGATCTCCTAACATTAGGAGATATAAGTTACAAGAAAAATAGGTACAAAATTTTGTAAGAGAGTATTCTACAAAGAGCACATATGATTCCCCGGAATCATTTCTAAGAAGAAAGATAAAAGAAGAAAACTATGGAACATAAGAGAGGACAACTAATTTATTTCTAACTAGTTCATCTAAATGTGCAGTATAGATGGGAAAAAGGAAATAAACATTAACCGTTGTGTATGCATATCAAAAGTGTTACATTACGCATGTTGAACCTAAATAGTGTATTTATTTTAGTTCACACGTAAGGATGAACATATAAAGATATAGGCTATCACGAATCCATGAAATAAATACAAGTTTAGTACTATATATTCTAACAAATAGAATAGATACACAAAGTATAGATAATGGTTTTGATCCAGCTTGAGCTTCAAAAGAATACCCTACTAAACCATACTTTAGAATAACTTGGAGAAAACAAAGATTGTACATTGCATAAGTCAAGGATATAGCTCAAGATATCATCAAATGTATGACACAGTAAATACAAGATAAGGTTTTCAATTTTAAGCTACGCTTTCATCCATTTATGTTCGTCATATCTTCATGTTACAATTTACGTAACAAGTAAAGCACTTAAGTAAACAAATTCGAGGGATTCATAGCTAGAATTTTTCATGATTTACAAAGTACAAAAGAGAGAAAGTGCACCGATTCATATAGTGAAAGCTTTTAAAATAATTTTAATACACTTTTCTAAGAAGCAACCAATTCATATATATGGAGGTATATCAAGAAGAGATCAAAATTCCAACTACCATTTAAGGAGTTAAGCATATAAAGATTCGGGGGTGATTTTAGTTAAGTTCAAACATGCCAAATGCACCATAGTTACAAAAATACAAACCCGCTTCGGTATGAATGGTATGTTGAGTAACTATTTTAAGAGTAGTTGAAGAGCCAAATTACAACAACATAATGAAAATACATAGCAATATTCATCAATGTAGAAGTGCCTAACATCTACACTTATTATCATAACACTTAAATAAATAAAATATGTAGCTCTTCATTGAGAAGTCAACTAAGTTCATGTTCCCACTCATGATAACAGTTATAGTGAAAGATACAATCAACGAAACAAAGCTTAAATTGCATAGACATAGATTTGTGACAAAATATTGATTCATAAAGTGATCCTGAAAGAATGAAAGTTTTGGAAAAGTTACAACAAAATCCCGAAGCTCGAACTCGAGCATTGAAATATGAAAATCATAAAAATAAAAAACTGTTTGGGTACAAATGGGATATTAAAAGATACATTATAAGAGCGGGTACCCATTAAGGATGGCACAATGATTTATCTCCTTTAGGTTCATGTAAAACACAAGCACAAATTTTTAAATTTACATGACTGAAAAAACCAAACAAAATACAAGGTACCCAATATAGTCTTCAAGAAAACAATCAAGGATGCACAAGTTATAGAGAAAAGAAAAATCTATTTTATTTAATGGTCATTTAAAGTACCCCAAGTTTTGCAAAATATTTTTACAAGGCACAAGAACTAATCATTTTGAAGTCAATTCTTCCAAACCCTCAAAATATCTTTAAATGAAAAAATATTTGTGAATATCCGAATGATTTTGAACTCAAAAAGGACAGAGAACATAGGGAGAGAAAATATTTTGAAGTATCGTTGCCATTAAATTCAAAGAATGTCAACAAAAAAATATCCATGGTGTTTAACTAACAAAGGCTTAACATTTTATCAAACAATAGCCAAATCATAATGAACTTCTATTCTAAAAAGATCGAGTTATATCTTGAAATGATAAAAGTGGTGGCCATGGAAGTTCACGCAGAACCCCAAAATTTCAAGATGGTGCATCAAAATCAACGGACTAAGCTCAAGCACTCAATAATGGAAGAAGCGAGAAAGAATCGAAGAAATAGACAAGATGAGGCTCATTTCTTAGACATAACACATGAAAATCAAAAGTTACAGAGAGCCTAAAAGACTCATTCGTGGTGTATTCTCTTTAAACAGCCCATAGTGAGCTCGAGTAGAACATCAATGGTGATCTAGAGAAAAATCTCCAGGGCTTACTCCAAAACAGGCATGCATGCAAATGATCAATTTTAGGTTAAAAATAACAACTTTCACCCAATCAACCCATGGTAACCTAACTCAACTAGTGAGTTAATGATCAAAGGTACTAAATAAACCATGCAAAATTGATTGCCAAAATGATAACCCAAGCCAACTACCAAATAGAAGATTAATGGTTTAGATCACAAAGGACAGAGATCAAACAATCGAGGATCATGCACAAAACCACAATCATTACCAAGTTAGAGGCTTAGAGTGATCAATGGTGTAGCTTGAAAGTACCAAGATCAATGGTGAAAATCAAAATGACATTCCATATAAAAACTCAACGTTGATTCCGACCACGCTTTCTAATTAGCATACATGTCAATGCTACAACAAAACTCTAACCATCATGGTTAGTCAAACCACCGACATGCATTCATGAAGGGGTGAGTCATCATGAGGTAGGGGACAAGCCCCGAATAATCAAATCATTTGGATTTGACCTATCAAAAGGTTCAAAACTATAGTCCAAGTCCATGATCAAAATGTCAACAGAATAATTATCAAAAAGGTAAACAATTCCAACACCTTATAATATGCCATGGTCCGAGCACATATAAAATACATTCCAAAGTCCAAACCAATGATTATCTGCTAAGGTTAACATCTCCACCTTAAATTTTACAAAATAACTTTTTGATACGGAATCACAACACCCTTGGAGTTTGCAACTCGATGGATGAAAGCTCTCGGTGTGATTGCATAACATGGAGCATATCTCAAAGTGTGGGACTTTGCCAATCGAGAGAGCTCTCTGGATGAAGGTCGACTCTTATTCCTCTGTCTGTGTATACATTCATATTGCAGAGGATTTATCCTAAATCCTATTCTAATTTTCCAAGGAGAAAAGGTTAAGGATACGCCGAAATAAAGCCTAAACTAACAAGGGTGATGCACCAAAGGAATGTTGAAACACCTACTTTTCTATAAACACAAACCATAAAAATGCAATACTATCACCATGCACAAATAACCAGGACTGTAATGAGAGATCAAAAGGAGACAATGAATGCAAGAGAGGGTTGAAAATCATCCACAAGCATGCATTATCACTCCAAAAGTTGATACAGTGCATTACAATGGCCAAGAGGCACAAACTTGCATTACAATTTGAATGGAAGGCTTGAAACTCCACAAAATCACTTGCAGATAAGGGAAGAAGGGAGGGTGCAAAGCAAAAATGTCCAACCTTTTGAAAAATGCACCTCCTTACAATATATAGGAAGAATGAGAGGAGGTAGAATAAATTCGACTCTTGTTCAACCACCCTAGAGATGCATTGAATCCACCTACAAAATTAACAAGTCTCATGACACAACCCACACCTCCATTACCATTTCTTGTTGGGAAAGAAATACCTCATTATGGAGGTGAGTGAGAAGCATGAAAGCCTCAAGAATGGTGGCATGTATTTATTCCAGTTGTAGTCGAGGCCATTTGAAGGTCAAAGTTGGGTGCTTAACACGAGATCTCGCAATCTTTTCAAGATCCAAGCATTTAAAAATATTGGCGGGCTACATGATTTGCCAAATCTTCTCTCAATCTACTTTGGGTTTGGATTTTACCCGTGATGAGATCTTTATGGATCCCCAGTGCATTCTTATGATTTCACTACCCATTCTTCACTCTTGAAGTTATGATGGTTGAAACTTAGTCTCGCCCGTAGGCCTACTTAATTTCTTTGTGTTTCGCTAAGTCCCCCTAACTAGCAGAGCAACCGTGTCGACCCTAGACACATGGAGGGATTGCACTATTTTGGGACCTACCTTCATTATCTTAGACCTTTTCAACAACCGGTTCAACTTTTGGGGCTTAGACCACGAGGAGGCTTCACGCTCATTTAGGACCTGCCATTTTGATTCTACATTTGAAATTGTGTGGTTAGGGCACGTAGAGGCCTTCAAGGATTTTTTACTTTTCAAGCTTAGTGTCCCCTTTTCGGAATTGGGACACATGGAGGGCTGGTGCTAGTTTAGGGTCTCTCTTTGGGTCATGCCTTTGAAATTGCATTGATGAGACATGTGGAGGCTTCCGCTTACCTTTTTTACTTAGCCGATTCAGGCCTTCTCTTTTTCTTGGTCCCTAACTATGTGGTGGGTTGGCACTCATTTGGGGACTATATTTCGGGCTGCGCATTTAAATTTGCAAAAGAGAAATGTGGAGGCTTCGTTGGCTCTATTATACTTAGCCGATACAATAGCCGGCTCTGCCCCTTTTTGGACTCTAACCACGTGGAAGGGTGGTGCTCGTTTGGGAACCCACTTTTGATTCTACCTTTGAAGTTACATCAAGCTGACACGTAGCTCCTTTCGTGGCTCTAATATATTTTCTTCATTTTTTCTAAGTCCCTTTTGTTTGGCGAAGATACTACGTCTAACCCTTGACAAGTGGAGGCTTCCTCTAATGGTTGGATTTTTTCAACGGCTGGTACCACTTCCTCTGCCATGGAAACGTGGAGATCCTATGCTTGTTTAGGGTCTCCTTTTTGTAGTGCCTTTTGGAATTGCATCGAGCTGACACGTAGTTCCTTCCGTGAGTCCACTTCTTTTCTTAGGGTTGAATCATTACGGATTGCCATTACCAATCCTCGTTTGTAAGCAAATTTCTAGTTTATAAATGTGGGCTCACATGACTAAACCAATTTTCAATTTTCTTCTATGCGCAGGGTCATGTTTGATTAACTTTTCCTTAGGGGAAAACATTGGTCAACAATTTGGCAACTCACATGGTCACCTACCTACTAGGTGAAAATACCAGTAGTCTTGAATTATCCATTCGGCACGGAGTCATGAATTGATAGCCTGGTACTGATCCTGATCTTGAAACCATGAGCCCAACTACTTACGACCTGTTGGCCCTTAACCTACTCCACCGCTTGCACTCTCAATTTTTATAAGAAAATATTGAAGGTGATATTTTCTTATAGAAGAAAATTGTCTTTCCCTAGAGCATTTACCTGTTTATAGAAATGTACTTTAGGCACACATTAAACTTTAGAGGAACACTAAATTACACAATGATTTAACCTAGGAGCAATGATACTTGTGTCAAAGCACTTAATGAAATTGAAACCTAGACTATAGCAAGACAATGTGCATACGTGCACTTAGAGGAATTAAAATCCTAGGCTAATATTTACAATAGTGAAACCTTTTCCTTTCATTAACAACAATTAAGATAGATTCTCATAACTGAGAATTAGAAGCCCCTCTCCATCCAATGTAGACAATTGAAAGGAATTTCTACACTTATATCGTGTGACCATGTAGGGGCCACTCCAAATGGCATCAAATTTAGAATGCCTTCCTAGATTTTCCTAATCTACATCCCACTTCAGGACTAGGTCCCCTTCCTGAAAGGTCCTTGCTCTTGCTTTCTTATCAAACCACCTTTTGACTAAGGCTTGATATTTTTCTATCATTTAAACTGAATGTTCTCTGATTTCTTCTAATTGTATTAGCTCTGCATACCTAGCCTCCATTGGTTCAAACTCATATAATTCCAATTGTTTCATGAGTTCTAATGCGGGAAGCTCTAATGATATAGGAAACATTGCCTCCTTCCCATAGACCATCTTGTAAGGTGAATTACCTATAGATCTCTTTGGTGTGATCCTGTCATCCCATAATGCTGATTTTAGCTTTGTATGCCATATCCTTTGATTTTCATCTAGAGTCCTCCTGATGATTCTTAGTAAATTCTTTTTCGTGGACTTCTCCTTCCCATTACCATGTGGGTAATAATTTGAAGAGGTGCTCAAGTAGATCCCATTCTTAACATCCCATTGGGTGATTTTGGAGCCTAGGAACACCAAGGCATTTTCTGATATGATAGTGTCCGATACTCCAAAGCTAGTCACTATCCCTTCATAAAATTCTAGAATGCTAGACTCATTTTCTTATTTTAGTGTTATCGCCTCAGGTCAACTTAGTGAAATAGTTTGTTACCGTGAGAATCCATTTATGGCCTTGGCTTGAGTTTGGATTGATGACCCCAATAAATTCCAATCCTCATTACATGAATGGTCGGTCAACTAAAATTGAGTGCAGTGCATGGAGTGTTGTTAATATTTCCTTTCTTATGAAGAATACACATTTTTTACACTTCTTAATCCATGTGTAACAGTCACTAAACACTATGGGCCAATAATATCCCACCTTCATTATCTTGAGAGATGTTACTCATGGAGAAAAATGATCTCCGGCTTCTCCATCATGAAACTCCAGTAACACCTTCTTGATTTGACCTGTTCCGATGCATCTCGGTAGAACACTATTGATGTCCCTTTTGAAAAAAACATCATCAATGAGCACATATGGAATTTATAACGGAAGTATCTCCTTTTTCTTTACTCATTTCTTGATGGAATAGGCCTTTTTGTAGGAAGGGCATCATATTATGAGTCTAACAAAGAGTAGACACATTATCATTTTCTTGTTCTTGACCATCTTGTAGTATCAAGACAACTCCATTTCCATTGTTTACAAAAACTTGTTGACTCGAGGCTAGATGTTCACATAGTACCTTTCCACAAACCAGCTAAGTGACCTTAATTTCAATGTCATATTCCATGACACGAGTGATCCATCATGCACGTTTCTCATTCACATCCTTGTTCAAAAGGAAGTCCCTGACTCCCACATGAGAAACTAACACTTGGATCCTATTATTTGAGACTAGCTATTTGAACTTCATTAAGCTCCCGATCACTACAAGGACATGCTTCCGAGGAAGGACTACCTCACTTCATAGTCCTCTAAGCCTTGACTAAAGAAGGAAAATGGTTATTCAGATCCCCTTTTGTTTTTTTTGCACTAGGATTGTAGAATTTGTGTCCCCACCACCAAAGGCATAAAGCATGAAGTCCTTGGAGAAGTCTAGATTGACAAGAGTTAGAGCTTGGGATATGGCTTCTTTGATGGCTTCAAAACTTTCCTTTCCTTAGCTATCCACCTAAATTCCATGCTCTTCTTCAACATTAGTGTTATTGGCTTCACAAGAGCAGCAAAATTTGGCACAAACCAATGGACAAAATTTATTCTTCCTAGAAAACTCTGAAGAGCCTTCTTATGACTTAGCAAGGGAAATGCTCGAATTGCTTCAACTCTTTCTGGGTCGATTTTCAATCCTTCCTTTGACACAATATGGCCTAGGTGAGATCCTTCGTGAGCAAGGAAAGTGCATTTTTTCGGATTCAATGATACCCCAAATCTCCTACATCTTTGAGATACCTGTCTTGGATGGAAAAGGTGATCCACTACATTTTTGGAGAACACAGTGATATTGTCAAGATATATAAGTACTGTTTTGTTGATCAACCCCTTGAATTCCATTTCCATCACCCTCTAGAGGTGACCCCGACCTTAGACAATCCAAATGGCATCTTCTTGTATGCATAGGTGCCCCACTTAGTGGTGAAATCCATCTTGAACTAGTCATCTTTTGTCACCATTATCTGATTATACCCTGAGTATCCATCCATGAGAGAAAATATTTCTGATCCGGATACTACCTATAATATTTGTTCCATTGAAGGGAGTGGGTAGTGGTCTTTGAGAGATGCTCTGTTTAAGTCTCAAAATTCCATGCACAACCTAATTTATCCATTCTTCTTCCTGATCGGTACCAAGTTTGCAACCCAGCTTGAATGCTTGATTGGGAATATAATGTTTTCCTCTATCAATTTGTTTAGCTCTTTCTTCATTAGAGGCTCAATGTGTGGGTTGACTAGTCTTTGTTTCTACCTAATGGGCTTAGCATCTGGATCCAGTTCTATTATATGTTGTGCCAAATTTGGATTGAATCCTTGCAGGTCCTCATAGCTCAAGAGAAAATGTCTTGAAATTCTTGGTAAAGTTGTATGCGAATTCATATCTCTTTTCTTAGTGGTCACCTTACCAATTTGGAGTGTCTTTCCTTCCCCAACAAAAATAGGTTCTGAATCATCTCCCTTGACCTTAATGTTTGCTTTCTCTTTATGAAACTAGTCATTAGGATTGAATATTGGATCCAGGTGTCATCAACCTCTGCGAAGCTTGTTGGTCTACAATTGCACTACTTGATCCCCATACTTTGCTGCTCTAATTTATCTTGATTCCTAGCTGAGAATTCAGCCTCTTCTTGCAGGAAATTTATGATTTGTTGATCATTTTCAAACACCTGCTAGCTTGTGTTATTGTCTAGAACTGTTGGCCTTACAATCACATGGATATGTGGTTGTGTTTTTCCTCTTTTGATACTCATCAACCACATCAAATGTTTCTCTAACATTGCTGCAAGCCTATCTGCAGCTTCATTCTTTTTCTTGGGTATGGACACAATGTTGAAAGCTTCAAAGTCTTCAATTAGGTCCCATACCCTATTCTTGTAGCTCTTGAGTAGGTCATTCTTTGCATCATTTTTCCTCGACTTGATTCACAATTAGCTCACTATCACCAAATACTTGTAAATTTTCAATGCCTCTCTTTCTTCCCCAATGTAATCTGTGGATTAAGGCTTCATACTCAGCTATGTTGTTTGAGCAAGAAAAATGGAAACATAAAGCTAAGTAATATTTCATACCTTGTGGTGAAATGATCATAGCTCCTCCTCTTGTTCCTTGTCTACTCCTTGAACCATCGAAGAATAAATGCCATACTTAGTTATCATCTTTGTGATATGGCTTGGTGATGCTAGGGAGAGGATGATTATCTTCATGCAAGCAATAGAATCCTAGCTCAAATTTTTCCATTTATTTGTAAGGGTCAAATTCATGTCTCTTGTTTTCCCATTCATCAAGAGTCAAGTCCGGAATACTTCCAACCTTGGTATTTTCCTCATAGGTGCTTGGATAATCCTCTTGATCAAATGTTGAACAATTTGTATTAATTGGACTTGGTACATGAGGCTCTATGTGAAACTTTACAATGGGCTTGGATTTTATTGTGGCCTTAGCCCCATACCTCATTCTGAATAACATGTGTGACCAATCAATAGACAAATAGTCCCCAATTTTTACAGTGAAGTCTCTTGACAAACACAATACAAAGAGCGGTGGTAAGTCTATGACTGATACATCTTACAACACCGTTAAATTGGTACATGCATGTAATGTGAGGCTCAAATATTTGATTACTCCAACCTTTGTTTCTTATTTTCCATCTAATGACACCACACCTTTGGAGATGACTTCATATTGAAGACCTAATCGGTCATCTATTTGTTTCAACATGGTGAGCTACTTGCTCCCAAATCAATCATGTAATTATGTATCAACTTATCTCCTATGATCAATGAGATATAGAATGGATGGGGCTTCAAATTTTTACCTTGATGGCCTCCTCTATATGATGCTCCTTACTTGAGCTACATTGGTAAGTACCTTATCTTGTTGATTGGGTGGCTAATTTGATCTTGACCGAGTTTTCCAAGCAGACTTGCAATAGGTCTCTTCGCCCTAGGATAGCTAATGACTCCCACATTGAGATGTTTGCATTCATTTTATTCATCTACTCAATGATTTTGAATGGAGATGAACTATCTCTCTATTTCCCCTTTCCTTGCACCATATTCTCTTGTGCATAAGCTATTACAACGGGTGCTTGGGCTGGTTTAGAAGGTGGTTTGGGCTGACCTTACACATTAGGAACTGCACTTTGATTACCAATACCTTATGGAGTAATAGGAGGTTGCGGATCATTTGAATTTGATGACTGTCCTTCTCCAATATTCCTTCTCTTGGACCGTGTATTGGCCGCTACACTTTGAGAAGGGGCTTGGTTCACACCACAAAAATCTTGAGCCTGCCAATTGACAAGTGTGGTCTCATTTGGAGGTACTTCTTACTGAGTTGATTCCTACTACTTATTTCCTTCTTGGCTTGTCTCTTGTTCTACACCTGTCACTATTACCATAAGAGCTTGACTCAAGGCACCATTAAAACACATTGATTGATTATGAGGTTGATTACATGGGAAACACCAGTCATATTCTTGAGCCATGTTGTTTTGTGTTGGAACCAAGGCCCTTGATGTTGAAGCCGTGTTTGGATCATATGGTCGGAATGGCCTAGAAACTTGAGGTTTTCTTAGCTTTGATTTTGATTTTGAGCCTAAGATGGTGGTCTATTTTGCTAGTATGGGGGTCTAGCTTGATACTAATTTGGAGATTTATACGGCCTAGAACTTTGAGCTTGTTGTTTTACGGATAGTCACTAGCTCATTTCCTAGGTTATGTAGTTTCTTCATAACCTCTTATAGCTCTTTTGAGGTGCTTGAAGAAGTATAAGCCTCATTATTGCTTTGATTCCTAGGGACTGGAATGGGATTCAAATTTGGCATTTGGCTAGTTGTAAGATCTTCTAGTTCTAGATATAGAGGCATAGGTGGCCTCGGTGCTAGCTTACTAGCTTGAATCAAGCAGTTTTCAGCTCTAATAGTAATATTATAGGTTATGGGTATAGTTATACCTCCCATTGATTGAATCATCATAGCAATATCAAAATTTAAAGCTTTAAGAAAGTATAGGAAAGCACCTTCAGTTGTTGGTCTCACGACCAATGGAATCCTATCCCACGTCCTCTGAAATCTGAAGTTGAAGTTCGTCAGTTGTTCATTATGAGCTCTCTTGAGGTTGTCAATTGTTCTAATAAGGATACATTGTCCCCCTTTTCTCCAAATTTGTTAGGAATAGCTTTGTGTAAAAATGGTCCCAATTCTATATAGACCTTCTTTGTTAGATTTTTGAACCATTGTAGAGCTTTACCTTTAAATGAAGATGCCAATAATTTAACAGAAATGTCCATTTCTGTAATTTCATGAATTGCACAAACATTTACAATATGTTGGATGTGGTCAATCGGAGTTTTCTAGTTCTCTCCATTGAAATATGGGATGTTCTTCAATGTTGCAACTGGAACTAGATTTTGTGCATTGATGGCAAGTGAGCTATTGCCAGTGAATTTTATGTAGAGGTTAGTCTGTGCCATCTTGATTGGTCGAAGAACTCTAGTTGATTGAATGAAAGGCCTTCTAGATGGAGGTATTGACAATTTCCTATTTGGTGGGGATGGAGACCTTTGAGCACTTCTTCCTCTTCTTTCTCTATCTGGGAATAAATGTAGATAGACAAATAGCCCCTCTTCTCTAGTTCTTGACCTTTTTGGACTCTTCTCATGAATTTTCCAGGCTTGGAATACTGAAAGCAGTGGATTCTATCCCTTTTGGAGTCACCAAATGTGTAATTTAAGAGCTCCTTACAAGCTAGGAACTCACAACAAGTGCACATCAATCTTTTTGTAGTAAAAATGAATACTTTTGGTCCCATTGGGCATGCCAAAACTATTGATGTAGAATCAAAACACCCTGAGTCTGTAACTCGATGGGTGAAGAATCTTAGTGTGATTGCATAACATGGAGCACCTCTCAAATTGTGGGACTTTGTGAATTGAGAGATTTCTTCGAATGAAGGCCGGAACCTATTCCTTTGTTTAGGTGCACACATTCATATTACAGAGGGTTTATCCTAAATACTATTCTAATTTTCCAAGGAGACAGGGTTAAGGAGATGCAAGAAATAAATCCTAAACTAACAAGGGTGATGCACCAAAGGAAAGTTGAAACACTTTCTTTCCTATAAACACAAACCATAAAATGCAATACTATCACCATGCACAAAAAGCCGGGACTATAATGAGAGATCAAAAAGGAGAAAATGAATGTAAGAGAGGGATTAAAATCATCCACAGGCATGCATTATCACTCCAAAAGTTGATACAGTGCATTATAATGGCCAAGAGGCACAAACTTGCATTACATTTTGAATGGAAGGCTTGAAACTCCACAAAATAACTTGCATATAAGGGAAGAAGGGAGGGTGCAAAGTAGAAATGTCCAAAGTTTTGAAAAATTTGCCTCCTTATAATATATAGGAAGAATGAGAGAATGAGGTTAAATAAATTCAGACTCTTGTTCAACCACCCCAAAGATGCATTGAATCCACTTGTGAAATTAATGGGTCTCATGACGCAACCCACACCTCCATTACCGTTTTGTTTTGGGAAAGAAATACCTCATTACGGAAGTAAGTGAGAAGTGTGAGAGCCTCAAGAATGGTGGCTTATATTTACTCAAGTTATTGTCAAGGTCATATGAAGGTCAAGGTTGGGTGCTCAACGAGGTTTCACAATATTCTCAAGATCCAAGCATTTAAAAAATCTTGGTGGGCTAAATGATTTACCAAATCTTCTCCGAACTACTTTAGATTTGGAGTTTACCCATGTGAGATCTTCGTGGAGCCCCACATGTTCCTAAGATTTCACTACCCCTTCTTCACTTCGAGAGAAGGAGTTAGAATAAATTCATACTCTGTTAAACCACCCCGGAGGTGCATTGAATCCACTCTATGAAATTAATGAGTATCATGACACAACCCACGCCTCCATTACCATTTCTTGTTGGGAAAGAAATACCTCATTATGGTGGTGAGTGAGAAGTGTGACAAACTCAATAATTGTGGCTGTATTTACTAAAGTCGTATTCGAGGTCACTGAAGGTCGGGTTTGGGTGCTCAACGTGGGCTCTCATAATCTTTTCAAGATCCCAGAATTTAAAAATTCTTGGAGGGCTACATGATTCACCAAATATTCTCTAAAATGCTTTGGGTTTGGATTACACGTGCGAGATCTTCGTGGAGCCCCATGCATTCTTAAGATTTCACTAACCCTTCTTCATTCGAAGTTACGATGGTTGGATACTTGGTCTTGCCTGGGCCTACTACCATGCTTCTTTGTATTTTGGCTAAGGCCCCCGACTAGTGGAGAAACTATGTCTAACCACTGGACTAGTGGAGAAACTATGTCCGACCCTAGAAACTATGTCGACCTTCTTTGGCTCTTAGACCTTTTCAACAGCCAATTCAACTTTTGGGGCTTAGACCACATGGAGTCTTCACGCTCATTTGAGACCTACCCTTTTAATTCTACCTTTGAAGTTGCACGGTCGAGGCATGTAGAGGCCTTCGTAGGATTTTGGACTTTTCAACAGCTGGTTTCCCCTTTTCAGACCTAGGCCACATGGATGGTTGGCATTAGTTTAGGGTCTCTCTTTAGGTCATGCCTTTAAAATTATTTTGATGAGACACATGGAGGATTCCACTTACCTTTTGTACTTAGCTGATTTAGGTATGCTCCTTTATCGCTCACTGACTACGTGACGAGCCGGCGCTCGTCGGGGACTGCCTTTTAGGGTCACACATTTGAAATTGTGAAGACGAGGCACATGGAGCCTTCGTGGGATCTGCTATACTTAGCTAATTCAATGGTTGGCTCTACCCCTTTTGGATTCTCGACCTTGTGGAAGGCTAGCGCTCATTTGGGGACCAACTTTTGATTCTACCTTTGAAGTTGTGCCAAGCTGACACGTGGCTCCTGCCATACGCTCAACTATATATATATATTTTTTTCCCAAGTCCCTTCTATTTGGGAAAGGTACTACATCCGACACCGGACACGTGGAATCTTCCGCCAATGGTTGGATTATTTCAACGGCGGTACCACTTCCTCGATCAATGGACACGTGGAGATCTGCGCTTATTTGGGGTCATTTTGTAGCGCCTTTTGAAATTGCACCGAGCTAACACTTAGTGCCTTCCACGAGTCCGCTGCTTTGCTTAGGGTTAAATCGTTCTAGATTGCCATTGCGAGCCTGTTTGTAACCTGATTGCTAATTTTGAAATGTGGGCTCACATGGTGACCAACTTTCAATTTTCTTCCGTGCGGGTTGTGTTTGTTTAATTTTTCCTAAGGAAAAAAATTGGTCAATAGAACCTTAATCTTCTTAAAATATTGTGCCAAGGATGATTTGTAGTAAAAGGAGAATATTATTTTTTCATTAAGGTGGCCCCATAATGGGAAAATTGGAGGTTGGATAACTCATTACTTGTAGAGAAGTATTTTACATGTTATTCACTAGAAGACAAGAAGATGTCAACTTCGGGACTTACAATTGGACCTCACAATGGATGGAAGACATGGATAATGTTTTGCAAAAGTGTTACAAGTAAAATAATTATTTTTACTCACACGGGAGATTTAATTTTTTTGCATGTGCAATAGAGGGCAGACTTAAAGAATACTAAATTTATGATTACAAGTGTCACATCAGCAGAAGAAGACATAGATTACATGTATTGGAGAAGACTTACTCATCAATAAATCTTATTATTAGTCAAGTTATCCATCCAAATTTATTTTAAAATAAATCAATCAACTATAGTTTGAATGGGATGTATTTTTGTAGTCAAGGCTAGTAATGCCTCATTATTTTAGCATGTTTATTTTGTTCCTTTATTTATTCATAATGAAGGATGAAAATAGGATATATAGGAGAGTACAAATTTAGTCTATTTTTAGGATGGGTGGGATGAATAACTTATTATATATTGTGTGCAATTACAAGGCACAAAGGAGGAATTTTAAACAAAGGAGTGTTGAAGCAGATTTTGCCAATTTTTTTCCTTTGAATGAGAATTGTTTTCTACCTTTCCAATTATTTGTAGTTTTGTGTATGTCTTATTAATTCTTGTGAACGTCAAATTACCTGATTAATCATATTACCTTGATGTAAATTTAGTAATTTCTGCATAATATTAGTGTGTATATTTTTTTGTTGTATTGTTATGATTCATTCCCTCAACACATCAAGTGTTTTGCCTTAATATTCTACTGAAAACTATTGGTTTATGCATCAAGAATCCATTCTCAAATTTTTTATGCATGTATTCTCAAATCTTTCAAAACATTTGGTGTATCACCCTAGTTTTTCAATTCATTTGCAGTCATCTTTTACCCTCCAAACCCGTAAAAAATAGTTTAGGATACATCAAAAAGGAACTGGCCTTAATACCAAAGACTCACCTCAACAATAGGTATACCCATAGACCTTAGGTGTTTCCATTGTATCTACCAAAGAGAGAGATCCAGAGCAAGATTAGAACACATATAGTCATCTCTCTATAGGGTGCACTTTCTAGAGATAATAGAGACTTGACTCGATCCAAACTCAGACACTCCACATGACACCTATTGGATCACCCATGAGTATTATAATGACATTTTTGTTGGACCTTCATCAATCCCACATCATTTTCCACGAGAGGGGAGGTAGTCAAAGAATGAATAGACAAAGGACCTAGATAAATCGCGATCCTCTCCTATCTACATCAGCCTTCTCTCATTGCATTGCAATGGTGGCAAAGAGATCCACCCAACTCCCCACCTAAGGATAACCTTCATCTCCTACATCACCTACAAAGGAGTCTTCTGCGACATTGAGACCATCTCACCCCTAGCTTCTCCACTTAACGAACCTTTACCTCATCATACCTCCTCCACCCGTAGAGGAGCACCCATTACCTCCTCCACCTACAAAGGAGCACCCATTGCCTCCTCTACCCATGAGAGGAGCACCTATTCATTCCTTCACTCATGAGAGGAACTCCCATTATCCCTTCTACCCATCATAGACCTGGTGGGGATACCTTTTCCTCTTAGAAAACATTCTCCATCCACTACTTGACATTCAACAAACCTACTTTCAGCTCTCTTACCCACAAGTTTGAAGCCGGCTGATTTTCCATCTCTAAGATGTATTTTACGAGAATTCGACTAGGTCCTCACCACTTCACCCACGAGACATGCCATTCTCACATTTGGTTGATCACTTAGAGTATGTGGACAGAGATTTGTTATGGGGCACTTCTTACTCCCTATCTCAACATAGATGCAGAGATCCTCGATGACACCTCCACTATCTACCTAAACACATTTCCACCCATCAAACCACCTAAAACCACTACTATCGCAACCCCTTACTTATTTAACACTCACACCACACCCTTACCTATAACCCGACCTATTCCTAAACCCAAACCCATACCCACAACATTTACCTCCAATAAACCTATTACCACTTTAGGGGTCACCACGATCACCAAACCTTACTCATCCACCTATTAAATGGATTTAGCTACATCCTCCAATGTTAAAACCACACCTAATATGACACCCAAGATAAATAAACAAACTCATCAACCTCATACCCTTACCACACCAATCACACTCGCACTTGTCCCATATGCCTCAAGACCTCGGCTACCCAATGGGGTCACGCACCGCTCACACATTCATAACCCAATAACACAACCACCCATTCCTTCCTCAAAAATCTCTAACCTACTTAGTCACATACCATGACTCATACCCACACCTACAACCTTTTTACCACCAATACCTCTCGATACCTTCAATCATTGCTTCACTACCTACTACACTTCGGTCCTTTGTCCCTCACACCCCAAGCACGACCCGCCTCATCTACCTTCATAGCACCCCATTATCCCCGTGGGTAACTCGCCCTCTTCCTCCATATGATTTTCCTTCTAGACCCCAGTATACCCACATCACCTTTACCCAAGAAGTGCAAACGAAAAACAAAACCACACTACCCCACAACAAGGTAGTCAAAACAAAACCACACCCTCCTACCCATCCATCTACTATACCCCTACCCAAACAAACCTAAACGATACCTCAAACCACACTAGCGCCTAAACCCATAGCTCAAACCCTTCCTACGATTCCAAAAATAATTCCCCGATAACCAACCACACCTACACCCAAACCCACATCTACTTCCCATTGTGATCCACTAGTAGGGTCTTATGCCAAAATTTTAACCAACCTCCTCGATACTTTTGTTATCACATTACTGCCAATCCGACCTTATGACCCCCTCAAACCCAAGCCAAAAGGATTTGATGATACTAAAATTTGCACATATCATCATGTTCTAGGGCACGATGTGGAGAACTGAAAGGCCTTGAAAACCATCCTTATCTAATTATGTCCACTAGAAACCAACTTTGATGACGACGACCTTCTGGATGAGGATCCTACTTCACCTAAACCCATTCCTACATTACCCACTCAACAACCACAACCTCCACCCTCATAGCTCCCGAACCAAACACAAAAATTTAAATTAACATGGTTCACATCGGGAACTTGCCACACCACCATCCAAATGTCGCGGCACCCAGCTGACCTCAAAGGGCTTTTCTCCTCCCGTAGATTTTTGCCCTTCATGTCGTTATACCACATACCCTACACCTCCATTTGAAAAATTCCCTCAAATCAACATGATACATGTCACAAAACGTACGTAGAAGGGTAAAGAAAGGGCAACTGACCCACCAACCAATCCTATACCCAACATACCATCTACACCCATACCTAAGATAACTATTTGTGGCCCCACATACCCCATTTCTAATGGTGTCACACAACACACCATGATCAAACAATTACACCAATCTCCACTCAAAATTTCCTTATATGACCTCATCCAAACCTCGAAATCCCATTGTCAAGCCGTCATGGAGGTTCTTCAATCTATCAAGGTTTTACCCAATGACCCTACACCTGTAGCCTCCATTATCACACCCCATCATGTAGCCTCACTTACCAAATTACCACCTTCATCCTCACCTCACCTTGTTTGCCAAGTGGCCTCCCTTAGCTTAGCTTCTACGAGACGAGAGATCACGCCATACCAAAATGATGACCCATACCCAACCCTCTTCATCTCTATACACATTGATGACATACGGGTATGCCATGTGATGATTGATGGAGGCGCTGGCATTAACATCATTTCAACCCATGCATTTTCTCAAATGTGAATACCTAAAAATTACATGCAGTCATGTTGCATTCATTCAACGATGCTATCACCTCCACACTAGGCACTTCCATCCTTCACGTTCATGTGGGCACCCGCACTATTCCGCAATTGTTTATGTTTTGGAGGGGAATTCCAATATAACTAGTTGCTTGGTAGACCCTATATCCATGTCATGGGTTGCGTTCCTTCCACTTTGCATCATTGTGTAAAGTTTGAACATGAAGGACACACTTATACCATTCCAGCTGACCCATCACCTTTCAAAACATGCAAGATGATTTATCAACCTAACGATGTACTCATACCGGTCAAGCCGTGTACTTACGTAACCAATACCACTTCACCTACACCTACACCCACACCTACCAGTACAGTCGCTGCTTTCACCTCACATACCTCCTCCACGCCTACCATTGTTATAACCTCCACAACTGACCCATTAGCTTCCTAAACCGTTAATACCACCTCCGCATCAACCTCCGACACATTGTCCATACCAGCTACCCACATACCAACCACTGATCCCTTGGAAGGTGTTTTTAAATGCCTCACTCTAGGGGAGTACCGCCTATATAGTGTCAACACCTTCCTTCCTCCATACAATTATGGAAGTCTTCACCAACACCCTTGCTATGATCACCGTATAGGATAACGCCTTCTTTATGGTCCTCCTCATCTTTGTACTAGTCTAACCTATGGGGGAATTGATACCACCACCTACACACCTGAACCACCATCACATCCCCGCCCATTTTCCACTGACTTCCAATCACTTACCAATCACCGTTTCACCCACACCTTCCTACACCGTTGTGCATGGAAGGGTTTTAGTTTTGGCTTCTACGAGCAAGGTCTCCATACCGTTATTCCATGTACCACATGCAAACATAATGACCGTAGTGGTATTGGCTTCCCTGACCCTTCTACCAAACTAGCCCGCATTGAATTCATTGAGGACCCTAGCCCTTCTCCACCTTCATCACCACCCTCACCAACAGTCGATGGATCCTGAATCTATCCCTCCTAACTTTTTTTTTTCATAAACACCATTTCCACTGGGCCTTTGACTTATCAACGCGAGGGTGATGCCCTTCCACTCTTTCATTCTTATATCCTGAGATGATCGAAAAGACACACTCGACCATTAACATTGTTCAATGTCGGGATGATGACTCCATATTCACCTACCTTGGTGTAGAAGACTCATATATTCATCGGTCGTTACCCTCTCGAGATGCAAACAATGTTGAATGAATTGACTATCGAGATCAACATTCATACTCGGGATGACCCACACAACCTAAAGATCGAACAATCTTTAGATGTTGTTGAACAGAAGCCATCACTTCTTTTCTCGAGATCATAACCACCGCTTTCACTTGGTCTTACGTAGACAATTCTCGTATCAACCCCACCATAGTGTTCCATAATATCCTAACCGTTCCCTATGTCAAACCTATCAAACAAAAGATGGGGAAAATGCACCCTCGCATTACTCTTCTCATCAAAGAAGAACTTCAGTGCCTTCTTTTCGTTTCCTTCATCTTACCCATTGATTATCCTTGTTTTATTTCTAACATTGTCCCTATTACTAAAGTAACAGGGGGACTCCGCATTTTCACGGACTTCTGTGACCTCAACCTTGCCTACCCGAAATATGATTTTCCCTTGCCCAGTATTGAGCAACTAGTTGACCTTATCGCGGGTCACGAGATGCTCTCACTCATTGATGGTTTCTTGGATTATAACCAAATTTTGCTTGCCCCAGAAGATCAGCACAAGACCACATTCATTACCCCTTGGGGAACCTTTTGCTATCGAGTCATGCCTTTTGGCCTTAAAAACACTGGTGCTACATATCAACGTGCTATGACTTACATATTCCATGATATCATGCATCGCATATTGGAAGATTACATGGATGATCTCTTAGCCAAATTTAAATGCCACGCTAAACACCTCGCAGTCCTCAAAACATTCTTTGAACACCTCATTAAATATTGTGTTTTCCTTCAACCTAAAAAGTGCGTCTTCATGGTTCTCTTAGGAAAGCTCCTGGGATTTTTCATTTCCTCACATGGTATAGAAGTTGTCCTCTGCTAAAGTCAAGGCTGTTCTGGAAATGCCTCCACCCACGAACCTCAAAACACTCGTAGCTTATAAGGTAAATTGTAGTCCATTCACCATTTCATTTCACAATTATCGATTGGTGTCAACCATTTCATCATCTGCTTAGGAAGGATGTCTCCTTCAAATGGGATGATGACTATCACAAAGCTTTTGAGGCCTTAAAAAAATACCTTCTCCAACCACCCGTACTCATTCCACCGAAAGACGACCAACCTTTTTACCTATACATATCAGCTACCGATCACTCCTTAGGGGCTATGCTCGCTCATCGTGATGAACAACATAGGGAGCAGGCGGTTTATTATATCATCATACCCTTCTAGACTATGAAACCCGATACACTCACCCTAAAAACTTTTCTTAGCCTTAGTTTTCATTGCCACCAAACTCCGCCATTACTTACTCAACCACAAAACCTATGTTGTGACCAACACTAACCCCTTACACTTCATGTACACTAAACCTTATCAAAATCAGCGCACCGCATGATGGATTATGCTTTTAGCTGATCTTGACCTCAAATTCATCCACCAAAAGTCCATTAAGGGCTAGGCTATCACTGACCAACTGGCTGATACACCTATTTCTAGGGACCAACCCTCTAATTTTGACTTTCCCGATGAGTTGATTGCTACCCTTTCCCTGGATGAACCCCTTACCAAACAACACTGCTTCTTCGATGGTTCTAAGTGCCAGCATGGGGTAGATCTTATGTTATCCTCATCCCTATGGATGGATAACCCATGCCCTTTCTTTCAAACTAGACTTTGAATGCACCAACAATGTTACCAAATATGAAGCACTCGTATTAGGTCTCCGGACCACCTATGCCCTTGATGTCAAATCAATCCACATCTTTCATGATTCACAATTGTTCATACACCAAGTTAATGGTATGTACCAATGTCATAACAAGATACTTCAAAAGTATAAACATCATGTAGACATACTTTTGACCACCTTTGATCATTACACCCTTCAAACCATCCCACGATCAACCTACAAATTTACGGACACTATAGCCTTTCTAAGCTTCCCAAATACCCACTTCCCTATTGACTCCAACAATATTTTCACTATACAATGCCTCCATTCACCTTCTTATTTACCTCACGATGTTTACTCAATTAGAATCGACACCCCTGACCCGAGTGACCTTTGGTATAAACAATACTCCGACTACCTTTCCCTCTCCATCTTACCTCCTAATCTCACCCATAACAGACAATGCGCCTTCCTTAAGAAGGTCTCCCATTTTGTTATCCTGGGGGGACTCCTCTATAAGCGTGGCTTTGATGGTATTCTCTTACGATGCCTCACAAGTTCTGAAATTCCTTATACCATCAAGGAGGTTCATGATGGCATATGTGGAGGTCACTTTAGTGGCCTTGCTATTGTTAAGCGTATTCTTCACCTACGATATTACCTAACAACCCTTAACCATGATTTTTGTGACTATGTCAAATGCTACATGAAATTTCAACAACATTCCAACCTTCATCATACACCCATTCATGACTTACAGTCACTAGTGACCTTTGGCCCTTTTCTCAATGCGGTTTAGACCTTTTCAGAGAAATCAATCCTCATTCTTCCCAGCACCATCTATAGATCATAACCACTAGCTTGAATACTACACAAAATGGATAGAAGCCATACCGCTCATTTCCACGAAAGCCAAGAAAATATGTGAGTTCATTAACCGTCACATCATTTGTCACTTTGGTGTCCCTCATCGCCTCATCACTGACAATGGAAAACAATTCAAAAACAAAACACTACAAAAACTTTACGACGCCTTTGGCATTCAGCTTAGTTTCTTCTCACCTTATTACCCACAAACCAATAGCCAAGGCCGAATCCACTAACAAAACCCTCAATAAAATTCTCATGAAAGTGGTTGATGATACTGGGAAGGATTGGCATACGCACATTCCTTTTCCTCCATGGGCATACCGCACTAGTATTCTCACTTCCACTACGGCTACACCCTTTTCACTGGTCTACGGTACCGAGGCTGTTCTACATCTTGAAGTCCAGATACCCTCACTTCACATTTCTCTCCATGACATGCTTACTGATGATGACTTTCATCAAGACCACTTAACACAACTGGAGTTATTAGATGAATGTCATCTTAACATTTTGGATCACCTTCAAGTTTATCAACAACGTATCAAACGTGCTTATGACAAACGTGTTCATGAATGAACCTTTCAATTCGGTGACCTTGTTTTGAAAGACAATCAACATGTAACCAAAGCAGAGAAAAGAAAACGGGAAAATTTTCTCTTAATTGGCTTGGACCATACATCGTAACTCATACCTATGGATCGGGTGCCTATCGTTTGTCCTCACTTGATGGTAAACTGAACCTAAGCCCCTCAATGCCTTACATCTTTGACTATTCTACTATTGACCTCTAGTCCTACATCACTATTTTATCTAGTTCATGCTCATCCCTTGAGTTCCATTTACCCTTTCCACACCTCATCTCCAATGACTAAACAAGGATCATGTGATTAGCCATCCCCCTTTTTTTCTTTTCATTAATATGTGCACCACAACTCTTGCACATGGCATGATTCTCATGGATAATTTTCATATTTTAGATGAGATCCCATGGTCATTCACCCTTTCCTTCTCAACAAGAACCAAATTCTTTGTTATAGTTTCGTCCATGACTTAAAATCCAAAAAAACAAAAAAGATGAATCCCTCATAAGCACATCTTCAAAAATAAGGGATCAACTCCTTGAGTCAAACTTCCAATATAAAATATGAATCCCTCAAAAGGACATCTTCCACCCTCAATTGTTACTATAAGTAGACTGCTCCCTCGAAGGAAAGCTATAAAAGCTCTCAACTCTCTACAAAGTTTTTCCAAAAAGAACACTTTTTTTCTCAAAAATCAAAATTTAGAAGCTTCCCGCATCGATCAGCTTCGCGAAGACCTCAAGGAGACATATACTCATCCCGTGTAGACTTTCACATCAATCAATCTATCTACAAAGTCAAAAAGAAAATAAAAAGACAAATAAGCTTTTTCATCATGGACTTGCCTATTGTGATCTTGGCTCTATTGCCCAAGGCATTCTACTTCCCATTTTATGACCCAATTACCTGCACCTCTCTACCCATTGTCTTTTCACTTCATACCTCAAGTGACCTACTAAACCTATGACATTTGGTGATCATATGAATCTTTGTCACTCTTATAATTATCAATCATGTAATGTCTTTAGGGTCTTACATTCATTAGCTTATCTATAGATGTGTTTCATACGTTTTGATCCTTGCCAATCGGGTGGCTTTCTTTCCCCCTCTTATATTTTCTCTTCTTCATCACCTTTTGATTTTCTTATACAAGACTTAGTCCTCGATGCTTACCTTTTTGGGGTCATCCTTCCCTTTCACCATAGTCGCCCTCACCTACAACATTTTTACTATCATCTACCCCCACCTATTAAACCCAAACCCACAACATGACCACAAACCTACCAACTCATTTTCACCTTCTTCCCTAGCTTATGGGAGAACTACATCGGTTTGAGGTCCCTTTTCATAGGGACTACGTAGGCAGCACTTCCAGGGCATGGGGCCCTGGAATGTTAGCTAGGACACTCTTTACCCTAACCATTTTCCCCACCTTTTACCTGATTTCCTGTTCATATCAAAATACCTCGACATCTAAACCGTATACCACATAACTTTTACCACTTATATTATTTCACATTTTTATACATAACCAAAATTTTCCACATCTTACACTATCTCATGCATTTATATTACCATTTGTTATCAAAATATCAAAATAACTCAACAATGCCTAACAACCTAACTCAACCATTTCTATTAACCTTTGACTCAACCATGCCTAACAACCTAACTCAATCCATGCCAAAACCAACCCTACTCAACCATGCCTAACAACATAACTCAACCATGCCTAACAACCTGACTCAACCATGCCTAACAACCTAACTCAACCATGCCTAAACCGACCTAACTCAACCATGCCTAACAACCTAACTCAACCATGCCTAACAACCTACCTCATCCATGCCTAAACCGACCTAACTCAATCCATGCCTAAATCGACCTGACTCGATCCATGCCTATGACTTGACTCTATCATGCCTAACTCGTATATTTTCCATCCATATCATAATAAAGTAAAACTCATACACATCACAAAAACAACACCTAAATATCATCTCTCTCCTCATATATACATGTGTGTATCAATACAATGTACACCTATATCACATAAATGTGCATCACAATAAACATGCTGTCTCATTATGGATATCATCTCAAAAATGTCGCACGCAGGCCAATATACTATAAATAATCATCATCAGCTCGCAGGCCGGTATCCAACACAAAAATGTGTTCGGATAGTAGGCCGGTATACATCCGAAATCAAAAATACAAAAATAGGTGACATATTGTCTCACATCTACTATAACATATCTACCTCATCTATAGTGTCGATAGTCCCCTCTGATCTAGAGTGGTGTCTCTCTACTCTCAATCTACCACTAGACATCTTGGCATCTGATGCTGACCCCCGTGCACTGATCGATGTCCTCTGCTCTCTCCTTTGGGCTCACTAGCCACCTCCACTCTCGGACTATACGTGTGTGATGCTGTGTTTTCTCACTCAGGATCGACTATGGTGGTCTCATCACACCATCTACTAATATCTGTAGCTCAGGCTACTCCTCCTATAATTTTACACCGACGCTCTCACCTTTCTACCTGTATCTGGGACTCTGGCCTCTCGCCTGTACCTGTGACCCCTGCCTCCCCTACACCTATCTAGACCACTTTACCTTCACCTCTAGCCCTCCACCCTCTTGACCTCCTCACGTCCCACTTGTTGATAGCTTATTATTTTACCCCTACCTCGGCCTTACCCATGCCATAATCTCGATATTTAGACCCGACCATCACTAGTGAACTTTGACCTCATGTGTTCGCTATACCTTGTGTACACTGTTACTGTGTTGTTGACCTAATGACCTTACCTAGCCTATTGTCATGACCATTTATCTTGACCCTACCTTTGGTGTCTTGGAACATACCTAAAAATTTCTGCACCTAACCTACGTTGTGTTTCTTGACCTTATCCTATACCTTGAATACTAAATTTACTTCACCCTTGTTTGGATAAACCTATCAATCCTTAGATGATGTAGATTTTTCCTCGCTCTTCAACTCCGGTAGCGTGCTGCAGCTTTATATGTGTGCATGTGTTTGATCATTCTACTACCTTTGACCACGACCCATTACCTAAATCACACGAGTAGACCTTTCACCCTCTTCCCCGCACCTACTTACCTTTTCCTCACATTTACCTTTTATCAAACCACTCACCACTTCATCCTACTGTTTACTTTGTCAGGTCCTGGTTTGAGGGGAATCACCTTCACCCACACATTGGGCCAACCACATCTTATTTTTGTTAGCATCGCTTACCAATATAAGCTACGCAACAAAAAGGGGAAAATGTAGACACTAAAATTAGGTCACACTCCCCCTTCACCCTACTAGTATTAATTTAATTAATTTAATTAAATTAACTCATTATCCTCACCATATTTATTATTTAAATATCTTAATTTAGATAATATCCACACAAACAGTTCACTTAGACACCTCACCAAGTTAACTCAACCTAAGACCTATTCTTAGTAAGTTTCCATAACTAACTAAGACTTACCCAGACCCTAAAAACCAATGCCTACATTCCCTCTAACCACATTCCCGCATGCTCACAAGAAGCTCCTAGTTGAATCCGTGGGATAACGAAATGAGATCCAAGAAAATCAGGAGGATCCCCCTAAGTTTAGTAAACCTAGGAAATCTCACCTTGACCGATGTTGGTTACCCCTAACCATCATCGGTTAAGCCAGACCGCCATCGGTTACCCCCTTTTTAACCCCAAAACAACTTTATTCTCAAGGTTGGAATTTGGAACCTGGAAGTTGGAAGCAAGAAATTTGATGAGAAAGAACGAGATCTCAAAAGATAATGCATCTTCAGAGAGTCAATTCCAACAAGAACTCACATCCAAGGAAGGAGATTGAGCATCTTCTCCTACACAGCCATCCCAGCCACGTTCGGATCTATCTAAGAAAAGAGGAGCATGCATGCAGCCCATGCAGAAGCTTTTCTTCAGTTGGTGATCACTTGTAGCCTCCAAACCCATCATCAACACCTCCATCCTTCACACACAGACTTTCAGAAATGAAATCCAAGTAAGTATAACATCATACTTTCCTAGTTATTTCATTTCATCATTATGTTATCACCCATTGTTTATCTTGCTCCTTATTGACCATCTCCAACACTTTTCACCTCCGTAGACCCAAAAAACCTTGCCAAAACCTACTCCAGTCACCCATTACCTCGTCCTAACCAACCAAAATCCTTTGTACAATCACAAAGAAGACCAAAAACCCCATTTGGTGACATTCCCCAATCTCACGGTAACCAGCACCGATTATACCTAATCGGGGTCACACCCTCGACGACGTCCAATCTCTGTGTTTGCCTACACAACCTTAAACAGAGACCTACCCACCTCATTTTACTTCACCCTCACTCACCTGTGACCTACCCAAGACCTTTATCAAACTCCGAACCCAAAACCAACCATTTGACCTCATGTGGATTCTATTATAGCTTAACCTATTAGATTACATCTATTTCTTATTGTGTTTAAAGGAAATACCTAAATCATTTTAAAATAACAATAGGATTTACCTTGTTTTCAGCATTAATTTTTTTAAATAGTGCACTCGATGGCAATCTAGGAAGTATCATACTTCCTTGATCTAGCTACGCTAGGAATTTCACTACCCATATTGTTTAATTCTTTATGGTGGTCTTGCTTTCATTACAGGTAGTTCCTCATAGCCAAAGGGAATCTCTCACGATTAGTTGTGGATTCAGAAGTCATACACACACAACAACCCATCAATCGACATTTGAATAGGTATTCCTCCTACGCCCGTTACACTATCTGTTTCACAACAATTCAAAGAAACAATCTAAGAAAAGGGTGAAGCATAGAGGCTTTAAAACTAGTGCCTTAACCTTGTTGTCGGTGTTCTGAGGAACTCTCTCCAATGATGCCCAATTACTCCACACTCGTAGCAACTACCAGGTCCACACCAATGAGAAGCGGTTCTTCCATGTACGCTAGTGGATCGTGTAATGGATCTTGATGATCCTATTATGTACTATTGTGGTTGCTACTGAAAAGATATCGTTGATTGATCTCTAGATGGTTCTTGAGTCCTGACTAGTATTCTAGGAGGACGCCCTTATATGTGTCCCTTCTGAGTATTGAATCTCTATGGAGGCCTAAATGGAGGATGAGTATGTTGATATTGCTGCTGAGGTAGTAATTGTGGTGGCTCAAGGAAGACTTTACAGAACCATGTCAACCATGAGGAGGAAGAGGAGATGACCCCTCACTTGATATCATGTACTTTTGGATAGGACTCTACACTTTGTCTCTAGCCTATTGTGTCTTCCCCAAGTCAACTCCACAAAGTAGGCATTCTCAATGGCCTCTATTAATGTCTACACACAATGAATGTGCACTACCCCTCTAATGTCGAGGTTCAAGCCCCCGATGAACTTTTGGTTCTTCACGTGCTTGTCCTACATATAATCTATGTATTGAATCAAGTCCAAAAAATGACTATCATACTTCTGCCATTGTCATGGATGCTTTACGTAGGTAATGGAACTGATATCTCTTCTACTGAATGGACCTCCTAGACAAGTACCTACTCCTGATCTACTCCTCGATGAGCTTCCAATTGATTGTTTCAGAATCCACATAGAGCTTCTTCTCCTTGGTCCTCCACCAAAACCCAACTTCATCTCTCATAAGGTGGATGGAAACATGAGCCGTCGCGTTGTTGGTACATTGGCATAGCTTGAAGCATCCGCTCAAGCTAACAAACCATGCCTCTTCTTGAAATCCCCCAGTGTCCCCAGTGAAATGAGATGGATGGAGTTTCAAGATATCTTTGATTTGATCTGTCGTTTAGGTTGTCTACCTATAGGTTCTCAATACAATCATCACATTGCCTAGGGCTCCTAGATCTGTCTTTGTGTCCTGTAGCCCTATCTCCATGACCCCTCTGTGGTGAATATTTTCTTACTGACTTCACATGGGATTTCTCTATCCTATACTCAACACTATGTTAGAAATGTGGATGAACCTTTACTGATGGCTCTCATTCCTTCCTACTAGGTATCCCTCCTAAAGATCCTTTACATATAATGGCATTGACATCTTTTAGTGTCTCAAGTATCTAAGGTAATATGACTTCAACTACTTGATCTTGGGGTGGTAAGTATAGCTCCACATGCAATAACCCTCGTTTGGTCTGCACCTCTGCCATGTACTCAAGGTGAGAGTTAGTTTTATCATTCTAGGTTTTCTATATTTAAAATATCATGCCAAGTTGTATGATCTATATTAAAAGTTGCAAGCTAGGTTTTCTTGTTGTGACTTAAGTTTCCAGTGTTCCCGGGTCCAAGCATTGAACCCACAACTCTAATACCAAATGTAATGCCCACAAATTTTGACATTCTAAAACCACATCAAACCTTAATAATTCTCTAGAAATTTACAGCAATTTTTTATTTAAAAGGTTACAAGGGTGTCAAACCCTAAGAATGTTTAATTAGTTCCTAAAAATTTACTACATTACAAAGGATAGACCAAGTATAAATTAATAATTAAATATTCTTAATCTATTTCAAAAGTCAATTTTAAATTACAATCTGGTAGGAAGATGCCATAAATTATTTTGTTTGGTTGAATAGTTTCTCCTTCTCAAATTAATATTCAAACCCACAATAATTAAACCCTTAACCTCGCTTACTTTATTTCTCTTAACTTACTAGCTTTAATGTTTCCTTAGAATCATTTACTAAAACATACTAGAAAACTTACATAATTAACTTAACACACTAGGACCCTAAGTGGCCCCATTCATCCATTTTCACATACATTTGATTTATTTAACAATTACAACCATAATATGAATATGCTCACCTAACAATTATAGGGATGATTCTCAACCCTTCAATCAAATCAATTGTGGCCACTAGATCTTAGATTTCTAACCTAAACCTAATCATCCTTAAGAAATTTTAATAAATCTTTTTGTTGCCCTAGCCTCCTCATTTGGTCTCTTTTATTTTCTTTAATTTACAGGATGGAGGATTGGAAGCCATAAAATCAAGGAAGGAATAATCCATGAAGGGATTCATTAGGATCAAGCTTAGATTGGTTTAGATTGTGGATTTATTATAGAAATATCTTCCATTTGAAGATTGTAGAAGTTTCCACTCTAAATCTAAGGTTATTATTTAGTTATTTCCATTTTTAGTTCTCCATTTGGGCAAAACTCTCTTTCCAAATAATCTAAGGGATTTGATACATTGAAATGCTCATTTAAAGATTTACATTTCAAAACCATGAATTTATTCCCTTATAGCTTGTTGGTTACTTCCTTTTCACATTTTCTAGGCTCATATTCAATTTACAACAAGTTTAAATTGCATAGTCTCATATTTTTTTATTTCTTCACCGACAATGATGATACCACCACCCAAAGTAAGCCAACATTCCTGGGATCACTACCCTATAGTCTCAAATGTGGGGCACCTAACCCAACTCCCTCCCAAAACATGAAATAAAATATTATGCCTCCCTAAATATAAAATCTCATAGGCTTCTCCTACACAATACTTAGGCATTCTACCCATGATCCCAACAAGCATACAAACCATTCACTTGCATACAAATATACACATATAAAAGAAAACAATCAAAACAAGGGTGTAGTTCCTACCTTTCCATGGTAGAACTTGATCAAAGAATCACACTCAAAGCTCTTTCAAGCTCAATCCCTCTCCAATAAGCTCAAAATCTTCAATAATCACCCCAAAACTCTCCAACTCTAAAAATACAAGAGCTCAAATGTAATGAAGTAACCCCTAAACAAATAAATAAACTTGCATATATATAGAAAAAGGGAAGAGGAGGGTGAGGTGACTCCATGTAGGATGCCACATCACTTATCCTCAACTCCACCTCATAATTAAAACCTCAACCCCAAGGCACAATAAATTGGTGGTTGAATTAAATGAAAACCTCTTACACACACAATCCAAACCCGCACTCGTTAAGGACATAATTTAAAACCCATGAAAGAAAATTGTAATAAATGTAACTTTTTTGCCTTACAAAACACATAATTGGGGTCTATTTTTCACCCCCCCCCCCTTCCCCCCACCAATCCATAGTTAAGGTTGGTATATAAAATTAAGAGGTGTGGTACAAGCCTCCAAAAATGGCCCTTAATCTCAAATCCAAATTTCCCAAGTAAGGTAAAGTGTACAACACTCAAAGTCAAATACACTCAATCAAAATCATAAAATCCAAAAGACCAACTACTCTAATAAATGACCCCTTTTTTCACATCCCCAATTAACTTAGTAAACATGATTAATCCACTTAATTAAGGCACATTAATCAACAATGATAAAAAAAGTAATTACATCACAAATTAAATCACATACTCCACAATTAAATAAAAGAAAAGGGAAAGAATTGCACACAAAGCCCATGGTCACAATTGGAGGTCATCCCCCCATGGGGACCCCCTAACAAATTAAAACAAATATAACACATTACACAAGTTGTCATGGTGACCATCGTTGTATCTATCCAAGTATTCCATTGTGGTTGGTCTCATAACCCCCTTTTGATTGTTGTGATATAATTACCTATAAAATCACACAATACCTCCTTCGGCCTCATGGCCGCATCAAATACATCAAAGATAAAATATATGCACATCAATCAATAAACATCCTCATATAACTAAATCATCATCTCAACTAAACAATGCTATCATTTGTCTAAAATTTTAACAACATTTCAATTCTACCTTTTTATCAATATCAACAAGATCACAAGATTGGTTCAAATGCTAAATCATAGTCAACATGATGAGAAATCTGAATTCCATTAGATATATATACCAACAACACATCATCATCATCAATATAAAATGTCTCTCTACGTCTCTAAGAATCCACACAAATCATATTATGAATCACAATCCATCAATAGTCAGAATATCTCTATCATCTAACATCATGCTAAACCAAAATGATACAATAATATCCCCGTGTATAGTCAAAATATACTAAGTGTCAAGAGGAGTGGGAACTACACTAGAATTTTCTACAAGTCACTAGGAAACAACTCTCCTTCCTTCAAACTCTAATAGGACAAGTTGGTTTGTAGATTAAGAAAACTATTTGCTTTATGACATGTACTCTAAACAATTCAACAATTTGGGAATGAACACACCGATATAATGTTGTTCAACATGTAGTCTAGTGTAATGCAAGTGCCCCAACCCTTTTTCTTAAAATAGATACAATAATTGGTAAAATATGATATGCCTTTCTTAAAATGCTTAAATTCTTATTTTGGTAAGTGGATGATGGTGAAACAAATAAATTCCTTATAATTGAAAGTTTGATTGTGTATGATTTAATTTCCAAAATGCATCAATGCCTATGTATTTATAAACTTTTTGATTTTAAATTATGAACATATTGTTGCACATATCGACACACAATAGTTAGGAGAACCCAACAAAAAGGATAAAAGATCATCGGGGACCCAAGAAAGGGGTCGAAGGGCCCGGAAAAAGATGACTAGAATCATAGTGGTACCACTTTGACACACTTGAACCGCACTTCGTGATTATGACAAGAACCCATAATAATAAAAAGACATAGAGGAAGAGAGAACATGGGAGGCCAACATGAAAAAAATTGAACAAGGGGAGGTAGACATAATTGAACAAAGAAGAATTAAGAGTTGATAAAGAAGAGATAAAATCACGCAAAGAACAATATAACGTCAAAAGTATCGAAAGTCATACAAAACATAAAAACACGTACAAGAAGAACAAATCTTAAACCAATAATCAATAAATACACTAGCCCCATAGCCAATCCCTAGTCCACATAAAACAATATGCAAATATTTTTAATTCAATTTGAGGCAAAGATTTGACAAGCAATATTAATGAAAATTGAAGTGCAATAATAAATTTGGTACCACCAAAGATCTTTGGATTATGATGTTCAATGTTACATCTCACACTAAAATTGTTTGGCAATCTAGAAAATTATATGGATGTCATTTGACGTTTAAAATTTAATATGCATATCAAATTAGTTTTTATAATAACTATTACAAAATACATAAATTGAGTTAAATTTTATATGGATGTTGGTGTTCTTTGTAATATTCTCTCATAGTTATGTGACTTTTATTTCATTATGGATAATATCTTTGACTTATCAATTTCATAGTTTTTCACATATTGATTTTTTCCCAAAAATAATGTTACACTTATCAATTTGAAGATTTGATAACATTACATTTTGTGAGAATATTAAAACAAAATTTCAAATTACAATTTAAAAGCAAATTTTATGAAAATGATAGCAATTACTCACTTAGTGAAAACTTGCAATTATGTAGAAAATGAGTTCCATTTTCAACTTCTTGATTGTAAAGCCAATCTTCTTATTTCACCTTTCTTACAAAATCCCAAATCCTATACATCTAGTATATTAAGCAATCCTTTTTTTGTAAAAAATCAAAGAAATAAAATATGAAAATAAACCAATTATTAATCTATTAAAAAAACCAAGCAAAACTAATTAAAAATCAAAATTAATGAATGTTTCTATTTTATCAATGAGATTTGCATGCATATATTAATATTTCATTAATAAAATATTAAGATAGTTTTATTATTTTTGTTTTATTTACATTCCAAAGTTTTTATTTGCCATGAATCTCACAAATTCATAATGTAGTGTCTATTCAATATTTAATTTATTAACTTCATATATATATGAATATGACGGTCAAATTTTAAATGTACATATCATTAAATTATATATTTACATGTGAATCGTAACAGTCATAATTTAAAAGTGGCTTTATTTTGAGATCTAAAATGACTAAAAACGTCTAAACACCTTGCTAAATCCAGCATCCACTACCGCTCTGTTAACAAACGGCTACCCTCCAACGGATTCAAACAAGCCCGTTACAATGAACTATTACAATTTACATCCAATAATATTACATGCAATAGAATGATGGTTGGAAGCGCGTTACCTAAAATCTAGCACAGCGAAATGGACGTTTTCTGCAAACTCGGCGTGCACAATCACTGACAAACACATTGAGTATCCAATTTACATCCAATAACATTACATGCAAGAATAATTTATATTTCACCTCAATTACACTAATACCTCTCTGCAATTATTCCTTCCAGGCTTGCATCTATATAGTACAAAAAGTTAGTCTGCTAAGCCCTGAAGAGATCCATAACCTGTGTTTTCGATTGGTCTTTTCGGCCTTCTAATCCATCCAGGTTTGTCCATTATGGGTCTCAGGTTTTAGGAAGACTTTTCTACTCTGTAAACAGTGTTTTAAAGATATTTTTTAATACCCACAAGCCCTTACTGTTAGCAAATCTCCAAACTTGGGTTTTTCTATTCATATTGGAGCATTAAGGTCTTGTTGTTTTAAAGACCGTAGTGTGAGCGGAAGCTCCAAACTTGTTCTTTTACACATTGTTGTGTGTATATGTTTAAGAACTCTGCTGTGAGCAGTGTTGTAAGTGTTTAAATCTGCGAAAAAAAAAATGAAAATGAGCAAATATGTCTTGCATTGAAGCTGCGGTTAGCTCCTCTTTATTGGGTTCATGCGTATCTCCATCCTTGAAGACTTGCAACGATATTGATTCCAGCACAGAGATGATGCCTTCAGGATCACCAGGCCTGAGATCATCCCCATTGAAGAGTGCAGGTTCTCCAAGTTTGAATCTGAGCTTGAGCAATGTGAACCACCAACACCATCATTCACCTTCAAGGAATTTAATAAATGCATCTAGTCTTCGCCCCGTCATTCATGATGAGAATCACTCTCCTCTGTTGCATGAGGATCATAATCATAATATCAGTGCTTTGGATCAGAGTGTGAAGTTTTTGCAGAGAGGGAGCAGGCAGAAATTTGAATCCAAGGTGAAAGAACATGTTGAAGTAGGACTCATGGCAGAGATCAAAGCGGAGCTACACGGCGGTTTCAGTAGTTTTAGTGCACTTTCTTCTCCTCCGCTCAAAAGAAAACGCCCCCAAAGCTTGATATACCTGAGTCTCCCGGAGAGCTTAAAATGAGTGGCCTTAACCACAAAACTGCTAAGGAAGAAATCATTTGCGGTCAAAAGGAAATTTCATGACGGTTTCGTGATATAGCTCCCTTTCAATTTACGTTTTTAGTAAAATTTTAAATTGTCAAAAAAACTTAATTGATATATATAATTTTAAGATAATTTTAGGATGATAAAATATATTTATAAATTAAATTTAGTAATTACATTATAAACTAATTAAATGAAAAATTAGATATTATAATTTTTTCGTATATTATTTTTACCATGCACATTTAATATATAAAATGTATAACTTTGTGTTTTAAATATTAAAACTATATTGATTCTTGTTACAAACAAAGTTAACATGTTTTTTAATGTATTATTAAGAAATTGAAAACAAAAAATATTGTAATAAAACATAAGATATAATTAAAACATATTCAAAATCAAAAGAAGGTTTTCAAGGGAAAGGAAATGTGATATTATCATTTATTAATATAAATATTATCCTTCAACCATGTGTTAAGTACATAGTAAATTTGGAATGTCAAAGGTCAAGAACTCTTCTTGACTTTGTATCTTTCCATATCTTATATATTTCATCCCAATTGACATCGGTTGCATGAGGTCCATTTAAAGATACTCTCATTAGTGAATCCAGTGTATCTATCCCTAGCTTTGATTTTCGAATATCCTTGATGATGTTTTGTTTTGAAAATCCCCTTTCACAATCCACTGTACTTGCAGGAATAGTGAGTACAGCTTGCCACACCTTCATCATATGAGGATAACTTTTGTGCCAATGTTCTGTATTACGAAAAACTCTCCATGCATCTTTCACCTTGAAACCTTCACAAGTCATATGCAATGAATCAACAAAAGAATGTAGCTCCCTTTTACAACCATTAACATTAAATAAAGATGCATAACCAACATCATTTGAAATGGTGTGTTGCAAATGCCTCATAAGCTTCTCAAACCACTGCTCTGATTTAGTTTCTCGAGTTTGACGATCTGATGGATAATAAGATGGGCTGAAGAGTTTTGCTGCATTAAAAAGAGGGAGGTCTGGAAATCTTTCATTCAAACAATCTATTAAAGATTGAATATAACCTTTTGTGAGTTCCTTACAACTCTCCTGTGTACCTGAAATAGAAGCTTTCATAGAACGATTTTGTACATCACCATACTCAATCCCCTCTGTTGGAATAGGAATATATTGTAAATAATGTGTATCAATTACAATACCTTCCTCTTTAACTTCAATGCATCCAAATTCAGAATCAACCAAGAATTTTGAAAGATAAGTTGTACCCTCTGCAAATGTACCTTTTCTCAAAAACCATCTGTGTAAGTTTCCTATTGTTTCATCAAGAGCCAACCCAATAATTGTAATGTCCACATTTTCCTCCTGAAAAGTCTTGTTCAACTTATTTAGTTCACCCAATACATCAGCAAGCATATGCAGACAAAATTGAATAGAATAGATCTTTGCCTTCTCATACCATGATGAACATTTCTTATCCCTTTTCCACAAAGTTAAGATAGCTGGCATAAGTTTTACAAGCCTTATTATTACCTCTCCCCTAGATAACCATCTGACTATGTGAATTTGTAAAACATCTAAAACATCAATCTGCATAACTTTAAGTAAATCATTAAGCTCATTATTTCTTTTTGGTGAATTGTGAACCCATGAATGAACTTTATTTGCCAATTTTTCGACAAGCAATAATTCAGGTATCCTTTTAGAAGCATCTGCTGCTGCCAATGACTCACGATGAGCCACACAATGCACTGTAACAAGATTTGGGTTGTTCTTTTTCAAAAATGAAATAAATCCATTTTCATTCCCAATCATTCTGAAGCCCCGTCTGTTGAAGTAGCTATCAAATTATTATACAAAAGACCTCTATCATTGAACAATTGATTGATGGTATCATATATTGTTTTTCCCTTCCCATCTGATACATTTGTTACCTTCATAAACTGAGAAACAGGTGCTCCAAGACCCTTTGAAGTTAAATATGTTCCATACACAACAAGGTGCTTCTCTAAGGTTCGATCAGTACTTTCATCGACCATTATTGAAAAAAAGGACTTTTTATCATTTCTTCAATCTGAATCTGTTCAAGATGTTTTGATATGCAACAAAGAAAATCATTTGCAGCCTTCCGATTTGTGTAATCAGAGTAATCATGATATTTTGGCATATTAGGAGTTTTTGCATCCATGAGAAATTGACAAATTTTCTCATACTTGGCTAGAGATAAATCCTCCTGGCAAACAAAATAAGTTGTTTTCATTGTAGTAATCACTCTATCTTTATTAACATTTTCAATTTTTGAGATATGTTCTGGAATAGACTTAATCTTTTTAGAATCCAATGCATTTATCCACCTTGCTTGAGCTTCTTTATGCATCACAGACTTTTCATGAGTGATAAGAGCATCACGTTGTAGATTTTTGCAACCCTCACCAGTACCCCATGGACCAGACATCTTGTACTTCTCACAATAATTGCATTTCATTACTTGTGTTACCATCACAATTAACATAGTTCAACCAAACAAACTTTTCTAACCATTCCATACGAAATTTTCTTTTTTGTTTTACTTTCTGTTTTTCATGACCTGCAGTAACCTCTTCCCTAACTTGATCTATTTCTTCATCTAGATCATCAGAAGAAGATCCAAAAATTTCATGGAATGTTTCTTTCCTGCGAATCTCATGATCTTGTTCATGTATTGTAGAGTCATTGTAGGCTTTTGAACATTGTTCTTGAGTCCCTCTAAACATTTCTGCAATTGTAACTTGTTTCTTCCTTTTTGTAGACATTGTTTTTTAAAGTTTCCTACATTAAAAAAAATACACATTAGTTCAAAAAATTTAAATCTTATTAAACATAAAATAAATTATATTTCAAAAAATCAATAAACATGTCAATATTAAAAACTAGAACACAGTTTAATCCAAAAATTGCTGCAATTTTATCTCATGGACTGTGAAAGCATAAAATCTCCAATTTATATGTATATTTTCCTCTACTGGTCACTCACCTCACACTAGATTTAACCGAAAAACCATCCCCAAATATATATAGAAAAAACATCAAATTTAACAAAAAAAAATCATTCGCAATTAATATGTCTGCTTTTTTCAGGATTTCCACAAAATTTGCAAGAAAAACAAAACCCAATCGTTAACATGCTTCTTCCATATAAATATAGTTCGCTCGGAAAAAATATAGATTCTGAGTGCCAAAGCCATTATCCGCAAATAAAATGAAACTTCAAATGTTTTCATGTTCAAAACCATCGGAAGGCTTCTTAGATAAGTGAAGAATGTTTTTTATTGATTGGTGTTTCCTCTTAAATGGCATCTTTTCCCTTTGCCTATCCAAAAGAAAAAAATTTTACGTGGGATGATATTAGACCTACGTGGAGCTTCCGTGATTTTGTGTTTTACATTTCTTTGTTGTTTTTACAAAGCATGGAGGATTTGGCATTCCAGAAAATCAAAAGTTTATTGTGGGGCGTCTGACTTTAGAGACCTTTTTTCTATGTTGCCTACGTGGAAATCATTCTCTCCTGCTATCAATATTTTAGCATTTGAAAACTTTTTGACATGATGTGGAAACGTGGAAATAAAACTGTGCAACCAACGACCAACAAATAGCATTGTCATTTTAAACCAGGATCAAGCATTTCCGGTGGACAACAGAAACATTCAAAATCTTAACAGAACAGTGTCATTTTAAAAAGCATTGTCAGAAAAAGAAATGAAACCCAAGCCATTTTTTACCACGACAAACTTCGAAAGAAATAATCATAAGCTTCGAAAGAAATAATCATGTACCTGTATAATGTATTGATGTCTGTATCTCAAGCAGCAAGCTTCTTCTTGGATGTCTGCAACAAGATTCCTTAAATTTTCCCACAACAATAAAAATTATTGGTAAATTGGTAATGACAAAATGAAAATAAATATAGTCACAATATCATTAAAATTAGAAACTTCTATGTTTTTAGAAAAAAGCGAAAACAATTGTGAACTCTGAGTTTAATAAATTCATTATTCAAATAAACTTATTTTAGTTTCTAAATTTAAATTGGGAATTATTAAAAATCATTATCAAGATTCAATATGATTTATAGAATATTTTTAAAACAATAAAATCAAATCGTATTTCATATATATATATATATATATATATATATATATATATTATATATATAGTAATAGATCTTATATATTATATTAGACTATTATAAATTTTTACGGTTTTTAAATAATATCAACTGGCTAAAATACAGTTTTATTAAAAAATTACCTGTCTAAATTGACGGGTTTGTTTTTTATGAAATTGTAATTCAGGGTGTAAGCAGTGGGACTTGTTGTGTAACTGCTTTGATTAAGGATGGTTGTTTAGTTGTTGGCAATGTTGGGGATTGTCGTGCAGTTTTAAGTAGAAGTGGAATTGCTGAAGCTCTTACCAGTGATCATAAACCAGAACAGAGAAAGAACTGAAAAGAATTGAGAATTTGGTAACAATAACTTAAACATAATTTGCAGCATTGGTTTGCGTCCAAACCTTTTCAGAGATAGAATTGCTGAAGAGTTTTTGGGGTTTACTGTAGGGTGGTTATGTGGATTTGCATCATGGAGCCTGGAGAGTACTGGGATCCTTAGCAGTATCTAGAAGCATAGGAGATTTACACCTGAAACCATGGGTATCATCTGAACCAGACACCAGAAAGGTGCCTATTACATCTGATTGCGAATTTATGATACTGGCATCTGATGGGCTTTGGGAGAAGGTAGGCTTGATCTTTTCGTGTTTCTATTCAAATTTTCACTTGTAGCTGTTAATCTAATCTAAACTTAGATCAAGACTTTTGTTATGGACTGTCACATTTCTTCTATTACCTTCATAAAGAGTGGGATCCTTTAGTAATGCTCTTCATCTAAATTGTGAGGATTTTGTTTAACTAACTTTTTTTTGTTATGTTTTATGCTTGTCTCAGGTCAACAATCAAGAGGCAGTGGACATTGCAAGGCCTTTTTGTCTAGAAGAAAATCAAGGACACAATAGCTCACCTAAACTTCTTCAAAAAGGAGAAGAATGGAATGAGAACTGGAGCCCCTGCCCAAGGCCAGGAAAATTTCTTTGGGAAGTGTACCAAATGTTATGAAATTAAGGACTGTGAATGGAAACTATGCTGATTTAGGATCCTTTGACCAAGATCTTAGGGAGAATCCAAAATGTCTGGGTCACAGCCATTGTCTATGACAAGTCCCATGGTGGCTTGCAAAAGCTTGTGGAGCTTTCTCTGTCTAGGGATACACTTGATGATGTTAGTGTTATGATTGTTGATCTGAGACATTTCTGCAGAAAATAGAGTTAGATGGTTAATATAATAGCCTCAAACTAGATGATTACAGAGACCAGACAATATGCTATGTATGAAATATCATATTGAACATATATTCACATTAAAGACTATCTCCTAAATCTGTCCACTCGTAAGGTCAAAGTGCACATAAGGAGTCCTGCACACAAATTTCACTGACCTTACGAGTGGACAGATTTAGGAGATAGTCTTTAACATCAATATATGTTCAACATGATATTTCATACATAGCATTTGGTCTGGTCTACAGAAACCATCTATTTTGAGGCTATTACATTAACATACCTCTAGGCTATTGCATTTGTGTTTGCCTTTGCTCACAAGTTTAATAAGGAAATTGTTGATTTCCTTGATGTTTTTACAAAGGAATATAATATAGAACCCAAAAATTAAATTGAATCTTTTAACAATGTTGGGAGCCAATATTGATAGATGTATAAGGTTTTAACAAGGATTTCCTCAAAAGGAAAATTACAAATATTATCGTGAAAATTTCTACGAACCTAATTTGGCAGCAAATACTACACCAAACCAAAATACCATAAATAGCTTAATATTCTTAGCCTAAAGATCTAGTTATGCAAATGAAACAAAAAGAAATGGAGTTTACTACTCCATAGTGGAACTGAAACACCTCATATATAGTTTGTTTAAATTTGTACCCCCTTCAAGTTTTAACCAACTGACTAAGTTTGTGTTAAATCAAGTCTTATCAATCCATCTAATCCCTACAAAACATGCCAAGAGAAATGATCTACTTTTAAAGAGAGTCATACCACCATCACATGCTAAATGACCAGCTAACAAAGAATTCCCAAAGACTAGCACGAACCACTAGTTTTTACCAAGTTCTTAACACATAATTCCCAATGACTCTAACTAAGACAACTCATTCACTAGATTCACCTTCACATTCATACTAGGACCAACAACATCATCCAGACAGCCCTCGGCATCACCCAAATTGGAATTTTGCACAAGGTTTTTATAAAAGAAAACTCAATAGAAATTCTACATTTTCTTCTCCTTCACTACTTCGAGCTTTTTACCAAGCACACTAAAGTGACTCTTCTAACTAGAGCATCATCATCTAGATGGCCCTCGACATCACTCGAATTATAATTTTCTGAATTATTTTTTGAAAATAAATTCAATAGAAATCCTACCTTTCCCTCACCACTTCACAACTCGAACTCATTACCATGCCATTAAGGCGACTCTCTTGATTGGAGCATCATCATCAGAGATGGAACTCAGCATCGCCCAAATTAGAATTTTCCATATTAAAATTCTACCTCGTCCCATTCAGTCCCTTGGAATTATTACCACAATTTACATTAAGGTGACAATTTGACTGGTTTGCAGAGATGGTAAGATTCCTCCTATGTGATTCAGCGTGTTTTCTAGGTCATCCTCGCCGCTTGCCATCCCATCACTTGACTTCTACAAATTACTAATGGAATGGAATCCTAGCGGTACATTTTTTAAGTAACACGGGTTTGTGTTTGAGCCTAGATGCACCAACTCAAAATGAAAATTAAAATCTCAGCTGCAATAGTTCAGTTAGATGTAAAGAGTCAATGTGAAAACTAAAAATACATACCAACACACCATCTCAAACTCTAAATCAAAATCTCAACTGCAATAGTTCAATTAGATGTACAGAGTCAATGAGAGAAACTTAAAATGCATACCAACACACCAACTCAAAATAAAAGTTAAAATACAAGTTGCAATAGTGCATTTAGATGTACAAGTGTAGTGCCTCATATTTTGATGTCCAAAACCAATCCTAAATGCCCAAAATTTCTGATAATTTATTTGTTTAAACTTGATTATTAATGCCATTGTATTTTCCCCAAGTGTTTCTAGATTAAAGTACACCTTTAATCCACATTTAATTTTTTTAAATAAATTTATTAAAGCCCAATCAAATATCTAATCAACCTCTAAAATAATTAAATCAAACCCACCCATAGAAAACACTTATTAGTTTTCCCAATAATTAAAAGTCAAATTACTTATATTTATTTCCTTATAACCCTTAGATTATTTCCCCTAGGCACCCCATTAGCTTGAATGTTTTCCCATTCCCATTTAATTTCCTATCCCCATAACTTAAAGTTGTAGGGTTAAATTTGGACCCTAGGATGCTTTTAATCACATTCCTAAATCTTAGGGATTCCCTTGCAACCCTAATCCCTCATTTCATTTCCTTAAAAAAAATTGTTGTCCCATTTTGACTCCCATTTGTGCGGATAACCCAGGAGGAGGAAAAAGGATGAAGTGGGAGATCATGGAGGAATGTTGAACTACATTCCATGGAGAGGATATTTTCTTTTCTTTTATTTATATTTGGGGATTATTTTACCTAACATAGGTTTCCTTATTTTCTTATTATTTGCAATTAATCGGCATGCTCTCTAGTTGAGGATATATATATATATAGGACCCTTAATTTTCACAAGGAAAAAAAGGGTAGGCGAACTATGTGTTGTCGATCACGCAAATGGGTTTCATTGCGGTGGTTGTGGGAGGTCGTGGATGGAATGGATTCAGTGTATGGGCGGAAGTTTGGGGGAGTGGCCACGGGAGCCATAAGGGGTGGGGGACATGGGGTGTGGCATAGCACACCGCTTCCCACAGGGGTTTGGGAGGAGGGAGCGGTAGGTCGCACCTCCAGCCGCACCGCCCTTCCACAATATATATATTTATTTACTAAAAAAATTACTCAAAACAAAACATTTTTCTAGTTTATTTTTATTTTATTTTTAATATAATCATCAATATATATATATATATATATATATATATATATATATATATATATATATATATATATATATATATATATATATATATATATATATATATAACACCACAAATTCGATGTTCTAAAACCACATTACACCTTAAATAGTTATCTAGAAAGTTGCAGAATTTTTTTTCATTTTAAAGGATTGCAAAGGTGTCAAACCATATAATACATTTAATTAATTCCTACCAACAATTGTTACATTACATTGGATAGATCAGGTCTAGATTAATAATTAAATATTCTTAATCCATTTCTAATGTCAAATTAATTACAACCTACTAGAGAATGTCCATTACTTCCTTTTACTTGGTTAAATGATTTTCCCCCTCTCAAAATAACATTCAAATCCACATTTATTAAACCCTTATCCTTAGTTACCTTAGTTCCCTTAAATTATTAACTTGTTATCTTTAATTTCCATTAAATCAATTACTAAAACATACTAGGAGAGTTACATTTTTCAATTAACAATGCTAGGGCACTAAGTGGACCCATTCACCAATTTTCACATACACTTAATTTATTTAAAATCCCATAATATATATTCTCACCTAACAATTTTAGGGTTGATTCTTAACCATTGGATCAATTCAATTGTGGCCATTAGATCTTAGAGTTCCAACCTAACCCTAACAATCCTTATGGAATTTTATTAAATCATTTTTCTTGCCCTAGCCTCTTCATTTTGGTATCTTTTATTTTCTTTGATTTGTAGGTTGGAGGAGTGGAAGCCATGAAAGGAAGGAGGGAAGCCATGGAGGGATGCACTTAGGATCAAGCTTAGTTTAGTTTAGTTTATGGATTTGTTCTTGTAATTTCTTCTATTCTTTTGTTGAAGAGGTTTCCACCTTAAATCTCGAATAGTTATTTAGTTATCTCAATGTTTGAGTTCTTTATTATGGGGAAAACCCTACTTCTATTTACCCTATGAGATTTAATACATTTAAATGCCCATTCAAGGATTTATATATTTCAACAATGAGTTTGTTCACATATAGTTTACTTGGTAGTTGTCTTTTTATATTTATAGGCTCGTAGATCTTAATTTAAGAAAGTTCAAATTACACAATTTTTAATTTTCCTTCGTCATAGTGATGAAACCGCCACCCTAAGCATTCTAGTGGTCTTGGTACCTGTAATGCCCATTAAAAAAACAACGCATTCTAGGATCATGCTAAAACCCTAGAACTTAACCCGAAAGATTGCGACTAATTTTTTTGTTTAAGTTGAAAGGTTACAAGGGTGTTAACCCTTAGTGTGCATTAAATTTATTTTCACCAATAATATTTACTTTACAAGGGATGGACCAAGTCTAAGTTAAATGATTAAATATTCTTAATTTATCTCTAAGGTCAATTAATTAACATTCAACTAGGAAGGTGCCATAATTTAATTTACTTGGTTTAAAGTTTTTACTCCTCCACAACTAACATTCCTACCTTAATACTTTACCTTATACTTAGTTACTATAATTCCATTATTTAAATAACTTAAATGTCCATTTCATTATTTTTCTAAAACATACTAGGAACTAGATTAGTGACTTTGCACACCAAGGTGTTTAAATGGCCCCATTCACCCATCTACACATACCTTTAATTTTTATTTAAAACACTATAAAATATGCTCCTACCAAAAATGTAGGGTTGATCCTCAACCCTTAGATCAATTAATTGTGGCCACTTAGATCCTAGGGTTCTAAGCTAACCCTAAATATCCTTATGAATTTTTATTTAATCTCTTTCTTTACTCAAGTCTCCTCATTTGGTCACTTTTCCTTTGTTTAATTTAAGGTTGGAGAGAAGGAAGCCATGGAAATAAGAAAGGAATAACTATGGAGGATTCTAGAAATAAATCAAGCTTAGATTAGTTTAGATTGTAGATTTATGATTGTAATTTATTTCATTCAAGGACTGAAGGGAATTTTTTTTTTCAAATTTGGTTTTATTTACAAACTATTTGTATTTGGAGTTCTCCATTTGGGGCAAACCCTACTACCATTTATATATACAAGTTTGAGTACTTTGAATCTACCATTTGAAGATTTTGTTTCTTAAAACCATTAGATTTAGCCATTATTTGTTTGCTAGAGGTTTCCTCTAAAAAAAAATTTACAAGCATAAAATTTAGTTATTATGAGTTAAAAATTACACACGCATGGATCCGTGAATTTCTGATGTATTCTCAAAGCTTCTCAGCAGGCCGAAGGTCCTGGGACCACCGCCCCACTTGGGTGACGATTCATGAACCGCCGCCTTGCCTGATCAGCGGTTCTGAGACCGCCACCTAACGTGAGTGGCGGTTACGAGACCGCCGCTCTACACAGGGCTGCGGTACTATTTCTTAGAAACATAACCTTCATTTCTAATATTTTTCAAAATAAACAAAAGTCACTAAAGTGTTCTAAAATTTATTCTGAGCTTAAATTTGTGTGCCTAAATTTTTCAGTTATAAGATTTAATTCCATTTATTCATTCCATAGTTAAAATTACTCATTTTTAAAGCATTTTCTATTTTAGTAGTAACAACAACAACTACAAGATCATTTTCATTTTGTTCAATAAATTTTCTTTCAAGTTTAATAGTACAAATGATCTAAATCTACTTCTAATATTGCGATTTTTCCTTACTACAAAATGCAACATTTCAACATAACAATATACTTCAAATTTGTTGCCTCTTTCCATTTTCACTACAACTTATTTGTTCAAATAACTACTAACAACTTTGTTCTACATTCAAGTTTTCCATGCATACATTATTACATCTTACAACTTCTATATTCATTCTTTCTCATTTACAATAATACAACTTCACAATGAAGATAAAATTTCTTTCTCACAATATAACTTTCAACTAAATTTTTACACAAGATTTCCATTTTGATTCATTTCTTTATATACCACAATTTAAAGAGAAGGTAAATTATACAACTCTTCAATGAACTTCTTCAAATAATATTACAACTTACAATACAACATTTCCTTTAAACAAAATACAATATTACAAATCTTCCACCTTGAGTGGGAATAACAAGAAGGTTTTATCACTAGTAAGGATTTCTTGAGGACACCAACAATGCTCCAAGTTTCACATCACCAACAAGAGAGCTCCACCATGTTTCATTTGATCACAAAAAAAAAAGGGGGAGAGGCAACACTCTCCACCCAACCAAGAATTCCAATGAGGAGAAGAAGCCATCCTCCTCATTTGCCCCCCGAGCCCCAACCACATTGCAATGAAAAATAGATTCAACTCATGGAAAAAAACAAGCTTCCACATCACAATACAAGATTTTACAACCATACCAAAACACAAACAATACAACTACAATCACAAGAAGGAAAGCAACAAAATACACAAGGCTTCAAAATGCAAAAGCCAAAGGAGCAAGATCTATGGGAGGTCACTTATGCCTCCCAATGGGAAATGGGTGCCCACCTTAAAACCTCCAATACACATCTCAAAACCCCTACACACTCTTATGCCTCCCTCAAGAACCTCTTATGCCTCCTACATTCTCTTATGCCTCCCTCATTCTCTTTTTCCTCCCTCATAAAAAAAAAGTAAGAAATGCAAGCATTTGTTGTCCAAGGTGGGAACCCAACCCAAACTCCCTTAAAAGCATGGATATAAATTTTGTATGCCTCCATACAAGTAAGAACCCCATAGTCCTCTCATACACCACACTTAGAAAATCTACCCAAGCACCCAACAAGCATACCAAAACACTCAAAACATTCACATATATATAATATAAAATAGAAACATAAAGCAAGAGTAAAGCTCCTACCTTTCCATGGTAGAGATTGATCCAAGATTCCAACACCAAGCTCCTTCAAGCCCAAAATATCATCAACAAGCTCCAAAAAAATCCACAAGCACTCCAAAATCCTCTAACTCCCAAAATGCAAGAGCACAAAAGAATCAAGTAACCCCAAACAAGCAAAAAAACTTGATTAAATAGAAAACTGAGAGAGGAGGGTCAAGTGGCTCCATGTAGGATGCCACATCACTCATCCTCAACTCCACCTCATAAGTCAAACCTCAACCCAAATGCACAATAAATTGGTGGGTGAGAGAAATGACAAATTACATACACACACAAACCAAGCCCACACCCCCTAAGGACAAACTTTAATTACATGAAGAAAAAAATGTAATAAATTTTACCTTTTTGTCTTCCCAAAACACATAATGGGGTCTATTTTTGACTCCCCAATCCATAGGTAGGGTTGGTATATAGATTTAAGAGGTGTGGGACAAGTTTGACTTGTCCCACAAGCCTCTAAAATTGGCCCTCAAGGCCAAAATCGAATTTTCATGTAGAGGTAGAGTGTACAACACTCAAGATCACAAGCACTAAACTTACAACACATAATCCAAGAGCCATCTAATCTAATAAATGAATTCTTTTGACCCATTCATAATTTAGTTTAGTAAAATAATTAATTTACTAATGTAGACACAAAACAAGTAATTAATAAATGAGAATACATCCTTTAAAATCACATACAAAAAAATAAATAAAGCAAACTAAATGAAAGAATAACACATAACCCCTTGGTCACAATTGGTGGTGATCCCCCCATGGGGACCCCTAACAACAATTCAAACGCACACACACACAACAAAATACATGTTGCCATGGTGACCATTGTTTAATTCATCTATCATCCCAATGTGGTTGGTATCCAATCCCCCTGTTGTTTGTTATGACATGTTTACCTGCAATACACATAACACCTCCTTTGGCCTCATGGCCACATCAAAACATCTAGGATAAAATATACAATATACATTCCACAATCATCTATATACGAATCAAAACATCATCTAGAAAGTAACGATATCATTTATAATTTCTAACAACATCTCGATTCTACATTTCATCAATATCCATATGATCACAAGATTAGTTCAATTGTTAAGGTCTACTCAAAATGATGAAAGTATTGCATTTCGAAATATATATAACCATGTCAACAACATATCATCATCAATATAAAATGTCTCTAATAATTCACACACATCATATATGAATCAAAATCAACAACATTCCAAGTATCTCTAACATATAACATCATGCTAATTCAAAAAGATACAATAATATCCATAAGTATAGTCGACAATATCAAAAAAATAGTAAAATGTGTCGAAGGGAAGTGGGCTCTACATCCCCCTCCCCTTAGACTCGACTTCCTCCTAGAAGTCACTAGAATATGTGTGAAAACTAGACCCGTAACAATGTAGCATCCTCCCATGTATCCGTAGTTTCATCATACCTATCCCACTTTGGACTCAAACCTAGTCAATCTCTCTACCTCAAATGACAAGGAACCAATGTAGGTTAACAAACTTACTATTTGTATGAGCTTGATTCCAATGTAGGTTAACAATCTTGGGTGATAAAATTCACAGTTGGTAATGGTGGGTGATCAAATTTTCCCGAAGGGGTTCGCGTGAACCCCCCTTCGCCCAAACCCCCCTAAACCCTAAATATTCCGCCCAAAACTATATAAATATCTATATATAACTCTTTTCCGCCAAAATTATTTGAACCCAGAGGGGTTCGCGCGAAGGGGTGTTCACGTGAACCCCCATTCACACGAACTAGTTTCTTTGTCCTACGTGGCAGTTCAGGACAAAGGGGGTTCACGCGAAAGGGGTGTTCGCGCGAACACCCTCAATTTCCAATCCCGCCCAACCTCTTACTCGTGTTTTTGGGACACAAAGTGGGACACAACATTGTGCTTTGACCCATGGACTTGGTGTAATTATGGTGCTTCCCTGATGCTCCCGTGAAGGTAGGTGGATGTGTGATTACTTCGGGTGCTGGCTATGGGTGTTTTTTATGCTCTTACGGATGATGATTCTACTTGCATGTAGCTCTGGTTTTTTCACTTGTTCTCAGGAGATGTCCACCCCTCTCCGAAATGTGTCAACCTTGAAATAAGGTTATTTTGGGAGTTAAATGGTAACCGATGATGGTTCCGGCTTAACCGGTGACGGTTAAGGGTAACCGGTGTCGGTTAGGGTGGATTTTTCTAGGTTTACTAAACTAGGTAGATCCCCTTGATTTTCTAAGATCTCGCTTTTGTTTACCCCATGGATTATACTGAAGCTTCCTTTTAACATGCGGGAATGTTGTTAGAGGGAATATAGGCATTGATTTTTAGGGTTTGGGTAGGTCTTAGTTAGTTATGGCAACTTACTAAGAATAGGTATTAGGGTGAGGTGGATAAATGGGAATTTCTCAATTAGGATTTTTAAATAATAAATATGGTAAGGATAATGAATTAATTTAATTTAAATAATTAAATAAATATTATAGTGGGGTGAAGGGGGCCATGGCTAGGTGGATGTGTTCAAGGTATTTATTTGATGAGGGACCAAAGAGAAAGTGACTCATTATTTGTGTCTACGATAATTATTCATGTTGTTCTCCTTTTTAGGGAGGCTTATCCTCTTGTACTTTATTTTTCTCCTGAAATGATGTTGTAAATATTTTTAAGTTATCTCCTATCTTGTGATAAATCTCGTATCTTGCACTTGAACCTTTTTTCCTACTATTAAGTTTTAACCTAATTTTAGAAGGATCTTGAATCTTTGTATTGTAAAGGTTGAATCTTTTATCGTCTCTTTTAGAGGGAATATATACATGTGGTAACCGTACTCCTTCATGTTTTAATAAGTCAATATTATTACTTTTGAGATTGTTTGTAACTTTGGTAAATGGCGTTTTATGTGTATACTTTTATCTATTTGAAAAGAATCTTGTAAAGGTTAAATCATGGGATGGTAAGGTTGCACTTCATTTGTGTTGAAAGAAGATTTTGGAAAATATGAATGCATGTTTTACGACAAGAATTTTTATCCTTGTTCTTTTTTTTTCGCTTATTGAATAGAGAGAAAATATTTCTCACTTATTACTTCAATATGTTATCCAATGGTGTTCTACTATATGGGATATGGAAATAGAGAAAAAAATAGATTTTTTTGTTATATTGATTAGTAGATGTTAGTAAAAGAATAATATAGTGATATAGGAGATTTTGCATTGTTTTCAACACCTAAGACAAAAATCATTTTTATTGATATTCTTGCTCTCCATAAGATAAATTTGGGAACATGAATATAGTGAATCCTGTAATGAAACTTTCTTAAACCTCCATATAGTATCTTTAAACACTTTAGTGATAGGGATGAACCCAATATATCTTTATGTGTGTGTGTGTGTGTCTATAAATTTCATTCATATTTTATGATATATATATACCCAACTCGTGAAGAAATATTAGCAATCCGAATATTACATTTGAATGTATTATAAAACCCTTATATATATATATATTTAATATATATATATTCTATATTTGATAAAAAAGGGGAAAGTCAATTTAACCAATATGTGGTTATTTTTCTGAAAAATAAATATAGGATGGGAGGAGTAAGCCATGGCCTTGCCATGACCTTTCCCCCTAAAACCCTTACTTATGGTTGTGTCTCGTAGCCACACCACCCGTCCTCTTCCCCTTATCACCCTCAAACTTGCCATGGCCATGATGGCCAACTCCCCTCTCTATAAGGCCATGCCACCCCAAAACAAGATTTCACTACCACTATTAATAAAGGCTTCATCCTAAAAACAAATATCAAAAAGGAAATCGGAAATCATATATATGCACTGCATCTACTTATATTTAAAAATGAAAACCCAACATAAATGATTGTTTATAAAAATATTTTAAATAATATGGGAAAGTTTTTACCCTCCTTTGTAAATCCAAAATGAGTGGAATGGATATCAAGAGTTCTTCATCATACCCCCTTCTTCCTTCATCCTCCTCTCAAACCCTACCTCTGTAAATTAAAAGCAAAATCCACAAAAGGAAAAAGTTATAAGACTTTTTAAAGGACATCTAGGGATTTTAGAATGACCTAGGATGTCGAGATTAGATGAATTTAATCCAAGGGTAGAAATGAAGTCCTCATATCTTTTAAATTGTGGGAAAATAAAATGATTTAATAGGTATGGGGTAAATTTATCATAAGGGAACAAAAAGGATTATTATGGCCATCGGGAGCATTATACAATGATGGGGTATATAAGAGAGTGTTAGACAAGAAAATTTTTGGCATGGCCCATATAGATTATTTAAAGGGCATGGAAATATAAAATAAACATATGGGAAATTTAGGAAATAATTGATTAAATAAATATTGGGTTTGGAGTTAGCATGGTTAACCTCCTTGGGACCCTACCATGAATTAAATTTAATATAGCCAAAGGGGGGTCTTTGTTATTTGAGATGTTGCACATAATCTTAGATGAGAGAGTGCAAAAATAAATTAAATTAAATTAAATTAAAATAGGCGTAATGAGGTTTATTGTTGGCCATAGTTCCGATCGTAGTTATAGTAACTAGATTTATAGTGATAAAAGTAACTTTAATCAAAAATCATCGATTTTCTAAGTCGTGTGTTATGTTTTGGTGTGCCAATATGATGAACTACTATGTCTATGTGTGTGTGTGTGAACACACGTGTGTGTGTTTTTATGGGTTTGTTGGTGGTTGTGTGCATGTGTGTCTTTGTGTGAATGTGTGTGTGGGGTTTGTTTGTGTGTGTGTACGCAAGTGCGTGCGCGTGCACATGCACATGTGTGTGTGTGTGTGTGTGTGTGTGTGTGTGTGTGTGTGTGTGTGTGTGTGTGTGTGTGTGTGTGTGTGTGTGTGTGTGTGTGTGTGTGTGTATGTGTGCACATATTTATTTGTGTTTGTGCTTTAGTTGAAAACAAACATTCAATATTTTATTAAACAAAACAACACACAAGTCGAATTACGTAAAAGTACATTCCAAGAGATCAAATTTAACTATAAATAACTAACATTCTATCATTTATTTAAAGAATATAATTTTCTAACAATTTTTTTGTGACAACCCATGTCTACCAATTCTCATGGTCCCTTTTAAAACATACTACAAAATATTCAAAAAAATTATTAAAAATATCGTGTAGTGTCATGGTCTCTTAGAAATAATGCTTTCAGAGAGGACATAGGTGGCCTCGATGTCATGGATCTTTAGACACAAGTAAAAAAATTGATCTCTAAATTCATCATATGTTCTCTTCACGGTTCAACCATCAAAACTTCTTATTCACCATACGATATCAACTCTATCTTTAAAGTAAAGGTCAATGGAAATAAGTTGATATGCATGATAAGTTGTTGCTTGGTAAATACTTTAAGCTTTATGCCTCTACCCAACTTGAGAGCATGTGTAAAGCATGCCAAGAATCTTCCAAGATTTTGGAATGGAAATAAATTCCTTTTTGCACGATCTAAGCTTTCCCGCCTCTTCCATTTGGAGGAATAGACATGTACAAATTAATAGTATGGGTCTTACTCTTCACTTAAGGTTGAAAAGAAAACACCTCGTTATAAATGGCATGTGCTAATTAAATTATTTACGGCATTTTTCATGTTTGAAATAGAGATAATGACCTCTTTTAAAGCATCTCTTTCAACTATAGAATTTTTGAGGGATTTTGTTATTAAAATCTTGCAACTAATAGATAATTTTTTTCCTTGTTAAGATGTCAACTTTGGTTCAATGCAATTTTTTAAATGACTGGATGTGGTCTCAAGGAAAAATGTTAGACCGCTTCCTTCTCATATGTGTTTACTAGAAATTATTTCCAGTGCTTGTCTTTGGAACAATTTCATTCAAATTGGAAATGCAAATTCAGTGAAATTAAATGATAGCATATTTGGAACTCCAAAGTCAAGTACATGACTCAAACCATTTCTTAAAAGATTCTTATGTAAAATTCCCTCTACCGTAATAACATATGGTTTCTTGTTATTAACCTCATGATATGTCAAATATATAACCGACCTGAATCGCATGAATATCTTTTTGAGATGTAGGTTTTCTAAAAGGACTTGGGACGCTATACACAATGAAGTAGCTAATATATTTGAGCATTTTATGGTGTGGAAGTAAGAAGTTCTTGCCCTAAATCCTTCTCATAATATGATTATTGAGTATTTTAGAGAGTTGATTACTAGCCACTTGTGGAAAACTAGGTGCTTTGTTTTTCTTAGTAACTCTTGCATTTTATTTATAGTAACAATTTAACAACTTTACTCTAATTGCATTATTTACAAGTGATGCTGAAATACTTTACCCACAACTCAAAACTAACTTAACAAAAGGAAAAATTGATAAGAAAATTAGAAAGCTCCTAGAAAATAAAGTAAACCTTTATTAAAAACAGAAATTTTAATTAAAAAAATTTCTTATTACTATTGTTATTATTTTTATGAGTACTACGCTCATTGGGCAATATATTACATAGATTGTCGACATATTTTCTCATACTTTGGAGGAATTATATAGTGGATTTACAATCATGAGTAAGCGTAAAAATAAAATAGTGATCACATTCATCTGAAGAATCTATGAGTAAGTGGCATATATGACATCAAAGTCACTAAGGGCACCATCCTAGCCTTAACCATTTTGACTCACCAAGTCAATATCTCTAAGCCTTGCACTCAAAGAAGACTTGATCCTCAGGGATATATACAATCCAAACAACTTCACTATTGAACCAAAGGACCTTAGATATTTATGTGGAAATGTAGATGGAGTACATGCTAAAATATCTAAGGTGAAGAGAGTCGATGGATGTCAAAATCCTCACCCCAAATAGTACGTAGTGAATACACATGATCTTTGAAATGTTCATTATCTTGAGTAGTACTTACTATCCGGGATTAAACCTACAACCCCTACCCATGATTGTGTATGTATGTTTATCCAATTTGTCTATTTGAAGGAGGTATTCGAGAACCTCTCTATCACATTCTTGAAATATCATGTTTAGGAGAGCATGAATGTGTTTTCCAACTTTTTTATTTTGTGTGAAGCATAGTTATTTCACGTGATCTTTTTTTTCTTATGGGATCACATCCTATAGAGAATATGATATATTTTATATCTAACACATTTGTATCCAAACCAAAGTTCAAAATAGAAAAGCCTTAGGGATGGCTTTGATGGGAACCACATTGATTTCATCACTCCCTTCTTCCTTTGTTAATTATATCATGTTTACACCCAAGCCAAGATAATCGGTGGGAAAAGAGGTTATACCAAGAAGGCTACACATTCCTTGTAGTTCAAATGAGAGGAAGATCAACTCATCATTCTCTAAGAGTTTCGTGATTCCTGTCCTTATTTTAGTGGAAACAACTTCCACGTATATTGATTTACCCTTATCGCTTTGGAATCATCGAATGTTTTCGACTCATCAACCTCAAATTTTGGAATGTTCGAGATGGTCATGACCAATTGGTTTGATGGAGGCATAATTTTTAACCCATTTACATGTAATTCATACTTCAATAAACCCCTAGTTTATTTTTGAGATTTTCCGAGTGAAGATCGAAAGGTTTAGGATCCCCTCAAATACAAAGACCTTCCCCAAATGGAGAAATCTAACCTCTTGAAACAAATTCGAAGGGATGGACTTCATCCAATGAATCCATGGTGTACCAAGGATCATGTTGTAACTCGTTTCCTTGTCAATGATATATAACTCTGTTAAGATCATTTTTGGCCCAAGGGTGACAGGAAGAACTATGGTTCCAATTGAAATTTCCTTTAAACTGTCATACCCTCATAATTTTTTTCTTGTAGAGGATCCATTAGTCTCCCCATACCCAAACTTCTATAAGAAATAGAATGGATTCACATTCACTACATCCCCATCATCAATCATGGATCTCTTAATGCAATTGTTATAAACCCAGACTTGTAGATATAAAGTAGGATCTCCTCTTCAGGCTATTTCAACATTAGTAGGCATCTTGCTTATATCAAAGAGAAATCAAGTATCCTTATCACCCTAGCCTAGAGGATGAACATCAAAATCAATATGATTTATTTGAACTTCAAGAGGAGTGGTATCATAAACATGATGACTAAGACCCAACACATCCAATAATTCAAGATGCGATGTGAAGGATAATTCTTCATTAAATATATAAATTATATGTGAGATAATTTCTTGTTCAAATATGAAATCAAATCATAAGCTCCTATAGGTTTTGAAACTATATGAGTGTCATCCTGTGAGAGAGAAGGAAAGAGAGGATGTTTTGGATCATATTCCTTGTTTGGGTTGTCGCGAAAATTCTCGGTTCAACCTCCAGATCAGTTAATCCCATAATATTTTTATTGTTGTTAGAGTTGAGATTGGGAACAACTCGAGAGATTCCAGTTGAGGATTCATGATCATTGTTTGCAAAAAACGACCCTTGTTTATGTTCTAATATTTACCTTGATATTTTTAAATTATGCAGGGAATGGATCTCAAAGACACTTAGGTTTGCATTCTAAGGAGCTATGGGTCTTTATAATTTTTTGTGAATTTTTTTCCGCATTTACTAAGAACATGTCCACAAAGAGTTTGCTTTGGTTCTTGGGGATTCTTTACAGGAACTTGTTACAATCTATACAAGTCCTAACGTCATGACCGACAACACGATGGAAATTGCAATATAGGTTAGGATCGTAATGTCTTTTTCTTTGATAAGCATCTTGTTGTTCTTGATTATAACCCCCATTGTAGTTTTGAGATTGATTTCTATAGCTATTATTCGCTTCCCCTTGAATAGATTTTCGATATTGGTTCAGGCCTTGGGTTTTATTTATTGGGAATTATGACTATGGAATAGTGTTATGATTCAATAAATGACCAAATCATGCAAATATGGATCTATTAAATTCCCCAAAATCTACAGCAATTAAACTATAATCTAGAAAATCCAAATCAATACAAATTACACACACATAACATAGCATGTACCGTGGTTCACCCAATATGGGCTACGTCCACCAAAGGTATAGATCTCAATATATATCATAAACAAGAGTACAAACCAACTCTTCTATACAATAGTACAATGCATCTCTCCAAGATTATCTCCTCCAACAGATCTCTAAACGGATCTCCATGAGTGCACTACAACCATTCCTCTAAACACCACCAAATCTCACATACCATAAACTACTGCATCTCTCACTATGCAACAAATATCTCTTGTGAATCTACAAACAAGACCTCTCACACGGATCTACCAATGTGCAACCTTATATGTGCACCAAGAAGTAAGTGTCTCCTCCATCTCATTGCATCAACATGTGCATAGAAGAAGACAACCTCCTCTACTATATATGGGTACTACCTATGTCGATAATCTCACAAACGAGATACAATACTATATCTATAATAGACCAATAATATAACATGATCTCATGGATCTATGATAGAATATCTCACAACAACCCGTGGATCTACAAGATGAAAGACTATGTTCTTTGCATACTATGTAAGCCATTACATTAATACAAGAAAATACAAAATAAATACAATAGAAAACATAACACTATTCCCACCATTTAGATGTACTTGTTATTTCCTTCCTTCCACCTTCTCTCCATTGAAGCTCTATCTTAACGTAACCTTTTTCTTCTTTTTCTTATTCTTCATCTTTAACCAAGCAAAATTAACATTCTTCCTCTATCCTTCTATTTTAAGCCTAGTTTTCAAGATTATATAAGCTTATACAAACTTAGGGCACCTTATATATGTATTTACAACCTTTTTATATCCTTCTAATCAAAGTTTGGATCTAAACCCATGTCCAAAATAAAAGCATAGAAAACATAGGTAATTGGTGTCAGTTTGTTGTTTGCTGACCGATGTCGGTTCCCTGACTAGTGTCGATTCTCTATTTGTTGACCGGTGCGCCTGTGATGGATGATGCCGCTTCTTCCCAAGTGACCGATGTCATTTATGTGCCTAACATCAGTTTCTTTGTAAACCAATAAACCTCAAATGCATTCCTTTGTGAAGCAATTCAGCTCCACAAAATAACAATCTCCCACTTGGAGATAAATTGTTTAACCTATACCTATGTTTGTACATCATTGTCCACTACATGCCGTGAATAATATCTATTCTTTACATCAACAATTATCTCAAATGAAATCAAGAATATTAAACCATCTTCTAAAACCAAGAAGATAACAAACTCGTGACTTACCATATACATGCACAAAGCTACTATTGATCTATGATACACGAGTTATCCATACATTGAGATCGCACCGAATCATAACACCAAGCCTCTCATGAAAGCAAGAAACCATGGCTAACACACCTACAAGATCTCCCACTCAAACTTAAGTATTGAGCTTCAATGGCAATTATCTATCCATGTCTCCATGCAACTACCATCTGCAACTATCCAAAGACAAGTCAAATTGGAATATACGTAAGAAAAACAATATCATGGGAAAATACAACCCAAAAATGAGTTCTATATGCATTCAATGGGTAATTACTCCACAACACCTGTATAAATCAAAGAATCCAACACTTTGCATTCTACAAATCTAACCGTGCATGTCCAAGACAACCATCTCGTAAAATATATCTATCACGGACTAACATAATAACAAGAGGAAATACAAACATCCCCTATTCATGCTCAAAAGCATCTAAACCATGCTCATAGGAATTTATGTGAAAAATAAATATTTGCATCATCATATATTAAAATAGAATCTATTCACATGTACAAAATTCACCATGTACATCCATCTATATTTATAGGCTCTCCAGGAGCTCTCCATAAGCTCCAATTCTACCATCGACTAACTCCAAAACCACTCATGAATCATGTGCTAATAAATGTAAATAAAAATAACCTTGTTAACCATGCTACTAACAATTAGTGCAAATACCAACAAAAAAATGTCATCAATCATATTGCACAATTATCTAAGATGAAAGCAATCAAAGGAAAGAACAATAAACTATAAAAACACACTATTGTCACATTTATAACTTGAAAAACCATGGCACAAACATATTTTTATTTTTTACCCTTCAAACTCTAAAACATTTCTCTCTTTTTAACTCAAATGAACAACCTTTGAATTCCATCCCATAAGGATATACAGCACAAAAAATAAAACTAGAAGTGTTGTCAACATGCACTTTTCACAAAATACTTGTAAAACTGAGACTATCCTCCAAACAAACTTGTTCCTCATGCCACTCAAAATAATAGCATCCTCCTCTAACTCGCACATGAATATGCATCCAACCCGCAATGCCAACAACCATGCCTTTTTCTAATTCCACATGAACTCACTGCACTACCTATAATCATCAAGCTCAAAAGCTCTAATATATATCATTGAGATCTAAAAGATGAAATAAAATATAAACTTAATTCCCTTATTATCGAAGAATACTTTTACATCACAAATTTTTGAACTTCTTGTGAAGTAGGCTGAACCACCTTATTTTCATCCATATGTACTCAATATCTCTCATAACCTATAATTGTTTCTAAACATGAATTTTCATTGAGGAGATCATCCTTAGACTAGATACCCTTGTCCTCAAGGTTCCAACACATCCCAAAATAAAATTCAAACTCACTAAATATCCATGGTAATATTTTACTTGAGAACAAAAATCCAAACATAATACCAGTTGCTTCAAATGAAATAAATAAAAAATGAACCGAATAGAGATACCTAAATTATACCCAAGTTTCATGGATTCCTAAGCCATGTCTGTCCTCTTTTTCATTAAAACATTGAAATGATCTACTCCATTTTTTCTTATACACTATGTGTAAGAAACCCTATCCTCCAAATTAGACACTAAAACCAGCCATGCCCTCTTCTATTGCAAAAACCTAGTATATATTCATTGCCATAAATACTGACCTCGGTCACCTGAATGGTACTATTTCCTCTGTGACCGGCATTGGTTCGTCAACTGATATTGGTTCTGCTGGAACAAACGCAACACCAAAAAATTGGCATAGTACACCAAACAAGGTTCCTACTCCACCCAAATCCAATAGCTGTGTTGAGCCAGTCATTTCAAGAAGAACCAAAAAATCTTGTACAAAAACTTAACAGCAACAATACATGCAACTAAATTACACCAAGATGAAATACATCACCTCGCCAGCATGAAGATACTCACCTACATCTTCTACTGAAGTAATTTCCTCTCTCTCGATGGAAGCCCCATATTCATTTTGTGCTATTATATTCTTCCTCTCTAACAAATCTCGTGCATCTAATAGAACCACTAATGCATAATTGAGCCTCTATCTCATAATCATATATGCAATCCCAAATCATGCATGTACATCCAAAATATAAAAGCACTACAATATAAGGATAAAACCATACCTCTATGATGACCCGGATCTATAAGCTCGACCAACATGTATGTGCCTCCAAGAACTAGGTACACCTCATCAATCAAGGCCCATCCACTCGTAACTTCTCAATTACTCGGATATTTCATTTTATGATTAAACAGTTACACAGTCGTTGACGGAAGTTTCCACTAACCGATCATGGTCATGCTCTAATCAACCATGGTCACCCTTCTGGTATTGGTTAAGGATGTTCCGAAATCAGTATGCCATACCGACGTCATCACTATATTATCCAAAACCTTACATTTCATCTTCTACTTGACATTAAATCTCTTCCTACAATTTCCACATAAGGAAAAAAAAACCCCGCTCTCTCATACATCTATCGGTAATACCACTAATAAAACCCAAAAGAAAATTCTTTCTCTCGATAGATAAATCCATTACTCGATACCAATTTTTGGGAATTAGGACTACGAAATAGTGTTACGATTCAATAACTCGACCTAATCATATAAATACATATTTATATAATTCCCCAAAATCTACATCAATGAAAGTACAAAATAGAAAATCCAAATCAAAACAAAGTACACATATATAACATAGCATGTACCATGGTTCACCCAATGTGGGCTACATCCACCAAAGATAGAGATCTCAATATATATAATAAATAAGAGTACAAACCAGCTCTTCTATACAAGAGTACAATGCATCTCTCCAAGAATATCTCCTCCAATAGATCTCTAAACAGATCTCCATGAGCACACTACAACTATTCCTCAAACACCACTATATCTCAAATACCATGAACTATTGCATCTCCCACTTTGTGCAACCAATATCTCCTATGAATATATAAATAAGACCTCTCACAATGGTCTACTAATGTGCAACCATATTTGTGCACCAAGAGGTAATTATCTTCCATCTCACTACATCAACCTATGCATACAAGAAGACAACCTCCTAAGATAGAGATGGATACTACTCTCAGATCCACAATATCTCCAACGAGATACAATACTAGATCTAAAATTGACCTACAATATAACACGATCTCATGGATCTATAATAAAATATCTCAGAACAACCTGTGGATCTATAAGATGAAAGACTATGTGCTTTACATATTATCCAAGCCATTACATTAAGACAAGACAATATAAAGGAAATACACTACAAGACATAACACTCTTCTCATCATTTAGATGTACCTAGTATTTACTTCTATCAATCTTCTTTCCATTGAAACTTTGTCTTCATGCAACCTTTTTCTTGCTCTTCATCTTCAACCAAGGAGAATTAACATTCTTCCTCTATCCTTCTATTCTAACCCTATTTTTATATCTTATATAAGCTTATAAAAACTTAGGGCACCTTATCTATGCATTTACAACCTTTATATCACATTCTAATCAAAGGTTGGATCTAATCCCGCGTCTAAAATAAAATCATAAACATAGGTAGCTGGTGTCGGTTCCTTGCTTTACTGACTAGTGTGGTCTCCCTAACCGATGTCGGTTACATTTACCTATCATGCATATTACTCTGTAAACTAATAAACCTGAAATGCATTCCTTTGTGAAGCAATTTAGCTCCGTAACCTAACATGATTTTTCCAAGGAGGGTTACAGTTCAAATCAACTATGTTGACCAAGGAAACAGTGTTAGGGCCTCTTTGATTTCCCGTATTGTTGTTATTATTATGGTTGTTAGGGTTACTATTGTGCATAAAACTATTTTCCTTTACTTGATCGGTAACACCATTCATGGTTGAACCCACTACTACACGGAGGGCTCATTAGAGACAAATATTAGAGACATTATTTTTTTCCGTCTCTAATTTTTTATTTTTTATTTTTTAATTGAGCATTCGTCTCTAATTTTATTTTCATTTTCATTCTTTGTAAAAAACAAAATTATATTTTCTTTTTCTAAGGAGCATAGATAATGTGAGGATTTAGGGTTTATCCTGTTTTTCCCCAAAATCGTGGCTTCCATTATGAAAATAGGTGATCGATTACAGTTATGGAGGATTCGGGGAAGAATGAGAAAGCTTGTTCTTCCTCTAAATAATAGCTTCCTCGTGGACTTGCAAGCGATGATGCCCTAGCAATATTGTTGGTCTCTCCACACCAACAAGATATCCGGGGAAGGCAAGACTTGCAAGGCAAATGGGATCCGTACACGATTTGGGGCAGAGCTTGAGCCATGAAACGGCCCTGAATATGCCTTCGCTTTGTTCTTTCTCTGCAAGTTTGTCGCCGAGGAGGTCGAGATCGATGCCCTAGCAGGGTAAGCTTCTTCTTCTTATGCTCTTTATTTTTTTAGTTATCTTATTGTTCGGTTTGTAAATGAGCAGAGCAGATCACATGAAATTCGTTTGCTTATGCTCTGTATTTTTTACTTTTCTTTTTGTTCATTCTTCCTAAAATCACTTGCTGCGCATAAAGATCCTTTCATTTTAGGACCAATCGACATCAGGTTGATCAGATTATCTTCGGAGTAAGTTATTCACACTCATCTTCACAACATTTCAGCTACATTTTAATCATTTCATTTCTTTCTACGAATCTGAGGTTGTCTTTGATTCACTCGTCAATGCCTTTTACTCGAACTCTGTGTGATCGTATGCAGGTACCAGATCCTTTAGATTCTCCATGGCCATATGATTACACTTCCATATATGTTGATCCATTCATAATGGTTCAGCCTTTTCACCTATTGCACGTAATGGGCAATAATGGGTAAGCTTGTAACAGAGCAGGGCACAACAGCCTTCCACAGGGCCATGGCGAGCTCTGATGATTCTTAATTGATGGTAATAGTTTTCTTCTGATAGCAGTTTGTGTGAACATTTTTGGTATAAATTCATTCTATATGTGTTTATGCAGCAATGGATGGTGGATGAGAACAAGGAAAAATGGCAGGGCCCTGGTGCATATGCGTTGTTCTTTGCACTTATTTTTATGTATATACACCATCTCATCTAACGTAGGTGTGTTGGTGTTGTTTATGTGTAGGTGTTCCTTTGATGAGGGTCTGTTGTTGATGCAAGTAGAGCTACACACACAGACACAACTTAAGCCATGGAAGTTTAATGGGCAACGCACAATTGTTCACTTTTCATGTGCTTTTCATATTGGGATTCAACCCAAGCTGGGACTGTGTGTTGCTCAACCTGCTTTTATCTGTTAGGTTTTAGATTTTAGTTAAATAGCTTTATTCTTTATCCCTGTGTTGCACTTGCAAACTAAACTAGAAATATGTGTCTATTCCCATACTGGTAACAATATGCTAAAATGTTTTTTAACTCTGTTATTTTTAGCTTACCATTTGGTCTGAATACACTTAACACAGGGGATGTATTAGGGAACCAGAGAGTTTGGAAACTTGTGTGTTCCTTGTATCAAATGGATGCTTTAGTCTTACCAATATATGAAGGAAAACTATAATTGTTCCTTCTTTATGCTTATTCACAGAGGATCTTTTAACCTTGTGCCAAAATCCATAGTTTGAATGCTCCATTATTTACATTTTCTTTACACAACACCAAAGGATTATGGAGTAAATATGTAAGATTAGTCTTGTAGGTATAGAGAGTGGTTTTATTTTAACAAACCCCTTAAAAACCCTTAACCATAACAAAACACGCCGCTAAAGCCTGAAAACCCAATGTCTTTACCAAAGACAAGGGATGCCTTGGAATCAAACATTGGTGTCCTATTTATGTGCCATCTCATCTAACCATTGGTGTCTAGGTGTTGTTTATGTGTAGGTGCTTCCAGGGGGATTTCTTGGAATCAAACATTTTTGTGTTGTTTATATGCCATCAGATCCAACATTGGTGTGCTGGTGCTTTTTTATTGTAGGTGTAGTGTAGGTGTTTTCCAGAAAATCACAAAGGATCAAAAAAGAGGAAGAGGTAGTGATCTACAGGCATGTCACCCTTACTCTCCATCATCTTCATGCCTTTATTTATATTAATTTCCTTTCTCTAGATTGGGCTTGTAATCTTCTTAGATCGTTGTTCATTAACTGCAAAATTAATTTCATTTTGTTGGAGTTAAACTAGTTATTGATGGATTTGTTTTTTTTTATTTTATATAAATCAATTCAAAAACAATGTAAACAATTAATTTTTTTCCCATCATCTGTTGAGTTACCTTCTTTATTTTATGATTTTGACCACCAGAAAAGAATGTAAACACTTAAATTTATATCCATCATCTGTTGAGTTACCTTCATTATGCTAGTTTTTGCCATGCTTCCTTCTCTCAATTTATTATGCACAAAAGTTCTGTTGTGCTGGATTACTATGCCTCTAATTTGGTTAGTTACAAAAATATATTAGTTACAAAATTTAGGTGAAAATGTTCGATTCTGATCATACCCAACTATGATTCATAGTAGAATTCGAGTCCTTGTCATTATAGAAATTAGTGATATAGTGGCATTTAGTAGGCTCCTCTATGTTGGCCTTTACTTGACTACTTATAAATTATGCTATTCTCCTCTTTGCTATTTTCCTAGATTTGAGAGAAATGTCTTTACACAAATTAAATGTTCTCAGACACCAATCAAATTGCATTTACAAGGTTTCCATTTTTCCTTTGTAGTTTGATATTTTTATGCATAATATTGTTTCTACTTTATACTCTTGATCTAAGATTTCACGTACTTGTTACGCACTCCTATTAAAAATTTTAGATCGTTGTTCTATAATTGCAAAATGTCTCCTATTCTCTTGGGCTTAAATTTCTTATTGATGGATTTGTTTTAATTATATTTGGAAAAGAATATAAAATTGAAATCGTTGTCTATCCTTTGCTGAGTTGCCTTCTTTATGCTAGTTTATTTTATCTTTTTGATCATCACATCCTCTTTTATGCTACATTTCCCATGCTAATTATTCTTCTATGAGTTTGGACTGGTGTGGTTAGTTACAACAATGTAATCTTCTTTATTTCATAATGTTTTTTTAGTTGTAATTTGCAAGTATCACTATATTGGTTTTGGTGGCTTGAGGTTGAGTTGGCATTGATGATAAGTAGATACTTTGTGGATTTGCGAGGAGTATTTTGTACTCTAGATCACTTTCCCGTGGGATTAAATTTCTCATAAGACAAGGTCGAGTTGGGCATGTATCCTCCATATGGTATTGCCCAAAATTTAAGGCATCGTGTTGTCCTCTGATGCTACCCACATGATTGTAGTCAAGATCCCCGCGAGGTCATCCTTTGTCTTCAATTTTGGCCACCATTTTGCACTTCTTTTATCATAATGCCCTTTTTTATTACTTCATCCCACCATGCTTGAAGCTCGATATCATTTATATGTTGTTGGGTTCTAATAATAAATGGAAACATAATCTTCCACCCATTCTTTGATAGCAAACCAAATAAGAAGACCATCAAGAACATATGGGTAGTTTTCAATTACAAGTCTCAAACCATGGGGTTTTGTGGGATCCTCAATTTCCATACCCCGAATACGCATGCGCAGTAATTACTTTGTTAGACAGACGCATAAAATTACAAAAACTAGATTCAATTGCATTTACATTATTTACACTACCTCATATCACTAGCATGGGAATCATTTTGGGTAAAATTGGGAAAATTCTATCACCAATTAAAAAAATACAAAAATTAACAAAACCACACATAAGTATCAAGCCCAACACCCAAGCCCTTGCCCAACCTTCACTTGATTGCATGTGTAATCGCTTGAATTTATACTAGAAACATTATGTTATATATGTAATTAATATCTCCTATTAATTTTGTGAGAAAGTTAATCAACAAAAGACTGATACCATAGCAAATAAATGCCTTAGGCATCAATTCTTCCCCTCTCACTCTCTCTCATGCATGCAAATATGAGTAGTTATACATATATTGATGGAGAGGACAAGCTTGGCGAATGGATTAGGTAATGCGAAGGGGCATCAATGTTATTAGGCACAAGTTGCTCTTGCCTCGCGCGACCCTTTGTGAATGTTGTGGCAGCTAGTAGCAAATGGATCCTCCACTTACTAGTGTGGATGTAGAGAATGAAGGGTTTAACCCTTGGGAAGCTCTTTTGGATGCGAAGAGTTCTGCCTTCAGAAGCTTAACAATAATGGCAGATGGTAAGGCTAAGGCCATTTCTCCCCAACCGCATTATGTAAAAAAAATAGATGCAGTCCCACAACTAGTTTTTAGCCTCAGTGCTCCAAGGAAGAAAGCTCTAGCCTTTTCGTGTGACATGCTTAAGGCAAGTTTGTGTGGGTGAAACTTCCCACCGATCCCCGGCTGCCACCGGTAATGCTTTAGGCCATTCTGTTGATGGTGCTTGAGCTGAGTCACAAGGTTCGTTCGTGTTCATGTTAATGTTTGGAAATTGATTCAATTCAAAATGAAAAATTCTATAAATAAAATTGTAATTAAATTCATATAATATAAATATCTAGTTTTATTATTTTTTATTTTTGAAATAAAAAAATTAAAAATCAATGCACAAATAATCATATTTGATAGCTTCAAAAAATAAATATAAACTGTATATCAATAATTAATTTTTATAGCTAATGAGTAATAGATGAGTTGGTAAAATGGGCCATTGAACTTGTGTCCAGCCCCACCTAGTTTCAAAACCTCACAAAGTTGCCTGCTTCATAGCTCCGATCAAAAAGCGTTTACCAATCCTAAATAAGCTACGTCATAATATTAAAATAAAATAAAAAACCTAAGCTAATGTTTCATCCACTTTCCTCCCTCTCACATACAATTCCAGGCTCCTCACATGACATGCAATCTGCGACAGGCTTTGACAACAAAAGATATATTGATGCACACAAAATTTTTTGACAATGATGATAGGGCAAAAACTCTCCAGTAGAGTATTTTTACGGCTTAAAGCATGTGTATACCAAACTCCCGTCCTATGCAAATCTAAAAACTAAATCCCTAGCTGACCTAAGCCAACCTAAAATTTCAAATTATTTAGGGCTTTAAGTGAAATTATTTTATTTTGAAAAATTGTATGAATTTCTGTGATTTTTGACAATTTTTTTCCTTCCAAATAAAATCACCTAAATTTGAGCTTTTCCTTCAATTCAGCCAATCCTATGACATAGGTGTTGAGCCTAAAGGCGGTTTTGTGTGTGCACAAATTTGTATAGAATTATATTTAGAGAATGGTCTACCTTTGATGCAATTTAGTTAAATTAGATGGATGGTCATATCTCGTAGAAGCTTGACTATATGATTATAGCCACTTTCCTAAGGACTGCAATAAAGAACAAAATGTGGCTCAAAACCGCAAAGCACTTAGCCATAGGATTTCATTGTTACCAAAACAAAAAGACATGCTCACCAAAAAAATGGTCAACGAACGCAGGAATCAAAAGGTACAAGAGGCTCCTAAAGTATCGAATGTGGTTTGAAATAATAGGAGATAGTTCTCAGGAGTTGTTGGAAGAAGGTAAAATACAATCAAGTCAAGTTGAAGTTGGTATAGTAAAGGTGCAATATGATGCAAAGAGTCTTCACAAGAATGGGGAACAAGTTGGCCAAATGGAGGAAGAGGCTCCAACGGATAGGGAGTTGGAATCCCTAAGAGATTCTCCAAAGTTTGGTCATAAACTTGATCACGTAAAGTTCCTTGTGAGCCGAAGATGGAATGCAGCTTGGGGCAAGCCTCCGAATGTGTTCTCCTTTCCAAGTGAAGTGGATCACGCACTCATCAAAAACACAATTCTTTTGGGATTGGTGCCATGACCATCTCAAGTTGTTTGAATGTTACTTTTGTTTTTGGTATTCTTTTTTGGTTCGCTGTGTTTTCTAGGGGTGTTTCCATTCCACCCATTTTTTGTAAGATCACCGTTGCATTAAATGTATGATTAATGGAAAGCACTTTTCAATAAAAAATAATTTCTCTAAATAACACTTATCACAGACCAATCATCATTCAATCAAATGAAATTCCTAACCACTCACTTAATGCTGAGTGCAATGGAGACATTCAAAGTAAAATGTCTTCCCATGACACACTTAATAAACTATCAAAATGTTATGAAGAAAATAGAGTTATTAGAATCACGCTATTAGACAAAACAGCATAAACTCCTTCGAAAAAAGAAAAAAAAAACTTTTTTCTTCTATAATGACAAATTCTCTTCGGGGATCAAAACCCATACTAAAAATGTCCTCAAAATTCACCCAGGCTTTGTCCATCATTCCAGCCATCAAAATCCTTGCCGATGCTAGCTAAAAACTTTTTTTTGGATAGAAAAAAAGAAGTTTTCCAACTTTAACAATAGCTCTCCCCTCCAAACTTGATGATTGATCCCTTCCTAACTTCAGAAACCCATTGTGAATGTATGCCCATATTTTTCCTAGGTGTCTAGTAAGATTAGAATCTAATGCTCTTTGAAGAGTGTTCAAGGTGCCAATGATCCATGAGGAGATATGAGTATACGTGAGAACTCAATCAACCTCTATTACCCTGAGTTTTAGCCTTGTTTTCCAGGAATTTGGTGAATCAGCAGTGTCATTTATGTGATCAGAGAAGTATTGACCAGTAGTTTTACTCCTTCACTACCACTTCCAACGGTATTCAAGAAATGCGTCCACAGATCAAAACACTTACATTTTATCCCTTTAGACTAGTACTTCTCACACATGTTAATTTTTTTGATGCGAGATTGTCATACTCACCGAGGATGCTCCTGCATCACTTATGCTTACCAAAACTTTGTATGGAATTGAATAATGTCAACATCTATTACAAAAAGCATAAGTTGTCTCCTTCAAGTAAAAGTTCAAGAAGTGGTAACAAACCTTCGATAGTGCTTAGATGTCATAGGTATACCAAGTAATGATAGAGTCAAATTAGTGGAATGAGACGAGCGACCGGCTCTTCAACATTGAACTTCCAAAAGTGTTCACTAAGAATGGTCTACATGTTAAACAATCCAAGGAAAAGAGCAAAAATAGGTTAGTACTTTTCATTAGTTTTTTTCCATATATTTTTTGTCTTGGGGATGCTAACTTGATTTATGGAAGGTTTTTTCTATTATGAATGTCTTCATAGAGCATAGCGCTTTGTAAGTCTGCAAGTGTTGGAGATTGGCTTTCTGAACAAAAACTAGTAATTTTCTTCTTTTCCTGATTTTTTTACTTCCATGACATCTTAACATTTTTAAAACTTATAGATGAATTTTATTATGTACAATTCTTTTTGGTTCCCTATTTTTTTAATATGTTGTTTGGATTCAACTTGGACGTGAACATGAGGGTCAATATCAGGAGCAATATTGACCCCATTTTGCATTTGATTTAAGCCATTTTAATTTATAGACTCAATGTTTTTCTGCAAGGACTATGAACAAAGAAACAAAAAATTTTCTTGGATGGCGGATACAGATGATCAACTGGATATTTATGTGTTGGGAATGGAAGCAAAACATGGATTTTATCATACAGGTATATGAGTGTGCAACTTAGCTTATTAGTTATGTGCAAGGTTTTAATTATTGTCTTGGTTTAAATGTAATTTGTGAATACTTTTGACATAACTAGAGTAAAATGTGTTCTTAATATCTCAGAATCCAATGCACCTTCGCTGCTAATGATAGTAGAGAATTGTATCAAAGTTGAGACAATCAAAGTGAAGAACATGAAGATGACAACTGTTGGTGGAGAGGCAATTGCTCAAAATAAAAGTTAAGAAAAAGAACCTCAAAGTAGCACTAGGGAAGCAAAAGATCACTTGAAGCTGGTGGTGGAGAGAAGGTGTTAATATTGTATGTCAAGGGTTAACGGCATTTAGGCACCCTTTTGTATTTTATCATTGTATTTCAAGGGTTAACGGAAATTAGACACCCTTTTGTATTTTATCTTATTTGATATTAATAAATAAATTTTGTGGACCCATTTGTTGGGCACAAGATTCAAATAAAATTGTTCTTAATTTATAATATTAATTACCAGCCCAATTTGACATCATAGATGATATGTAGTTGTTGATTGCACTATATGATATTTGGTTGTTATTTATTCTTGAAATTCATATTTTTCATTCTTTGAATTCGTATCTTCTCTAGAGAGACAATAAAAATTGAAATTAGTATTGTCTCTAGAGAGACAAAATTAGTATTTTGTATTGTCTCTAGAGAGACAAAAATGATATTGTCTCTAGAGACAAAATGATATTGTCTCTAGAGACAAAATTTGTATCAAAAAAAATTTGTATATATATTGTCTCTCGGAGAGACAATATTAGAGACACCCGCTTTGAGACAATAATAGAGACAATAGAAAACTTTTTTACTGTCTCTATTTGAGACAATTTGGTCAAGTATTGTCTCTATTATTGTCTCAAAACACCCCCCCTTTTAGTAGTGACCATGATTACTAATCAAAAGCTTAGGTCCTTGGTTGTTTTCTTCTTAATTTTGATGGTTTACATTTTTTTGTTAAAGGATGCCTTTTTTATTGAGACTATAAGTCTTATGCCCACTATTGGTCGATTTAAAGTGCACCTTCCAAAACTTCCTCATAACTATGGAAAGGAAACTTATGAACTTTTTCCTTGGTCTCTCATTAAGAAAATGAAGGAAAATATCACAATGTTTCATTTGGTCTATGTTGGGTGCACCTACATAGGACTAAACTGCTTGATTCCATCTCTCGGATGAAATTTACCGAAAATATCATTTTACTCCTACCTTATATGAAGAAACTCCCCTATTCACATTCAAAGTAACTTCTTCATGTCAAAATCTCTAATGAATTTCAAAAACATTGTTTAGAGGAATGTGTATAAGTATCTAGAATTTGATAGTACCAGCCCAAAGTTATTCCCTCAAGGGTTTTCAAAAATATTTTAGCTACTACAACATCCCAAGGAACCAAATCCATAATAGTTGTAGCATAGGCCTTGATATGAACATTTGGATCTACTTCTCCATTAAATTTATTCAAATCACTCTATGGGTGTGGAAGTATGACACCACGTATCATAAATTCAAAGGGTTCTTTTAAATACTTGGCATAAGTACCCATTTCATAAGATTCCACCATTTAATCTCCTTTACGAGGAGGTGGAGGAGGAATTAGATAAGCTACATTATAGGCATTGACTAGGATGTATGAAGCTCCTTGATACAAAGTAGGAGTAGATAAGGTATATGGGTCCATCTAGGAGGACTTTGAATACATATGCAAATAGGGTGAGATGATACCAGGATATGGAATAGTGGGAGTGAAATAAGGGAATGTCACATTGCTCGAAGGAGTGACATTCGAGAATGCACTTCCGGCCATACCTTGCATAGGATAAGCTTGAGAAGGATGAGGACCCATCCCTAGTGTCTCAGATCATGTGAGAAGATCACCTTGACTTAGTGGAACTAGATAACCTTTTTATACATGATGTTGCATTGGTTGTGCATTGGTATGGATGTATTCATTGTTATCAACTGGGTATCTCATGTTTTACCCTAGTACATGAGTATGTTGTGATGGTTCAACACTCTCTATTTTTCTAATCCTTCCCATTAAGGTACAAATGACATCGTTATTAGAATATTGATTTCCATGTGTAATAATCACATTATTTGCATTGGGCTGAATATATCACATGTTCAAAGCTAATCAACCTCCTCTATTCTCTCATAACGATGGGGTTTGAGGCATAGCTAGGGAGGTTTGCACATTTCTTGTGTAGTTATTAGCCCATCCATAAAATGAAGGGGATTGTTGTGGTTAAATGTTGGTGTAATATCTATTAAATAAAAATGGCCCACCCAAATTTTTATCAAAAATATTCTAGGAAGTATAAAATACCTACCAAAATAGAGGAATAGATTTAAAGGTGAGGTAATATAAATGAAAGAAAATAAAATGAGGAGTTATTCCTTCTTCCGTCAGCTCAAAAATTTGTACGATAGAAAATCAACATGTGACCTTCACTGCACGCGATCTCCCAAGGTCGTGTCGGGAAAGACAATGTAGAATATTGTAGGGGTGTTGATGAGAAACTATAAGAGAATCATGGACTAAGATCGGGTACTGTGAGTTCCTAGTAGTTGAATTATTCAAAGGGGAATTAAGGCTAAGTACATGTAGCGTAAGTTCCCTATGGTTTTTTTAGGATTAAATATTATTATCCTAATATTAATTATGCATAGTTTAAATTATTTAATTTTATTAATTAAATAATAATTGTTATTTGGTTATATAGTTAATCAACCATATTTGTCTTTTATTTTATACTGTTATATTGTTGTAAACAATATATTTGTATCTATTCATTTCCTGCTTCCCGGATGTTATTGGAAGCTTGTTTATTCTCGCATTTGGTCAGCACTCAGGCAACTTATTCACCCGTATGTATTTTCTTGTGCAATATCTATAAATATTGTAGCCCATTCTCTGTATTTTTTGATTGATTGAATTTAATAAAAGTGGTCAGGCTTCCGTCCCTGTTTTTCAATCATCATTTGGTACCAGAGCGAATTGAAGCTCCTGGCAAGGTTGGAGAAGGTTGCAGAAGAAGGAGAATTCGTGGAGAAGAAATCTGCACCAGAAGGAGAGCCAGTGCTGCCTCCTGCAGCTTCCCAGAACCCCCTGCAAACCCACAACCTCATGTTCAGTTCCAGGTGTTTGGAACGCAGATTTTTTTGCACTAGTGCACTCAGCACCAGAAAAATTTGCAGCAGGTATTCAAAATTTAAAAAATAAAAATAAAAATTTATTGGTATTTTTTTTTTTACCCCATTACGGGTTTTATCTCTAAATTAGAGAAGAAATATAGCTCCTGTTATTGTTAGTAGTCCACTGGACATCCAAATCTGTGTGTATGTATATGGATTTGTGAAGTCTGAGAAAAAAAGCACAAAAAAAAAGCTGGTACGCCTATTTGGTTTGTTGTCCTCACGCAGGCGTCTGCACAAAGACAAAAACACAGCAAGGTAGCAAGACCTGATACAAAAAGGCGGCAGACCTGTATAAAGGAGAAAACAGAAAATAAAAAAACGCAGCCACAGACCTGCAAACAAAGTAAAGAATACAAAAAAAGAGGTGCCCAAACGGTGCGTGGAAAGCCTGAAAAAGACTCCAAGCGGCCTGCACACAAATGGTGGATGAGTATTATTAAAAATCAGCCAAAACTCCACGCCAAAGCCTGCAATAGACACAGAAGGGACCTGCACACATGAAAGGAAAGAAAATCATTCAAAATCAATAAGAATAGGCGCCCAAAGCAAGAAAATGTGGCGCGGCAGCAAAGGAAAAGCGGCCATACAAAGGCAAACAAAAAAAAAAAAAGCAAAAGGAGGCATTTTTTGATCCATTTTTGATCCATACGAACCCTAAATCTGCCTTCACCAGCTTGTGCCACGTGGAGCCTCTACAAGTCATCTATTTTTAAAGAGGTGAGTCAAATCTGCTTTTATTTAAATACAAGTTTGTTCATTCCTACATCAAGCGCCCTTAAGTGGCCAAGTTGGATAGAGGGAAAGCCTTAGAAGTGGGAGGTGCATGGTTCAAATCCCACCCCCAACTTCACATTTTGCATTTGGCAGAATTTTTGCCGGAACTGCTAAATTTAGCAGATTTTTTGAATTTAGTTATAACTAACTAAATTTAGCGGAGAAATCCCTAATTTAGGGTAAAAAAAAAAATTCTCCCATCTGTCTGTTTTTTCATTCCAGACATTTTTTGCAAAGGAAACCCATCTAAAAATTGCATTTTCAGCTATTTTTTTGCAATTTTTAGCATTTTGGGTCGTATTGGGCTCAGGAGGCCACCAGACCCCGAAACTGAAATTTTTTGCCTGTCATTCGAATTGTACAGTTTTTTGAATGTAAATTGTATACTGCTGCATATTGTACTAATTTGTAGGTTGCCATAGTCAACTGCAAAACTTTGTAACTGCTCAGAAACTGGTAGAATTGTAATAAAAATAGTAAAATTGGTTCTGTAACACTCACGAGATCCTAGATCTCATTCGCAGCTGTCGGTATATACGCAAGGCTCGGGAAGCGCTTACGGGTAAAGCCATCGCAAACTACTACCGCACTTAACGCCTAATATAGCTGCAACAACGCTCATCCGGCATCGTCCCTATAAATTGACGGGAGTAATAAGGTCACGCTACACACTACGAACCATCCCATCCGTCGGGAACGATTGCAAGACATAAATCCAGATCGAGAAATTATCCGAGTATATAGCAAAGTTACACACGCGTATGAGGATATTTCTTTGAGCCAAACAATCACACGCAACCCATCGCATCTCTGGACAACGTATTGAATTCGCTTCACGTGCGTTAACGCCTTTCACGTACCGCCAGGTATATAGAAAGGGCGAGCTTCTTCCATGTACCACGGGTATATCGGAAGGGCGGGTATATAGAAAGGTTCAGTATATCGGAATGACAGTATATAGATTGGGAGACCTACTACCCGGAGTGATAAGAGCCAAACCCCGCCAAGAATCTCTGCAAAATGGGCACCAAATGCCCCCAAATTTTTTTCTTCTCTGGATTCACAATTGCTCGAGGAAGCAACTATGCTGCATGGAAGACAAAATTAAAGACACAACTTGAGTTTGAAGAAATATGGCCTGTCAGGACCGGGTACTCTAACCGAGATCACCAACTCGATGCAACACAACAATGACAATTTGATAGAGCAGATCGAAAACAAAACTCATCATCTTGTTTGAGTGTCCGACGATGTGTAAGCCCACATTCGAGATGCCACATCAGCAAAAGAAGCATGGGATAAGCTGAGCACAATATATGAGGCCAAGAACAAGAATGTCATACTCAATTTGCAGAGTCAGTTACATACATTGAAGTTCAAGCAGAATGAGAAAATTGAAGCCTTCCTAAGAAGAGTTGTAGAGTTGAGGGCTTCACTTCTAGCCCTAGGAGAAGAGGTCAAAGATGAATCTCTCGTTCCCATTGTTCTGAGAGCTCTCCTTCTTCTTACCGCATTTTTGTCACAACTCTAAACTTGTCAGATACGACAATTAGTTTTGACAAGCTAGTAAACCTACTGCAACAAGAGGAAGCAATGCACAACAAGGATGATGAAGAGGAGAAGGCACTGTCTTCACATCAAAAATGGAAAGGAAAAGGTAAAGGAAAACCTAAATCCTATCAGAAGTCCCCACATCAGAATCGTATCATGGGGACAATCAATGTAAGAAGCGATGTCCAATTTGCAAAAGAGGACATGACTTACAAGATTGTTGGTATAACACTTACAAGAAAGGTTCATAAAGCAATTCTGGACCACAACAACAACAATCTTACAAGGGACATTCAAACAACTATCACAGGAAGAAAAAGGGGAACTGGAAAAGAAGACCCCACCAGCAAAGTAATATTGCTGAGCAACAAGAACAGTCAGACAATGAAGACTTCTTGTTCACCGCCGATCAAGTGAACCATCCACGCCATCTAGTGACATCTGGTATGTTGATTCAGAGCCACTCAACACATGACTGCCACACAGACTCGGTTTATTTCAATGAGGGACACGCCATCGAAAAATCATGTTTCGTTGGGAGATGATTCTTCATATACAATTCAGGGGATTGGAAACATTTCTCTACCCCTTGGTTCACGCAAATATAGACTATCAGATGTTCTATATGTCCCTGGGTTGACAAAGAATCTTCTTTCGGTCAGTCTTAACTCATAGATCACAACCTAAAAATTGACTTTGATAGTCAATCCAGCAAGAAAATGTGTTTGATTCGAGATAAATCCAGAGGCTCGAAAATAATTGCAAAAGCCTCAAATGTGGGACGAATGTTTCAACTTGATTTCATTCACAAAATGATCAAGCACTTGTGGCTAAAAACTCCACCTCGTATCGGTTGTGGCATCGGAGATTTGGTCATGTAAGTTTCAAATATCTCAAAACACTTCGCCGGTGTAATATGGTACATGGGCTACCATCTCTTCGTAAGGATACGATAAGTGCCCTCACTCGCTTAGAAAAACAACACAGAGTTTCATTCCAAAAGAGTACATTTCGAGCTCATGGTAAACTTGACCTGGTTCATACCGATTTGTTCGGTCCAATGCAGCCAAGTCATTCAGGGTTCCAATACTTCATGCTCTGTGTTGATGACTATTCACGCAAAATGTGGATTTTTTGTCTTCGCAAGAAAAGTGAAGCCTTTGAAACATTCAAAAAGTTCAAAGTGGCAAATTGAGAAAGAAACTGGTCATCACATCGAACTCTCCGCTCGATCGAGGGGGAATTCACTAGTGATGAGTTCAGAGACTATCTACAAACTCACGGATTCGTCGACAAATGCCTCCTCCACACACACCGCAGCAAAATGGTGTTGTCGAGAGAAGAAATCATACTATCATGGAAATGGTGCGATGCATGATCGATGATTCCGAACTTGCAAAGACATTTTGGGGCGTAGAAAAAATAGCAAAGCAGTATTTGTTGAACAAAGTGCCCACAACGCTCTTGATGGAACTACACCACAAGAAGCATGGTCAAAAAGGAAACCATCCATTGCACACCTCGTAGTATTCGGGTGCAAAGCCAGCATGCACATACCCAAACAAATAGAAAGAAATTGGACATGAAGTCACAAAATCTCATCTTCATTGATACAAAGAAGAGACTCTTCGGTATAGATTGATGGATCCTAAAACCAGAAAACTCTACACAAGCAGAGATGTTGAGTTTTTCGAGAAGAAGGAAGCAGAGACTCCTCTCCCGGACTCGCAAGATGTAGATTTTTCACCGCCTGTAAAATTGAAGCTAATGTTCCCTCGAAGATGAAAGTGATGATGGGGATGATGGTGTTGATCAAATAGAACCACAACCGATGGGAACAGTCAACGTATGCCTAAATGGTGTACAAGTACATTACGAGATGCAAAATTGGATGTTCCACCGATATCATCCACCCCTAGACCACGGACTCACAAAGAAAGCAAGAGAAGAAGTTAACTTTGCTTTGATGAGTAGAGTTATTGAATCGACGAGCCCTCTACTGCTCCCGGAAGCCCTACATACCAAAAGCTTGGCAAGATGCCATGGATTCCGAATATCAATCGGTGATGAAGAATAACACTTGGCGCTTGTTGATCTTCCACAAGGAAGAAACCCATTGATGCGAGATGGATATTCAAAACTTAGTACAAAGCAGATGGGACAAAGGACAAGTGCAAAGCAAGACTTGTAACAAAGGGGTACGCACAAAGAAAGGCATTGACTATGAGGAGACATTTTCTCCCACAAACTAAGATCAAAACGATCAAGATGATCTTTGCTCTAGCTACTCGATTGATGGAAAGTTCACCAAATGGACGTAAAAGTGCCTTCTGAATGGAGATTTACAAGAAGAAGTCTACATGACTCAACCTAAGGGATATGTTGTACACTGCTCAAGAAGAAAAGGTATGCAAACTTAGGAAATCTCGTATGGCCTCAAACAGCACCCCGGCATGGTACATCAAGATTGATGAGCATCTCGCATACAACATGGATTCGTCAAATCCATATGATCCCAATCTCTACCTCAAAAAGCAAGGGGGAGATGGTGATTGTTGTAGTTTATGTCGATGATCTAGTCATCACCGGCGCTTCAAAGAAGATGATTGATGAAACGAAGAAATATCTTAAGCGATCATTCGACATGACAGATCTCGAGCTTATGCACTACTCGTCTTGACTAGAAGTATGGCGAGAAAGAGAATCATATCTTTGTTTCTCGGATGAAATATACCAAGATAGTGCTCGAGAAGTTTAGGATGATGGATTGCACACCAATTGCTACACCTATGGAGAACAGATTACGCTTATCTCTGTTCAAATCCATCTCCCGAGGTAAGTGCCACTCTCTATCGACAAATAATTGGGAGTCTCATTTAACTCGACTTACACTAGACCGTATATCGCTTTCAGTGAGCTATCTATCCAGTTCATGCAGAACCCAAAATTTTTCATTGGAAAGCAAAAAGCGCATTTTGAGATATCTCAAAGGTTCAATGGATCTTGGTCTAGAATACAAGAAGAATGAAAACTTCTTCGACCGGATATTCGATTCGTGATCATGCGCAGTAACATTGATGATAGAAAATCCACTTCGGATTTGTATTCTTTATGGGATCTCGACCAATATCATGGGGAAGTAAGAAACAACACTTTGTTTCTCGCTCTTCCACGAAGCCGAATATCGCTCGCAGGAGAAGCCGTCATGTGGTGAAGCGATTTGGCTACGCCGCATACCGGAAGGACTTGAATACCACGTAAAAAAACCTACTACCATGTATGTTGACAATGAAGGTGTTCTCAAACTTGTTCGCAATCCAGTTTTTCATGAGAGAACAAAGCACATTGAGGTTCAGGTTCATTTCATATGCGAACATGTGTTGAAGCACAACATCCAGCTTCAATTTTGTCCAACGGCTGAACAACGAGCAGATATTTTCACAAAGTCACTTGCACGTGACAAGTTCGAGTTGTTCAGAGCATTTCTCTCCTCATCTCTTCAGACAATGCACAATTAAGGGGGGGAATGTTAGGATTAAATATTATTATCCTAATATTAATTATGCATAGTTTAAATTATTTAATTTTATTAATTAAATAATAATTGTTATTTGGTTATATGGTTAATCAACCATATTTGTCTTTTATTTCATACTGTTATATTGTTGTAAACAATATATTTGTATCTATTCATTTCCTGCTTCCCGGATGTTATTGGAAGCTTGTTTATTCTGGCATTTGGTTGCACCTGTGCAACTTATTCACCCGTATGTATTTGGCTGTGCAATATCTATAAATATTGCAGCCCATTCTCTGTAATTTTTGATTGATTGAATTTAATAAAAGTGGTCAGGCTTCCATCCCTGTTTTTCAATCATCGCTTTTCTACATTTGTCTACTTGAAAGGAAATTATTTAAATAACGGAAATAAACAAATCTAATCAAATTAACTAATCTAATTTAATTTAAACTAATGTTTTTTATTTTATGAAATAATAGTACATATAGAAGAAATGAAGAAATAAAATGCTTCTAATCCTATTTAACAAATCCTGTACAAATAAATAGCCAAATGTATCTATTTATCTCAGTGCAATAGTATACTAAATATGTTCTAATCTAAATGAATATTTTTCCAATTAACAATTGTGGATTAAATCCTCAAACACACCTCAGAGTCATGAGAAGAATTAGAATATTCTTAGAATCTTTTCTTCCCCGAAACTTCCCGTATGAATTTAAGAGGGATTTAACAGAAATTAATTTGAATCAAATTTTGAATGCTTAAAACTATGCAAAATATTCTTTCATAATCACTTCCCTTTCAAATCGACAGAGATAGGCAAGGAAGCTATCTATCCTAAGAAAACTTTACATAAGAAATTCATCTAGCTATTTACAAAAATAAAATGATTTCTTCTACCTAGTTGATAATATTGCATACATTCATAAATAATTGAATAAATTTAAAAACTCAATAACAACCCCGAACATGGAATTATAGTGCAGAGGCAATGTTAGTTATGGTACCACTTTATCCCCTCAAATTATCTTTACAAATATTTTGTGTCCACTTGGGTACAAGGAACTGGGAATGCAAAGGAAGCAGAATAAGAAAGTGTTGGAACAATGGCGCTTGAAGGCGGTTGTCAGAACGCAGGATGTAGTGCCCACTTCCCTTTGACACCTTTTGATACTAATCATGATACTGTTGATTATATTATAGACATGATTATGGACCTTATTATAGTATGATGATAGATGTAGATCATGGATTATTGTTGGCTTGATTCAGTTATGATGCATGATGATTATTAGAGGTATTTTGGATATTGATGATGGTATACTGTTTGACATGGTTATATTATGGATGTTGTGCAGACTTGTGATATTTGGATATTGTGAGTAGACCTAGAAATAGAAATTATTGGATGATGATATAATTATTGAGTAAAATTACAAATGATATTGCTAGATTGCTTTGATGTTGTTGTGATTCATATATCTAGATTATTTTGGTAATTATATTTGTATTATTTTAGATGTTCTGATATGGCCATGAGGCAAGGAGGTATTTGTGTTTTGTAGGTTAAAATGTCACAATAAACATCGGGGGATTGGAGACCAACCACATTGGAATTCTAGATGAATTCAACAAGGTCACCATGGCAACTAGTATTTGTTTGTGCGTATTTGTGTGTGTTAGGGATTCCCATGGGGGGGATCACCTTTAATTGTGACCAAGGGGTTTTATGTATTTCTTTTATTTTGGTCCATTTTTTTATGTTTGCATGTGTTTATTTTGTGGTGCGTTTACACCTTTCATTAATTATTAAATGGTGTGTAAATATTGTGAGTAATCATGTGGTTAAGTTAATTAATTGAAATATGTCATAAGAAAGTAATTAATAGAGTTGTTGGCCTTGAATTAAAGTGTTGTTAGAGATTTTTAAGTGATGTGTAAGTTAACTTTTGAGTGTGAAACACTCCACCCTCTTGGAAATTTGAATTTGTCCTTGGAGGCTGTTTTTGAGGCTTGTGGGACAAGTTAAACTTGTCCCATACCCCTTAAATTTAATTACCAACCATACCTACGGTTGGAGAGTTGAAATTAGAATTTTATAATGCTTTTGAGAAGGCAAATTGTAGGTTTTAATTGCACTTTTCTTACATAATTTAATTTCAGTCCTTTGGGGTGTGGGTTGGATTTGAGTGTGTAAGTAAACTATCATATTATTCACCCACCTATTTATTATGCTTTGGAGAATGATGTTGACTTTTGGGGTTGGGGTTGAAGATGTGTGATATGGCATCCTACGTGGATCTGCCTCATCCTCTTCCCTTCCCTCTTCTATAAAATTTGAATTCCTTGCCTTGTTTTGGGGTTGCTTCACTTTGGAGACTTCATTCTTGGGTGAATTCTTTTCTGTTTTGGGAGCTCTTGCTTTGAAGAATTTTTTGGAAGATTGTTGCATGCTTGTGCTTGGCTATTTTGGATTGCTTGCATTGGGATAAAGCTTGTTGTTTTGGAACTCGGAACAACTCCATCATGGAGAGGTAAGAGCTTGGCTCTTGAAATGCTTCCCTTTTGTTTATGAAAATGTTATTGTGTGAATGTTTTGGCATGTTTGTGGGCTGTTGGGTAGATGGCCTAGGAATGGTGTAGGAGAAGACTATGGGGTTATTTTGTGGGAGGCACAAGTGTGTTTTAGGGAGGTATAAGGGTGGAGGGAGTTGGGATTTGGGTTCCACCTTACAAAGAAATAACTTGCATTTCTTTACTCATTATGGGGTACCATAAGAGGTTTGGGAGGCATAAGGAAATGTGAGGAATAAGGGGTACTTGGGGAGGCATAACGACATGTCGTATTTGAAATGATATATATATTTATTTTGGTGGTTTTTTCTCAGGTGGTGATACCCATTTCCCTTTGGGAGGCATAAGCATCCCCCATAGTTTCTTGCTCCTTTGGCTTGCTTGATGAAGCCTCAGTAATGTTTGTCATGTTTTAATGTAGTTGTAAACTACATTCTGTTTTGGACTATGTTTTTATTGAGAAAGTGTTGCTTGTGTGTTTGTGGAAGCCTATTGTTGCCATGAGTTGGATCACATCTTTTATTACATTGTGGTTGGGGCTCGAGGGCCAATGAAGAAGGATGGATTCTCCTCTTCATTGGATGTCTTGGTTGGGTGGAGAGCGTTGCCTTTCCCCTACTCTTGTTGTGATCAAATTGGAAGAATGAGAAATTTGCACATTGTTGTTCTGGAGCAAGGAAAAATGACAGTTTGACATTCCCTTGTGAAATGAAATCTTATTGTAACCTTTCCCACTTGAAGTGGATGAACTTGTATATGTTTTGTAATGGAAAGATACTTGGTATTGATAATGAAAGTTGAAATTTGAACTGTAAAAGAGTTATAATTTGCATTTTGTTTTGGAAAGAATGTGAAAGAATGATACATAATGTGTATGTTGTATTTGAAATCAAATGTAAAGGAAGTTATAAGAGTTTCATTTGAATTAATGGAAGTGGTTTTTTATTTTCCATATGATATTATTTCCATTAGAAATTTGTGTTTAACATGCACTATGAAATCCTTGCTTGGAAAGTGGAAAAGTGAAGCACGTGAGGAGAAATTGTATTATTCTGCCTTGTTTATAATATATGATTTTGGAAAGAATAGAAACTAAATTCTTGTTTTAATATTTGATTGAAAGAAAGAAAATTATTTATGACGAGCATGGAATGAATTTAATGTTTTATTTCATGGCAAAGGAGATAGTTAATTTATGTTCTGTAAATGTATACACCTCTTTCAATTCATTGTATACTTTGTAAAACTCCTTTATCAAATTTTCAAATAACCCTATAAATAAATAAGAGGAAAATGAAATAAATCAATTGGAATTAAGGAGGCTAAAATTATCCCAAACCAAGCTAAAAACACTTAAGGAAATTCTTATAAAACTTATTAAAATCGTGCTCAAATCGCTTTACGGTCGTCTTTCAAGAAAAATGTAAATGTTCAAATGCGAATCAATCAAACAAATTGAACCTTGAAATCTCTCTCAAATACACCTAAGAAAAATTTTCCATGTCTATTTGACATGTTAAGAGATGGAAAAGAAGATTTAACAAATTTAACAAGTTAAAATTTACTAGTTTGCACCGTAAAAGCCTCGCAAAACATTTTCACTAAATTGACCCATTAAAATTTATTAAAATAAAAATTATTGATCCCTAAGTAAAGAGGACGCGAGATATTTCCGAAGGTCCTCGCTTACCCAAAACCGAGCCCTCTATCAAAATTTATGACCTTCAAGTTTTTCCTTCATGTGGCGTCTAAAAACAAATTTGGGAAAAATTTCCTGGCGGGCCCGTTGGCTCGAATTTTTCCCTTAAAACTTCGAAAAATTTTGGGAAAATTTCCTAATTTTTCCCTTCGACCCGCAGCCAATTAGAGGCTTCCACGTGGCACTACGAGGTGTCAAAGGAGGGGTAGACCCCTTTTAAGCTAAGCACTCCACAAATTTTGGGAAAATTTTCTAAATTTTCCCCACCTGTGCCACAACTAAATAGGTGATGCCACATGGTGTCATGAGGCATCGGTGGAGGAGCAAGTCCCTTTTTTTTTTTTTACATTTTGGAAAACTTTGTAAAAAAATTCCAAGTATTCCCCACATCCAATCAAGATCCGCCACGTGGCATTGCGAGGTGTTAGTGGAGGTGCGGGTGAACGCTACCCTCTAGGCCCTTCGGGGCATTAAATTAATTTTCTCCCCGCCTTCTCTCGCGTTGACTTAGGAGGTGCCACGTGTCCTCATGGATTTACGGGAGCGCAAGCACAAAGTTATCTTTCACCCTACATGGTAAAATTTCAAAAAGTCTCCCCACAGCCCGCCAACCCGCCCTTGGGAGAAATTTTGACCTAGGCCCATAAGCCCACTCTTGGGAAAATTTTCACCCCAAGGCCCGCCGGCCCATAACTCGAAAAATATGAGTTAGGAGGAATTCTTTATATCAATGGAAAGGTGGGGAAATTTCCTATCCAATGGGAATGATTTAGGGAAAAATTTGAAGGCGTTAAGTTTGAGAAAAATCAAGTTGAACCCTTAAGCCTGTTAGAGAGTGGGTATGGTGAGGAATTACCCTCTAAACCTAATTGAATCTTCTAACCTTAAATTTTGGACCTTATGACCTCTAATAATTGTTAATAAATTAAAAGTATGTTCTAATGGATTAGAATTGTTCCGGACCCTATTAGTGACAACTGTTGTCTTGTAACCCTGTTGTAGATTCTTTTAATAAAAACAATATTATTCCATAATTTTCCTAATTAATCCTAGTTTGTTCTTGGGTCTCAAGTGGGTTGTTTTAGCGGGAATTACACAAGAATAAGAAAGATAGTGTAAGGAAAAGACCTTGGTTCTTTTATTTATAGCAGGATTTTGGCAGCTCGACTAAGCAAGATACATAAACAATATTCACCATTTTCTTCAGAGGAAGAAGCCATGGTTTTCTATAATATTGGTTGGGCAGTGCTCTAGCACTCTTGGCAGCAATGGGATGCTACATCACAACACAAAGGGCTAGTTAAACACTCAATACACATTTAGAAGTGGAAGAGGATGTGAACATGAATCAATCAAGCCTAAAACTAGCTAAATTATCTCAAAAATGTGTGTTAAAATGGAACTAGAGTGAATCAACATGCGTTGAGTTCATGCCTGAGAATTCTTGCCCAATTCGGATGAAACCCTCACCCTGTGCAGAGAAGTGGTTACGCAACTTCTTCCCAAGTAGGGTGGCGGTTGCACAACCGCCACCCAAGCAAGGTGGCGGTTTTGTAACTTAAGGCCAAAATCTAAGGAAAACAATGCAGAAAGCTATAGAAAAGCAAGAAATGGCTAAGCAAGGTAATCTAAGATACAAATATGTACCGCAAAGAGGTAAAGGGGCTCAAACACTTTTGGAAAAGACATGAATTATCATTGGGGACCTTTGAAATGTTTTTAACAATGTAGCACATGCAAATTTAGGTGTGTACAATTATCTTTATATTTATATAACTGATTGTTGGGGAAGGATTCATATTGCATTAGTAGACCTTGTAGTGTGATAGGTCATTGAGTCGCATCAATTCCTTGGAGTCAAAAATAAAATTTAAAAAATTACAAAACAATAAAAATTTCAAAGGAATTATTTGATTAACACACCTTGTAGTGTGTCACATCAAACGAAAATAAAATTTAAATTAATTACAATACAATAAAAATTTTGAGAAAACAAATTATTTCGTTAACACACATTATAGTGTGTGAGGCCATTGAGTCACATTTTTTCCTTAGAGTCAAAAATAAAATTTACAAAATTACAAACCAATAACAATTTGAGAGAATTAATTATTTGAGTCTCTAATTTGTTGGACGATATACCTACCTAAAGTCAACTTTCTTTGTAACTGTCATTTTTTTGTCAATGTCCTCATGCCAAATAAAATGTACAGAATTTAAGTCACTTATTTAATTGTGGAAAAAATTATGTGACACGTCCTATAAGTCTAAGTAACATTTTTTGCAACTAATAGCTATTAGTAACAACAAGAAACTAGGTGAAACCATTATTGATATCAATAAATATTAATAATAAATGGTTTCTATTGTTGTTTTAGGTGTTTTCGTGGGATATGTGGCAGTGAATGGTGGACGTTGTGCCCTTATGATTTTGTTGGAGCACGAATCTCATTGTCCCATTTAAGACGCATTCGGGGTATTTTTATGGCTCGTCTATAATGCGCTTGTCTACTTGTGCTATTGTTTGGACACATTTGGTTTGGATGCATTTCATATTGTAGATTAAACTGAATGTAGTTGAAAACCCTTTCTTTCAAATAGACTATGTCATTGTTGCGAATAAAAAAAACTAAATAAAATTGGTTACGTTAATCCGGTTTCCAGTTATCTTCATGCAGAATATAGTTTCAGTTTATCTTGGTTCCATGGGTGTAATTGTGATGTTTTTAGTTCATTAGTGGGATGCAATCTATATTTGTTAAGCAGCAGTACATGAGAGAAGTTCATGTAAAATTTTGATTTCTGGTTTGGGTTTTTTTCCTTTGATGTGGCATTTTTCTCTGATATTGAACCCTCGTTTATGCGCAGGTTGTTTAGGGTCCAAAAGTAGAGGAATATTTATTGGCTACTTTTCAGCCCAAGTTTCGGATGTCAATAATTGTAATCTAATTTAATTTTTGTTAGCGTAGTGTGGATTGAGCCCGCAATGCAGTGGACGCAATACTTCATGGTATGAGATCAATCAATTTGTATAGGGTTACTGATTTATCTCCATGTGCAGGTTTTATTTAACCCATAATGGTACTGATTTTAGGATGGTTATTAGCAAGAGCTCCGTTTAGCATGGTTCCTTGTAATGTTTTGTTTATTAATGTAATTTATGTAGTTTATTTGTCATTCTAACTATCTAATTACTACTAAATTTATAATGTTAACTTGGGTTACCCTCTCCATTTCAAATAAAGTGCTTTTATTATTATGTAAGGAAAATGGAAAGTCTAAAAGGCCGTTTAGGATGTTCTCTACTTTGGGATTTGAAGAGATATTAATACGGTGTGTGTGTTTTTTTACATCGGTCTATTTTTCCACTTAAATTTTACTTTTCTGTTAAATACATGGAGACTAAATAGCATATTCAATACTTTTGGAACTGTATGATTCATATAATATCTTTTCAACTGAAATCTTATAACTCTAAGGAATATCTACATCGAATGCCCTTAAAAAAAATCTAAAATGTGTCCTAACTCTACAAACCCTAAATTTCCTACATTAAACTTGTCTTATTAAGAAAATATTGATAACGGAGTACAAGATGAGGATAAATCTAAAATATCTACAACTTAAAAACACTAAAATTTCATTGTTCATATTAATGAAATATTAATAAAAATGAATACAAGGTTTGAGTGAGGTTTAATTATTGTGAAAGCTCCCAATGTTGACTAAAATTTCTTTATTACTACTCAAATTAATGAACTAGTAATAAAAGAAACTAGAAACTCAAAACATGGAGGGTTTATGGTACCTCAAAGAGATAATGATGTTATGGATAGGTGAAAATGATGAAAAACTCCTTGTTACAAGTTGGATGATCTGCACAACAAAGAACACTAGAAGAAAAATGGATTAGTAGATAGGATGGAGGGTTTCCCAACTAAGTTGGTTCCAAGAAGCGTGAACTTTCTTGGATGGATGTCAACCCTCTTGTATATGATATGAAATGTAAAAAGATGATAAATGGATCTGATAGAGAATATATAATTTTTGAAAAAACAATCTAGAAAGAGATCTAACATGATAGTATGTAAATCTGATCCAAATATGACAAAGTGAAGTAAAATTGATAGGAGCAATGGAGACCTACGGATAGAGTAGGCTAGTTGATGGTGATTGGGGTGGATGAAGAATATATGTAACCAAAAACATATATGTGAGCTCTTATAGATGAATTTGAACTAGATAGTACTGCAAAACAAACGTGAAAAGGACACATAAACCTATAGCACACACTATAAGTGAAAGGAAGATGAAAAGATATAATAAAATAATGGAAAATTATGACAAATGGTGAAATGATATGGCTGGTCGACAATTACCAGGGGTAATCAGCAGTACTAAGGGTCTAGAAAACATATTAGAGTGACAAACTAGAAGAATGTTGAAATATGGACAATAGAAGTAGAAAGAAACCAAAAATAGTGACTAATAAAGACCTGATGCAACGAAATACATTGGATGGAGGCAAGGTCGAGGTTGACGGCGATCAAACTAAATTGGAAATGACTTGGACTAGTTAGGGTATTAAAGAAAATGGAATGACTTAAATGGAGACCTGGAAAAAATTGAAGGCTTAAATGCAAAGTGGATGAGAGGTACCTAAAGCTACACGAACCTGCACAAGATGTTGGAAATAAAAAATGTAACAATATGGTAATGGAAGCACGTGAAATGACAAAGCAATAAAGATGCAAAAAGTTCCAAGAAGACTCTAAGATGTGAAAGATAGCTACAAAAGAACTCAATGATGAAATAAAAATCGCAAGATATCCCGAGGAACTCGATCTTACATCCTTTAGAAAGGACGGGGAAAGGGCGTACTTATAGGGTCAATTGTGACTGGGTGGGTCACCGCCATTTGTTGGGAGCCATCCATTTGTGTAGTGGAACAATGCCCAACTCGAGGCATTAAGGACCAAATGAAGCGAGATTAGGGGTTTAGAGAGCTTAAGTAGGTTAGCATTGCATATGGAAGAGAAATGGGTATGTGAGAGGTTAGAAGGAGTAAACAAAGGTCATTGACAAGAAAATATATTAAATCAACACTTAGAAATAGAAAATTAGAAGCTTAGAGTTGGGAAATGAGAACTTAGCGATGAGAAATGAATTAGGTGGAGACTAGAATTAATTAATTAATATTAAGTTTAATTAAAATGATTTAGGGAGATGGAAATAGAAGGAGATGGGGATTAGGATTAATTATAAATAATTAATCAATAAAATAGATAGTGTAGGATTAATGGTGGGAAATGGGAAATAATTATATTAATTTTATTTTGAGAGGGAAAATGAAATTAGAATGTAGGGCCAAGCTAAACAAGATAAAACACGAGCTGAAGGGGAGGAAGGATACCAAAAATTGGTGTTTACATTTTCCCCTCTTTGAGAAGTGGTTTGCGTTGGGAAATACAGGAGGAAAAAATGAGAGAGATGAAGAAATGATTTGATTGGGTGTTCCCCCTCAAACTTGGGATTGATGACACAAAGGAAGTCAATCCCATGTTTGAAAGAGATAGATATAGAAAGGAAAAGAAGGGATGAGAAAAGAGGATGAAGAGATAATATATCCCGATGAAGAATAAACAAAAAGTAAAAAGATGGTAATGACTCTAATATCACTTCGGTAGGGAACAAAGGACAGTCTCAATAGAGACAACATAAATGTCCTACAAACTAGTGAGTGTGAAAAAACACCTACAAAATGGTTGGATATCAAGGGAATTCACTCGAATGAATCAAAACACATCGTAGGAGCAATGGGTGAAAGGCACTAATTCAAGATGTGGAAAAAAATGTTAAAACGACTAAGATAAGAGCTACGAAAATATAAGGAGGGTGGGGGTAAGAAAATGCATTTGGGGAGGGAAGGTTAACACGAGAAAAACATGGCCCAAGAGGGCACACGAGAATGGCCAAGCAAGAAAAGGTAATTAGGCTTGAGGGCCAACATGGGAATTATATAAACAAAATGATGCCCAGGTGAGAAAAAAAGAATAGTTACAAAACAAGGAATCCCTTAGATGGATATTTAAAGCAATGGTGTCTCGAGGAGGAACATAAAATTGATAACAAGAAAGTGAATGAAATCCCGTGCAAGACAAATTCATAAATAACAAAATGTATGCCACATAAAAGTGGAAGAAAATATAATTTTGACAGAATTGAATAGAAAATTAAAAGTAAGAGTGATATAGATGGAAAGAAGGGCTTGATCGATGATGACTAGTATAAATTGGCGAAATCCCAATGGGGCCGACGGAGACTATGGTCGGTGGGTTATAAAAACCCCATGTTCGGTCGACAAGGCTCATTTTCACATGATTAATTAATGATACGAGATTTAAGGTTATAAGAGAGAGAAAGAGATGAGGTAAAATGGAGGCCAGAGGAGTTTGGAGGAAGCGCCAGAGGACTCATAGGATGGATAGTAGCAAAACCCTAGACTATTTTTATGCATCTTTTGTTGTTTTTTATATATATTTTTACATTTTTTCAAATTTTGGGCCAAGCAATAGGGGTTGTTGGTGGTAACTAGGCACAATCTAAGTCAAGTATTGACCCAACCTAGGTTGGCGTCGATGTGTCAACCCAACTAGGTCAATGTGTCGGCCAAGGGGGATAGAAATGAAATTTGATTTTTTGAATGAAATTGATGGAATTTGATGATCATATCGCTAATGGGTGCATTTTTACACCGGTTTTACAAGAACAAGAGATAATTTACCCGAGGATAGATTCCTTATGTGTATGAACATATTCCAAGAGATATAACAAATGCCAACTAGGACCACCTAGAGGCAAAACAATTAGATGGATTCCACCATTACTAGAGGATTCCACAAGATGTGGGATTAATGATAGCACTGGTGGAGAGATGGGATATGTGGACCTGCACATTTTGGTTTTGGAAAAGGGAGATAACAATTACTCTTGACGACGTTCATTGTATCCTTAAACTACCTATATAAGGGGAAGGTAGTCCCTATCACCATTAATACCAGTTTGGCAATGTTGAAACAACTATTTGGAGTCGATGCCCCTCATATTACTTTTACTTTAGGGGCATTTATTAATGAGATGAGGTATGATTGTGAGGATACATAGATCCGAATGATATTCATATTGATGATGGTGATTTCATGCTTTACACTTCAAGACTCATCTAGAGCCTAGTTGCCATGGACATTGGTAGGGGTCCTAGATGATATTATGGAGAATAGGATAGTCTACTCTTTTGGAACGAAATTATTAAAGTAGATTTATCATGAAAAATTTTTATATGTGGAGGGAGGAGGATAGGTATAGATGTTGGATTCCTTCTAAAGTGTTGGGCCTATGAGAACATAGCGTTATTAGACCACCAGGGCTACCACGGGGCATAGGAAACCATATAGAGATATGACAATAGGTTTTTACAATGGAGAGGGGACTATGCTCACGAGAGATAGGAGGGAGAGAGATTATACATTGGATAACAATTTTTAATATGCTATCATTTGATGACTAATTAGAATGTGCCATGTGACACAAGATAAAGGCAAAAGGAAAACACACTACAAAATCTAAAATTTTAGCCGATCTAATGCTGTTAAATATGAAGACACGTGGAGCCTTCCTACTGGATCACCTTTCTCATTATGACATGATGAAAATTCTTAAGGAATTTAGATCTTTCTCATTAGATCATGTTTTGTGGTGGCCACTATGAGGCTATCTGCGGTATGACATTATGAGGAGTGTGGAGCTTTCTCAATGACTCGTGTTTTGCAGTGGTCAATTAAAGTTATCAAGAATTCTAAAATTTTGAGGGACATGCATATTTCATATTGGATCATGTTTTGTGGTGGCCAGTACATGTAAAAGAACAATATTACACTATGAAGGTCTGTAGAGTTTTCCTAGTTTTTAGAAGGAACAAAAATAAATTTTGGGTCTAGTGCTTGGTTAACGGGGATAAGGAAGAACACAAGTTAGAGTTGGGCACATGGAAAGTAATCAACCATTAAACTATATGAAACATGTCAACATTCTATAGATCTCTCTCGACAAGGCATCTTGCATACTCAAATTTTGTGGAATGAATGAGATCGAGAAAACAATTTTGGTTCTGCTAGCCCTCCTCATGACTAATCGAATGTGCCATGTGGAAAACGATCAAGGTAGAAAATAAAAACACTACAAAATCCAAAGTTAAATCCATTATAGTGATGTAAAATCTGAAGACAATTGGAGTCTTCTTACTGACTCACGTTTTGCAATCTAATGTAATGTTCGAAAAGAAAAAGTTGACATTGTGAGGAGTGTGGAGATTTTTCATTGGCTCACATTTTAGAGTGGTCAGTCAAGGTTAGTGAGCATTCTTACATTGTGAGGAGTATGGATCTTTGTCATTATCTCATGTTTCCTAGTGGCAAGTATAAGTAAAATAATAGTGTGACACTACTACGGTACATGGATATTTCTTATTGGCTTACACCTCATAGTGAAGATTATGGATAAGAGTATTAAACCCTCACAGATCTTGTGTAATGAATCGAAGCCACAAGATGTAGTCATTCAACGTACCATGTGAATCAAATTAGAGGCGTTAGTTGGAATCAACCAAACTCAATAACAATTTCAGTCCTTGTGGCTAGAAGGAAAGGAGACAAAATTTGGGACTAGAGTGGGTTAAAAGGGATAAAAAATAGAAGAAGTTAGAGGTGGACACATGGCATAATCTCAAAAATTAAAATAAGGGAAATGTTTTATTATTCTGCGGGTCTCTCAAGCCAAGGATTCCCGCATACTCAAGTCCACTGGATTAATAAAATTGGATAATAATTTTGGGTCCACTAACCCTCCCCGCGACTAATCGAAATGTGAAATGTGGCACAAACTCAAGGTAGAAAACAAAAAATAGTGTAAATTTAAAATGTAAAGCTTGTCTAGTGCTGCAAAATATGAAAACACGTTGAGACTTCTTGATTTTTCACGTTTCGCACTCGATATGAAGCTAGAAAAGCAAATCTAACACGAAAATTAGGAGGGAACGTGGATCATTCTCATTGGTTGAAGTTTCATGATGGTATTCATTATGAGGAGTGTGGATCTTTCTCATTGTATCACATTTTTAGTGGGCGGTGAAGGTTCTAAAACGTTCGATAATGCAAGGACCGTGGACCTTTCGTTGGCTCATGTTTTGTATTGGTCGGTAGAAGTAAAATAAATGTCTCACATCGCGAAGGTTTATGCATATTTCTTATTGGCTTACACTTTTTAGTTAACATTCTTGATAAGAGGATCAAACCCTTTGAAAGAGTATGTGTAATCAATCACAAGCCACCGAATGTATTGAATCAACCTTCCACCAAAATCAAATTAGAGCTCATCATGTGTCATTCTCTTGGCCTTCCCAAGGTCCAGAAATTCAAATGGCCATGTGTTTCACTCTACAACTCCAAATTTCACAAAATTTATATCATTGAAAAGATCTCAACATCTTATATGCAATGGAAATTGAAAATATTAATTTTTTTGTGTAGGTGAGAGAAAAATTAAAATTTATAGGCATCCACATTCCAACCCCAAATATTTAAAAAAGTATATTTTTGATCGTGAATCGATGGTGGATCCCCTTTGAATGTGTTGTGTTACTCTCAATGAGTCCACAATAGAATATCTCATAGACCTGGGTCGAATCTATGAAGATTTTTTAGGTAAATCCTTGAATTCAAAATTCTCCCTCTTCTCTGGATCTTTAATAGAAGAAGAATACAAACCTTATTCAATGATGATCACAGAGATAGCCGTAACTCACAAATATTGTCATCTCTTTGAGTAACACGTAAAAATAGCACTTGCTAGGTCACAACATCAATCACTGCAATATCTTCCAATCAAACCAAAAAAATTAAGAATAGTCAAGGGAATAAGAAATGGTGGGTAATAGGAAAAACATGATGAAAAAATAGGAGAGAGTCAAACTATGAAATACGCCTATGGCGTAATAAATAAGAGTGCTTACTTGGAGTAATGTAAGTTGATGTATATCTAGATATTACTCAAGGTCCTTCTACCATGACTAAGAGGAAATAAAATCTCTTTTATTTATTTTTTTATTCCCATAGTTATTTAATATGTTGTCACCTTTTTTTGCAAATTTATCTATCTAGTAATTTTTCCTATAGTTGGAAAATTTAAATATTTTCTTGAAGTTTTTCATTTGATTAGGTAAAAATGAGATAGACTCCCACATGCCTTACTAAGAAAATGAATCATGAGATACACACAATGGAGGAAGACGAGAGACCTCTACTAGTGGTCAAATAAAACAATCAAAAGACAAATTAAAAACCAAGCCCGAGAGCAGTGAAGGAGAATGTTGACAATTTTCGCACTTGTGCAAAAATGGGAAACTAGAAACTTCATTATGATGGATGAAATTGCTAAAATGGACCTAAGCTAGGGGACCTTAATTCATTTTAATATATGTCTCATCGCATTAAATTGATGATTCCATGTAATTTATAGATATGTCTGCTGTTAAAAAATATAACAAATCACATAGTCTACAATTCCATGTTTATCTTCAACAAGATAACACAGAAGCCCTAAGGACAAATGTATTATCTTAATTAAGATCATAATTACAGAATAAGTGGAGTGTTAATTTTTGGAACAACAAATAGAGTTTCAAATTATATTAATTGAGAGTTTGTTACTAAATTTGCAGGTATTTTAAATTTCTTTCCTTCATGATTAAATACATCTAATTATGTTATTGAGTTGTTTAGTTCATTATACAATCCATACATAAAACTGAAATGTAAAAAGAAGTACACAACTTAGTTCCAGAATTTAATGTTTTATTCATAAGGAATTTCAATTTTTCCCACACAACCCATGGGATGTAACTCAAAATAAATTCATAACTACTAAAGTAGAAGGTACATCTAGATGAAAAGAAAAGTAAAGGAGTATGAAAAAACCATCATTGCCTTGGGTACCTCTCGTTTCCATTACTCTACTTCCATCTCCAGCTTTACTCCATCTTCATCCACTATTCACAGTGTCATTGTACCTATGAAATAGAAAAAGAAAGACTGTCAGTCACAAGCTCAAGATTTTGATCCATATTCCTATACTATCTAATTTTGTGCAAATGGATCTCCTTACATCAGGAGGTATAAGTTCCAAGAAAAATAGGTACAAAATTGGTAAGAGCAGTATTCTACAACAACACATATGATTCCCATAATCATTTCATAGAAGAAAGATAAAAGAAGAAAACTATGGAACATAGAAGAGGCCAAAAGCCTAAAGTTTTTCTAAATATTTTATCTAAACGTGCGGTATAGGTGGGAAAAAGGAAATAAACATTAATTGTTGTCTTTCCATATCAAAAGTGTTACATTCTATAAGTTTAACTGAATAGGTCATTTATTTGAATTCAGATCAAGGATGAATATATATATATATATATATATATATATATATATATATATATATATATATAGTTGTACCAATCCATAAAAGAAATACAATTTTAGTACCGCATATCCTAACAAATGGAATGCATACGAAAGTATAGATAATGGCATTGATCCAGATTCAAGATCTTGAGTAGAATACCCAACTAAATCATACTTTAGAATAAATTGGATAAAATTAAGATTTTACATTGCATAATTCAAGGATACGGATCAACGATGTCATCAAAAGTATGATACGTAAAATATAGTACAAGTTTTCAATTTTCAGATATAGGCTCATCCATTTATGTTCATCATATCTTAACATTACAAGTTGCGAGAACAAGTAGAGTACTTAAGAAAAAAAAATTCAAGGGATTCATGTCTAGAAGTTTTTCATGATTTACAAAGTACAAAAGAGAGAAAGTGAACCAATTCGAAAGTGGAAGATTTTAAAATAAATTTAATACAGAGTTTTCTAAGAAGCAACCAATTTAGATATATGGCGGTCTATCAAGCAGAGGTCAACATTCCAACTACCATGCAATGAGTTAAGCATATAAAGCTTTAGGAGGTGATTTTAGTTAAGTTGAGCTTGTGAATGCACCATAGTTACAAAAATGCAAACCTAGTTTGGGTATGAATGGTATGTTAAGTAACTATCTTAAGAGTAGTTGAAGAGCCAAAGTACAACAATATAATGAAAAGACATAGCAGTATTCATCAATGTAGAAGTGCCTAACATCTACACTGATTATCATAATACCAAACTAAATCAAATATGTAGCTCTTCATTGAGAATTCAAATGAGTTCATGTTTCCACTAAGGACAACAGAGTTACGAGTGAAAGATACAACAAGGAAACAAAGCTTAAATTGCATAGACATAGCTTTGTGACAAAATATCGATTCATAGTGATCCCGAAAGAATGAAATTTTCGGCAAAGTTACAACAAAATCCTAGAATCTTGAACTCGAGCATTGAACTATGAAAATCATCAAAATACAAACCATGTTTGGGTACAAATGGGATAGTAAAAGATACATTAAAAGCATGGGTACCCATTAAGGATGGCATAATGATTTATCTACTTCAAGTTCAAGTAAAACATGAGCATTGAGTTTTCAAGTTACTTTCAAGTTTTTCAGATTAAGTGGCACCAATTCACATGTGTAATCAAAGGTATATTACAGCAAGCTAACTAGACTAAAACAAACAAAAAAATGCAAGGTACCGAATATCATCTTCGAGAAAACAATCAAGGATGCACAAGTTTTAGAGAAAAGAAAAATCTATTTTCTTCAATGGTCATTTCAAGCACCACAATTTTTACAAAATATTTCAAGAAGGCATAAAAACTTACCATTTCAAATCCAAGTCTTCCAAACCGTCAAAATATATTTGAATTCGAAATATTTGTGAATACCCATAATGATTTTTGAACTCGAAAATGGCAGAGAATACAGGAGAAAAAATATTTCAAAGTATTCATGCATTTGAAGTCAAAGAATGTCGGGAAAGAAATAGTCATGGTGCTTAATGAATAAAGGCTAACCTTTTTATCAAAAATAATGAAATCATAATGAATTTCTAGTCTAAAGCTTGAGTTAGAGCTTGAAACGATAAAAGTGGCAAAATCGTGGTAGTTCACGTAACCCAAAACTTCAAGGTGAGCCTTTGAAAATGCAAGAACTGACAAATTATGCATGCATAGTGCATCAAAATCAAATAGACCAAGCTGGAGCACTCAACAATGGCGAACCGAGAAAGAATCAAGAAACACACAAGTTGAGGCTCGTTTCTTAGACATAATGCATGAAAATTAGAAATTACAGAGAGCCTGAAAGAATCATTCATGGTGTATTCTCTTCAAACACCCCATAGTGAGCTCAAGAAGAATATCAATGGCGATCTGGAGAAAATTCGTCAGGGCTTCACCCTCCAAAATGGGCATGCATGCAAATGATCAATTTTAGGTTAAAAATAAAGACTTTTTCCCAATCAACCCATGGTAACCTAACTCAACCAGTGAGTTAAGAATCAAAGGTATTAAATCAACCATTCAAAAATCAATGGTGTCAGATGATAACCCAAGCCAACTACTAAAGAGAAGATCAACAGTTGAGATCACAAAGGACTGAGATCAAACAACTGAGGATCAAGCACAAATCCTAATCAATACCAATTCATAGGCTTAGATTGATCAACATTGCAACTTTAGAAAGTACCAAGATCAATGGTAAAAATCAAAATGACATTCCATATGCAAACTCAACGTTGATTCCAACCATAGTTACCAACTAGCATATGTGTCGATGCTATAACAAAAGCCTAACCATCATTGTTAGTCGAATTTCCCTTGACATGCAATCACAAAGGGGTGATTCATCATGAGGTAGGGCACAAGTCCCGAATAATAAAATCATTTGCATTTGACCTATCAAAAGGTCCAAAACTATAGTCCAACCCCATGATCAAAATGTCGACAGCAATAATTATCAAAAAGATGAAAAATTCCAAAACCTCATAATATGCCATAGTTCGAGCACATATAAAATACTTTCTAAAGTCCAAACCAATTGGTATATGCTAATGTTAAAATCTCTAACTTAAATTTTACAAAAGAACCATAATCTTGTTAAAATCATGTGCCAAGGAGGATTTGGAGTAAAAGGAGAATATTAATTTTGCATAAAGGTGCCCCTCACGGGGGAAAATTAGAGGTTGAATAAGTTTTACTTACTGCAAAGAATTATTCTACATGTTATTCACTAGAAGACAAGAAGATGTCAACATGAGGACTTACAATTCAACCTTACAATGGATGAAAGACATGGATAATGTTTTCAAGTAAAATAAAAAAATTTCTCACATAGGTAGATTAAATTTTATTCATGTGCAATAGAGGGAAGAATTGAAGAATACTAAATTTATCATTGCAAGTGGTACAAGTTTCAAGTTTCACATCATCAATGAAGAAGACATAGATTGCATGCATTGGAGAAGACTTGCTCATCAAGGAAAGATTATTATTAGCCAAGTTATCCATTGATCTTTAATTTAAAATAGATCAATCAACTACAGGTTTGAATGGGATTTATTTTTGTATTCAAGGCTATTAATGCCTCATTGTATTAGCATGTTTATTTTTTCCCTTTATTTATTCATAATAAAGAATAAAAATAGGATGCATGGGCGACTACAAATTTTAGTCTATTATTAGGATGGGTGGGATGAATAAATTGTTATATATTGTATGCAATTACAAGGCACAAAGGAGGAATTTTTGAAATATAAGTGCTAAAGCATATTTTACAAGTTTTCCCTTTGAATGAGAATTGATTTCTAACTTTCCAATTATTTTTAGTGTTGTGTATGTCTTATTAATTCTTGTGAATGTCAAATTCCATGACTCTTACCTTGCTGAAAATTTAGTAATTTATACATAATATTAGTGTGTATGTTTTCTTGTCATATTGTTGTGTTTCATTCCCTCAACACATCAAGTGTTTTGTCTTTATATTCTGCTGAAAACTATTGGTTTGTGCATCTAGAATCCATTCTCAAATTGATTGTGAATGTACTCTATCAAATCCCTCAACAAGTTTGGTGTATCACCCTAATTTTTCAATTCATTTGCAGTCATCGCTTACCCTCAAAACACCTAAAAATAATTTAGTATACATCAAAAAGGAATCGGCCTTGATACTGAGAGAATCACCTCAACAATAGGTATACCCACAAACCTGAGGTGTTTCCATTATATCTACAAAAGAGAGAGATCCAGAGCAAGCTTAGAACACCTACAGTCATCTCTCTACAGGGTGCACTTTTGAGAGATAATAGTTTTTGGCACGCCTGGTGGGACAACGAATCAGATTTGTAGGTAAATTACAACAATTTACAGTAGATTTACAGCAAAAGAGAAGTCACTTTTCATGTACTTTGCAGAAATTTATTATAAAGATCAAAGATTTATTTGGCAACTCCGTTAAGCAATTTTAGACTAGTTTTGCAGCATGTTCCATGCCTAAAGTGACTACGAGATCATCGTAAGAGGAATTCCTTTTGATTTTATTTCTTCACCTTTGAATTTTGTAATAAGAAGAATATTTTGTAATACCTTACCTTATAATAGGCCTATTTTTGATAACCCTCATCCTAATATTCCTTCACCACATATTAATCTCTTTGTTAAAATTCCAGTTATTCCAATGGCTATTCAACCACCTAGGAATGTTATAACCTTTACTAATGGAAGCCCTTTAGTAATTCAAGTTTATCATGATATTCTAAATTCTACTATAAAGAGTTTACCTATATTCACTAATGAAAATAATATTACTCCCACAAATCACATCAAAGATGTCGCAGCCCTTTTGTTATCCATTAAATAACTCATGAAGATGTAGCCTTTAGACTTTTAGCTACACCTTTTAAAGGGAAAGGCTTGCAATGGTATAAAACCTTAGAAATTGGGAGCATAAGAACTGAGGATGAGTTGGAAGAAAAATTACTTAAACAATTTCAAGATCATTATGATCATTTATCCCTCATAGAGTAGTTTTCCATAATTAAAAGAGCCCCTCATGAATTTATGGCTAGTTTTAATATCCATTTTTCTAGAACTTGGGAAAGAATTCCAAAGAATTTGTCCTCAAGTTGATCATACTTTTCTTTATTATCTTAGAGCCCTAAACAAAGTGATATTTCAGCCATGATTCAATCTATGGGAGGAGATACTCTACTAACAGCTTATGATATTGTTATTCAAGCTGAAAACATCTTTATTCAGGATGGTAAATTAGAGCTAAGGCCTTTAATGCCTCTCATAATAGATTTGTCACCTATTTCGTAGCCTATTACCATTATAGAGCCTACTATTTTAGCTCCTTCAGATGATGTATTTAAAGCTTTGTAGACTATGGGTAATAAATTAACATCAATTGAAAACAAACTAGATCGGACTAACGTGGCATATCAAGCTCCTTATCGAAAAATCCAACAAAATCAACATAAGAGGCAACCTTATCAAAGAAAATCAAAATTATAGATAGTAATATCAGCCAAGGCAATTTGACCCAAAAACTCCTAGTTCATCTAGCACTCTTGTTCCAGTTAACATGGTCTGAAGAATGGTGTCAACCTTGTAATCAACCTCATTCAGCTGCCAACTACCCAAATGCATTCCTGAATATAAGCCTTGTTGCATAGCCTCAACCTGAAGCATTGTAAATGCCTCAAATGGAGGGTGGGTAGCAAGATGCTCATAATTAGAAACCACCAGAACAAAATTTGGTAAGCTTCGGAGAGGAATAATTTATTGCAATCACAACTAGATCCTAGGAAAAGGCTCGAAGAGATAAAAACAACAAAACAAACCTATTCTACCCATAGTCACTGATAAAACAACAAATTTAGAGCAGAAAAAACTAACAGTTCTATTTTTCCTCATAAAATAGCTAACAGTTCTACTCAAAAGGACCAACAAAGATAATTACAGCCTGATCCTAGAAGACTCTTCATACCTCAGATTTCAAAAGTTGCTGAAGTAGAGTCAGTTTTTGCTAAATCTTATGCTAAAATGGTAGAAGTGGTTTCAAAATAGTAGCTTCTTTTAACATTGTTGATGTAATGAAGAAGCATAATATTAATATTTCACTTTGGGATGCTCTAAGTATTCCAAGACAACAATATTTACTTTCTCACGAGCTTGCTAAGCTACAGATTTCTTCAAAACCAGTAGAAAAGGAAGCCTAGAAAGTAGACATGGTCCTTGGAATAGTGGAGTAGGACCGCATTAAAGAGGTTAAATGGATGGTTCGAAGGTCTTAAATGATCGGGACATTAATAATCCACCACCGCTTTATCTATCTTTGATTATTAGAGACTATTTAGTTATAAACTACATGGTTGATAGTGGTGCAAGTAGCACAGTTATGCTAAAAGCAATTACAGAAAAATTGGGCCTATAGTATGAACCTATAGAGAAAATCATGTTAGCGCTAGATGAAACAATAACCAACACAGTTGGTATTATCAAAAATCTAGAGATAACCCTACATTCTTGTCCTAATGTTACTATTTTACAATATATGACTATTGTAGATTTACCTCCCTATTTTTCCTTATGTTTATCATGAGATTTTATAGCAAAAATAGGAGGTTATCTCTCTTCAGATTGGTAATTTTTGTTCTTTACTACAAGATATGGAACCAACGTTACCATAAATTCAGAGCCTTTGGCTAGATTTCATATTGAGCCACATGCTTCAAACATGGTAACAAATTATACAACTTTAGATCATTCTGATTTTGATGTTACAGCACATGTTTATGCACTAGATCATTTTTCTAATCTATTCATGGATGAAAAAAATCAATAAGAACAAGCTTATGACCCTTTCAAAGAAGCAGAAGAAGATTTTTTAGTGTTTATTGTTTACATGAAGAAAATGCACCAATTCTCTAGTTGAAAACAGAAAAAACAACATAAGAATGCTGGGAAGCTTCATTTTGATGGAGCTAAAAATAAGAAAGGACAAGGTGGAGTTTTAATTCTTACTTCCCCTTCAAATGAAAGATACTTTTCAGCTTTAAGTATACAATCTTCTTGTACTTGTAATGTATATGAATACAAAGAGTTAATTCATGGCTTGCAATGGGCCGAAATGAGAGGTATAAATACTTTAAAAGTTTTTGGTGATTCAAAATGAGTTATTAATCAAGTGAAAAACTTTAATGTCTATAAGAATTCATTTTTGAATTCTCACAAACATAGAGTTTCAGACTTAATAGATGATTTTGATGTTATTAACATTCAATCTATCCCACGAGCTAAAAATAAGCATGCACACAGACTTGCAATAGTCGGTGCCTTTTGAGGTACTAGAACAAATCAAAAACAACAAAGTACGGCAACATATGAAGTTAATTGTCAGACCTTTAGTTCCTGACAATGAAGAAAATTGGAAATTTTTCGAAGATGATGAACAAATCTATAGATTTTTATAGCAAGAAGTTAAATTTTAAGAACTAAATTAGTTAAAACTACACCACTTCTATGGTGACCAGATTGTTCAGTTGAAGAAAAATAAGTTGCCTCAAGGATTGGTCACTCTAGAAGACATTTTCAATTTTTATGATCAATTAAGAAAGGACAAAGGCAATATTTCAACTCACGCAGATAACTACGAAGAAATCTTAGTGGATGACGAAAAGAAACTACTTATTGGAAAGGTATGTTCTTCAGCTGAAAAACAGTCATTTATCAAATTATGTTTAGAATTTAGAGATTTTTTTGCCTAGAAGTACCAAGATCTAAGAGGGTTTGATCCAATTTTAGCTCAACATACAATAGAGTTACAGCCAAATTCCAAGCCAGTTAGGTAGAAGCAAAGGCTTGTAAATCAAAAAATTGAGCCATTGATGAGAAAAGAGTTATCTAAATTAATCGAATCAGGTGTTATTTTTCCAATTAAGCATTCAAAATAGGTAGTTAATCTAGTTCATGTTTGGAAAAAGAATGGATAAATTAGGCTATGTGTGGATTTCAGAGACTTTAACAAAGCTTCATTAAAAGATTATTATCCATTGCCAAATATGGATCATATTTTAAGAACAATTTCTGGTTCGGACATATTGTCTCTTTTAGATGGCTACAATGGATACAATCAGATCCTTTTGTGTGAGGAAGAAAAATACAAAACAACCTTTACCACTAAAAGGGGCACTTATGCTTATAAAAGAATGACTTTTCGTCTTTCAAATGCTGGTACAACGTTTCAATGTGCAATGGACATGGATTTCAACAATTTATTAAATAAATGCATATTGGTTTACTTAGATGATGTCACCATATTTTCAAAGAATTCTGATGAACATCTAATGCATTTAAGGCATAATTTTCAGCTTTGTAGACATTTCGAGTATCTTTGAATCCTAAAAAGTCTATTTTTCAGTTCATCAAGGTAAATTTTTGAGTCATATTGTTTCTAAACAAGGTTTAGCTAATGATCCTTTTAGAATCAAAGTTATTTCACAATTATCATTGCCTCATCATAAGAAAGCACTATAGAGTTTCCTTGGAAAGATCAACTTTGTTAGAATATTTGTTCCATATTTTGTATCACTTGTCAAGCCTTTAACAGCTATGTTAAAAAGGATAAGACTTTCTCTTGGACCAGCGAAGTGAGAAAAGGATTCAAGACAATTAAAATAGCCATTTCTTGTTAGGATAAATTTTATTATCCTATTATTTAATTATGCATAGGTTAATTATTTAATTAATTTTAAATAGTTATATTGTTATATGGTTAATCAACCATATTTGTCAGTATGCATATTGTTATATTGTTTTAAACAATATATTTGTTTTTATGTAATTTTGCTTCCCGGATGTTATTGGAAGCTTGTTTATTCTGGTTTTTGGTTGCACCTATGCAACTCTTTTCCCAGATGTATTTGGCTGTGCAATATCTATAAATATTGCAGCCCATCCTCTGTACTTTTTTACTTGATTGAGATCAATAAAATCTACACAGGCTTCCGTCCCTGTTTCTCAATCAACATTTGGTACCAGAGCGAAATTCTAGCCCTGTGAAGGTGTGGAAGAGAGAGCAGCAGAGAGAGAGGAGATTGGAGACGTGTTTGCAGCATTTGAGAGCCTGTGCAGCCTCGTGCAAACTCCCAGCCCCATCCCTGCCTCCCCCACATCCTCCTGTTCCTTCCAGGCACTTGGAAGGTAAAATTTTTGCACTAGTGCACTCAGCACCAGGCAAAAATTGCTCCAGGTATTGATAATAATAATAAAAAAAAATTCCCAATAAGGGTTTTGTTTTACTGTATTTGGAGGTTGTTTTGCTTGTTTTGGAGGTCTGTATATGTACCTGCAGTGATCAAGAATCAAACAGAGCAAAGAATAATAAAAAAAAGAGAGGCGCCCACGCTGGAAAATATACAGTGGAAGAAGAGTAGACAGCGGCCAAAACATCTTCCCAGCGTTTTCTTGATCCAAAGAACTCATGCAAGGAGAAAAAAACATTTTTTTTTTTTAGCATACGCGCCCTTTGCTGTCCCATGCGCGGCCTGCACAAGTAAAAACATTTTTTTGGAGCTAAAAACCCCATTCTCCTCTCACCCGCGCCCTTTGTTGTCCCCCAAGGCTGTACAAAGGCAACAACAAAAAAAAAAAAGCACCCAGCAACCAAATACGCGGCCTTTGCACTTGCAATAAGTGTGTGGAAAGGCAAAAACGCGCCCAAACAAGGAAAAACAGCGCCCAGGCAGTCAAAAACGCGGCCTGTACAAGCACATTCATTAAAAAACGCGGCCAGGCAGTGAAAAATGCGGCCATAGGAGAATACAAAGGCGTGGAGGTGAAAAGAAAAGCTTCAGATCCGGTTTTTGTGCACATACAACCCTAAAAACGCCCCTTCACCAGCATGCGCCACGTGGAGGCTCACCAAGTTGCATTTTTTAAAGGTAAGTCAATTTATTTGTCAATAAATACAAATTGCTTCCTTTCATAGTCCAAGCGCCCCAAGTGGGCAAGTTGGTTAGTGCATGTGCCTTGGGAGTGAGAGGTTTGAGGATCAAATCCCACTAAAAACACTCAAAAACTCTCCTTTTGCATCTGGCGGATTTTTTGGCGGAACTGCTAAATTTAGCAGGCTTTTTTGAATTTAGTTACAACTAACTAAATTTAGCGGAGAAATCCCTAACTTAGGGTAAAAAAAAAAATTCTCCTATCTGGTCTGTTTTCTCATTCCAGACATTTTTTGCAAAAGGAGACCCACCTAAAAATTGCATTTTCAGCTATTTTTTTGCAATTTTTAGCATTTTGGGTTCAGGAGGCCACCAGGACCCCGAAACTGAAATTTTTTGCCTGTTATTCAAATTTTACTGTATATTGTACTAATTTGCAGGTTGCCATAGTCAACTGCAAAACTTTGTAACTACTCGAAACCGCGAAATTGTAATAAAAACAAGAAAATTGGTTACTCAGTAACACTCACGAGATCCTAGATCTCATTCGCGCTGCGTTGGTATATACGGTGCCTGCAGGAAGCGCTTACGGGTAAAGTCATCGTGACTACTACTACACTTAACGCCTAATATAGCTGCAACAACGTCAAATGCAGGGCATCGTCCCTATAAATCGATTTGGGAGTAATAAGGTCATCAGTGCACACACTATAAACCATCCCATCCGTCTCGTGAACGATTGCAAGACATAAATCCAGGCCGAGAAATTATCTCGAGTATATAGTGAAGTTACGTGCGCGTATGAGGATATTTCTCCGAGCCGGCGTCATAATCGCACGGACCCCATCAGATCTTGTCTTGGTACCACGTGATCGAATTCTTTCACGTGCGTTAACGCCTCTTTCACGTCACTGGGTATATAGAAAGGGCAAGTTTATTCCACGTACCGATGGGTATATCGAAGGCGCGTATATAGAAAGGTTCGGTATATCGGACTGATGGTATATAGATTGGGAGACCTTATACCTAGAGTGATAAGAGCCAAACCTGTCGATAATCTCTGCAAAATGGGCACCCGATGCCCCCAAATTTTTTCTTCCTGATTCACAATTGCTCAAAGGAAGCATCTATCTTTTGCTTGGAAGACAAAAATCAAAACACAACTTGAGTTTGAAGAAATTTGGCTGTTGTGGGGTACTCTAACCAAATCACCAACGGATGCAACACAACAACGACAATTTGATAGAGTAGATCGAGAAAGCAAAGCTCATCATCTTGTTTGGAGTATCCGACGATGTGTGAAGCCCACATTCGAGATGCCACATTAGCAAAAGAAGCTTGGGATAAGTGAAGCACAATATATGAGGCCAAAAACAAGAATGTCATACTCAATTTGCAGAGTCGATTACATACATTGAAATTCAAATGTAGAATGAGAAAATTGAAGCCTTCTAAGAAGAGTTGCAGAGTTGAGGGCTTCACTTCTAGCCCTAGGAGAAGAGGTCAAAGATGAGTCTCTCGTTCCCATTGTTTTGAGAGCTCTCCCTTCTTCTTACCAAATTTTTGTCACAACTCTAAACTTGTCAGATACGACAATTAGTTTTGACAAGTTAGTTAACCTACTGCAACAAGAAGAAGCAATGTACAACAAGGATGATGAAGAGGAGAAGCAGTGCCTTTGTCTTCACATCAAAAATGGAAAGGAAAAGGTAAAGGAAAACCTAAATCCTATCGAAGTCCCCACATCGAATCGGTATCATGGGGACAATCAACGAGAAGAAGCGATGTCCAATTTGCAAAGAGGACATGACTTGCATGAATGTTGGTTTAACACATATAAGAAAGGTTCATCAAGCATTCGGACCACAACAACAAAAAAACTTACAAGGGACATTCAAACAATTATCACTAGCGAAAAAGGGCTGGAAAAGAAGACCCACGGCAAGGTAATATTGCTTTGAGCAACAAGATCGATCGATAATGAAGACTTCTTGTTCACTTTGCTTTCGATCAAGTGAACCATCCACGTCATCTAGTGAGCGTCGGTATGTTGATTCGGGAGCCACTCGACACATGGCCGCCAGCCCTGACTCGGTTTATTTCAATGAGGACATGCCATTGAAAAATCATGTTTCGTTGGGAGATGATTCTTCATATACGATTAAGGGGATTGGAAACATTTCTCTACCCTTGGTTCACGCAAATGCAGACTATCGGATGTTACATATGTCCCCACAGGTTGTGAAAGAACCTTCTTTCGGTCGATCAACTCCTAGATCACAACTTGAAAATTGACTTTGATAGTCAATCCGGCAAGAAAATGTGTTTGATTCGAGATAAATCCAGAGGCTCGAAAATAATTGCAAAAGCCTCAAATGTGGGACGAATGTTTCAACTTGATTTCATTCACAAAAATGATCAAGCACTTGTGGCTAAAAACTCCACCTCAGCTCAGTTGTGGCATCGGAGATTTGGTCATGTAAGTTTCAAATATCTCAAAACACTTCGCCGGTGTAATATGGTACATGGGCTACCATCTCTTCAGAAGGATATAGACAAGTGTCCTCACTGCTTAGCAGGAAAACAACACAGAGTTTCATTCCAAAAGAGTACTTTTCGAGCTCATGGTAAACTTGACCTGGTTCATACCGATCTGTGCGGTCCAATGCAGCCAAGTCATTCAGGGTTCCAGTACTTCATGCTCTGTGTTGATGACTATTCACGCAAAATGTGGATTTTTTGTCTTCACAAGAAAAGTGAAGCCTTTGAAACATTCAAAAAGTTCAAAGTGGCAGTTGAGAAAGAAACTGGTCGTCACATCAGAACTCTCCGCTCAGATCGAGGGGGGGAATTCACCAGTGATGAGTTCAGAGACTATCTACAAACTCACGGGATTCGTCGACAAATGCCTCCTCCACACACACCGCAGCAAAATGGTGTTGTCGAGAGAAGAAATTGTACTATCATGGAAATGGTGCGATGCATGATCGATGATTCCAAACTTGCAAAGACATTTTGGGCAGAAGCAGCAAAAACAAACGCAGTATTTGTTAAATAGAGTGCCCACAACTACTCTTGATGGAATTACACCACAAGAAGCATGGTCAAAAAGGAAACCATCCATTGCACACCTCAGAGTATTTGGGTGCAAAGCCAGCATGCACATACCCAAACAGAATAGAAAGAAATTGGACATGAAGTCACAAAATCTCATCTTCATTGGATATAGTGAAGAGACTCTTGGGTATAGGTTGATGGATCCTAAGACCAGAAAAGTCTACACAAGCAGAGATGTTGAGTTTTTTGAGAAGAAGGAAGCAGAGACTCCTCCTCCGGACTCATGCAAGATGTAGATTTTCACCGGTTGTAAAAACTAAAGCAAATGTTCCCTCGAGAATATGAAAGTGATGATGGGGATGATGGTGTTGATCGAGATAGAACCACAACCCATGGGAACAGCTCAACATATGCCTAAATGGTGTACAAGTACATTATGAGATGCAAGATTGGATGCTCCATTGGATACATCCACCCCCGGACCACGGACTCATGATAAAGCAAGAGAAGAAGTTAACTTTGCTTTGATGAGTAGAGTCATTGAAACAGAGCGAGCCCTCTACTGATCCGGGAAGCCCTACGGTCAAAAGCTTGGCAAGATGCCATGGATTACGAATATCAATCGGTGATGAAGAATAACACTTGCGCAGCTTGTCGATCTTCCACCGGAAAGAAACCCATTGGTTGCGAGATGGATATTCAAAACTAAGTACAAAGCGAGATGGGACAAAGTGGACAAGTGCAAAGCAAGACTTGTAGAAAGGGGTACACACGAAAGAAGGCATTGACTATGAGGAGACATTTGCTTGCCACACTAAGATCAAAACGATCAAGATGATCTTTGCTCTAGCTGCTCAGTATGGATGGAAAGTTCACCAAATGGATGTAAAAAGTGCCTTCCTGAATGGAGATTTACAAGAAGAAGTCTACATGACTCAACCTGAGGGATATGTTGTACCTGGTCAAGAAGAAAAGGTATGCAAGACTTAGGAAATCTCTGTATGGCCTCAAACAGGCACCCGGGCATGGTACATCAAGATTGATGAGCATCTCGTACAACATGGATTTTCAGAAATCCATACGATCCCAATCTCTACCTCAAAAAGCAAGGGGGAGATGGTGATTGTTGTAGTTTATGTCAATGATCTAGTCATCACTTTGGCGGTTCGGTGAAGATGATTGATGAAACGAAGAAAGATCTTAAGTGATCATTCGACATGACTGATCTCGGAGCTTATGCACTATTGTCTTGGGACTAGAAGTATGGCGAAAGAGAATCACATCTTTTTCTCGGATGAAATATACCAAGACAACACTCGAGAAGTTTAGGATGATGGATTGCACACCAATTGCTACACCAATGGAAAAGCAGTTACAATTATCTCGTTCGATCCATCTCTGAGGTATGTTCCACTCTCTATCGGCAACTAATTGGGAGTCTCATTTACCTAACCTACACTAGATCAGATATCAGCTTTGCAGTGAGCTATCTATCTAGGTTCATGCAGGAACCCAAAGTTTGTCATTGGAAAGCAGCAAAGCACATTTTGAGATATCTCAAAGGATCAGTGGATCTTGGTCTAGAATACAAGAAGAACGAAAACTTCTTCTTGATTGGATATTCGGATTCAGATCATGCAGGTAACATTGATGATAGAAAATCCACTTCTGGATTTGTATTCTTTATGGGATCTAGACCAATATCATGGGGAAGTAAGAAACAACACTTTGTTTCTCACTCTTCCATAGAAGCCGAGTATCGTTTTGCAGGAGAAGTTGTCTGTGAAGCGATTTGGCTACGTCGCATACTGGAAGGACTTGGAATACCATAGGACAAACCGACTACCATGTATGTTGACAATGAAGGTGTTCTCAAACTTGTTCGCAATCCAGTTTTTCATGAGAGAACAAAGCACATTGAAGTTCAGGTTCATTTCATACGTGAACATGTGTTGAAGCACAACATCCAGCTTCAGTTTTGTCCAACAGCTGAACAACGAGCAGATATTTTCACAAAGTCACTTGCACGTGACAAGTTCGAGTTGTTCAGAGCATTTCTCTCCTCATCTCTTCAGACAATGCACAATTAAGGGGGGGAATGTTAGGATAAATTTTATTATCCTATTATTTAATTATGCATAGGTTAATTATTTAATTAATTTTAAATAGTTATATTGTTATATGGTTAATCAACCATATTTGTCTGTATGCATATTGTTATATTGTTTTAAACAATATATTTGTTTTTATGTAATTTTGCTTCCCGGATGTTATTGGAAGCTTGTTTATTCTGTTTTTGGTTGCACCTGTGCAACTCATTTTCCCGGATGTATTTGGCTGTGCAATATCTATAAATATTGCAGCCCATCCTCTGTAATTTTTTACTGATTGAGATCAATAAAATCTACACAGGCTTCCGTCCCTGTTTCTCAATCAACATTTCTCAAGATCCTAATCTTGCAAATCCAAATTTTGATGAAGATTTTATGATGTATGCACTTGCTGGAAATGAGACCGTTTCAACTATTTTAACTCAGGTTAATGATGAAAAAATTGAGTAGCCAATTGCTTTCTTTTGACAAATTTTGCATGATTATGAGACAAGGTACACCTTTCTTGAAAAAGCAGTACTTTCAAAGCAGTTATAGGATTGAAAATTTTCAAATACATGCTTTCTAATAACTTGAGATACATGTTTTATTTTCTCATCCAAGTGTGAAATCATTCTTGTTGAACAAAGAACTAAATGAGAAGAGAGAAGGTTGGATTACGAAAGTTATGGAATATGATGTTGATATCCATGTTGCAAAAATAGTTCGAGGAAAAGGTTTGTGTGAGCATCTAATTGCTGATATGAAAAAACAATAGGCTATAGAATTAAAAGATCCGAGCGAAAGCATGCTAAAGTTACGTATCGATAATCAAATAAAATCAGCAACTTGAACTCAATCAAGAAGTTTAGGAATCAAGATGGATGACTAATTTGGTTAACTACTTACAACGATACTTATCTGGAAGGTATGGACAAAAATAAATGAAGGTATTTCAGGTTACAAGTTGTACCTTATGTTTTCATTGATGGCGTGTTATTTAAGATATATATAAAAGGAATTTTTCTACGATGTGCGATTATGATAGAACTCAATAATTATTATCTAAATTCCATGAAGGACCTACAGGAGGTCATTTTTTATCACGTACTACATCCTTAAAAATTATGAAAGCTAGTTACTATTGGCCCAGCATATTCAAGGAGTGCTTGAATGAATCGAAAGTGTAATAAATGTGCTTTCTTTGTGGGAAAAGAATGTTTAGCTTCCTTGCCCCTGCAGCCTATTTCAATGGATCAACCAATCATGCGATGGGGTATTGACTTTATTGGTATGATAAATCCACCCTCATCACAAGGACACAATTGGATTTTGACTGCTACAAATTAATTTACACAACTGGACAAAAGTAATATCCTTAAAGGAGGCCAATGAGACTTTGATATTATCCTTTTATGAAGGTATAGTTTACTGATTTGGTGTTCAAGAAACTATCATTTAAGATAATGCCTTAGTGTTTTTTCATGTAAAGGTAATATATTGGGCTATCAAGCATGGAATTTATTTAAGTATATCATCCAATTATTACCTGAAAGTAATGGATTACGTGAAAGTACTAATAAAAATATTTTAACGATCATCGAAGAACACTCAAAGACAACCAAAGAGCTTGACATCTAATGTTGGATTCAACACTTTGGGATAACATAGTGATTCCTAAAAGATCGATTAGCGATTAATCGTATAAGCTCGTTTATGGAAGAGAGGCAAGAATGCCCATCTCGATTGAGTTTCCTATGTTAGATTTATTGCATCGGATGGAATTACTTGAGAATGAACTATTGCGAGTTCGTTATGCTTGCCGAGTTAATGGAGTTGCAGGAGCTAAGACATCAAGCTCATCTTAACATTAAAATGGATCAAAAAAAGATGAAGAAAAATTTTGATAATAAGGCTAGGTTCTCGATTCCTCGATTAATGAGACATTGTGTTAAAATGGGTTGCTAATCATGTAAATCCAGGAAACTACACAAAGTTTGATACAATCTAGAGTGTTCCTTACATGATTTTAGCTTGCAAATAACACAATGCATTACATCTTTTAAGGCTGAATGGAGAAGAAATTCTCATTCCTGTGAATGGTATTTTTCTTAAAAACTGTTACTGAAAATCTTACACTTTTTTGTTATAGTAGGATTTTCCTTTCAATAAGTGCTTCATGCGTATTGCAATGTTTTTCAATTTAATAAGTACATTCATGCACATGATCTGGTTTCCATATCCTTTCCTAGATTTAGTTTGTTTTTCAAAAAGGACGTTTCCATTATACGCTTTAACTCCATGCCCAATGAACAAGATCAAGGCACTTGGTCTACAAGCTAGCAAGCAACTTTCCACACAAGATCACAAGAAATGTTGACAATTTTTGCACTTGTACAAAATGGGCAGTGAAACTTTGTTACGATGGATGGCATTGCTGAAATGGACCTAAGCTAGTGGAAGTTCATTCGAGTTTAATACATGTTCCGTCAGATTAAATTAATGATTACATGTAATTTACATCTATGTGTATTGTTACAAATGTAACAAATCACATAATCGGCAATTCCATGTTTATCTTTATGAAGAGAACACAGAAGCCTAAGGATAGATGTATTAGCTTAATGAAAATCATAATTACAAATAAGTGGAGTGTTAATTTTTGGAACAATGAGACAAAGTTGTAGATTATAGTAATTGAGATTTCGTGACTAGAGTTGTGAGTAGAATTTTAAATTTATTTCCTTCATGATTAAATACATCCAATTATGTTATTGAGTTTTTAGTTCACTATACAATACATACATAAAATTGAAATAAAAAAGAAGTACACATCGTAGTTCCTGAATTTAATGTTTTCTTCATAAAGGAATTTAAATTTCTCCACACAAGCCGTGGGATGTAACTCAAAAGAAATTCATAACTACTAAAGTATAAGGTACATGTGCATGAAAATAAAAGTAAAGGAGTATGAAAAACCCATCATTTCCTTGGGTTCCTCTCATTTTTGTTTCTCTACTTCCAGCTCCATCTTTACTCCATCTTCATCCTCGCTATCCACATTGTCATTGTACCTATGAAATAGAAAAACAAATAATGTCGGTCTTGAGCTCAAGGTTTTGATCCATATTCTTGTACTATCTAATTTCATGCAAATGGATCTCCTAACATTATGAGGTATAAGTTACAAGAAAAATAGGTACAAAATTTGTAAGAGAGTATTCTACATGAGCGCATATGATTCTTTGAATCATTTCGAGAAGAAAGATAAAAGAAGAAAACTATGGAACATAAGAGAGGCCAACTAATTTCTTTCTAACTATTTCATCTAAATGTGCATGTATAGATGGGAAAAAGGAAATAAACATTAACCGTTCTGTATGCATATCAAAAGTGTTACATTCTGCATGTTGAACCCAAATAGTGCATTTATTTCAGTTCACATAGAAGGATGAATATATAACGATATAGTTGTACCCAATCCATGAAATACATACAAGTTTACTACTACATATTCTAACAAATGGAATAGATACACAAAGTACAGAAAATGGTGTTGATCCGGTTTAAAGCTTCAAGATACAATACCCAACTAAACCAAACTTTAAAATAACTTGAAGAAAATGAAGATTGTACATTGCATAAGTCAAGGATATAGCTCCAAGATATCATCAAATGTATGACACGAAATACATTACAAGTTTTCAATTTTAAGCTACAGTGTCATCCATTTATGTTCGTCATATCTTCACGTTACAATTTACGAAAAAGTAAAGCACTTAAGCAAACAAATTTAGGGGATTCATATCTAGAATTTTTTTCATGATTTACAAAGTACAAAGATATAAAGTGAACCGAGTTCATATAGTGGAAGCTTTTCAAATAATTTTAATACACTTTTCTAAGAAGCAACCGATTCATATATATGGAGGTCTATCAAGAAGAGATCAAAATTCCAACTACCATGTAAGGAGTTAAGCATATAAAGATTCGGGGGTGATTTTAGTTAATTTGAGCTTGAAAATGCACCATAGTTACAAAAATGCAAACCCAGTTTGGGTATGAATGGTATGTTGAGTAACTATTTTAAGAGTAGTTCAAGGGCCAAATTACAACAACATAATGAAAAGACATAGCAATATTCATCAATGTAGAAGTTCTAACATCTACACTTATTATCTTAACACCAAAATAAATAAAATATGTAGCTCTTCATTGATAAGTCAACTAAGTTCATGTTCCCACTCATGACAACAGAGTTATAGTGAAAGATACAGTCAAGGAAACAAAGCTTAAATTGCATAGACATAGCTTTGTGACAAAATATTGATTCATAGTGATCCTGAAAGAATGAAATTTTTGGAAAAGTTATAACAAAATCCCAGAAGCTCGAACTCAAGCATTGAAATATGAAAATCATCAAAATACAAACCCTATTTGGGTACAAATGGGATATTAAAAGATACATTATAAGAGCGGGTACCCATTAAGGATGCCACAATGATTTATCTCCTTTAGGTTCATGTAAAACATGAGCACAAAGTTTTAAATTTACTTTTTGATTTTTCAGATTAAGTGGCACCAATTATCATTTGTAATCAAAGGTATATTACAACAAGCTTACATGAGTAAAAAACCCAAACAAAATAAAAGGTACCCAATATAGTCTTCAAGAAAACAATCAAGGATGCACAAGTTATAGAGAAAATAAAATCTATTTTCTTTAATGGCCATTTAAAGTACCCCAAGTTTTGCAAAATATTTTTACAAGGCACAAGAACTTATCATTTCGAAGTCAATTCTTCCAAACCCTCAAAATATCTTTAAATGCAAAAGATTTGTGAATACCTTGATGAATAATTTTTGAACTCAAAATGCCAGAGAACATAGGGAGAACAAATATTTTGAAGTATTAGTGCCATTGAAGTCAAAAATGTCAACAAAAAAATTGCCATGGTGCTTAACGAACAAAGTCTTACCATTTTATCAAACAACAAACAAATCATAATGAAGTTCTATTCTAAAGATCGAGTTATAGCTTGAAACTATAAAAGTGGCGGCCATGGAAGTTCACGAGAACCCCAAAATTTCAAGATGGTGCCTCAAAATCAACTAGACCGAGCTCAAGCACTCAAAAATGGTAGAACTAAGAAAGAATTGAAGAAATAGACAAGATGAGGCTCGTTTCTTCGACATAACGCATGAAAATCAAAAGTTACTGAGAGCCTAAAAGACTCATTCATGGCGTATTCTCTTCAAACACCCCATAGTGAGCTTGAGTAGAAGATCAATGGTGATGCGGAGAAAAATCGCCGGGCTTAGTCCAAAACAGGCATGCATGTAAATGATCAATTTTAGGTTAAAAATAACAACTTTCACCCAATCAACCCATGGTAACCTAACTCAACTAGTGAGTTAAGAATCAAAGGTACTAAATCAACCATGTAAAAATTGATGGTGACAGATGATAACCCAAGCCAACTACCAAACGAGAAGATTAACGGTTTGAGATCACAAAGGGCAGAGATCAAACAATCGAGGATCATGCACAAAACCACAATCATTACCAAGTTAGAGGCTTAGAGTGATCAATGGTGCAGCTTCAGAAAGTACCAAGATCAATGGTGAAAATCAAAATGACATTCCATATAAAAACTCAAAATTGATTCCAACCACAGTTTCTAATTAGAATAAGTGTTAATGGTACAACAAAACTCTAACCATCATGGTTAGTCAAACCACTGACATGCATTCATGAAGGAGTGAGTCATCATGAGGTAGGGGACAAGCCCTGAATAATCAAATCATTTGTATTTGACCTATCAAAAGGTCCAAAACTATAGTCCAAGCCCATGATCAAAATTTTCATAGTAATAATTATCAAAAAGGTAAACAATTCCAACACCTTATAATATGCCATGGTCGAGCACATATAAAATACATTCCAAATTCAAAACCAATGATTATCCTGGAAAGGTTAACATCTCCACCTTAAATTTTACAAAAGAACTTGTTGATACGGAATCACAACACCCTTGGAGTTTGTAACTCGATGGATGAAGACTCTCGGTGTGATTGCATAACATGGAGCATATCTCAAAGTGTGGGACTTTCATAAATCGAAGAGCTCTCTGAATGAAGGCCGACTCTTATTCCTTTGTCCAGTGTATACATTCATATTGTAGAGGATTTATCCTAAATCCTATTCTTATTTTCCAAGGATACAAGGCTAAGGATATTCCAGAAATAAAGCCTAAACTAACAAGAGTGATGCACCGAAGGAATGCTGAAACACCTACTTTGTTATAAGAACAAACCATAAAAATGCAATACTATCACCATGCACAAATAACCAGGACTGTAATGAGAGATCAGAAAGGATACAATGAATTCAAGAGAGGTTGAAAATCATCCACAAACATGCATTATCACTCCAAAATTTGATACATTGCATTACAATGGCCAAGAGGCACAAACTTGCATTACAATTTGAATGGAAGGCTTGAAACTCCACAAAATCACTTGCAGATAAGGGAAGAAGGGAGGGTGCAAAGCAGAAATGTCCAACCTTTTGAAAAATGCACCTCCTTACAATATATAGGAAGAATGAGAGAAGGTAGAAGAAATTCGGACTCTTGTTCAACCACCCCAGAGATGCATTGAATCCACCTACAAAATTAATGGGTCTCATGACACAACCCATGCCTCCATTACCATTTCTTGTTGGGAAAGAAATACCTCATTATGACGGTGAGTGAGAAGCATGACAACCTCAAGAATGGTGGCCTGTATTTACTCCAATTGTAGTCGAGGTCATCTAAAGGTCAGGGTTGGGCGCTCAACGTGGGCTCTCGCAATCTTTTCAACATCCAAGCATTTAAAACATCTTGGCGGGCTACATGATTTGCCAAATCTTCTCCAAACTGCTTTGGTTTGGATTTTGAAGTTACACAAAGATGATGTGTGGCACTTTCCATTGGCTCTTAGACCTTTTCAATGACCTAGGTTCAACTTTTTGGGGTTAGACCATGTGGAGGCTTCACGCTCATCTAGGACCTACCATTTTGATTCTACCTTTGAAGTTGTGTGGTTGATGCACATAGAGGCCTTGAAGGATTTTTTTTTACTTTTCAATGGTTAGTGTCCCTTTTCACTTGGGACACATGGAGGGATGGTGCTAGTTTAGGTCTCTCTCTTTGGGTCGTGCCTTTGAAATTGTGCATTGTGAGACATGTGGAGGCTTCCGCTTACCTTTTTACTTTTAGCTTTTTTCTGCTTCTATTTCTCGGTTGACTACATGATGGGTTGGCACTCATTTGGGACTACATTTTTGGTCACGCCTTTAAAGTTTTGAATTAAGAGAAATGTGGAGGCTTCCACTAGCTCTATTATACTTAGCTTGATTCAATGCCTATTTTGGACTTTGACCACGTGGAAGGTTGGTGCTCGTTTGGGGACCCACTTTTGATTCTACCTTCGAAGTTGTGTCAAGTGCCACGTAGCTCCTTCCGTGGCTCTAATTATTTTCTTCATTTTTCCTAAGTCCCTTCTGCTTTTGGCAAAGATACTACGTCCCACCTTGACACACGTGGAGGCTTCCTCTAATGGTTTGATTTTTTTCAACGGCGGTACCACTTCCTCAGTTCCCATGCACACATGGAGATCTACGCTTGTTTGGGGTCTCCTTTTTGTAGCCTTTTGGAGTGCATCCTTGAGCTAACACGTAGTTCCTTCCGTGAGTCTTCTACTTTGCTTGGGTTGAATCATTCTTGATTGCCATTACCGAGCCATTTGTGTAACCTGATTTCTAGTTTTGAAATGTGGGCTCACATGGTGAACCGAACCGATTTCATTTTCTTCTATGCAATCATGTTTGATTAACTTTTCCTTAGGGTTGAGTCAACAATTTGGCAACTCACATGGTCACCTACCTACTAGGTGAAAATACGAGTAGTCTTGAATTATCCATTGGGCACGAGTCATGAATTGATACACGGTATTAATCCTGCTTTCCAAAACCATGTGCCCAACTACTTGCGACCTATTAACCCTTAACCTACTCCGCCACTTGCACTCTCAAGTTTTATAAGAAAATATTGAAGGTGAGATTTTCTTAGAGAAGAAAATTGTCTTTCCTGGAGCATTCACAAATGCTTAGAAATTTACTTTAGGCACACATTCAACTTTAGAGGAACACATTACAAATTCAACCTAGGAGCAATGAGACTTGTGCCGAAGCACTTAGGAAATTTAAACCTACACTATAGCAAGACAATGTGCATACGTACTTAGAGGAATTAAAATCCTAGGCTAATATTTATAATAGTGAAACCTTTTCCTTTGAGATAAAAAAAATTAAGATAGATTTCATTAACCCAAAATCGGAATCCCCTCTCCATCCAACATAGACAATTGAAAGGAATTACTACACTTATATCCTATGACCATGTAGGGGCCACTCCAAATGGCATCAAATTTAGAATGCCTTCCTGGATTTTCCTAATCTACATCCCACTTCAGGACTAGGTCCCCTTCTTGAAAGGTCCTTGCTCTTGCTTTCTTATCAAACCACCTTTTGACTAAGGCTTGGTATTTTTCTATCATTTGAACTGAATCTTCTCTGATTTCTTCTAATTGTAATAGCTCACGAATACCTATCCTCCATTGGTTCAAACTCATATAATTCCAACTATTTCATGAGTTCCAATGCGGGAAGCTCTAATGATATAGGCAACATTGCCTCCTTCCCATAGACCATTTTGTAAGGGGAATTACCTAGAGATCTCTTTAGTGTGATCCTCACAAATCGGCCCATAATGCTGATTTTAGCTTTGTATGCCATATCCTTTGATTTTCATCTAGATTCCTTCTGATGATTCTTAGTAAATTATTTTTCGTGGACTCTGCCTTCCCATTACCATGTGGGTAATAATTTGAAGAGGTGCTCAAGTAGATCCCATTATCCCATTGTGTGATCTTGGAGCCTAGGAATGCCAAGGCATTTTCTGATATGATAGTGTCGATACTCCAAAGCTAGTCACTAACCCTTCATAAAATTCTAGTATGTTAGACTCATTTGCTTCTTTGAGTGTTATCGCCTCGGTCAACTTGGTGAAATAGTTTGTTACCGTGAGAATCCATTTATGGCCTTGGCTTGAGTTTGGATTGATGACCCCAATGAATTCCAATCCCCATTACATGAATGGCTGGTCAACTAAAATTGGGTGCAATGGGAGTGTTGTTAATCTTTCCTTTCCTGTGAAGAATGCACATTTTTACACTTCTTGATCCAAGTGTAATCACTTTGAACAACACTAAAGGCCAATAATATCCCACCTTCATTATCTTAAGAGTTGTTACTCGTGGAGAAAAATGATCTTTGGCTTCTCCATCATGAAACTCCTGTAACACCTTTATTTGACCTATTCCGATGCATCTCAATAGAACACTATTGATGTCCCTTTTGAAAAAACATCATCAACGAGCACATATGGAATGCCTTATAACTAAAGTATCTCTTTTTTTCTTTACTCATTTCTTGATGGCATAGGCCTTTTTGTAGGAAGGGCATCATAGTATGATTCCAACAAAGAGTAGACACATTATCATTTTCTTGTTCTTAACCATCTTGTAGTACCAAGACAACTCCATTTCCATTGTTTGCAACAACTTGTTGACTCGAGGCTAGATGTTCACATAGTACCTTTCCAAGAACTAGCTTAGTGACCTTAATTTCAATGTCATATTCCATGACACGAGTGATCCATCCTGCACGTTTCTCATTCACATCCTTGTTCAAAAGGAAGTCCCTGACTCCCACATGAGAAACTAACAGTTGGATCCTATTGTTTGAGACTAGGTGTTTGAACTTCTTTAAGCTCCTGATCACTACAAGGACATGCTTCTCGATGAAGGAGTACCTCACTTCATATTCCTCTAAGCCTTGACTGAAGAAGGAAACTGGTTATTCAGATCCCCTTTGTTTTGTTGCACTAGGATTGTAGAAATTGTGTCCCCACCACCAAAGGCATAAAGCATGAAGTCCTTGGAGAAGTCTAGATTGATGAGAGTTGGAGCTTGGGATATGGCTTCTTTGATGGCTTCAAAACTTTCCTTTCCCTCAGTTATCCACCTAAATTCCATGCTCTTCTTCAACATTAGTGTTATTGGCTTCACAAGAGTAGAAAAATTTGGTAGAAACCAATGGACAAATTTTTTCTTCCTAGAAAAATCTGAAGAGCCTTCTTATGACTTGGCAAGGGAAATGCTCGAATTGCTTCAACTCTTTCTGGGTCAATTTTCAATCCTTCCTTTCACACAATATGGCCTAGGTGCTTTCCTTCGTGAGACAGGAAAGTGCATTTTTTAGGATTCAATGATACCCCAAATCTCCTACATCTTTGAGATACATGTCTTAGGTGGAAAAGGTGATCCGCTACATTTTTGGAGAACACAGTGATATTGTTAAGATATATAAGTACTGTTTTGTTGAATATTGTTTCCATCACTCTCTAGAAGGTGGCCCTGACCTTAGACAATCCAAATGGCATCTTCTTGTATGCATAGGTGCCCCACTTAGTGGTGAAATCCATCTTGAACTAGTCATATTTTGTCACCATTACACGATTATACCCTCGAGTATCCATCCACGAGAGAAAATATTTCTAAGCCGATACTACCTATAATATTTGTTCCATTGAAGGGAGTGGGTAGTGGTCTTTGAGAGATGCTTTGTTCAAGTCTCGAAAGTCCACGCACAACCTAATTTCTCCATTCTTCTTCTTGACTGGTACCAAGTTTACAACCTAGCTTGAGTGCTTGATTGGGAATATAATGTTTTCCTCTATCAATTTTTTAGCTCTTTCTTCATTAGAGCTCAATGTGTGGGTTGACTGGTCTTTGTTTCTACCTGATGGGCTTATCCTCTGGATCCAGTTCTATTATATGTTGTGCCAAATTTGGATTGAATCCTTGCAGGTCCTCATAACTCCAAGAGAAAATGTCTGGAAATTATTAGAAAAGTTGTATGAATTCATATCTCTCTTGCTTAGTGGTCACCTTTCCAATTTGGAGTGTCTTTCCTTCCCCAACAAAAATAGGTTCTGAATCATCTCCCTTGACCTTAATGTTTGCTTTCTCTTTATGAAACTGGTCATTAGGATTGAATATTGACTCCAGTGTCACCAAACCTCTAGGAAGCTTGTTGGTCTACAGTTGCACTACTTGATCCCCATACTGCTGCTCTAATTTATCTTGATTCCTAGTTAGAATTCAGCCTCTTCTTGCAGAAATTTATGATCTATTGATCATTTTCAAACACATGCTAGCTTGTGTTATTGTCTAGAACTGTTGGCCTTACAATCACATGGATATGTGGTTGTGTTTTGCCTCTTTTGATACTGTCAACCACATCAAATGTTTTCTCTAAACTTTGCAAACCTATCTCGCATCTTCATTCTTTTTCTTGGTATGGACACAATGTTGAAAGCTTCAAAGTCTTCAATTAGGTCCCATACCCTATTCTTGTAGCTCTTGATTAGGTCATTCTTTGCAGCATTTTTCCTCTGACTTGATTCACAATTATCTCACTATCACCAAATACTTGTAAATTTTTAATGCCTCTCTTTCTTCCCTAATGCTATCTGTGGATTAAGGCTTCATACTTAGTTTTGTGTTGTTTGAGCAAGAAAAATGAAACATAAAGCTAATTACTATTTCATAACTTGTGGTGAAATGAGCATAACTCCTCCTCTTTTGCCTTGTCTACTCCTTGAACCATCAAAGAATAACTGCCATTCTTAGTTATCATCTTTTTTATATGGCTTGGTAATGCTAGGGAGAGGATGATTATCTTCATGCAAACAATAGAATCCTAGCTCAGATTCTTCCATTTCTTTGTAAGGGTTGAATTCATGTGTCTTGTTTTCCCATTCATCAAGAGTCAAGTCCTGGAATACTTCCAACCTTGGTATTTTCCTCATAGGTGCTTGGATAATTCTCTTGATCAAATGTTGAACAATTTGCATTAATTAGACTCAGTATATGAGGCTCTATGTGAAAGTTTACAATGGGCTCAGATCTGATTGTGGCCTTAGCCCCATACCTCATTCTTAATAACATGTGTGACCAATCAACAGACCAATAACCCCCAATTTTTATACTAAATTCTCTTGACAAACACAATGCAAAGAGAGGTGGCAAGTCTATGACTAATACATCTTGCAACACCGTTAAATTGGTACATGCATGTAATGTGAGGCTCAAATATTTGATTACTCCAACCTTTGTTGCTTATGTTCCATCTAATGACACCACACCTTTGGAGATGACTTCATATTGAAGACCTAACTGGTCAGCTATTAATTTCCGCATGACTGAGCTACTTGCTTCCAAATCAATCGTGCAATTATGTATCAACTTATCTCCTATCATCAATGAGATATAGAATGGAGGGGACTTCAAAATTTTACCTTGATGGTCTCCTCGATATGATTCTCCATACTTGAGATACATTGGTAAGTACTGATCTCGTTGATTGGGTGGCTAATTTGATCTTGACCAATTTGTCATAGCAGCTTGCAATAGGTCTCTTTGTCCTAGGATAGCTAATGACTCCCACATTGAGATGTTTACATTCATTTTCTTCATCTACTCAATGATGTTGAATGGAGATGAACTATCTCTATGTTTCCCCTTGCCTTGCACCGTATTCTCTTGTGCATAAACTGTACAACGGGTGCTTGGGCTGGTTTAGAATGTGATTTGGGATGACCTTGCACATTAGAATTGTACTTTGATTACCAATACCTTATTGAGTAATAGGATGTTGTGGATCATTTGAATTTGATGACTGTCCTTCTCCAAAATTCCTTCTCTTTGGCCAGTGTATTTTTACTACACTTTAAGAAGGGGCTTGGTTCTCACCACAAAAATCTTGGAGGTTGACAAGTGTGGTCTCATTTGGAGGTACTTCTTGCTGAGTTGATTCCTACTACTTATTTCCTTCTTAGCTTTTCTATTGTTCTACACATCGCTATTACCATAAAGAGATTGACTCAAGGCACCATTAAAACACATTGACTGATTATGAGGTTGATTACATGGGAAACACCAGTCATATTCTTAAGCCATTTTGTTTTGTGTTGGAACCAAGGCCCTTGATGTTGAAGCTGTGTTTGGATCATATGGTTGGAATGGCCTAGCAACTTGAGGTTTTACTTTGCTCTGATTTTGATTTCGAGCCTGAGATGGTGGTCTATTTTGCTAGTATGGGGGTCTAGCTTGATACTAATTTGGATATTTATACGGCCTAGAACTTTGATCTTGTTTTTTCTTGATAGTCACTAGCTCATTTCCTAGGTTCTGCAGTTGTTTCATAACCTCTTGTAGCTCTTTTGATGTGCTTGAAGAAGTATAAGCATCATTATTGCTTTGATTCGTAGGGACTGGAATGGGATTCAAATTTGGAATTTGGCTAGTTGTAAGAGCTTCTAGTTCTAGATATAGAGGCATAGGTGGCCTCGGTGCTAGCTTACTAGCTTGAATCAAACAGTTTTCAGCTCTAATAGTAATATTATAGGTTTTGGGTATAGTTATGCCTCCCATTGATTGAATCATCATAGCAATATTAGAATTTAAAGCTTTAAGAAAGTAGAGGAAAGCACCTTCAACTGTTGGTTTCACAACCAATGGAATTATATCCGCGTCCTCTCAAATCTGAAGTTGAAGTCCGTTAGCTGCTCATTATAAGCTCTCTTGAGATTGTCAGATGTTCTAATAAGGATAGATTGTCCCCCTTTTCTCCAAATTCATTAGGAAGAGTTAGGCAGTGCAAAAATGGTCAAAATTCTAGATAGACCCTACTTTTAGACTTTTGAACCATTGCAGCTTTACCTTTAAATGAAGATGTCAATAATTTAATACGATGTCCATTTCGTAATTTCATGAATTACATAGACATTTACAATATGTTGGATGTGGTCAATCGATCGAGTATTCTAGTTCTCTCCATTGAAATATGGGATGTTCTTCAACATTGCAACTAGAACTAGATTTTGTGCATTGATGGCAAGTTAGCTATTACCAAAGAATTTTATGTAGAGGTTAGTCTATGCCATCTTGATTGGTCAAGAACTCTACTTGATTGAATGAAAGGCCTTCCAGGATGGAGGTGTTGACAATGTCCTATTTGGTGGAGATGGAGACCTTTGAGCACTTCTTCCTCTTCTTGTTATATCTAAGGATAAATGTAGATAGACAAATAGCCCCTCTTCTCTAGTTCTTGACCTTTCTAGACTCTTCTCATGAATCTTCCAGGCTTGGACTGCTGAAATCAGTGGATTCTATCCTTTTTTAGAGTCACCAAATGTGTAATTTAAGAGCTCCTTACAAGCTAGGAACTAACAACAAGGGCACATCAATCTTTCTGAGTAAAAATGAATACTTTTGGTCCCATCGGGCATGCCAAAACTATTGATGTAGAATAAAAACACCCCGGAGTCTATAACTCGATGGGTCAAGAATCTTAGTGTGATTGCATAACATGGAACACCTCTCAAAGTGTGGGACTTTGCGAATTGAGATATTTCTTTGAATGGAGGCCGGCACCTATTCCTCTATTTAGGTGCACACATTCATATTGCACAGAGAGGGTTTATTCTAAATCCTATTCTAATTTTCCAAGGATGCGAGGTTAAGGAGATGCAAGAAATAAATCCTAAACTAACAAGGGTGATGCACCAAAGGAATGTTGAAACACCTTCTTTCCTATAAACACAAACCATAAAAATGCAATACTATCACCATGCACAAAAAACCAGGACTATAATGAGAGATCAAAAATGAGATAGTGAATGTAAGAGAGGGTTTAAAATCATCCACAAACATGCATTATCACTCCAAAAGTTGATACAGTGCATTATAATGGCCAAGAGGCACAAACTTGCATTACAGTTTGAATGAAAGGCTTGAAACTCCAAAAATAACTTGCATATAAGGGAAGAAGGGAGGGTGCAAACTAGAAATGTCCAAAGTTTTGAAAAATGCGCCTCCTTGTAATATATAGGAAGAATGAGAGAATGAGGTTAAAGAAATTTGGACTCCTATTCAACCACCCCAAATATGCATTGAATCCACTTGTGAAATTAATGGGTCTCATGACGCAACCCATGCCTCCATTACCGTTTCTTGTTGACAAAGAAATACCTCATTACGGCGGTAAGTGAGAAGTGTGAGAGCCTCAAGAATGGTGGCTTGTATTTACTCCAGTCGTAGTCGAGGTCATTTGAAGGTCAAGGTTAGCCACTCAACGAGGGCTTTCACAATATTTTCAAGATCCAAGAATTTAAAAATCTTGGTGGGCTACATGATTTTCCAAATCTTCTCCAAACTACTTTGGGATTGGAGTTTACCCATGCGAGATCTTCATGGAACCCCACGTGTTCTTAATATTTCACTACACCTTCTTCACTTTTAAGAGAAGGAGTTAGAATAAATTCAAACTCTGTTTAACCACCACAGAGGTGCATTGAATCCACCTCGTGAAATTAATGAGTCTCATGACACAACCCACACCTCCATTACCATTTCTTGTTGGGAAATAAATACCTCATTACGGCGGTGAGTGAGAAGTGTGACAACCTCACAATGGTGGCTGTATTTACTCAAGTTGTATTCGAGGTCATCTAAAGGTCATGTTTGGGCGCTCAACGTGGGCTCTCACAATCTTTTCAAGATCCAAACATTTAAACAATCTTGGAGGGCTACATGATTCACCAAATACTCTCTGAACTACTATGGGTTTGGAATTTACCCGTGCAAGATCTTCATGGAGCCCCAGTGCATTCTTACTATTTCACCGCTCCTTCTTCACTTCAGGAGTTACGATGGTTGGATACTTGGTCTTTCTGTGGGCCTACTGCTATTTCTTTGTGTTTTGGCTAAGGCCCCACACTAGTGAAGAAACTATGTCGACCACCCAGACATGTGGTAGGCTTGTGTTTTTTAGGACACCTTCAGAAGTTGATTTTTGAAGTTTCACCAAGCGACGCGTGGCACCTTCTCTAATGGTTCTTAGACCTTTTCAACAGCCGGTTCAACTTTTGGGGCTTAGACCACATGGAGGCTTCATGCTCATTTGGGACCTACCCTTTTAATTCTACCTTTGAAGTTGCGCAGTTGAGGTATGTGGAGGCCTTCGTAGGATTTTGGAATTTTCAACGGTCGGTGTCCCCTTTTAGACCTAGGCCACATGGATGGTTGGCACTAGTTCGGGAGTCTCTCTTTGGGCCATGCCTTTGAAATTATGTCGATGAGACACATGGAGGATTCCACTTACCTTTTGTACTTAGTTGATTCGGTATGCTCCCTTTCTGTTCACGACTACGTGACGAGCTAGTGCTTGTCAAGGACTACATTTTGGGTCACGCATGTGAAGTTGTGCAAATGAGGCACATGGAGGCTTCGGTCGGCTCTGTATATTTAGCGGAATTCAACAGTCGGCTTTGCCCCTTTTTGGACTCGACCATGTGGAAGGCTAGCGCTCGTTTGGGGACCAACTTTTGATTCTAGCTTTGAAGTTGTGCCAAGCTAATATGTGGCTCCTTCCTTGGCTCGAGATATGTTTTCTTCTTTTTTTTTTCCCAAGTCCCTTCTATTTGGGAAAGGTACTACATCCGACACTTTGACACGTGGAAGCTTCCGCAAATGGTTGCATTTTTTCAACGGTCGGTACCACTTCCTCGGGAAATGGACACGTGGAGAGCTTGTGCTTTTGGGGTCTCCATTTTGTAGCACCTTTTAAAAATGCACCGAGATAACACTTAGTGCCTTCCATGAGTCCCTTTGCTTTGCTTAGGGTTGAGTCGTTCTAGATTGCCATTTTGAGCTGTTTGTAACCTAATTGCTAATTTTGAAATGTGGGCTCACATGGTGAACAGACTCTTCAATTTTCTTACGTGCGGTCGTGTTTGTTTAATTTTTCCTAAGGGACAAAATTGGACAATAGAACCTTAATCTTGTTAAAAATTTGCCAAGGAGGATTTGGAGTAAAGGAGAATATTATTTTTTCATTAAGGTGGCCCCATAATGAGAAAATTGGAGGTTGAATAACTTTTACTTTTAGAGAAGTATTTAACATGTTATTCTAGAAGACAAGAAGATGTCAACTTCAGGACTTAAAATTGGACCTCACAATGGATGGAAGACATGGATAATGTTTTGCAAAAGTGTTGCAGTAAAATAAAAAAATTTTACTCACAGGAGATTTATTTTTTTGCATGTGCAATAGAAATGGAGACTTAAAGAATACTAAATTTATCACTTGCAAGTGGATCAAGTTACAAGTGTCACATCACAGTAGAAGAAGACATAGATTGCATGTATTGGAGAAGACTTACTCATCAAGAAATCTTATTATTAGCCAAGTTATCCATCGGTTTATTTTAAAATAAATCAATCAGCTGTAGTTTGAATGGGATGTATTTTTGTAGTCAAGGCTATTAATGCCTCATTATTTTAGCATGTTTTTTTGTTCCTTTATTTATTCATAATGAAGGATGAAAATAGGATATATAGGAGAGTACAAATTTAGTCTATTTTTAGGATGGGTGGGATGAATAACTTATTATATATTGTGTGCAATTACAAGGCACAAAGGAGGAATTTTAAACAAAGGAGTGTTGAAGCAAATTTTGCCAATTTTTTCCATTGAATGAGAATTGTTTTCTACCTTTCCAATTATTTGTATTTTTGTGTATGTATTATTAATTCTTGTCAATGCCAAATTCTCGTGATTAGTCATCTTACCTTGGTGTAAATTTAGTAATTTCTACATAATATTAGTGTGTATATTTTTACATTTGTATTGTTATGATTCATTCCCTCAACACATAGAGTGTTTTGCCTTAATATTCTACTGAAAACTATTGGTTTATGCATCAAGAATCCATTCTCAAAAAAATTCATGTACTCGTCAAATCCCTCAAAACATTTGGTGTATCACCTCGGTTTTCAATTCATTTGCGAGTCATCTTTTACCCTCAAACCCCTAAAATTAGTTTAGATACATCCGAAAAGGAAGCGGCCTTGATACTGAAAGACTCACCTCAACAATAGGTATGC